>OY755039.1:46545227-47219727 GCA_963576565.1 Aspidapion aeneum | reverse complement strand
ATGCTTGCCATTGGCATTGCCCACTTCCAGAATTGCTAGAGAGCTGAGCATTGGAATGCTGATAGAAATTATGATAAAACCGTGGGAAAAAATTTAAAAAGTCCAATATTTTCATTTACTCTCCTCCCCTATAAATGTAAAGTTATGTAAAAGTAACATTACCCACTTCCGAACAAAGTTCAAAAAAATATTTCCAAACTAGTAAGAACCTTTCATTTTGAAATTTGTATTGGAGAACTTGGCTTTACTTTTATCTCAATTCTTTTTACGGAATGCCATTTTCGCGTACTTTTTTTTACATGAAATGTTTTTGTTATGATAAATCTTATTTAAAGAGACTAAGTTATTTGAAAATAATAAATATTTTTATTTCAATCAAAGAAAACAGTCATGTTAAAGAATTATTTTATTTTTACCAACCAACATATTTGTTTATTTGAAATAAACTTGTTATTGCAAATAAATAAATTAGTAGTATTTGATTTAAATATTTCAAATTATTTGATTTAAATGTTTTTTTGTTTGTCAATTAAACCAAATAACTCTAACGCATCAAATAAATCTTATTTAATGAGACTAAATTACTTATTTGAAAACAATAAATATTTTTATTTGAACCAAACAAGAGGACGTTTTGGACCTATTGAAATAACGAATTTGGTTGAGTCAAATAATGTTTTTTTGGTTCAAATAAATACTTTTTTCTGTAAACTTATACCCATTTGTAATGACGTCATTTTTGTTTATCTTTGTTTAGTATATTAGAAACAGCGGTGACAATAAACTTTTTAAAAAAAGTAGTGTCTATGATTCAAATAGGTAGGTAATTGGTTCTGTGAAGTATCCGTCACTGTCAATCAAAAAACATTGATTGGTAAAAATATCTACGCCATACGTTTTTTTCTCAACTGGTGACGTCATTACAAATGCGTATATGTTAGACTATACCGTGTCCTCGTAGCTATCGGAAGCTTGAGTACACAAATAAAAATTAGAGATGACGAAACGGTTTCCGAATAGGCGGATTTTTAATCAGTGCCTTCGTAGCTCAGTGGAAGAGCGTTTGCCTAGATAGCGAGAGGTCGCTGGTTCGATCCCAGCCCACCCTCTCTTCATGAATCGAAATCTGCAGGGGGGTGGGGGGGAACTCGCATGTGCGGCAAAGAGCTGAAAACTGCACGGTAAAAAAAATTGTCTTAGATCAAAGCAAATTGCTTTGAAGTAAAATAATTTGTGCTTTCCTATTCACCAAGAGAATATTTTATTAATATAGCACAAAAAATGTTTTGCCTCTTTATTTTAATGTGAAACAGAAATTGTTTTATTATAAATTGGAACTGAATTAATCTACGCACCGTTTTCTTTGGAAGCAAAATATTACTTATATGAAGACAATTTGCTTTGTTACAAAATGGAGTATACTGAAACAAAACAATTAAAGAAGAAAAATAAAGTCTCATTTTAAGATTAAACGCTGCGTTGAACTAAAAAAAATATTTTAATTCAAAACAGATTGTTTTAAGACAAAACAATTTATTCAAGAAAGGTAAGTGTTTGCATTAAAGAAATTTTTTTTTACCATGTGACTAGCCACAGACACGTGTTTCGAACTTGTTATCAGGGCCGTACCTAGGGGGGATTAAGCGGATCAATCCCCCCCCCCGACATTTTTAGGACTCAAAAATAAGAAAATAATTAGTAGAGATATGGGCAATTCGCATTTTTTACCTTCCTAGCCCGCGTAGTAATGGCTAGAGAGGGTATCTATTATTTTCGACGAAAAAATTTTTTTGAGATAACGTAGAAAATGTGTTATTTGTGTTATTTATTTCTGTCCGTAACACGATAGCTCCTAAACCGCTAAACCGATTTTCATAAAATTTTCAGGTAAAATAGTGCTCGATACTCTTACGAGCTGATTTTTGGTCAAAATCCATTAATGCTAATGACAGTTTTTTGACAATTAAAAACTTTAAAAAATGCTAACTTTTTAACGGAGCATCCTCGTAATATATCCCCCAAACCTAATTTTTTTAGATATTTTCCACATATTTCATGAATAAAACGATAAAATAGCACTAAATACGACATTATGAGGCCTCGCCCTAGGGTCACCGCATCCTGGAAGCCTGGCGTCTCCAGAGGTAGCGACACCAAACATAACCTCATTTACGAAAAACTCAAATCTGACACTGTCAGGAGCGTAGCTTTTTTTATGTTCAAAAAAATTAAATGGTTTACAAGTGTCACGTAAAGAACTGTCCGTCACACCCGGTATATAAATTTGGCTGTCCAAATAAACAAACCTAAAAAAGTTTTTTATGATTTCAATATTTATTAGGACCCTATGTTAGGACCCACACAGCGCAAGAAACCAAAAATATAGTTTGCATGTTTTATATATATTCTAAATAAATTTTTTATCCTCTCTAGGGAATCAAAGTGTACGTTTAATCCCTTTTTTCATGGGCTAAGGTAGTACATCTTGTCCCCAGTGACTAAAAATAATTTCTTTAAAACCATAAAGGCAAAATATAGGTTTTTGGATTATTTTATTTTATCATAATACAAAAAAAAGGAATCAATATATATACACGATAACGAGTATTTTGTTGCTTCCAGCTTGCCGTAAGCTTACTATACTTTGCTGATGACTTGGTTCGTTTCGATTGTTATTGTGTCCTTCGGCATAGAATATTGCTTCCATATAAACGAATCATTTAACTTTCTAGACTTCTCCAGAATGTAAACCAGGAAACGGTGAAATTTTCGAAAGTCTGTTTATTGCATCATTTTCGGTACTGAAAGCTGCTTTCTTCGGTGGCCTTTTCCATGCCCATCTCAAAGTAAGAATATGCTTTATTCTTTGGTGCCTTGTTTGTTACATCTTCGAGAAATGTAATTCGAACTTTTTCTCGACTAAATTTATTTAGTTTGTTATGAACTAAATATTATTTTTTCCACATTGTTTGTTAGCATCTGACTGACTTTTGTTTAATGTAATGCAATGACAACTATCACTCACTGCCCACTGTTTTATTATATACGGGGGGTTGACATGCTAAAACTACAGTACGGTAAGTGGTTTAATACCTATTTATTTAGTTTATGATTATTATTATTTTTATAGTATATAAAAATAAACCTTGGCATTAAAGTCCCTTTTAGTCACACAATTATAGCCCTTCTTCCGGTCGGGCATGAAAATTCCCGCCGTAGGGTTAAAAGGCCCAGGTTTATAATATACCTACTATTATTTTTATTAGTGTTCAAAAAAAAGCGTGCGGCGAAGAAAAGGTCGAAAGTATAAAAAGTTGAAAATACAAAAGTTCGAAAATACAAAAGTTCGAAAATACAAAAGGTCGAAAATATAAAAGATTGAAAAACAAAAGGTCCAAACAAAAATCGAAAGTAGCTACACTGTAATGATTGCAAAACAAAGTAGAAGTAACAGACATACAGGTACACACACACACACACTCATAGGAAACTTTTAAAAAAATCAACATCCAATAAAAACTCAAGGTCTAAGAATTTTTATTTACCGTCTCTAGGTATTTTTTTGGGTAGCAACACGACGGGTCGCAGAACTTTGTTCGAAAACATTTTCTTTAAACGGAAATTTTTATGAAAACGATTTCTTCTAATGGAAATTTGTTCGAAAACATTTATTTTTAACGGAAATTTGTTCGAAAATCATTTCTTCAAACGGAAAATTGTTAGAAAAAATTTTCTTCCTTCGGAAATTTGTTTGAAAACATTTTTTTCAAACGGAAATTTGTTCGAAAACTTTTTTTTAAAACGGAAATTTGTTCGAACACCATTTCTTTGAACGGAAATTTGTTTTCGAACTTAAATTTGTACGTAAGCAATAGTTGTTCAAAAACATTTTCTTCGAATAGAAAACATTTTCTTGGAAAGCAAGTTTTTCGAAAAAAGACGCTCTAGACCTGGATTTCCAAACATAACACAATTCATATAGTTTGAGTAAGGCAAGGTCTTTCTAACATATTTTTTCAAAAAAACCCTGACTTCTTTCCCGGGATCGTAAACTGTCTGAAAATTTGTCTACTTTCCTCCTTTGGAAGGTCGAAATTGGTATTTTCCTAAACATTGTCAATTGATCGCAAACGTATCCCTACCGGTCCAGATACCCCCTGATGTGCTCAATTGAGAAAGGTTAGAGTAATTACGAGTTCAACCTTCCAAAATGAGGACTGGAAAGCTAATTTAGGGAAATCATTTTTCGAAAATAGGTTTCGGTTGGTTCGGTTTGGTTTCACACCCTCTAGGATCCCGGGAAAGAAGTCAGGGAAGTTTTTGTTTCCAAAACTTTTTATGAAAGAGACCCCATTAGTCGAACTATATGAGTTGTGTTAAGTTTGGCAAGCCAGGTCTAAAATTTTTTTTTCGAAAAATTTGTTTTCAAAGAAATATTTCTGAACGAATTTCCATTTTAAAATAATATTTTCGAACAAATTTTCCTTCAAAGAAAATGATTTCGAAAAATTTCTGTTTGAAGAAAACCTTTTCGAACAATTTTCCTTCCGAAGAAAACCTTTTCGAATAATCTTTTGTTCGAAGAAAATGTTTTCGAACAATTTTTGGTTTGAAGAAAATAATTTTCGAAGTTTGTGCTTTCGAACAATAATATTAAGATATTTATATGAAATGTACTATAAAATTATAAGTAATTATAAGTAATTAAAGCCTAACGTTACTAAAACTGGTACTGTTTTTGGGCTTTTTTTTGTCTTTTGATAAAATGTAAAAATCGGGATAAAAAGTGACTAAAAAAGAACCACAAAACCTAAAAACACCGAAAAAATAGAAAAAAAAACTTGAAAAATAAACTAAACAATGCAAAAAATAGCGTAAACCTTGTTATTAAAGTTTCATTTTGTCCTTTGATATATTATATAGTATTAATAAACATTTACCATACAAATGTATTTCTGTCCTGTTTGTTTATTTATTACGTATTATTTTTATACAAAAAACACAAATAATATTTAAAAGAAAATGATTTTTAACAATAAATATAGCTACAAAAAATATTCATAACCCAAAAACTCAAGGAACATATTTTTTATTTCTTAAGCTGTATAAAAACGAGTTCTTTTTAAGTTTTATTAAAACATTTTTTTGTATAAAAATTAGTATATTTCACGAACGTCTATGGAATTTTGAGTACGGTTTTGACATTCGTGTCGCTACCCCTGGGAGACGCCAGGCTTCCAGGATGCAGTGACCCTAGCCTCGCCTCCCTTCCAAGACACATTCCTGGGTGCGCCACTAGTAGTAGAGATATAGGAATCCTGGACCAAAGTAGGTAAAAAAAGATGGCGTATTATGCTATCAGGTTGTTTTCGAGGGGGGTTCAAGAATAGAGCGAACAGTATGATATGTTTTTTTGGGGTTGGTAGAAAAATTTGTGGTTTCAGATTGGGGGCGGGGTTTGAAAAGAACTAAATGGTGGTTTTATAGTGCAAAAGGCGGGGAGACGAGGAAGTATGAACGGGTTATTTTGATAATAGGTATGAAAAGTGGGGGTTTTCTGGTGTCAGGGGGCGGGGTTTGAAAAGAAAAAATGGGGTTTTTGATAATAGGTGATAAAAATGACGGGTTTGGAGGCGGGGTTTGGTTTATCAGGTTATTGGCGGGCGTGTTTTACATACTGAGCCCAATAGAACGATGTGTTTTTTTGTGGTAGGGATTAAAAAAATGGAGTGTTATGTTGGTAGGCGGGTAAAAGATTATGTGTTTTTTTGTTGGGTAATAAAGAGGGGGGATGAGGGGGTGGGGTTTCAGATATTAAGAGGCGTTGTTATGATGTGTTTTTTTCATATTAGGTGGACCAAAGTAGGTAAAATGGGGTTTTTGATAATAGGTTATAAAAATGACGGGTTTGGAGGCGGGGTTTGGTAATAAAAATGGAGGTTTTCTGTTGTCAGGGGGCGGGTGCGGCGGAGTTTGAAAGGAACTCTAGAGGCGAATAGCAGTGTAAGGTGATCATAGGTGGGGTGATCTACTATCTTATATAGCCAATTGCATTTTCTTCAAGGAGGTTTGCAATATAATTTTGTTTGTTAAGATTTATCGCCCACCTGCATTGATAAGGGCTTCGAAAATAGTTTATATCAGACACGTGCTTGAATTAGCGGAAGTTTGGGTCAAATGCAGTATGTGACGTTTTTTAGTAGGCAGGTAAAAAAAATTGGAATTTTAGACTAACAAAATATCCTGTTTGACAACCAAAAAATGTGAGAATCATAAATATTTTATCCAGAACCCCAACAAACATTTAAAGTTGTAACGACGAAACCCCAACTAGAAAGAATTTCTTAAAAGTAACCGCAACGTACTCCCGCTACGTCTCAGTATACCATACAGCGACGTATTAATTCCCTAAGTGGGGAACCAATTTCTGGTTATAACTACTTGGCCAAGTGTTTAAAGTCACTGTAGTAACAACTACACTACTACATCGTAGCCAGGTGTCTACTACATCGTAGAGGCTGTTTTTTTTCGTAATGGCATAAAAGTAGCGATGTAGTTGCAAATAATATAATCGTTTCTTTTTGGTAGAATTGTTACACAATATGGTGGACACAACAGTAAACAGACTCGCTAAGTTTTTTTGTTTGGCTATTGCTATAATATGTACTATGTTATCCAAAAGTATGAGAATTTACGAGCGAATCAAAATTCGAGTGCGACGCAAAGTTTTTTGTATAACATGCATTATATATATTGCAAAAAACCGGTGCTCCCGTAAAATTGAGCAGTTTTCCGGTAGCTGATGGAATTTTTGTGTTGTGATTTTGGAGGTTATGTTTTCATAATCGTTAGTTAGCTCCAACAAATGGTGATTAAGAAGAGCATTTTTGGTAAGTTTAACTAATTTGTTTATAAAATAGTATAGCTCTTTAATATTAGCTCATAAAACGACAATAAAAATATTAAATTTTCTTTCTTACAAAAAAACATGGCGTCCCAAACTATATTTCCTGATAGTCAAAAGCTTTACTTGAAAGTGAGCCTAAGTTAAGCCAACGAGTCATGTACGACTTTTATGTCGGCATTCCCTTTTAGTTCTAGATAACACACTCGAATTTCTACTCCTTCGTTGTGGGAACGTATTATTAACTAGCTTTCGCCACTAGAAAACGTCTACAGAGTGATAGGAACCACGCGATAAGTAAAACTACTACCCTCAAGTTTTTGAGGTGTCGCCACTTGTCATTTGCCGTTTCTGCCAACAACAGCACCACTGCTTATAGGTTATGTACGAACGTGAATTTCTGGTAGGTTTTAAAACAAAAACAAGATAAATTAAATTCCATTATAAGAATAAATGAAGTGCCAATAAAAAGTGTTTTTCAAAAATGTATACATGGGTGAATATTTGCTATTGGGGTATTAGGCTGTCCCCATATAATAAAACATCAAAAATAAAAGCGATTGTTAAAAACTGCTTAAAATGTGCAAAATTTCAAGTAAACCAATAATACCAAACTATTTTAATTTTTTATGCAAACTCAAAGTTGAGAAAAAATGTGTAAATATACATAATATGTAATTACCCTGGCTTGTCACTGTCCCTTCCTTTTTAAGAAATTTAATTATAAGATTAAAACAAAAACTAATACTATGCTGGTACATTAGTTACCAAAAAATATGGTTATTTTTCCACCACCAGAATCATTTTTGCTTCAAAAATGTAATTCTTTTTTTTGATATAGGTATTTTTATGTGAGTCACCTGATTTAATGTAATTCCCCTGCCAATATTTTGTTTTGACTGTACCAAAACATAAACTGCAAAACTGTTTTTTTGAATTTGTCAGTTGGCAGTACTGACATTTGAAACAGGTCTAAACCAATCAAAGCTTGAGTAATTACAATTTTTTAGTTACCAGTTATCTTCCAAGTTGAACGGATGCCAAAATGCCAGTGATTTGGTAATTTCCCTGTTAGGCTATTTCTAACTTATGAAGGTAAGTACAATAGTGATTTTATTTTTTATTAATAAATTATTGAAAATAATAATGAGATAAACTAATAAATACATTCAAACATTTATTGTTTTCGAATAATTGCTATTTAAAGGTGATTTTGTAATTCCCCTGGAGTAATTCCCCTGCTTGTTTTAATAGCAGGGGAATTACAGCTTTGCCAGGGGAATTACCTGCATTTGAAATGGCATACGTTTTAAGTTAATTACATGTTTTACAACTGGAAATGAAATGATAAATCAATAAAACCGCGAAGTATATTTTACCAGGCAAATTATTCTTAGCCAATTCACAATGATTGTGATAAAGGATATTTTTTTAAAATTTTTACTACTTTACTGTGGTTAGTCTTTCTGTGATACAAAATGTCAAAAACCGCCAAAGCGATATTTTTACTAAATTTTGCAAACCAATTTTTTAGCATTTGGCGATAAATTGACTAGTTTTTTGGTGGGGATGGTAGGTTGTATGTATGTATGTATGTATGTATATTGGTATTTTTTCAAGCTGTAGAATCACGTAATATGCCCTATTATTTGTACAATTTTTTTTTCAGAATTGGTTAAGATAAAATGGCAAAATCTAAAAAAACAAGAGAAGAAACCTTAGAGAAAAAGAGACATGCAGAAAGAGTTCGTTACCAACGAATTAAGAATGACCCACAAAAGTATGAACAACAAAGAGAAAAAGAGAGGCTAAAATACCTCAAGAAAAAAGAAAAAGGTCAAGTTAAAGCTGCAAAGGATATGACTCCCAGAGAAAATCGTGTGGCAAGAAAAAGATGGAGAGAAAACGTTGCTGCGTTCCGTCAAAGATAGGCTGTCCTCAAGGATATTACAGTAACCTTACCAAATCCCACTTCATCAATCTCAGAGGATGAAGGTTCAACTAGCGAAGAGCCCTACAATGGAGGAAAAAATACTCCGACACAAGATAGAAGAAAATTAGCTGCGAGGATGAGATCAGAAAAAATAGAAAGACACGAAATAAGTTAATAAGAAGACAAAATGAACAGATAAATAAATTAAAAAAGAAAGTTAATAAATACAAACAGAGACTACAGCGCGCTAAAAAACAAACTATAAGGCCAAATACCAAAATTACAAGTTAAGTTGATAATTTGCTGGCAAACCCAAGTCAAAGTGCAAAAGAAAAAGTCACAAAAAAATTATTGTTCGGGGAAGTCATTAAACAGCAGCTTCAAACAAATTACTCTACATTAAATTGTTCAAAAGATAAAGATACTTTTGCTCGTACTGTCAGTGGAAAACTGATAAGAATATATAAAGTTTACTCAGAAATTGGAGATATTTCAAGAAAAAGAATTCTGAAAGCAAAAAAAGCTACTTCCCTACTTCACCACGAAAGAAAATTAAGAAGAGATAGAATGATTCATGCCATTAAAAATTATGTAATTAATTTTTTGGAAGAAGATAATAACTCTCGGTTGTGTGCTGGGAAAAAAGAATACTTGACCAAAAATAAAGAAAAAAAGCAAAAACGCTTTTTATTAGATACGATGATAGGTTTGCACAGAAAATATATTCTTTCCCAAGAAAATTTTAAAATAAGTTACTCAGTTTTTTGTAAGTTACGTCCGTTTTGGATAGTGCAACCAAAACTCGCAGATCGTGATACCTGTCTTTGTATAATTCATTCCAATTTAGATCTCCTCTTGGAGTCACTGAATAATGTGAATATAATTTCTATCCGAAATCACCAGGATCTGCTACAAAGAATTTGTTGTGACTCTTATAACGAAGTATGTCTCTCTCGAAAATGTGAAACCTGTCAAGAACAATGTATTAAGTTTAAGGAATTTGACAACTTGTTTACAATTAATATTAAACAATGGACTGTGGTCTCAGAAACAATAATTGACAAGTCAAAAAATCCAAGAAAAGTAAGAAAGTATCCCAAACAGATGTCGAAATTGCCTCCCAAAGATATAGTTGAAAAATTAATTGATAGCCTGGATGCATTTTTGAAACATCAGATCAACATTGTACACCAATACAAAGAAATTAAATTGCTAAAAGAGCAACTCACAGAAGAGGAATGTATAATACATTTGGACTTCAGTGAAAACTACAATACCAAGTACAGTCAAGAAATACAGTCATTTCATTTTGGTGGCTCAAGAAGTCAGATCAGTCTACACACAGTTGTAATTTACACCCGTAATTCTGATGATTCCAGTTTAAACACTTCCTGTATTTGTACACTGTCGCTAAACTTAGCTCATGGGCCTGCAGGTATTTGGGCACACCTAAAACCTGTCTTTGAACTCATTCCATGCAGAGTGACGGATCTGCACTTTTTAATTGATGGACCTGTTACTCAGTACCGTAATAAAACCATGTTTTACATGCTGGCTTGTCAACTATCCCAATTTTGTCCCCAAGTTAAGCATTTTTCATGGAACTTTCACGAAGCCGGGTACGGCAAAGGTGCACCAGATGGTGTGGGTGCAGTATGCAAAAAAAACTGCAGACAAATTTGTGTCCATAGGCAAAGATGTTTCATCTTTAGAGTGTCTTTCTACAATAATAGAAGAAAACTGCCCTTCTATTAAAACATACAATATTAACGATTCAGAAATAGAAGAAATGTCATTTTTAATAAAACAAAATGAAAAAGACATAACATCTTTTTCTGGGACTTTGCAAGTTCATCAAGTTTATGGAAATTATTTTTCTCCAAACAAGATCATGTTAAAGTCACTGAGTTGTTTCTGCTGCAAAGATGGTTGCGACCATTACAAATTGGGAGAGCTGAAATATTCACAAAAAAAAATCAAAATTATCAGTTGATAAAATCGTTACAGATTCTGAAGAAGAGCATGAGCAAATTAATGATAAACAGGTTGCAAATGTCACCGAACCAGCTGGTGGTGACACACTCTTGAAACAAACCTCTTGCAAAGACACTTACGCTCCTGGTGACTATGTGCTTGTTAAATACCTAGCAAAAAAAGTGAGTACAGATATGTCGCAGTTTGCTCTGGTGAAATAGATGAAGAAGAGAGAGAAGTTAAAGCTACGTTTTTGAAACCGTGTAATACTAGCAAAACAGAGTTCAAAGTTACCGACGAGACATCATTTATTCCTTTTAGTCAGATTTTGCAGAAATTACCAATACCCATAGATGTCTATGGTCAGTAATTTTTTTTAAAATAAGTTTTGTAGTGTATCTGCATTAGTTTGTAAGAATAGGTTGATTTTTATTTTCATTTTTTTTTCAAATCTTCTTTTGTAGGTTTTTATAATATTGGAATATAATAAAATTTTAGAAAAAATGTTGTTTTTTAATAAAAAAAAAATTTGGGGAGAAATCATTAACTTTTTGGGCTTTACATTAGTAATTCCCCTGGGTGGGATGTAATTCCCCTGATAGCTGTAATTCCCCTGGAATTTAAAAATTTTCTTAAAATTACAAAAATTATCTGGCCCTTTTTTAGGGCAGCTTGATTTTAGTGCTTTTATTTAAAAAATAAATTTTAAACATTAAGGGATTTGATTGCCAATATGCCAAAATTTACCTTATTCTGACCCCTTTATCAAATATTTACCCGTTGCAGTCGAGAGCATGATCCGTATTCTAGAATTTCTAGGAAGTTTTTTTTTTTACGGGTATGCGCACTCGCAAGGAGATCCCTATCACGCTCGAGAAGCGGCAAGTGCGCGGAAATGTTGGTGTGTGTTGGTCTTGAAACGGTTCAGGTTGTAACCTGCAGGGAAAACTGTCGCAGGGAGTTTATTCCACAGCGATGCTGTTCTCCAGAGATATGAATTCTGATATAATGAGGTTCTTGGTGCCTCTATTTTGACAATAAATTGATGGTTACCGTCTGTTTGACGTGTTCGCCTAGTAGGTGCTACTCCCGGGGGGATCATACGTGCCAACTCTTCAGAGCATTTTCCGTGATAATACCTGTAGAAGAGAGATAGATCGCCCACAGTTCTTCGATGTTCGAGACTATCCAAGCTACGGGTAAGTGCGGGGTCATTGATCAGCTTGATAGCTCGTTTTTGCACGGTGTTCAAAAGCATTAAGGTATGTTTGGGTGCCGCACTCCATATATGTGAGCAGTACTCCATAGTTGGTCGAATCTGGGCTTTGTAGAGTGTCAGCAGTTGGCTTGGTGTATACAGATGTCTTGTACGAAATAGCACCCCAAGCTTTTGGGACGTCCTTTTAGCTATATCTGCCACGTGACTGTGCCAAGACATGTTGGTCTCTGCAGTGACTCCTAAGATGTTCAACTGGCTCTGCAATGCGACAGCACTTCCAGACAGCATGATGTTTGGCTCACCGGTGCTGGTCTTTTTTGAAAACAGGGCTGCTTGGGTTTTCTGCGCGTTGAACTGTACAAGGTTTTTGTTGCCCCAGTCCTCTATTATCTCCAAGTCGTTATTTATCTGTGATATTTCAGTTAGTCTAAGGTAATGGAATTCACGTGCGGAGAGACATGTGGGTGGTATGACTGAGGAGACTACATTGCCATCATCTGCAAAGCAATAAAGTGGATTTACTGTTTTATCTATGAGGTCATTTATGTAAATCAGAAAAAGTGTTGGCGAAAGGATTGCTCCCTGTGGCACACCAGCATTTATTTGGTAAGAGTTGGAGTTCCGGCCATCCAGTGCAACATAAATGGATCTATCCTTAAGGTAACTTTCAAACCAAGTGCAATGTCTCGGCGACAATCCCGTTGCTTTGAGCTTGTTGAGCAGATTTTCATGCCAGACTTTATCGAATGCTTTAGATATATCTAAGGCAATTGTTCTTGTTTCACCTCGCAACTCAATCGCTTTTTGCCATAAGTGAGTGACGTATGTAAGTAAATCGCCAGTTGACCTATATTTTCGAAATCCGTATTGCTTGTCGTTGATAATTTTGCACTTTTCCAAGTACTTGGTTAGGTGATTGTTCACAACTCTTTCCATTACTTTTGATATCACCGGAAGTAGAGCAATTGGTCTATAGTTTAACGGATTTGTCTTTTTTCCTTTCTTTGGAATGGGTTGTACTGCGGCAGACTTCCATGATGATGGATATACTCCTTGCCTATTAGATAAATTGAATAATTTTGCGAAAGTTGGGGTGAGTTCGCTAGCACAATTTTTGAGTACTATCGCGGGAATGCCATCTGGACCCATTGCTTTGTTTGTATCCAACATTTTAAGGGATTTTCGTATTTCTCTGTGACAAAAGGGTACCTCTGGCATACTGTGGGAAACCCTTTCAATGAACGGTGGAGTTTTTCCATTTGGCACTGTTAGGTTTGAGTTGGAGGAAAAGATTTTGGCCAGCATATTGGCTTTTTCCTCTGATGTTGTGGCTAAGTGAGTATTTTTATCTGTAAGTGGTGGTATGGATGACTTGGTGAAGTTTGATCCAACGGCTTTTGCAAGAGACCAAAAGGACCTAGAACTACTTGGACAATTCAGCAACCTGTTTTTTATTCTTTGATTGTATGTTTCTTTGGCGGCGTCAATAGTAATTTTGCAACTATTTCTGGCTTCTATAAATTCTGTGTGGTTTTGAGCGGTTTGTTGTCGTTTCCAAAGGTTATATGCTCTGTGTTTTTTCTGTACAGCCGTTTGACACTGGCTGTTGAACCAAGGTTTTGCATTAGCTCTGCGTTTTATTGTATGTGGGATATATGCATCCATTCCAGATAAGATTACTTTTGTTATTTCATTACAGCAAATAGTGGGATCAGCTGTTTTAAAGCAAACCTCTTGCCATGGAAAATCCAGGTAAAACTGTTTAAGGTCATTCCATTTTGCCGATTTATAGTGCCACATTTTACGAGGAAGTGATTGTTGGCTTGGCGGTATGAACATTTCGCATTTTGTTCTTATAAGTTTATGATCGGATGAACCAAGTGGGGGATCTACTTGAATTGTGTACAAGTCAGGATTTGTAGTTAGGAACAAGTCTAAAAGCGCTGAAAATTCACCCCTTTCTGAGATACGGGTAGGTTCATCGACAAGCTGCGTTAGACCACAACTTATGGCAAAAGCTTCTGCTTCCCTGCCTTCATTATCTGTTTTGTTGTGGTGTTTTAGCCAGGGTATATTGTGGACGTTGAAATCACCTAAAAAAACAATTTCCGCATGTGGATAGTTAGACTGTATTCTATCACAGTTTTCGGATAATGTCGCAAAAAAATTTTGATACTCGGTGTTACTTGGCGGTCGGTAGAGGCAGCAAATGAACTTGGTCGATGACTTTGAGGTGAATTTCAACCATATGATATCGAGGTTCGCTGGTTCTAGCTTCTCCTCTCGATGACATGAAAGGTCATTTTTAATGTACACACAGATCCCAAAATTATGTCGAAATCGGTGGTGTAGGTCATAGCCGGGATAAAGATAGTTCACAGTAGGTGTTGCAGAACTGATTTTAGTTTCAGTGAGAACAAGGATGTCAGGTCTTTGTTCTTCAAGATGTTGGTGAACTGAATTCATGTTGGTACTTAATCCTCTTATATTGCTAAAATCAATTCTGAGTTGAGTTTTTGGTCTTGTTTTAATATCTTTGCATGATGGACCCCCAAGATCACCCGACGCCCGGAGATCCGAGTGGTCGGGTATTTTACCTCCGGAATATTTTGATCCTGGAGGCGCCATCATGCTATCTGTTACTCATTGTTGGAACCGGACTGCCAGCGCAGTAGCGGAACGTGGTGATACCACTTATCGCTACTCACTTCTGGCATGGTGGTATCTCACCGGTCGACGCCCAATGAGTAAAAAGCGTCTACCACCTACTATGGTAAGTGATGGTCGAGGAACTAAAAGTTACTTTTTTTATTTACGCATTGCTTTCACAATTCGTATGTAGTATTTTTTATTGTTTTTAAATATTTTCACATTCTCAATATTCAGTAATTTTTATTACTATAAGCCCTATAAGTAAAAAAAACAATCTTTGAGACTTGTTAGATCGCTTAGAAATCCACATGTAACTTGTTTTTTTATTAGCCGCAAGGTTACCGCAAATTGCAAAAGTTCCTACACTGAAAAAAAAACCGATTTTATTATTAACAAATATTTGGTAAACCTGATTTTTGTTGTGCTGATTAAAAAATATTAAAATCAAATACCATTAATTATTGGTAACAAACCTTTTTTAAAGTGTTTAGTTATAAATAATATATCATTTGTTTCTTTAATAATTTAATAATTTTGTAAATATTAATTGCCTTATATTAACCATAACCAAAACATTCTTTCTTTTAAGGTAACAGAACGTCTTTGTTATTAATACTTAAAATTTCCTAAAAATAAATATACTAATATTGGCAAATATTTCTTTGTGTTTATTACAACAAACATTTTTTGTATAATGTTATGGCGTGATTTTGTTATTATAACGGTCTGAATTGGTTTCTATCAATTACTTCGTAAAGTTCAACAAATTTGGTTATTATTAACAAGCGATATTATCGAGCAATATAACTTTGCACCGTCTCGGCCACAGAACACCAGTCTCGGCTCGGGCCTTGTCGCGCGAGATCGTGACGTTTCGGTTGACATTTTGTAGGGGAGAGCGGGACTAGTTAAGACACTTTTTACATAAATGCAAATAAAAGCATTCCTATATTACTTACAGTTTTATAATTATTTTTTATTTATTTATTTATTTATTAATACATGGGCTGCCAAACAGAAAGGGATACCTTTCCAATTACATGACAGCTTATAATGACAATTGTAAGGCTTATAACAAATTATGGACCTAAAACTAGAAAAGAGAAAATAAAGAAAAAAAAAACTACCTGTGAGCATATCACTGATTAAAAGTATAAAATAAAGTTTGGTTATTCCGGAAAGAAAGTCTTTTCACATAACTATATTAAAACACTTTGTAAGCCAACGTTTTTAAGGTAAAACCGAACCGAACCGAACCGAACCGAACTGATACTCTAAACAAGTCGATGTGGTTAAAATAGGTGTTATAAGAGGTAAGCATCTGCATCCTGCCCGTAATTTGTATTATATTTTTTATTATAGAAAAGCATGTAGTGCCAGTGGCGGATCCAGGGGGGGGGGGGCACTAGGGACACTTGCCCCCCCTCGAGAATTTTTTGAATATACAAAAAATGAGTAAAAAGTAATGTTTTTGCTAATAAAAACTCGCGCATGAAAGTGTCTATTGTTGTAATCATCGAAATTACAACCACTGACTAATTCAATAAAATGCTGCTTAAAAAAATATATACCGTTTTTTACCAACAGAGAATGTCACCTAAAGTGCCCCCCCCCCCCCGAACCGAACCGAACCGAACCCCCCCCCCCCCGAGAAGCACCCCTGGATCCGCCCTTGTGTAGTGACGAGTATTCGTTTGCTTTATGTTAAATGGCAGCCTACTCAATAATTGTGGCAATTGATTTTATTGTTTACCAATTTGTGTAAAAATACAGTATAAGCCACCAGTCTCCTATTGCTTAATTTACCTAGCTTATAATAAGCTAAACTTATCTCATAGGCTTCACCAATTAATTGTCTATTATATGGAAAATTCAAATGAAAGATAAATTTTTGTTGAATTCTTTCAATTCTCTGAATATATTTGGCATATCTAGGGCACCAAACAGTACTCACAAATTCTAAATGACTTCGTACTTACGCGTTGTATAACAGTAATAAAGAGTTTGCGTTTGTGAACACTTTGGAGACCCTTAATATAAATCCAAGCATTTGATACGACTTTTTGACAATGTTTTCTATGTGTATCTCAAATGTAAGTTTGCAGTCAAGTGTTACACCAAGGTCCCGAGTGGAATCAACTTTCCTCAGCTGAACCCCACCAATACTGTACCGAGAATCTATTACCCTCGTTTGTCGAGTAAACCTAATTGAGTAACACTTAGATACATTAAAAAATAAACGATTCTCGTGGCAGTACTCCTGGAGTCGCTGAAGATCGGACTGAAGATGTAATTGGTCCAAGTCATTTTTGACAATTTTATACGCTTTCAGATCGTCTGCGAAATTTGAAAACTTTGAGTGTTCGCACTTTGAGATATCATAGATATATAGAGAGAAAAGGAGAGGTCCTAAATGCGACCCCTGGGCGATGCCAGAAGTTATACTGACACAGTCTGATTGGCAATTATTTAATTTTCATACTGGCGCCGAGGTGTCGAATAGGACTCCAACCAGCCCAGAAAGATGTTATGAATACCGATATTCTGCAATTTTATTATTAATGTTGGTATGTGAATTTTGTCAAAAGCTTTTGAGAAATCGGTGTACACGGCATCAATCTGAGAGCCTCCCTCCATTGTTTCGTAGACATCCTCCCAAGTAACACAAATTGCTAAAAAACAGCTACCAAAACACTTTAACAGCAAAACTGAAAGTAAAATAGCTATTACAGCTGTATGTCGTTTTGACTGCTAAGCAGCTTCTAAAGTGTTGTCGTTGCTGATTAGGCAATCTTTATTTAGCTCTCACAGTGTCCATGACAGCTCCAAAATATAGCACGTTAACATTAAAGTAATTTTGTCTAGAAATAAATAAGAAACAATGGCAACTATTGCAAAATAGCTATTTCCTGTAATGGACAGAGACTTTTACTCAAATGGCTGACGAAAAACTTGTTATGTTCTACACTACTGTGATATAATCGCGTAAAAAAGGCGGTTCTCATCGTCAAAATGTTTGGCAGGTTAACTTTTCTGATAAAAAAGGTCAAGATAGCTTGTCAAAACGCAAGCGCCTCGAAAATTCAGAATAATAAACGTTTTTTTTCGGTGTTTGTTTTTAGGTTAGAAATTATTTTATTACCATTATCCTCAAAATACCCTATAAATCAATTCTTAGTCATATTTTATTGAATTTAGCACTTTCTAGAATTTATTTAGGCCCGGGATCACCTGGAAATTAATATTTTTATAGTCCATAAATTTAAAGAAAAATAAATAGGAAAACTATCATGGCCGCCTCGGCCGTCTCATTGGTTTCAGCAGTTTAACTCTAGACAAGCTATTTTTTAATACTTAAGCCTAAATAAAGTTGATTTGTAGCTAACTTGCGTTCTAACAATTGGCCCATTATGTAATACGAAAAAGAAAAGAAGAGTCACAGATGTTACCTGTCATCTTGGGCGCTGTCACAATAACAAAATAAACAAATATCTCAATTAAAAATTGTGCAAACGTTAGAAGATAAAGTTATTACGTGCCCTACCACAGTACCCCACCAGTGGGAAGCAAAAAACACATTATTTTGGCCACCGCCTTCAGAAACGCTTAAGTTGGGTTTATACAGAAACATAGCATAACATAAGACATAGCATGACATAAGATATCATTACAGAAGGAAACCGTAAGGCTGTGTATACAAAAAATATAATAACATGACATAACATACAAGCTTGGCCCAAGTACTTTAAATGAGGCCCCACACACTCTAAGTTATTGGTAATTGCAAGGGGAGAATTCCCAAAGTGGTCGGTGCTGGCAATTGACTCTGGTGCACTTTGCTTGGAATCAGGTGAGTCTAAATAAACTGACTACTAAAGCCTCTTGAAGTAAAAAAAAACAGAAACCGAGTGTCATTCAAACCAATGAGATTAAAAAAATATTTTTTGATCTGATGGATTCAAACATTGTGTCCCTGAATGACAGGTTTTCATAATTTGTCATTAAGAAACATTATTTTTTTTTGAACATTCTGATTTGACTGTTTTTTACTAAACACACTCTTGACTACCAATTTTCACTTGTGCCAAGTAAGAAAAAATTAAAAAAGCATGTTACATTGCCTTGGTTTTTATAATTTTTAGTTAAAAAAGTTTTATTTACATTTTTTAATTATAGAAAGCAGTTAAAAGAAATGAAGTACAAAGACCAGAAAGCATTCCAGAATGGGGCCCATTTGCTCACCCCTTGGAAATGTGAGCAAGGAAGCCAAAAAGGGGGTCTGCTTGCAATTGACTCCAACTCATTTTACACAATTTTTTTTTATAATTAAAATTAGATTATATAATGTACAGGAAATTAAACATCTTTGCTTTAATACCACGAATGAATGGTAGTGGCGATTAGCACCCTTAAAGGATCTAACCTGGCACGTAGACATGCGTTTCTGGGTATGTTGTGCACAAATGTACGTATTGTGTATAACTCGGATAACAATTTAAATTCTATCTAGTAAATAGAACCCAGTAGACTTCAAATTATATTTAAGGCCAGAAACTTAGTCATCATGATATACCACTAAATGCCATAGTTATAGCCTTAGACCACTGGTGGGTCATATACCTTTTGACATAATCAACAGGGTACGGAGAGCCACAATGTGCCTGCACTAGCTGTTAGTTCCAAATAGACTCCATATACCCTGTATGTGGTGATTTCCTGAATGGCCAGGTCACCAAATCCATTCAGAGAATCACCAGATTAACCCACCCCCCTCATATCTATATTTTTTTTCATACTTGTCAAAGCTTGTCCATTACTAGACTACCCATGGGTCAAGGCTTCTTTAGTTAGCTCTTACGACAGGCCTGGGGTTACCTTGGTGCTATTATGCATATTCATAATCTAAAAAAATCTGATAAGAAAGGAGCCCCTCTTGCCTCTCCAACCCCCATGAATACACCATTGTATCAAATGTGTATTACATTGGTGAGTGGTCCAACAGAGGGGTTCCAGAGACACAACAAAAAGGAGGACAATTTAGATTTTTTGAACATACATTGTATAGACTTAAAAAATTAATTAGGCAGTATATGATTTTCTTTTATAAAAAAATGTTTTTTTTCTAACATGCCAAAAGTTTTTTGTACCTCTAAAATTTTCTAAATACCTACTTTAAAATAAATGGAAATTCTTGAGAAACCATATTTATTACACAATAAGTATTACCAAAATAGTTTTTTTACTCAGTTACATAGGTAATACACCAGAATGTGCCTTTGTATTTAAAGTTCTCTAGAAACAGGTGGGGGGAGGTGATAGCCTCCATCCTCTCTGGGATCACCACTAGTAAGGCAGACCTTAGTAGGAATAGGTAGAGGAAATTTTTGTTTTTAAGGTAGCTAGGTAAATAAAAAACAAGAAATTTATTTATTTAGTTATTCAACTGATAAACTGGGTTCTTAATGCCCAGGGTGCAACACCTTAGAGGGCCTAACACAATGGGTTAAACAAGTGGGTCCATACCTTATTTGTGAGCCTGGCCTGATTATGTGCTAAGGTAAACCAAGTCTACAGTACTCTACTAGTATTTGTACACTTGCTGTCGGCAGCTCACATAGTGCACAATGGTGACAAAGTTAGTGCTTAATTATATATCATATCATCTTTTAATGCTAAGCAGGCAGAAAAATGAAGGACCGATGTACCAAAATCAAGCATTCATTATGTTTGGCCATGGTGCATTATGGTGTTATATAAACCAACCCTTGAGTTACACCAAAAAACAGACAGACTGATGAAAAAATTTTGGCAGCACTTTTAAGGTTCACTCAGGACTGATAAGTACCAGGCAGGGACCCCTTGACAAGGCATCGCACCAGGGTTTCCAGGAACCAGTCACTGTTTACCCAACTTTAGTTCCCTCTCAAAGATAAAGGGATACTTTCAAAGATGGGCAAATAAACTATCCTTTATGGCTGTGAGTGGACATTTGTTTAAACAAACACCAAATTGCTTGTTTAAAAAAAAAACACCCACAGTTTAGGTTAGAAAAGAAAACAACAAACAGAAGGCACGGTCCGTAAAGAAACCGGTTGCGTAACTCGGTGTTTAGGCGGCCGGGTCGTGACGTCAGGGCTACGTCACAGTTTTCCTAGAAATCAGCAGTCAAACGCTGTTTATATCGAAATTTCATCTTTTGCGAGGAAATTTTGAAATTTTTGGGTGTTTTCGTCTTGTAAGTGTTTAAATACCTGTTACGTGCTTACTATAAATGTATTAAAAACTAAGTAAAAGAACTGGTGAGGTTTTAATTATAATTTAAATTTTAACAAACACAAATTTTTCTGTGTCGGTTGTTTCCTACAATGTGGGTCATACAAGGTTACAAGGGGAGCTGGAAAATAGACCTTGGGGGGAATGGGTTTTCTCTCTACACTGCATCTGATATCTGCAACCAACACATAATGTTTAAGATAACTTTTTGATAGTTATCATCACAATCAGTATAGGCCAGGACAAAGATTGTGAAATGAACTTTACATACACATAGAAAATTACTAATAGTTTAAAAAATACTCAATGTTGTTGGCTGCTTTTAAGACGCCTACTAAAAATAGTTCTTAAATGATGTACCTATTACACAGCATACCTACCTTTTCTTGAAAAAAAATTAAACTTAAAAAAAGTAATTTTAATATTTCTTAAAAATTGAGGAAAATAATATTGCTGTTAATTTATTTTAAATATTTGATTTATTTTCCTAAAGTTAAAAATAACGAAAATATTCCAAATTCAAAATTAGGCTTAGACTACTTTCTACCAACTAAAATTAAAATACTTACGTAATTTTGAATTTAAAATGTCTTCGTTCCTATTTTAAACTTTAGGCAAAAATTTTTTTGAAAAAAATTGTTTAGAGTTAAATGGCCTATCAAAAAAAAAATAATAATAAAATACAGGGTATATAAATTTTTTTAAATGTTTTTTGAAAAACTCAAAAACTCCAAAAAGCGATGCTCTATTTTTTTTTAAATTTGAGTATCTTAAACAGCATTTAAAATTCTACTAATTTGCCAATTTAAACTTTTTGCTATCTTTAATAATAAAAAAGTTAGCAATGGTGGACACTTAACTTGGAACACTCTGTATAACGCTCAAGCAGGAGTGAAGTAATATTAGCCTTGCGTTACAGTCGATGTATTTTTTATGATATTTCTTGAAAATGCGTTAAGAAGAGGTGATCAAAAATCCTGAATCTTTGCGTTATGTTATTTATGAATGTTCCCTTACTGCCTTATTGACTAGTCATTTTAACATCCTTTTTAAAAAAAATTTTGATTACATTTTACACAAAAAAAATCTAGTTTTAGTTATTTCCTACCCACCAAAAAAAACCAATAATATGTGGCTAGTTTGCTTTAGAGTTCGGCGTAAAAATTTAATTAAATTGAACAAGAGAGTAGCAATAGTATTTATAATCGTGTCCTGAATCTGATATTTATAAAACTATTGGAATTTTTATCATAAATTTTTAAATTATTTAATTTTTTAATAAATTTTGGTATTTTTCCTGCTTTTAAATAGACCTATCTTTATTTCTCTCATAATGTAACGTATAGGTCTTTCTTTGTTGACCGTGGAGCAGGCAAAATGCCGCGTCATTGGCTGGGAGTTACCACACAACCGGTTTCTTTACGAACCTTGGATCAGGCCTGACACAATTTGACAATAAATCCTCCTTTTTTCAACAGTCATAATCGCACTGGTCTTCTGGCCAAGCATTGTTAGGGGCTGTTCAAAAGTTTTGTAATAAACAGCTTAAAATACAAAATTGCTAAATTGCCGCTTTTTGTAGCTAAATAATAGGAATAAGAGCTTAAAATTTATGTTATTTAGCTAGCTAAATTTTAGCATGCCTATTAGCAATTATTTAACTTTAAAAGTGCAAGTCCTGGGTAATATTACATCAATAGCCATTTTATCCATAAACACCTGCTATCAGAGAGGTTCTATAGCTAAAATAATTTCTAAACCACAGCTAGCTGTTTTACAGCAAAAACTAAGCTCTGACAACACTTTCACAGCAGAGTTTTTGCTTTTAAACTATATTGTCCAGTTTGTGTTACTTGGGCTGAACGTAGTGCAACAACCGAACCGAACCGAACCAACGGAGCGACCCTGGTTAATAATATGTTTAAGGCAGGGCCCTAAGGTAGACAATTCGCAAAGATTGGTTTTTAAAACTATGCATTCAAACTTAAAAAACACTTTTTTCTAGCACCCTTGCAAGCGGCCCAACTAACCCCACCCACGGGGTGAGTTGGGCCATACGATGGGGCAAGTTGGGCATGGTTGCATATTTAGGAACTGTATATATGCAACATAAAATAACAGGAAATTCTTAGATTATTTTTATTGATAATAATAAAATACTAAACTTTAACTTTCTTAAAAAACAAACAATATAAAGTAACCTAATTCTTGCTCTAGTATGAATTGGAATTACGGTTTTAGCAAAACATAAGTAAACCCTGAATCAGCACATGTTTCATTTTTCTTTTGGTTTGCTATTTGAGAATAGTTTCGTGCAGACTAGACAAAATGTTTCCTCTTCATCATCGCTGTCATCTTTCAGTGTCCTTTTCTGAGCAGTTTTTCTATGCTTCTTTTCCTTGATGATATTTTGTGTTACATATTTTTCTTTTTTTTTTCTTTTGTTGTTTACTTTTTTCACGTTTCAACTCTTTTTTAACCCGAGTTTCAGTTAGTATAGCTGTTGACCATTTTCTTCGGTTGATATTCTTGGTCTTTCTTTCGCCAGCTTTCGGAAAAGCACAAATTTTTTAAATTTCCTTAGATCGATTGGTACAAATAGATCACACAATTTTAAGTCACCGGGTGTTTGCCTCAAATTTGAGTTGGAGGGTCTGTGTGATGTCATAAATAAATAAATATAAATAAATAAATGGCAGCTTTTTTACTGTTTTTTCACAATCTATGGCTTATAACTTCTGCCAACTTAGTTTTACAGAAAAACCAATCGTTTTTTGTTTGCAAGAGAACACCAATCAAGATTGTGAAGAAATTAGCTTTATATCTCCAAGACTAACAAAAATACCGCGTGACCAAGTATACATCTAAGGGACCTAATTTCCATAAGAGAATAAAAAACAGACAGAATATAGCATATAATAATAAGAGACCGCAATATGCCCGATTCCAGTCGAAAGCGTTTTAGCGTTGCCAAAGGTACCTTTGATAAATAACTATAGGCGCACACAAGTTGTCGCAGTCTTCAAGAGGCGGACAATCTAAAACATTTGTTTAGGTCGAGAATTATTACATGACGTGATTTTTAGTCCATCATACGTACGCATGCTGATTTTAACCTTAAAATAAAAAAAATGTTTTTAGAAAATGTATGGGGTTAGCTGGGCCGGTGGCCCAACGTGCCCCGAACTTTTTGATTCAACTAGCCCCACACCTACATACAAAATTGAGAGAGTCGACAACCATGTTTGCGTAAATATTAGCATCGTTATAATTTCATTAAACTCGAGGTCAAAAAAAAAATAGTTCAAAATTTGTTCCTTGGAGATCACAGATTCTCACTGCGGGCTAATGCATGAGCAAAGGCGACTTTGCCACGTGGGTGGCGCTGGCATCTGACGTCTAATTGTCGAGTTAATAGGGGTGTCTCAACGTGCCCCTATGCCCAACGAGCCCCGCTCTCGCCTGCGTGTGAGCCGCGGTCTAGACCGAACCGACCCGACGCCCTACGTAGCATTGTATTACAGACCGTCGCAGACACTCATAGAGAAATGTATCTGCAGACACTGTGCCCAAAAATCAAGGGGACGCCATGTTTAGTTAAGTTTTAGTTTTTGTGATTTTGTGCTAATACAGACCTAAATACGCGGGTATTTTTATGGCATCATAATGGTATTTTGGTTGCAAGAGTCGAAGTGAACAAAAAGTCATCAGGAATAACGCTTTAAAGGTAGAAATATAGCTTCAAGAAAAAAAACGTATTCATTGTATAAACTTTTTGTTCTGTGGAAACTGATTGCTTTATAAACAAACAGTAAATAGGATTGATTTTTAATTAACTGATTTATGTGCTAATTGACGACAAGTATCCACAGGCGTAGGCTTTATTTGTTTTTAATATAAAATTCATACTCTTTTTTTTTTGTTTCAGATTTCGGCTTAAAGATGGAAACAATCTGGCTTTGGTCGTCCACAATAACATAGTAAGTGTTATTTATAATTTTTTTTAGAATGCTTTATATTTGTATTTTGTGATTTTAATAATTTTAAATTTGATGTCATTTGAATGGCATGGCTTCAATTCTTTGAATTAATTATTAAAGATTTTTAAGCAAAGAGCGTTTAGTATGAAAATGTGAAGTTTAAACCTTTTAACTTAAAGCAAACATTTAATTCTCTGCACAGTGGCGTATATAGAAAAACATTCGGGGGGGGGCGGGGAGACGGTTTCAGGGGGGGGCGAGACCTCATGAGGCTGTATTTTAGGCTATTTTATGTTTATATTCATAAAATATGTGGAAAATATCTTATATATATATATATATATATATATATCCCATAAGACCAAGAAGGTCAAACCTTGAAAAATTCAGATTTTAAAAAACTATAGACTACGACAGATTTAAAGGTAAAATGATAATGACGAATATTTTTCAAGCAGGTTAAGACTTGTTAACACTTTAAAATGAGACATGTCGAGCTAAAACGTTACAAGTCATGACTTGTCTTAACTTATTAGCAGGTGGTGAGGTTAGGCCTTCTGTAGAAAATAAAATATACCGAAGGACCACTCGAGATAGCTCGAGAAAAACGTGTGGGAGTTAAGAGGGACTGTATCTTTCCACAGGGCTCCGACAGGGAAAAAAGAGCCTAAAAACTTATTTACTAAAAATAGCGCAGCAATGAAAAATTATCAAGAAACGACTTACCCTTAGATGTCTTTTGTAGCTACTTGGCTGGCCAGCCCGATTATACGCGAAGTACCAGACTCTCCATTGTTCTATAGTTCAAAATGTTCCAAACACTAATATCTAATAAACTAAAGCGTAAAATTAATAGTTTCCACAATTTTAATATAAAATGATAGCGGTGCGGTGACTTTACTTGCACGTGGCGCGTGGTTGAGTTTCTGTGTTGTGTTCGCGCAGACAATCGGCGTTTTCGTCTGCTAGGCCGAATTTAGCCGCTTATCTCAAATCCTTCATTGCTGGAAGAAGCGCGCGAAGTTTAAATTTAAAATATGGAAAGATATAGCGTAAAGTAAATCAAAATAATATTCTAGAAACGCTTGTAAGCGTAGAAAATGTAACCCAAAAATATTTAAAAACTAAGAGAGACAGCTTCTCTAATTTTAAGTGAAAATTAGAGAATATGATTATTTACAAAAATAAAAACAAGTTGGGAAACTTGTTCATTCGGCCCACCAAAATGAGCATCATTTTTCGGTAGGTGAATCTGAATCAATTGGAAGGGGGCAAAGCTTGACTAAAGGTCGTTTAAAAATACCGGACGCGGTACGAACATTTGCCACCCTAGCGTGCCCATCAGGCCCTTTAAAAATTTCAATAATGCGACCTACCCGCCATTGAAGGGGCGGTGATAACTCGTCTTTGATAAGAACGAGGGTACCTATTTTTGGCTCTGCGCATGGTTCCAACCATTTATTTCGTACTTGAAGGGTATGTAAAAATTCTTGGCTCCAACGACGCCAAAAATCGGCTTGTATTCGTTGGACCAAGTTCCATCGCGTTAACCGATTCTCAGGTTTACTTGAAAAATCTTCATCAGGAACAGAAACTAAAGGTCCATGTGTTAAAAAATGTCCCGGTGTTAAAACCTGTAGATCGTTACAGTCGGTAGATTGCGGGGTCAAGGGGCGAGAATTTAAAATCGCCTCAATTTGACAAAGAACCGTGTACAACTCCTTATAACTTAGAATTTGCGAGCCAATGGTACGAATTAAGTGAGTTTTTACTGATTTTATCCCTGACTCCCAAAGACCGCCGAAGTGGGGAGCTGATGGAGGGATAAAATTCCAGGCGATAGCTTGTTGCGTGCAAGCATTTCTTGCAAGATCAAGCAATTCTTTGCTTGATTTAACGAAATTTGTGCCATTATCTGAAAAAAGAGTTTTTATGTAACCTCTTCGGGCAACAAAGCGACGTAGCGCAGCTAAAAAAGCGTCCGAAGTTAGATCTGACACTAACTCGAGATGTAAAGCTTTAGTATTTAGACAAATAAAAAGGCAGATATATGCTTTTTGTGTTTTTACACCTCTGTGTTTACTGAGAGTGATAGGTATAGCACCACTAAAATCTACTCCACTAAAAGTAAAAGGCTTTTGTGGAATCAAGCGGTAGGACGGAATTTGTCCCATGATTTGCTCATAAGAATGCGGTTTGACGCGAAAGCAACGAACACATTTGGATAAAACCGTTTTAATTAAGCGTTTGGCAGATAAAATCCAAAAAATTTGACTAATGAGATATTGGACTGTTTGCACTCCGACATGCAAATATTTTTTGTGCATATATTCAATAAAAATATAAGAAAGTCTACTTTCCTTGGGTAAAAGAAGAGGATGTTTTTGTCCGTAAGAAATAGTCATGGCTTGTTGAATGCGTCCTCCAACTCTTATAAGACCATCCTGGTCTAAAAAGGGATTCAATTTTTGTATGGGTTTTATGCATTTTTTCTGGTTTTGAAGGTTAAGAATTACTTCAGAAAAGTATTTTTGTTGTTCGTGCTTAGCCAAACATTGTAAAGCGTTAAAGAGATCGATATAATCTATATTTGTCTTTTTTCTGACGTCTGCGGATAGTCTACAATTATTTATGAATCGCAAACTGCGGGCTAAAAGTAGTTGAATAGCGTAAAAATCGGATTTATTATTTAAAAGCGAATCTAAAAAATTTTCCGTTATTCGGTCACAAGAAATCAGAGCAACATTTTTTCGTTCCTCAGTCTCTAACCTGTCATTTATTTTGACTTGCGGGGTTTTTGTTGGCCATTTATCGAAAGATTCTTGTAAAAAACTAGGGGCGGCCCACCATAGGGGATGATTTAAAAGCTCACTCGGCGAGCAGCCGCGGCTGGCTACATCGGCACAATTGAGAAAGGTGGGGGTATATAACCAACATTCTGGATTAATATTATCTTGGATAAGACTAACACGATTTGCGACAAAAGTTTTCCATTTACTTGGATGGGATTTTATCCAGTGTAAAACAACCATTGCGTCCGAAAAAGCGTAAATATTATTTATTGTGAACCTTTTTATGAAGATATCATATGTGTATTTTAAGACCTCAGATAAAAGAGTAGCGGCTAGAAGTTCTATTCTCGGAATACTAACAAATTTTTTAAGTGGAGCGATGCGACTTTTCGCAAGAACAAAATATATGTGATATTTAGCGTTTCGTAAGACACGTAAGTATATTACGCATGCGTACCCTCGTTCACTCGCATCACAAAAACCACAGAGATCGATGGATTCGGCGTTGGTGATGTCAATGTGGCGGGGTAAACAAAATTTTTCTAAAACTTGAAATTCAGATTGATAGAGTGTCCACTGACGAACTATTTCTAAAGTAGGCGTGGCGTCCCAGGAAATGCCAAGTAACCAAATTTGTTGAATCAAATATTTTAAAGTGAATGTTACTGGGGTAAGATACCCATGGGGGTCATAGCAGCGTGCTAAAAAAGAGAGAAGCGTCCTTTTAGTACAGCTTTGCTGATTAGGTAATATGTTAAATCGAAACTCGTCGTAGGAAGGATGCCAGCACAGGCCTAAGACCTTAGTGACGTCATCCGAATCGAGAGATAAAACTGCGGGGTTGACTAAGGAGGGATCTAAATGAGAGATCACTTCTGAGCGATTGCTAGACCATTTGTGTAATTTCAAGCCAGCGTTTCCTAACAATTCCGTAAGCTCATGCTGCCAATTTAACGCCTCTTGAACCGTTTTACATGAAGTAGTGACGTCATCAATATAGGTATCGTGAAGTATAACTTTAGCAGCGTGAGGGTAGTTATCATATTCGGACTCAGCTAAGTGCTGAAGGGTGCGTAAAGCGAGATATGGTGAACAGTTCACTCCGTAAGTGACAGTTCGTAGTTTAAAAACGGAAACTTTTTCATTAGGGTTAAACCGCCAAAATATTTTTTGGTATTTTTGATGATCAGGGTTGATATTTATACCACGATACATTTTTTGAATATCGCAGGTGAGCGTCACAGGGTTAAGGCGAAAATGTAATAATATTTGAATAATATCTTTTTGTAGTTTTGGACCCGATAATAATACTTGATTAAGCGAAATATGCGTTAAGGGGTCAGTAATACTCGCATTAAAAACTACCCTTGTCTTAGTAGTGATAGCTTCATTTTTAACAACAGCGAAATGTGGAATAAAATAGCTGTCTGAATCGTCTTCTTTTTCTGAGTCATAGTCCATATGACCCAATTCCAAATATTCATTCATAAATTTAGAATATTCACAATACAAGTTTTTATCGCGAAGCAGTTTTTTTTCTAAAGATAAGAAACGATTTAGCGCGACTTGTTTTATTGCAGGAAACTGCGGTGGATTTATAAATGTGCGAAATGGAAGGGAGACAGTATACCGGCCGTCTTGATTACGCGACACGCTCTGTTTAAAATAATTTTCACAAATTTCATCCTCTGGTTTCAAATGAGTTTTTTGGGGGACGCAGTCGGTTTCCCAAAATTTTGAAATTAATTGCGAAAGCGAGTCATTTTCATTTTGATAAAAAAGAGCATTAATTGGCGGGGTAGAAATTAAGGGTTGATTTATTTGTCCCATCAAAATATAGCCGAAAATAGTTCCCATAGCAAAGGGATGATTTGGGTCATCGCTAGCGATTTTTTCACCCTGTATAATTAGTGGAAATAGATCCATACCAATTAGTAAATTTATAGGCGAAGGGTTGTAAAAAGTGGGATCTGCTAAGGGTAAATTTTTTATAAAATGCCAATTTTCTGTATTTATTTTTACTGACGGTAAATCAGTACAAACTTTTTGCAAAATAATCGCTTGCGTAGACACAAAAATATCTGGTTTTTGAAAATTACAAATTTTAATAAAAATCGATCCTAGATCAGAAGTAAGAGAGTTGCCTCCAACCCCCTGTATATTTGAACATAAGGGTTGTCTTGGAAGGCCCAATTGTTGCGCTAATTTTTGAGAACAAAAAGTGTTTTGCGAACCGCTGTCTAACACGGCTTTAACTGTTTGAAAGTTACCGCGGACATCTTGAATTTTTACTAGGATAGTTGACAATAAAACTTGCGATTGCGCAGAAATAAAACCACAATGCGTGGGGTTAGAACCTGAAGGAGTTGCGATTGGTACTTGTGAATTAGAAGACGTCGAAGTAAAATTGTTATTATTTTGAGTAGAGTAATTTTGAAGCGGACAACCAGTAGCCGAGGATCTAAAACTTTGCTGACTGGCCAAGTAACCACGTGGTGCACTACTTGGAGATGCGTTGGGAGACATATTAGAGAGATTTTGTGAGAAATTCACGTTAGCATCAAAATGTGATCTATTTTGATTTTGAGAATTAGCGCAATTATAATTTCGCTCAAAATGAATTAATGAGTGATGTATTTGATTACCAGGGCAATAGCGACATAAGCGTAGACTTTGACAAGAATTTGTTAAATGTATTGAGCTTAAACAATTTAAACATAGTTTTTTATTTTTAGCGTAAGCATAGCGTTCGTAGGCAGATTTACCTTTAAATGCGTGACATAAATATATTGAATGTGTGTTAGAATCACAAAAAGCGCATCTATCTTTAGAATGAGTATTTTCCGTACCAAGTAGCGTTTTTGTATAATAAGGCGAGGCGTTATTTTTATAAAACTGTTTATTATTTTTAAATCTATTTTTAGATTGTAGCGAATAAAGCGAATTACATTGAGTTTCAAGGAAATTATAAATTTCTTGATATTTGGGCATTTCATTAGACCTAGAATTAGCTAGTTCAAAGCGCGAAAGTAGTACCTCAGGCAATTTATCTAGTAAAATGTTGGCGAGCGGAAAACACCATTGATCAGTGTCGTAATTTAGAGTTTTTAAAGCCTCAATGTTTTCTGAAAAAACATCAAGCAGCGTGCGCAGCGTTTCTGGATTATCGTCTTTGAGAGCGGGAAAATTATACACGGAGCGCCAATAAGTTTGAGCCGATAAGCGGGGGTTATGATAGCGTTTTAGAAGCGTATTGTAAGCGATTATATAATTAGCGTCGGTTATTTGTAAATGTTTAACTACGTTTAAAGGCGGTCCTTTTAGGTAGGACAGTAACAAATTAAATTTAGCGTTTGTAGGAATACTAGGATTATTGTGTACAGAACTATTGTACATATCTAGAAAGGTTGGAAACTTAGTGATGTCACCATGAAATTCGACAATGCGCAGTCTTGGCATTAAAGACGCCATAAAGCGGTCTGGATCAGAAGAATTTGAAACTTGCGTTAAGTTTTGAGGTTGAGGAGCTTCAATTTTCACCTCAAATAGTTGTTTTTGAATTCTTTTAATATCATAGAAGCTGTCGTCAAACTCAGTAAGGCGTTCATTTTCTTCTTCCAGTCTCTCCGGACTTGCCGAATAAGCCTCTATTATTTGATTTTGATAAATAAAAAATGATTCTTTCATTTCATCAAGGTCGATAAGTCGAACCTGTAAACACGGTTTTTTTGTATCATCCGTTAGGCAAGCATTAGCTAAGTTATGAAGAGTATTAATGCGATTATGTTGCACATTACGGAGTGCTTCTAACTTCTTAAGTTGCGTACTCATTGTAATGTTTTGAAAAAACTCCGTTAAAACAGGTGAACGATTAGTTTCCGAAATTTTTAATATTTAAAAATTAAAAGCGTTTAAAAAGAAAAGAAAATAGGCGATAAAAAATGTAAACAAGTCTCATTTACCTCTCTAATATCCTTTACAGCGATGTGGTGGAAACTTTTCCTACGTGCAGGTGACGCCAAGCCAAAAAGAGGTAGGAAATGCGCGAAAACAATGCGCGTTCGGTACTTTTTTACTTTTTATTTTTACTGCTAGCACAGCAAACAGATCAAGGTCATGCGTATTTATTAAAAATTTTATTTTTAACAAAATGCGATTTAGACTTTAATTTTTCCCGGGGTCCTGTTATCCGGTTCGAAGGACCAAATGGTGAGGTTAGGCCTTCTGTAGAAAATAAAATATACCGAAGGACCACTCGAGATAGCTCGAGAAAAACGTGTGGGAGTTAAGAGGGACTGTATCTTTCCACAGGGCTCCGACAGGGAAAAAAGAGCCTAAAAACTTATTTACTAAAAATAGCGCAGCAATGAAAAATTATCAAGAAACGACTTACCCTTAGATGTCTTTTGTAGCTACTTGGCTGGCCAGCCCGATTATACGCGAAGTACCAGACTCTCCATTGTTCTATAGTTCAAAATGTTCCAAACACTAATATCTAATAAACTAAAGCGTAAAATTAATAGTTTCCACAATTTTAATATAAAATGATAGCGGTGCGGTGACTTTACTTGCACGTGGCGCGTGGTTGAGTTTCTGTGTTGTGTTCGCGCAGACAATCGGCGTTTTCGTCTGCTAGGCCGAATTTAGCCGCTTATCTCAAATCCTTCATTGCTGGAAGAAGCGCGCGAAGTTTAAATTTAAAATATGGAAAGATATAGCGTAAAGTAAATCAAAATAATATTCTAGAAACGCTTGTAAGCGTAGAAAATGTAACCCAAAAATATTTAAAAACTAAGAGAGACAGCTTCTCTAATTTTAAGTGAAAATTAGAGAATATGATTATTTACAAAAATAAAAACAAGTTGGGAAACTTGTTCAGCAGGAGACTTGTCAACAGGAAATGAGTCATAAGAAAAATAATTTAAAATTTAATGAATTTTTATTTAAATAATACTATTTATTTAGACAAGAGGCGGAGTGGGTAATGTAAGGTAAGGAGGCTTCAAAAGGTACAAAAAGGGGGGTTTCAGATGTTAAGAGGCGAAGAGGGGGGATATGTTTTTTTGATAGGAGGTAAGAAAAATGGGGGGTTTTAGAGTGCAAGAGACTTTAGCGGCAGTGTCTCTTTTGTATAGTGTCTTTTTAAATAGCAAAACAAACTTATTATCTACCAAACAATTACATGATTCTCACAAAGATCTACCTTTTTGCGCTGAACATGGTATTCATCATGGGTCAAAGTCACCCAAATTGTTGACCACCCTGTATAAAAACAAATTATGTAATTCATTACAGAAATTAAAACATTGTAAATGTAAAACTGTTTATAGTAAATAAAAAACCTGTATAATATTAAGAAATATTTATTTTTATTAATACCTAGAAAACTATTCATAAAAAGTGTTAATTTTGACTAACAAAGATTTTAGCTGTTTAACTAGACCCTTCTCAGAAATACCCTGTATTCCAATTAAAAGTTCCTGTTTCAACAACACTTTTTGTGATTTAATGTAACAGAAAGTAAATGAGTCCTTTCATACATCTATAGAGAGTGTCTCTTTTGTATAGTGTCTTTTTATCTAGTTTAAAAATAATGCTTGAGGAGTACAGACGTCAAGTTGAAGACTTTGTTAGAAAAATCGATGAGGTTAACAGATATATTAAATTTTATTAAAATAGGAAAAATAGTTGTCAACAGGAAATGAGTCATAAGAAAATAATTTAAAATTTAATGAATTTTTATTTAAATAATACTATTCATTTAGACAAGAGACCAAGATTGAGTAATGTCAAACTTGGAAAATGCTTTTATTTAGTTAACGTAAATAATACTATTCACTTAGACAAGAGGCCAAGATTGAGTAATGTTTTTCGAAGGATTCGCAAACTTGGAAAATGCTTTTATTTAGTTAACGTTATTTGTTTAGCTTATTTTTACAAAAGTCTTAAATATTATAAAATGTTACACAACTTCATTATAATGTCTGTCTGTTTGTCTGTTTTTCTGCACTCTCCTGCATCCATAACTTAATTCAATACTGATTTGGGCTATGATTTTTAGTGTTTGTTTTTAAATTGATAAAACGTTAAATTAGTAAAAGCTTTTTTTAATTAAATAAATACCTACACCGCACAACTACGACGAACCCCTTAAACGATTTTAATATCCTGTGATAGGATTAGCATATTTTGAAATGCTATGGATGAAGGTGTGCATAACCATGATTATAATGTATCTGTGTATTTGTCTGTTTTTCTGATCCCCTTGCACCAACAACTACAAGTCACAAACTACTTATTTGAAAAAACGTTATTTAGCGAATTTCAGGGTAGCAAGTCCCATTAAACCAAAAAGGTCATACCTTGAAAAATACAGATTTTAAAAAACTATAGACCACAACAGATTTAATTTAAAGGTAAAATGATAATGACTAATATTTTTCAAGCAGGTTAAGACTTGTTAACACTTTATAATGAGACATGTCGAGCTAAAACGTTACAAGTCAGGACTTGTCTAAACTTGTTAGCAGGAGACTTGTCAATAGGAAATGAGTCATAAGAAAAATAATTTAAAATTTAATGAATTTTTATTTAAATAATACTATTCATTTAGACAAGAGACCAAGATTGAGTAATGTTTTTCGTAGGATTCGCAAACTTGGAAAATGCTTTTATTTAGTTAACGTAAATAATACTATTCATTTAGACAAGAGGCCAAGATTGAGTAATGTTTTTCGTAGGATTCGCAAACTTGGAAAATGCTTTTATTTAGTTAACGTTATTTGTTTAGATTATTTTCACAAAAGTCTTAAATATTATAAAATTTTACACAACTTCATTATAATGTTTTTTGTTTTATGACTAAAAAATAAAACAAGTAACTAGAATAATATCCATAAGTATATTTATTATATTTTTTTTAAAAATCAGTCAGTTACTACCAATTGATAAGATCCCTAAATGATTACAATTTAATATGTAGCTATATACAGGGTTACTGGTAATTCATTACATTCCTTTACCGTGTCAAGCAGTTTTAATAGAATTTGTGTTCTGTTAGCTGCTATGACAATAAGGAAGTTTTAGAAAATTTTGATAAAAATGTAGCTAGAAATTAGTTGTAAGCCCTTAAGTTAAGTTCTACCTTTGTAGAAAAGCAGAAAAATTTTAATATCTCAAAAACTTTTAACTTTTGTTTAATGCATGTGAGGGTTAAATTTACTCCTGATCAGCTCCCCTTATCATATCCCCAAAGGAATGTATCGAATTACCAAACTTTAAGAGGAATATGGTTTAACAATAAAAGGTTTAATATCTAGATGTTACTAAAACTCTCAAATTAGAAAATAAGAAACTAATTAAAGCTCAGAAAACAAAAACTAGTACACTCGCTCACTATTTTAATGTCACCTAATTTTTCTACAAAATGTAGATTATAAAGAAACAGTATGTTATTAGGCAGTACTCCATGGCTTAAAATAAGTATCAATATTTATAATTCCAAGGTTTCCAGACGAGTTTAGTCAATTTTAAGATGACATTAAAAAAAGTGGGTGACCATACCTAGACTAAAATAAAACTACACAAAATAAATTATAGCAATGTAGTAGATTCAACTTAAATACCTGCAGGTATAAGTTGATCTCAAAGATTTCAAAACAACTTTGCGTCAACTTATCTCTGCTAGTATTAAGCCCACATTATGAAAAGTACTGCTAAAAAAGAATAAGCAGCGTTATATAATCGTGAAGCTGCTATCATCTCGCTGGCGTGGCGCTAACATGACGCTAACGTGACGCAAACGTGACGCAAACGTGACGCAAATTACTAGTAAAATAATTTAGGAAAATACCATTTTTCTACTAATTTTATTTTATTTTATAATTTTTGTAAATATCTCAGAAACAAAAGTTTCTACAAGGCTTTGGTTGAAACACAAATTATTGAGAAAAATGTGATCTACTATATTTCGAAAACCGTATATTGATGCGATTTAAATATTTAAAATGTCAAAACAGTCATTAGCATTATTGGATTCTAACCAAAATCTAATCAGCTCGCTATTTTACCTGAACATTTTATGAAAATTAGTTCACGGTAAAGCTGTAGTTAGTACTCTCCATATTTTCCTGAATAATATACTAAAAGAAAAAATAATTTCCAAGAATCCCTAACCATTATTCTACAAAAGAAAGTGAGCTGTAAGTCAAATAAACCTTAAATAGTTTGGTACATCCTGTATATTTAATAGAAAAGTATATTAAACTTGATGTTTTTAACACCATTTCCTGATTCACATGACTGTTTTACAATGATAAAAATTTTAGAACATATTGAAAATTGTTCTCTTTTTCACCACAAAGATTATCGTACCTGAAGATTCAAAACTCTATTATGAGATTTAATTCGTTTAAAGCATTTATTATGAGACCATTTGTAAATAACTTTCAATATGAAAAACATAAGTTATACAGTGTGACATATAAAATAGCTTGTTTTTTTTTTGATGAATCTGTATTTGGTTTCTTGATCAACTTAAAAATAATATGCAAACATTGCATTGATATTAAAACAACAAATATTAAACACAAAAATTACCTCATATGTATCTTGATACTTTAAAAAAATTAGATTACAGCTTTTAACAGATATAGATCAATTTTTGTTTTTGGAAAAAAGGTATTCGAGGCAGAATATCACACTTCTGCTATCGATCTAGCAAGTGTAATAACTCTTTTTATCCACTAAAGGTAGTTCATAACCGGCGGCATATTTGGCTTATTGAGTATACTTACAACCTTTACGGGTTAGCCAAATGCACTACCATATAAAGATTGTGTTTGGTTAAATCCACACGAAATCGATAAATTTTTATTTTTTGCTTGTTTCAGGAAATTCCTCTGGCTAATAAGCTTTTGATGTTCTGCGGAGAAGACAATGACACAGAAATAATATTGGAAGTAGATTTGGAATATCCTGACTCTCTTTATAACAAACACAAATATTAATATTTTTGTCCTTTAAAAGAAAATGTACAAAACTACGTGCACTTTAATTAATAAAGATAAGTATGTTATTCGCTTTAAAAATCTTTACAAGTCAAAAACTTTTTGTTGTCACAATGGCGTTTGCGAGTTGTTATTTACTTTAGAAGAAAAAATCACTTGCGATATGAATTTTCCTAGTAGAAAAAGAAAAACATTTTTTTGATATTTAAATTTTTTTGTGTTGTACAGTCGGGGACTTTTTAAATTGCCAAAAAAAAATAAAAAAAATTAAATATGTATGTATACAGACAGAGGTAAGGTTCACAACTTTTTTGTTTTGGTTCAAACTACTTTTCCGAATTTCAAATAGGAATTTTTTTATTTTCCAGGGCGGCAATTTAAAAAGTCCCCGACTGTACAAGTAAATGGTTTTGATGATTTTCTTTAGCTAACAGCATTATATTTTATTATACTTCATTATATTTGTAAAATAATAAAAAATAAACTTTATTATAGAGATCATAACAAACTAAAAATGAAACGACCGAAAACCCACCAGAAGAACCAATTAATAACCGAAGATGGCTTTCTGCTGATTATAAATGTATATACTTCATTATCTTTGTAAAATAATAAAAAATAAAATTTATTACAAAGCACTTTTATTTCACATATCCTATATCTAGCAGATTAAAATAAAGCTCACCTAAGTTTTAATATATAAATTTAGTATAAAATGTATGCATTAAGACTTAGTAAAGCAGGCTTTAATCAATTAATTAGTTAAGTACAACAAATTTATTCATAAAAAGTGTTTATTTTAAACAATAAAGATTTTGGCTGTTTAATTAGACCCTTGTCGGGGCAGGGTATGCCAATCATATTCCAATTAAAAGTTCCTTTTTCAACAACACTTTTTGTAAATTCGTTGTATTTATAGTAGGAATTTTTCCTTAAAAAATAAATATGTCCATATATGAAATTTATATTATCACGTTAGCGTCACGTCACGATCACGTCACGCTTACGACAGAATAGCGTGACGTTAATATGGCGTTAGCGTGACGTTAACGTGGCGTTAGCGTGATGTTAACGTGGCGTTAGCGTGACGTTTACGTGACGTTAGCGTGACGTTTACGTGACGTTATCGTGACGTTTACGTGACGTTAACATGGCGTTAGCGTGACGCTAATATGACCTTGACGTGAGACTTACATAAAAAAAATAAAAGACCAATGGAAGAGTTCTGCCTATTTTCCTATGTTAATTCCCATAAGAAAACGCTAAGGTTCAAGTTAGCAAAAATCGGCACCGTCAAGGTCTCACGTCTGTGTGACGTCATAACTGTCAAAACATGTTAAAAAAGTGCACAAGAAATGTTTGCCTACATGTTGAAAAAGTGCACAAGAAATGTTTGCCAATTACATTATATAAGAAGTTTGAGGTGATCTATCCACTGTCCCCGACTTACTGTACAACATAAAAAAATTAAATATCAAAAAAAAGTTTTTTTTTTCTACTAGGAAAATTCATATCGCAAGTGAATTTTTCTTCTAAAGTAAATAACAACTCACAAAAGCCATTGTGAACACAAGAAGTTTTTGACTTTAAAGCGAATAACATACTTATCTTTATTAATTAAAGTGCACGTAGTTTTGTACATTTTCTTCTAAAGGACATAAATATTAATATTTGTGTTTGTTATAAAGAGAGTCAGGATATTCCAAATCTACTTCCAAAATTATTTCTGTGTCATTGTCTTCTCCGCAGAACATCAAAAGCTTATTAGCCAGAGGAATTTCCTGAAACACACCGGCGTAACTAGCTATCTGACCTGGGGGGGCCTAGGGGGGTCCTGACTAGCATATCCAAAATTTTTTACAGAAAAATATTTCTACCTCGGTGACTACAATAAGAACTACAAGGTTGATCAAATTAGATAAAATGAGCATACCAAATGGAAGAACGTCAAAAATGCAAAAAAAAATTAATTAAATATACCTACGTTAAGTTAAAAAAGTGTGTAAAAAAATACCTATTTTTATCCTATACAGCAACAACATGAATCCTTGAATAAATTTATAGGGAAAGCGCGTTTCGATGCAATGCGCCGCAGGCGAAATTTTAAGAAAAGCCTAGTCCTCCTAGCAACAGGTAACCCAAATATCTGCAAACTAAAGCTGTAATTTACTAAAGGGATCTAGAGTCATATAGCATACAAAATTGAATTTTTTGCATTTTTTATTTGCTATTAATAAATGTTGTTAATAATTTTAGCGATAATATACCGAAATTTTTATAGGCTTTTTTAAAAGAAAATTTTTAGGGTATAATGAGGAAAAGTTTAAAAACAAAGAAAATTTCGTTATTGTTGGCGCAGGAGTTTTTGAGTTTCCGTGGCTACAAAGTGAGCGACGCGACGGACAGACACCGGCGTAACTAGCCATCTGACTTGGTCGGGGGGCTAGAAGGGGCCTGGCTGACAGCGGTTGATTGTAAGGAATCATCATCATCAATTAATCAATTATCATCATCAATACACAAAGGAACAGGAAACATGGCTTTTTTGTTACCGCTAATCTCAGAAACTACTTAACCGATTTTAACGAAACTGGCATGCATGTTTCATGAGCTATTCTTTCTGTTTAATTTTTTTTTACGCTTGGACGTATGCAAGTCAGGATATTCTTTTAAGCTAGTAAAACTATAATAAAAATCCGTGACATTTTTTTAAAGCTGTTTAATATGGTAATAATAATTTTTAATATGTAATACATAAATACAATCGTTTAAATCAAGTGCAACTTTCTCGCTTGTTTTGAAAATATCTCCAAAATGTGGTCTGCTGTTATGTCATGTTTTATCAATTTTCGATGTTTATTATTGATATATTGGAGAATCGCAATTGACCCATTGTAGTCCTAGTCCAATGTTTTATTCTGCGCATTGCAGAAAAGCTGCGTTCACAGCCAGCAGAACTAATTGGAAGGGAAACCGCGATCTGGATTAATATGTACAGGTTTGGACAAAAGTCCAGACTAATATATTTTTTAATCGATTCTAAATTTATTTTCAAAACTGTAGAGTAATTTTCAATAAATTGTTGACTTACTGTAAATTAAATAAACCATCTACCGATCGAGCTAAGGGTAAATTTGAAAACCTCTCCCTAAAACTGGAGGATAAGTTGTCCATTATTGGGTAATGAATGTTTATATTCCAGTATTCTAGGCTACTTACATCGGATGGCAATTCTATAAACGTGTCATGGCCAAGAGTACTTTCTAGTATGTAATCCTTATTTCGTGTGGGAATTTGCCTTTTTCGTTTCGATACTTTAATCGGTTCTAATGAAATTTCATGTGTATTTGCAAAGTCTTGGATGTCAGAATAAATTTCTTTAAAGTTATTTCTGGTCTCTTCCAAAGATTTTAACGTGCCGTCTATAATGGAAATTGGTTGACCGAGAATAGCATTTTCACTCTGAAAATATTTACTTAGAACGTTGATACGTAGTAAAACAGAGTATAGGATGTACAGGCAAATGCAAAACTCGGCCTTTTGAATGCATGCTAACAATCCAATGGCTTAAGATTAAGAATCTTTGGGTAGGAATGTTAATGTTTAATTTAATAATCAAAATTTGACAAGTCGATGGTTTCCTTAAATGAAACAACCTGTATACTACTAGTTATTTATAGACCACCTTGTCTTCCTGATTTTAAAATTATATATCTTGGGATTATTTTGTTTATTAGTTTTGGAAATATATGCGTTTAAAAGTTTTAAAAACTTAAATTGATATTGATACTCTATGAAACATCAAGGTAGCCATGAAAACGATAATCGCATTAGCACAAAAAGTGATAAGAATTATTCAACATTTTATTATTAATCAAAGAGGCTATGTAGAAAATTTACAATAAAGTATTAAATATTTATTTTTTATTTTTTATATTTCCTGGGTGGACCTGTAAAGTTTACGTTTCTGGTCTAGTAACGTTAGTACCTATTTTTGGTCTCCTGATATGTTATATGTAAAGTCTTTTCGACTGTTGTATTTCGTTGCTATATTCTTCTGGGGGGGCCTGAAGAGCTCTGGGGGGGGGGCCGTAGTTACGCCGGTGCTGAAACAAGCAAAAAATAAAAATTTATCGATTTCGTGTTGATTTAACCAAACACAATCTTTATATGGTAGTGCATTTGGCTAACCCGTAAAGGTTGTAAGTATACTCAATAAGCCAAATATGCCGCCGGTTATGAACTACCTTTAGTGGATAAAAAGAGTTATTACACTTGCTAGATCGATAGCAGAAGTGTGATATTCTGCATCGAATACCTTTTTTCCAAAAACAAAAATTGATCTATATCTGTTAAAAGCTGTAATCTAATTTTTTTAAAGTATCAAGATACATATGAGGTAGTTTTTGTGTTTAATAATTGTTGTTTTAATATCAATGAAATGTTTGCATATTATTTTTAAGTTGATCAAGAAACCAAATACAGATTCATCAAAAAAAAAAACAAGCTATTTTATATGTCACACTGTATAACTTATGTTTTTCATATTGAAAGTTATTTACAAATGGTCTCATAATAAATGCTTTGAACGAATTAAATCTCATGATAGAGTTTTGAATCTTCAGGTACGATAATCTTTGTGGTGAAAAAGAGAACAATTTTCAATATGTTCTAAAATTTTTATCATTGTAAAACAGTCATGTGAATCAGAAAATGGTGTTAAAAACATCAAGTTTAATATACTTTTCTATTAAATATACAGGATGTACCAAACTATTTAAGGTTTATTTGACTTACAGCTCACTTTCTTTTGTAGAATAATGGTTATGGATTTCTTTTAGTATATTATTCAGGAAAATATGGAGAGTACTAACTACAGCTTTACCGTGAACTAATTTTCATAAAATGTTCAGGTAAAATAGCGAGCTGATTAGATTTTGGTTAGAATCCAATAATCTTAATGACTGTTTTGACACTTAAAATATTTAAATCGCATCAATATACGGTTTTCGAAATATAGTAGATCACATTTTTCTCAATAATTTGTGTTTCAACCAAAGCCTTGTAGAAACTTTCGTTTCTGAGATATTTACAAAAATTATAAAATAAAATAAAATTAGTAGAAAAATGGTATTTTCCTAAATTATTTTACTAGTAATTTGCGTCACGTTTGCGTCACGTTAGCGTCATGTTAGCGCCACGCCAGCGAGATGATAAAAGCTTCACGATTATATAATGCTGCTTATTCTTTTTTAGCAGTATTTTTCATAATGTGGGCTTAATACTAGCAGAGATAAGTTGACTCAAAAGTTGTTTTGAAATCTTTGAGATCAACTTATACCTGGTATTTAAGTTGAATCTACCACATTGCTATAATTTATTTTGTGTTGTTTTATTTTAGTCTAGGTATGGTCACCCACTTTTTTTAATGTCATCTTAAAATTGACTAAACTCGTCTGGAAACCTTGGAATTATAAATATTGATACTTATTTTAAGCCATGGAGTACTGCCTAATAACATACTGTTTCTTTATAATCTACATTTTGTAGAAAAATTAGGAGACATTAAAATAGTGAGCAAGTGTACTAGTATTTGTTTTCTGAGCTTTAATTAGTTTCTTACTTTCTGATTTGAGAGTTTTAGTAACATTTAGATATTAAACCTTTTATTGTTAAACCATATTCCTCTTAAAGTTTGGTAATTCGATACATTCCTTTGGGGATATGATAAGGGGAGCTGATCAGGAGTAAATTTAACCCTCACATGCATTAAACAAAAGTTAAGAGTTTTTGAGATATTAAAATTTTTCTGCTTTTCTACAAAGGTAGAACTTAACTTAAGGGCTTAGAACTTAGAAAATTTAGCTAGTAAATAAATAAATTGCAAGCAAAAAGTCGTAATATTTTTTTCCTATAATTTCTAGCTACATTTTCATCAAAATTTTCTAAAACTTCCTTATTCTCATACCAGCTAACAGAACACAAATTCTATTAAAACTGCTTGACACGGTAAAGCAATGTAATGAATTACCAGTAACGCTGTATATAGCTACAGATTAAAGTGTAATCATTTAGGGATCCTATCAATTGGTAGTATAACTGAATGATTTTTAAAAAAAAATATAATAAATATAATTATGGATATTATTCTAGTTACTTGTTTTATTTTTTAGTCATAAAGCCGAGCATAAAACAAAAAACATTATAATGAAGTTGTGTAAAATTTTATAATATTTAAGACTTTTGTAAAAATAATCAAACAAATAAGTTTGCGAATCCTACGAAAAACATTACTCAATCTTGGTCTCTTGTCTAAATGATTAGTATTATTTAAATAAAAATTCATTAAATTTTAAATTATTTTTCTTATGACTCATTTACTGTTGACAAGTCTCCTGCTAACAAGTTAAGACAAGTCCTGACTAGTAACGTTTTAGCTCGACATGTCTCATTTTAAAGTGTTAACAAGTCCTAACCTGCTTGAAAAATATTAGTCATTATCATTTTACCTCTAAATTAAATCTGTTGTGGTCTATAGTTTTTTAAAATCTGAATTTTTCAAGGTATGACCTTTTTGGTTTAATGGGATTTGCTACCCTGAAATTCGCTAAATAACGTTTTTTCAAATAAGTAGTTTGTGACCAGTGTTGCCAACCCTACGGATTTATCTGTAGATCTACGGATTTTGGATTTCGATCTCCGATGTCCGATTTTGGATCCATATCTACAGATTTTTGGCAATTTTACTAAAAAACGATAAACATCGAAACACAACGGCGGCCGCGCCTAATTCCTCCTTATCAGTCCTCAGTTATCTTTACTTTTTTCCTACATTTTAATCATTTTGTAAAAAGGTTTTTGCTTGGATCAGTGACCTTATTTTTCTAGACATCTAGCGGACGGTCTTTGCAACATTATTTAGAACGAATTGTATTACTTCGCGCGTCGTTTGATGGGGAGTCAAACAACGCTTCGCGCCACAAAAGTTAAACTATGTTTTACGTTATGTATGTTGCACTAGAAAATATTAGTGTTTGTACGTACCTTAGCTAAATAAGAAAAGTTAAAAAAGTACGTACTTTTTATTTCTTCTAATTATAACGGTTTATCCGTTTAAAAAATTGGCGGCACTGCAAAAAAGTTTATTTGGATCCGTTGGAACGGAGCACTAGGTACCCTACCGTTCTCGTGCAATTCCGAACCAAAAAAGTTGTGCACTCCTGTCAATGTCAAAAAAATAAAAAAATCAAACCAATATAAACTTTTTAATTGTAAAAAAAGCACGTTTTTTTGTAATTAGTCTTCTTTGAACCTACGGATTTCTAAAGATTTTTTGCGTTTACGCTACGGATTTTCGCTTTCCAATAGTTGGCAATACTGTTTGTGACTTGTAGTTGTTGGTGCAAGGGGATCAGAAAAACAGACAAATACACAGATACATTATAATCATGGTTATGCACACCTTCATCCATAGCATTTCAAAATATGCTAATCCTATCACAGGATATTAAAATCGTTTAAGGGGTTCGTCGTAGTTATGCGGTGTAGGTATTTATTTAATTAAAAAAAGCTTTTACTAATTTAACGTTTTCTCAATTTAAAAACAAAGAGTAAAAATCATAGCCCAAATCAGTATTGAATTGAGTTATGGATGCAGGAGAGTGCAGAAAAACAGACAAACAGACATTATAATGAAGTTGTGTAACATTTTATAATATTTAAGACTTTTGTAAAAATAAGCTAAACAAATAACGTTAACTAAATAAAAGCATTTTCCAAGTTTGCGAATCCTACGAAAAACATTACTCAATCTTGGTCTCTTGTCTAAATTATTTAAATAAAAATTCATTAAATTTTAAATTATTTTCTTATGACTCATTTCCCGTTGACAACTATTTTGCTTATTTTCATAAAATTTAATATCTCTATTAACCTCATCGATTTTTCTAACAAGTCTTCAACTTGACGTCTGTACTCATCAAGCATTATTTTTAAACTAGATAAAAAGACACTATACAAAAGAGACACTCTCTATAGATGTATGAAAGGACACATTTACTTTCTGTTACATTAAATCACAAAAAGTGTTGTTGAAACAGGAACTTTTAATTGGAATATGATTGGCATACCCTGTCTTGACAAAATTGTCTAGTTAAACAGCTAAAATCTTTAATAGTCAAAATTAACACTGTTTATTAATAGTTTTCTAGGTATTAATAAAAATAAAAATTTCTTAATATTATACAGGTTTTTTATTTACTATAAACAGTTTTACATTAACAATGTTTTAATTTCTGTAATGAATTACATAATTTGTTTTTATACAGGGTGGTCAACAATTTGGGTGACTTTGACCCATGTTCAGCGCAAAAAGGAAGATCTTTGTGAGAATCATGTAATTGTTTGGTAGATAATAAGTTTGTTTTGCTATTTAAAAAGACACTATACAAAAGAGACACTGCCGCCAAAGTCTCTTGCACTCTAAAACCCCCCATTTTTCTTACCTCCTATCAAAAAAACATATCGCCCTCTTCACCTCTTAACATCTGAAACCCCCCTTTTTCTACCTTTTGAAGCCCCCTTACCTTACATTACCCACTCCGCCTCTTGTCTAAATAAATAGTATTATTTAAATAAAAATTCATTAAATTTTAAATTATTTTTCTTATGACTCATTTCCTGTTGACAAGTCTCCTGCTAATAAGTTAAGACAAGTCATGACTTGTAACGTTTTAGCTCGACATGTCTCATTTTAAAGTGTTAACAAGTCTTAACCTGCTTGAAAAATATTCGTCATTTTCATTTTACCTTTAAATCTGTCGTAGTCTATAGTTTTTTTAAAATCTGAATTTTTCAAGGTTTGACCTTCTTGGTCTTATGGGATTTGCTACCCTGAAATTCGCTAAATAACGTTTTTGACATTTGACAGATTTAATTTAACAAACATTTCAGATGTATAACAGCTGGCATGTGACACTTTAACACCGACATTTGACAGTTGCCACTTAGATCATCACCCTGCCACCGAGACTCACCTACTTTTTTCACCCGCCGCTCCCCTACTAATCTCTATCTCTACCTACTTATTGAATTTATCATACATAAACCAAACTTCCGCAACAACAAAAAATATTTAATTTTTTAATAATTAATAAATATTAAAAATAATATTCCAAACCTCTTTTAAAAAAATTCAATAGCCTATGTAAGACACCAGCTTTGAAAAATATCTATAGGTTGCGGTTTGCGGTTTTAAGGCTGTTCTGGATAAAATATTTATGATTCTCACATTTTTGGGTTGACAAACAGGATATTTTGTTAGTCTAAAACTCCAATTTTTTTTACCTACCTACTAAAAAACGCCACATATTGCATTTGACCCAAACTTCCGCTAATTCAAGCGCGTGTCTGATATAAACTATTTTCGAAGCCCTTATCAATGCAGGTGGGCGATAAATCATAAATCATAAATCATTTTTATCACCTATTATCAAAAACCCCATTTTTTCTTTTTAAACCCCGCCCCCTGACACCAGAAAACCCCCACTTTTATTACCTATTATCTAAATAACCCATTCATACTTCCTCGTCTCCCCGCGTTTTGCACTATAAAACCACCATTTTGTTCTTTTCAAACCCCCATCGGAAACCACAAATTTTTCTACCAACCCCAAAAAAACATATCATACTGTTCGCCTATTCTTGAATTCTCCTCGAAAACAACCTGATAGCATAATACGCCATCTTTTTTTACCTACTTTGGTCCAGGATTCCTATATCTCTACTACTGCCACTGGCTGAAAGCATGCTCAAGCTTTAAAAAAAAAACTAGAATCTTAAGCGTTTTTTACAGATACGTGGCTGGCAAAATATTTTTATCCTTCAAATTTCACTCATGTCTTCCACATTTTTTTTCAATTTCTAAAAAATTCCGTACGTATTGTTTGACAACACCAATAATTTTATTCATAAACAGTTCTTTTATAAATAATATTAGTTGACTTGACTGGAAAATTGATCAAAGATTTATGAAAATTAGTTTTATTTATTTTGTCGTGTTTTTAAACCTGATTTTGGCCCAGTAAATGATAATTTTTTACAAATATAAAAGCTAAAAAAGTATACTTGGTTGACTATTTTTGTAACCATCTATAGATAGGAAAGCTATTGGAATCGTAATTTAAGTTATTTAAATTTTATAGTTAGAATTTAATTAGGTTTAGTGTAGTATTAGGTTGACGTATTTTATGACGGTATCTAGGTTTTAGTTGTGTTATCTGTGACAAACTGGTATGCGAACGGTCCGTGTTCTAGAAAAGGGTGGAATAATCCTGAATCGAACAAGGATGGAAAATTCTCGAATAGTAGGCAGACCCTTATATATAGGGCCAGACGTCGTGCATCGAGGAGTAAAAGATAACCAATGGTAGTGATTGCTAGATGTTAACGAGAAGTTAATAGGCGGATTAAAGTAGTGAATTATTAGCAAGTTATTAGTAAGTTTAAGTGCGTGTTTTTGTACATAATTTGTCGAAATAAATTGACGTATCGTTTTTAACAATTGCGAGTTTTAATTGTTGTGGAGAACTCGTAACAATTGGTGTCAGAAGTGGGATTAAAAGAAATAAATAGTGCAAAGACTATCCTTACACAGTACCACCGGCTAGGACAATTACAAAGAAGAACTATAAGTGATTTTGCCAGAATATTCAGAAGTGAATAGTGCAAAAACTACCCTTACATAGTACCACCGGCTAGGACAATTGGACAGAAGAACAGTAAGTTATTTTTCCAGAATATTCGAAGAAGATCGATATTGTTTTATTCAAAAACCAAAAGAGATATTTGAGAACCGACTTCGACATTAACCTTACAGTCCAAAAATTGATAATTAGAGAGATTTTCTAGAATATTCTATCACTTTCTACGACGTTCTATTATACAAATACCGACTTCGACATTAGTTTAGTTATTTCAAAAATAAGAATTAGCAAGATTTTCTAGAATATTCCATAACATTCTACGACGTTCTATTCGAAAACCAGAAGAGATATACAAAAACCGCCTTCGACAGTAGGTTAGTTATTTTAAAAGTAAGAATTAGAAATTATTTCTAGAATATTCCATAACATTCTACGACGGTATATTCGAGAAACAAAAGAGATAATCAAAAAGTGACTTCTACATTTGTCTAGTAGCAGAAAGAGTAACATTTACCAGTATATTGCAGAACATTCCATTAGGTTCTATTTAAGAATTGGTAGAGATAGTGAAAAACCGACTGCGACATTAACTTGAGCAACAAAGATTTGTCAGAAAGTTGATGCTTACCAGACAAGGATCGGCAAAGATGGAAGATCTAACTAAAATGATGCAGGCTCTAGCAGCTCAAATGGCTCAAAACCCGGACGACATGAAACAGACCATGGAACAAAACCAAAACAATATGAGACAGACCATTGAACAAAACCAGAACGACATGAAACAGACCATTGAACAAAACCAGAACGATATGAAACAGACATTTGAGCAAAGATTAGATGGCATTCAAGAAAACTTCGATCAAATAAAGAGCAACTCCGAACAGCTGAGAGAAGAGTTCAAGACTGCAACCGAAGATCTTAAGGAAGAAATAACTCAAAGAATGCATAGTGTGGAACAAAAGGTACAAAATAAATTGCAGAATGTAGAAGCAAAGGTACAAAACAAATTGCAGAATGTTGAAGAAAAAGTGGAGACCAAACTACAGAATGTTAGGGAAGAAGTTTTTCAAACCATGGAAGAAAAATTCCAGGACATGTCAAAACAGTTTATACAGCTTCAGAAAGAACACAACAAAATAAAAGCTCAAGGATGTGTTGTAAATTCCAACCAAAACATTAAGCCTCCAAATTTTGATGGTACGTCTTCCTGGTCTACTTACAAACAACAGTTTGAAGCTGCCGCTGCTGCAAATGGTTGGGATGATGACGAAAAAGCTAGAGCTTTGTTAGTAGCTCTGCGAGAACCTGCTGTTTGCCCGCAGTTAGAAAAACGATAACTGCAGTGGACTGTATATATTTTAATTAAATGAAGCGCGAACAAACATAAATATATTGATACGAAATCACGAAATAATCAAAAGGTCCATAGTTAATTGCTGGTACCACACAAGGGAAATCAGAAACAAAGCACTCACCAGTTTGCAGCCAACTTCTCCACGTTCCAGGGGCCCCTTTCTGGATCTAATGATGGCACCACGTAGCTGAAGGGCTGAAGTTTCCAGTTCTATGCCTCAGTACACCAAAATCGAGCACTTTCAAGTGTAGAAACTTGTAATAGTTGGAGAAAGAAATTAACACGCCATTTTCTCGAGGCGGTAGAAAAGGATCTCACTGATTGTTGGTGCGCATGTCGAAATGCGCGAAAATGTACTCTGTCCGTCATCCAATTGTGTGGTTTTAAAATTAAAAACAACCGCGAAATTTAGCGGGAGCTAACATAACTGCCCTCCAAAACACACAATTTTAGAATCTCAACCGGACAGATATAGATATAAGAAAAATGATCGACCGATAAATATAAATGAATGAAAACAGATAAGTATCGTAAGTTTATTTAGAGATAACGAAACCCGAAAAAGGCAAAACAAACAAAAATTCAAAAAAAAAATAAAAATAAAGAAAAACCTATTGTAATACCCGGTAATAGGTAGAAAAATGAAAATTAGTTTTAATTCGGCAAGAGGCACAGTTTTACAACTGGCCGCTTGTAAACACCGGTAGCCGTTCGTACCGTCGCTACACGCACTTGACCGTCTCCGCCGGGATGCAATTCGAGAACCCGACCGACTGGCCATTTCAAAGGTGATTGGGTGTGATCACTCGATATGATAACCAAATCATTTAATTTGATATTTGGGGACGAATCAGCCCACTTGTGTCGCTGTTGTAGCGTATGCAAATACTCTACAGAATACCTTTTCCAAAAATCATTATGTAATTTTTGGATTAGTTGCCATCTCGAGAGCCGATTTAGGGGAACCTCGGACAAATCTGACTCCCGAATTTCTGAATTAAGAGGTTCAAGGGTCAAAAAATGCCCAGGTGTAAGAGGTTGAAGATCGTGTTGGTCTGAAGAGGCAATAGATAAAGGGCGACTATTAAGTACAGCTTCTATGCGACATGTAAGGGTGGACATTTCCATGATGGACAACTTCTGGTCGCCGACAACTCGAACAAAGTGAGTTTTAAAACTTTTGACGCCAGCTTCTGCCAGGCCATTGAAATGTGGACTGAGAGGGGGTCCCAGATGCCAACGAATAGAAAGTCTGGTGGACGCACTTCTTGCGTAATCAAGTAATTGGTTACGAAACCCTATAAAATTACTGCCCTGATCTGACCAGCATTGCGTCACGCTTCCACGTCTGGAAATGAATCGATGGAATGCACCTACAAACCCTCCGGTGGACAGTTCCATGGTTAATTCCAAATGCACGCAATGTGTGGCCGTACAGACAAACACACAGACATACGATTTGAAAGCTTTACAACCACGGTAACGATGAGGAATCACAAAGAAAGGTCCACAAAAGTCGATAGCTACACTCGAAAAAGGTTTAAGTTGATTGATTCGATGAGCGGGAAGAGAACTCATTATGGGCGGTCTATAGGGTTTAGGGTTGATTCTAAAACATTGCAAGCACTTGGATATGGTTCTTTGAATTGCCCGTCTGGCAGATAATATCCAAAATTGCTGTATTGTCGATGAGTGGACTCGATAAGAAGAGTAGTTAAACGATGGTTACTCGAAAGTAAGACGGGGTGTTTTGCAGAATAAGACAAAAGGTCAGATTTTTGTAATCTGCCACCGACTCTAATGATATTATTTTCATCACGAAAAGGTGAAAGTTTTCGAAAAGGTTTCGGTATTGGTTTATCCTTAGATAACGCGGAAAAAAGCTCAGAAAAGCAAGAACCTTGAACGCGTTTGATAAGAAGGTATAACGCACTTTGCATCTCACCGGTGGTAGGAAAAACAATATTTTCAAAAATAATTTTTTGGTCCGGTGGCTTAGTGGGTTTTTGATAGGAATGGTTTTGAAAAAGGTTAACTATTCGAAGGACATAACAAATGATACGTTGAATTTTTGATATAGATGAATATTTGATAAGAAGCTGATCTAAGAAGTTAACGTCAATTATCGCATTGCAACAGACCTTTGGCTTTTCCTCCAGATTAATATCTCCGAAATCAATCGGCATTTTTGATTAATGAAAATCGGGCCATTCGTTTTCGGGAGACCACAAAAACGACGGTGCGTTCCATCACATGCCATGTGAAATGAGCTGTGAGGGGGTGGCCCTCGTGACGCAATATCGGCTGCATTTAAAGCAGAAGGAATGTAGCGCCATGAGTTTGAGGGAATGATTTCTTGGATTCTACTGACTCGATTTCCAACAAAGGTTTGCCAGCGATTAGGAGGGGATGAAAGCCAGTGCAATACGACTTGCGAATCGCAGAAAGTAACGATATTTGTAAAAGTTATTTTTCCTTCATAGCTAGATAAGACGAAATCAATTAATTCGCTTAAAAGAAATGCGCCTAGGAGTTCTAGCCTAGCCAAAGTTTGTGACTTTATAGGCGCGACCCTAGATTTTGCAGATATGAGAGAAACAGATACATTGCTTTCCTCTTCTACACGAAAATATACGACGCCTGCGTAACCTCGAATTGAAGCGTCACAGAATCCGATGATTTGACAGGTATTGGTTTTTGACAGTTTGATTTGTCGGGGTAATTGAAAATTGGAAAGAAGCGGGAATTCAGAACGAAGTTTGTTCCAAGAGTCGATGATAGAAGAATCTGGTTCTTCGTCCCAGCCTATTTTCGATATCCACAACTGTTGCAATATAAATTTTGCTTGTAGCAACAAGGGATAAAGAAAACCTAAGGGATCGAAGATTGTTCCTATGATAGATAAAATAGAACGTTTAGTTGGGGGTTTGTCCTTCATTCGGCATTGATAAGAAAAAATGTCGTTTTTTGGATGCCATTGAAGGCCTAAAACTTTGATAAAGTGTGGTTCATCCTTGTCAAAAGAGAGAGGCATTTGACGATCGGATTCTGGCAATGTTGCCAATAACTCAGGACAATTGCTTGCCCATTTTTTAAGTTCAAATCCTCCCGACTTTAACAAATCATTGAGTTCCATCTGTAGGGAAACGGCTTCAGAAAGCGAAGGACTAGTTCCCAAGATATCGTCGATGTAAATTGACGTTTTTAGAACAGTACTAGCCATAGGAAAACGTTCCTTTTCTCTCTTTGCCAGCTCATTTAATGTACGCATGGCTAGAAAAGGTGAGCATGTCATACCAAAAGTGACAGTAGAAAGTTCCCACACTGAAAGTGGGTTGTGGAGAAAACCTCCACAATATCCTTTGATAAGGACGGTGATAAGGATTGATAAGGACTTGACGGAACATCTGTTTGATATCAGCAATGTAGGCAATAGGATTAAGACGAAACGTAAGGAGTCAAGAAGCAATATTCTTTTGAAGTTTCGGTCCAGATAACAACGTGTCATTGAGACTAATATTTTTTGGGGTGACTGCCGAACAATCCCAGACTACCCTTAATTTTGTACTTAAGCTTTCCGGCTTTAGTACGCAATGATGTGCCAAAAAACATGATACGTCGACTTTTGGTTGACTAGATAAAACTAGACTCATATGATTAGAATCGATATAGTCTTGCATGAAACTTGAATAGGCAGTGTACAGATCAGGATTTTTAAGTAATCTATTTTCTAGAAGTAAAAATCTACGATAAGCTTGCGGATAAGTATTTCCTAGGTCAGGGTTTATTTTATCTTTAAACCGAAGATCTACCATGAATCTACCGCGCGGTTGTCGTACGACACTCGCAGTAAATATTGATTCTGCTTGTTTTTCTTCCTTTGATAAGATTTGTTTTTTAGGCAAATGTTCGATTTCCCAAAACCTAGGGATAATGACCTCTAAAGGAGGTGAATGACTCGTTAAAAAACAACTGGTTCGTTCCGTAAGATTACCTACTTCGTCAACTTTTCCCATGCCCAGCCAAAGATGGTTTCAAGGGCTGAAGGTTGCCCTATTTGTCCAAGAACCCTGCCCTCCTTGAATATCTGTGCGAATAGCTCGCAACCAATAACTAGGTCCACAGGTCTAGATTTGAAATAAGATGGGTCGGCAAGTTTAAGGTTTTCCAAGTGTTTCCACTGATTATCGTTCAAAGTGAATGTAGGCATATTGGAACATAGTTGTGGAACAACAATTGCTTCGAAATTAAGTAAAGGATTGACCTGTCCTTGTGGCTTAATGTGACATTGAACGAGCCCTTTGGAAGTAAAAGAAGACACCTGATTTAATCCGAATATTTCAGTGGTGTAACTTCGCCTAGGAAGATTAAGACGCTGAATACACTTTTCACTGATGAATCCTGTCTGTGATCCAGAATCAAGCAGTGCCCTTACAGGTTGAAAATTTCCGCAACCGTCCATAACATCTATTATGGCGGTGCATAAAAGAAAGGTACCTGAAGGTCCTGAGGTATTTAATGACACATGAAGATTATTGACAGGTGGTGTGTGAATGACAGGACTAGTATCTTGGCTTCCAGACTCTTTATTAGTTTCTAAGATATGAGTTAAAGTGTGGTGCCTTTTACTATTGCAAGTCCTGCATGAATATTTTGATTTGCACGTGTCTACCCCATGCGAGGGATGAAAACACGCTAGACATAATTTTTTCTGCTTGACGAAAGATAGGCGATCGATAGGTGAGAGGTCAAGAAATGTTTGACATTTCGAAAGCACGTGACCCTGATTACACCGGAAACATTTTATTCCCATACTTGAATTAGTTGAGGTGCCAGCCAGTCCTATAAAAGGCGAATTAGATGATTTATAGGTAGGCTTTTGCCCAAACTGATTTGGCATAGAATTTGATTTTTGATAGGTAGGCACCTTTTTGTGTGCTGTTGATTGAGGAAGTGATTCCAAAACTTTACATCTTTTTTCTAGAAATTGAAAAAGTGACTGAAAAGTGGGAATTTCGGTATTAGTATTGGCGTGACTCATTTCGAAATTTGAACGCGTCGGAATATCCAATTTTTCTAACAAAATGAAAAAAATAATAAAGTCCCAACTGTCAACGTCAAAGCTAAGTGATTTTTAAATTTCTAGGGATTCTGAAAAGGTGTCAATTAAATTACGCAATTCTTTAGCTGACTCGTTGTTTAATGTAGAGTTCATAATTGTGCTTAAAGCATCATTTGCGAGGTCTCGCTTGTTTTGATATCTATTGACTAATTTGTCGTAAGCAATTTTATAATTTTGATCAGATAAGCTAATCCCTGATATCAATTTTAAAGGCTCATCCTCGAGATATGAAAATAAATATTGAAGTTTTCGGACGTTACTTAGACTTTGATTTTGATCTATAATGTTATTAAAAAGATCGAAAAAGCTTGGCCATAATTTTTTCACCTCGAAATATGGGAATACCTAACTCTTTGAGTTTTGGAGTTTAGTTTTGTCGAACATATGATCCCGAAAGGGTTGGGGCCTCAACCGGAAATATTTTAGAGTAAACCCCCTTACACGCATAAAAATATTTACGAGCTTCTGAAAGGATCGCATCCTGCGTTTTAAACTCCTCGTCGTCCGAGTCGTCTATCAACATAATGACATCATTATGTGCCAGCATGCATTTATCGAAGGTTTCATCCAAATGGGAATACCTCACTTGAAACTCGTTTCTCGCTTTTGCGTCCGTTGCCGCGGTTTGTGAAAACACATAACACTCGGTGATCGCAGATAAAAAACTCTTGCGTTTTTGCACGGCTTTTTTGATAGACATGATTTTACCTTTGAAATGACGAAATTGTCGGTAAATATACAATTAACGCTAAATTAATGCTTCTGAAATAGAAAAATGACGAATTGTCGAAAATATGCACTAATTTATCGCAATTGATGAAAAATGTTTTAATATCGAAATGGTATGGAACAAATCTAATCACAGAAATCGTGCTTGTTTGTTTTGATTGCTTCTCGATTTTTGTTTACTGAAATGACCACGCGGTAGACCCTGCGTTACCATAGCAGCGGACCGAAAACAGGTGAACTGCGCGAAGTTGTGGTCTAACGCAGCTTGTCGATGAACCTACCCGTATCTCAGAAAGGGGTGAATTTGCAGCACTTTTAGACTTGTTCCTAACTACAAATCCTGACTTGTACACAATTCAAGTAAATCCCCCACTTGGTTCATCCCATCATAAACTTATAAGAACAAAGTGCGAAATGTTCATACCGCCAAGCCAACAATCACTTCCTCGTAAAATGTGGCACTATAAATCGGCAAAATGGAATGACCTTAAACAGTTTTACCTGGATTTTCCATGGCAAGGGGTTTGCTTTAAAACAGCTGATCCCACTATTTGCTGTAATGAAATAACAAAAGTAATCTTATCTGAAATGGATGCATATATCCGACATACAATAAAACGCAGAGCTAATGCAAAACCTTGGTTCAACAGCCAGTGTCAAACGGTTGTACAGAAAAAACACAGAGCATATAACCTTTGGAAACGACAACAAATCGCTCAAAACCACACAGAATTTATAGAAGCCAGAAATAGTTGCAAAATTACTATTGACGCCGCCAAAGAAACATACAATCAAAGAATAAAAACAGGTTGCTGAATTGTCCAAGTAGTTCTAGGTCCTTTTGGTCTCTTGCAAAAGCCGTTGGATCCACCACCACTTACAGATAAAAATACTCACTTAGCCACAACATCAGAGGAAAAAGCCAATATGCTGGCCAAAATCTTTTCCTCCAACTCAAACCTAACAGTGCCAAATGGAAAAACTCCACCGTTCATTGAAAGGGTTTCCCACAGTATGCCAGAAGTACCCTTTTGTCACAGAGAAATACGAAAATCCCTTAAAAAGTTGGATACAAACAAAGCAATGGGTCCAGATGGCATTCCCGCGATAGTACTCAAAAATTGTGCTAGCGAACTCACCCCAACTTTCGCAAAAAAATTCAATTTATCTTATAGGCAAGGAGTATATCCATCATCATGGAAGTCTGCCGCAGTACAACCCATTCCAAAGAAAGGAAAAAAGACAGATCCGTTAAACTATAGACCAATTGCTCTACTTCCGGTGATATCAAAAGTAATGGAAAGAGTTGTGAACAATCACCTAACCAAGTACTTGGAAAAGTACAAAATTATCAACGACAAGCAATACGGATTTCGAAAATATAGGTCAACTGGCGATTTACTTACATACGTCACTCACTTATGGCAAAAAGCGATTGAGTTGCGAGGTGAAACAAGAACAATTGCCTTAAATATATCTTAAACATTCGATGAAGTCTGGCATGAAAATCTGCTCAACAAGCTCAAAGCAACGGGATTGTCGCCGAGACTTTGCACTTGGTTTGAAAGTTACCTTAAGGATAGATCCATTTATGTTGCACTGGATGGCTGGAACTCCAACTCTTACCAAATAAATGCTGGTGTGCCACAGGGAGCAATCCTTTCGCCAACACTTTTTCTGATTTACATAAATGATCTCATAGATAAAACAGTAAATCCACTTTATTGCTTTGCAGATGATGGCAATGTAGTCTCCTCAGTCATACCACCCACATGTCTCTCCGCACGTGAATTCCATTACCTTAGACTAACTGAAATATCACAGATAAATAACGACTTGGAGATAATAGCGGACTGGGGCAACAAAAACCTTGTACAGTTCAACGCGCAGAAAACCCAAGCAGCCCTGTTTTCAAAAAAGACCAGCACCGGTGAGCCAAACATCATGCTATCTGGAAGTGCTGTCGCATTGCAGAGCCAGTTGAACATCTTAGGAGTCACTGCAGAGACCAACAGGTCTTGGCACAGTCACGTGGCAGATATAGCTAAAAGGGCGTCCCAAAAGCTTGGGGTGCTATTTCGTACAAGACATCTGTATACACCAAGCCAACTGCTGACACTCTACAAAGCCCAGATTCGACCAACTATGGAGTACTGCTCACATATATGGAGTGCAGCACCCAAACATACCTTAATGCTTTTGAACACCGTGCAAAAACGAGCTATCAAGCTGATCAATGACCCCGCACTTACCCGTAGCTTGGATAGTCTCGAACATCGAAGAACTGTGGGCGATCTATCTCTCTTCTACATGTATTATCACGGAAAATGCTCTGAAGAGTTGGCACGTATGATCCCCCCGGGAGTAGCACCTACTAGGCGAACACGTCAAACAGACGGTAACCATCAATTTATTGTCAAAATAGAGGCACCAAGAACCTCATTATATCAGAATTCATATCTCTGGAGAACAGCATCGCTGTGGAATAAACTCCCTGCGACAGTTTTCCCTGCAGGTTACAACCTGAACCGTTTCAAAACCAACACACACCAACATTTCCGCGCACTTGCCGCTTCTCGAGCGTGATAGGGATCTCCTTGCGAGTGCGCATAACCGTAAAAAAAAAAAAACCGAAGGTCGAACGAAAATCTCTCTCGGTTCAATACGATTGGCAAAATTCAAGGCCGTGTGATCTCGGCGAAAATGTGAAAATAAAATGGCCGACTTATTAATACCGTCGTATGGAGTAAATTTAAATATTTGGTTCGAAGGAACACTTATGTTTGCCCGCAGTTAGAAAAACGATAACTGCAGTGGACTGTATATATTTTAATTAAATGAAGCGCGAACAAACATAAATATATTGATACGAAATCACGAAATAATCAAAAGGTCCATAGTTAATTGCTGGTACCACACAACGGAAATCAGAAACAAAGCACTCACCAGTTTGCAGCCAATTTCTCCACGTTCCAGGGGCCCCTTTCTGGATCTAATGATGGCACCACGTAGCTGAAGGGCTGAAGTTTCCAGTTCTATGCCTCAGTACACCAAAATTGAGCACTTTCAAGTGTAGAAACTTGTAATAGTTGGAAAAAGAAATTAACACGCCATTTTCTCGAGGCGGTAGAAAAGGATCTCACTGATTGTTGGTGCGCATGTCCAAATGCGCGAAAATGTACTCTGTCCGTCATCCAATTGTGTGGTTTTAAAATTAAAAACAACCGCGAAATTTAGCGGGAGCTAACACCTGCTCTGGGACTTTTACGGTCCATTCCAGTCGAACAAAAACAGAATTATAACGCTTTAGTAGCAGCGTTAGAAAGATGGTATGGAGAAGAACACTTGCGAAATTTACATTGGTCAGCAAAGAGCAGGGGAGTCATTACAAGAGTATGAAGCGGATACCAGGAGACTGATGTACTTGGCTTACCCAGAAATGCCAGAAAATTACAGAGATCCCTTCACGGTAGATCGCTTTATTAACGGCTTGCGAGGCAAGCAAAATTACTTCGTCGAGAACGCTTCCATAACAGCAGCGAAGTGTTGATTCGAGCCCTTGAAATTGAGTCATCAAATAATATGTCCAGGCCAAAAGTAAGGGCTGTCTCAATTCAGGAGGGTGAAGAAATGAGCAATGAACAAGAGGTTCCACTGATAGAGAAGATTGACTCTTTAAAAGAAAACAGACGTCTCTCTCCAAATGGAAAGTGTTTTAGATGCGGACGTATAGGGCATATTCAACGCGATTGTCGTGTGCAAATGAGGTCTCGCTCACCATCTAGCGAGACAGAGTACCGAAGAAAAAATCAGGAAAACTAAAACTAGTCAACGCAGAGGGGCGGGTGTTGGCTAAAGGGAATGTAGCCCCCAAAATTTATTCAATTAAGAGCTTAAAACATACTGCTGACAGTCTTAACATCGACGGACTTATAAATGGAAGACAAGTTAACATAACAGTAGACACTGGTGCTGCCATATCATTGCTTAAGTTCAAAATTGCAACGAGATATAAAATTCGACCAACAGAAAAGAAAATAACACTCAAGACTGTGACTGGAGAATCCGCCGACGTGTTGGGGCAGACAGACATAGATCTACAGCTGGGAAGATTAAAGATTCGCCACACTGTATTGGTTGCCGAAATAGAAGACGAATTTATTTTGGGAATGGACTTGATAACTAAACATGGATTTGTGTTTGATAATAAACTTAATACCCTAAGATTTGGAAACGAAGAGTTCATTTTGTCAAATAGTCACATCAATAAAGAACCAATAAAGGTTGTGGCAGTATGCACAACAAGACTGGTCGGTAACAGTGAGACCATAATTTTTGGGAGGCTAGAAAGTAAAACATCAAGCTGCGTCTGACTCATAAGCCAAAAGAACACACCCCAACACCTACCTCGTTGTAAAGTCACTAGTTAAAACCGATCAAGACATCCCGATTAGTCGCCATTATTTGAGCCAGTCCAGAAAGTAACAAGATGTGAAGAGCCAACTTCGGAGGATAAAAGTACGTTACCAACGGAGGTACTTCAGCAATTTCAGTCAACTTGGCAACATCTCACTCCAGAAGAATTTCGTAAAGCGAGAGAGTTTATAGAAGAACAAAGTAATATCTTCGAAACTAAGAGTAGTTCGGGACGCACAAACCTTATTCAACATGCTATCAACACTGGCGATGCCCAACCGATAAGACAGCCCCCAAGAAGACTACCAATGGCCAAACAAGAAGAAGTTCACAATCTCATTAATAAAATGCTCAGTGACGGGGTTATTGAAGAGTCGTCAAGTCCTTGGTCATCTCCTGTGGTGTTGGTCACTAAAAAGGATGGAAGTACTAGATTTTGCGTCGACTACAGAAAACTTAACGATGTGACCAAGAAAGATAGTTACCCACTGCCAAGAATAAACGACACATTAACAACATTGGCAGGATCATGATGGTTTTCTACTCTTGACCTAAAGAGTGGGTATTGGCAAGTAGGAATCTTTGAAAAGGATAAAGAAAAGACAGCATTCTCTGCTGGAAGTGGACTTTATCAGTTTAATGTGATGCCATTTGGCCTATGCAATGCTCGAGCTACATTTGAAAGACTAATGGAAGTCGTTCTACGAGGCCTTACTTGGAAAACCTGCCTAGTCTATTTAGATGATGTCATAGTAATGGGGAAATCATTTCAAGATCATCTAGACAATTTACGAGAAGTATTTTCAAGAATCAGAAATGCCAATCTTAAATTAAACTCAAAGAAATGTTTTCTATTCCAAGAAAAAGTTGAGTACCTGGGTCACGTCGTTTCCCGAGAAGGCATCCATACTGACGAAAAGAAGTTACAAGCAATAAAAGAATGGCCTCAACCTCGTGACAAACATGAATTGAGAAGCTTTTTGGATCTGTGTACATACTACAGACGATTTGTAGAAGGATTCGCCAAAATAGCGTCTCCATTACATAGACTTACAGAAGATAAAGCTTCTTATAGATGGAATACTGAATGTGACCAAGCATTTAGAAGACTAAAAGCAGCATTATGTTCTAGTCCGATTCTCGCATATCCTATTCCAAAAGGTAAATTCATATTAGATACTGATGCGAGCAACGATGGCATAGGAGCAGTACTCTCCCAAGTACAAGATGAAGAAGAACGGGTCATCGAATTTTTCAGCAAAAAGCTATCCAAACCAGAGAGAAATTATTGTGTTACCAGAAAGGAGCTCCTAGCCATCATTAAATCCGTAGATCACTTTCACAAATATCTCTATGGACAAGAGTTTCTGATTAGAACGGATCATGCTGCGTTACAGTGGCTCATGAAAATGAAACAACCTGAGGGGCAAGTCGCGAGATGGATAGAAAAGCTACAACAATACCATTATCAAAATAAGCACCGAGCGGGAAGGGTGCATAATAATGCGGATGCATTGTCCAGAAGACCTTGCCCTGAGGATTGTAAACATTGCATGAAAATTGACCAGAAAGAAGGAATTACCTACGTGCGCCAGATAAAGTTAAAACCAGATGAAGAATGGATGTCGGTTTCGATTAGAACCACACAACTTAACGACAAAGATGTATGACCTATCTTGCGATTGAAAGAAGAGAACAAGCCACGACCATCATGGCAAGATATCGCAAACCAAGGGGTGATATTCAAATCACTGTGGACACAATGGGATTCACTGATAGTAGAAGAAAACATCCTTAAACGTGCCTGGGAAAGTGCCGATAGCCTTACTGTGATTAATCAAGTAGTGGTTCCTAGGAGCATGGTAGACAATATAATGGTCGAATGCCATGGTGGAAAATCAGGCGCGCACCTAGGCATAAATAAAGCCATGGACAAAATTCGAAACCGATTTTATTGGGTCAATTACTTTCAAGATGTGAAAAACTGGTGCCGCCGATGTTCAACTTGTGCAGCCAGCCAAGGTCCCAAAACAAGGTCCAGAGGTCAAATGAAACAATATAACGTAGGTCTGCCATTCGAACGCATTGCTGTTGATGTGGCCGGACCATTTCCAGAAACTAAAAAGGGCAACAAATACATCCTTGTTGTCATGGATTACTTTAGCAAATGGCCAGAAGTTTTTGCTTTGCCTAACCAAGAGGCCGCTACAGTTGCAGAAGTTCTGGTAAATGATGTTTTCAGCCGATTTGGCATTCCTTTGGAACTACATTCAGATCAAGGAAGAAACTTTGAATCAAAGCTCTTCCAGAATCTCTGTGACCTTTTAGGAATATATAAAACACGGTCTACTGCTGTACATCCGCAGTCAGATGTCATGGTTGAAAGATTTAATAAAATAATAGAAGAAAATCTTTGCAAAGTTGTTTATGAGCACCAAACAGATTGGGACCAATATATTCCATTGTTTTTGATGGCCTATAGAACCGCCATTCAGAATACGACAGGAGCTACTCCATCTAGTATCCTGTTTGGTAGAGAACTGCGTTTACCATGTGATATCATGTTTGGTTCACCTGAAGAAGAACACTTAGAGGTTAATGACTATGTCGAACGTTTAAGGCAAAAGCTGCACGATATCCATGAAGTGGTTAGAGAGCGAATAGAAATAGCCAGTGACCGCATGAAAGCGAGATATGACCTGAAAGCAAACTCTTCAAGGTTCAAAGAGAATGATCAAGTCTGGCTATATCATCCTCAACGCAAGAAAGGAAGATCACCTAAGTTGACACCACCATGGGAAGGGCCTTATAAAGTTGTTAAGAGAATTAATGATGTAGTCTACCGAATCCAGAAAAGCCCGAAGTCCAAGATGAAAGTTGTTCATCTAGACAGACTAAAACCTTACCTGGGAAATGTTGATCGAGACGATCAAACCTGAAGAGGAGGATAGTGTTATAAATTTAACTTATTTAAATTTTATAGTAAGAATTTAATTAGGTTTAGTGTAGTATTAGGTTGACGTATTTTATGGTTGTATTCTTAATCTAGGTTTTAGTTGCGTTATCTGTGACAAACAAAATGCGAATAATCCTGAATCAAACAAGGATGGAAAATTCTCGAATAGTAGGCAGACCCTTATATATAGGGCCGGACGTCGTGCATCGAGGAGTAAAAGATAACCAATGGTAGTGATCGCTAGATGTTAACGCGAAGTTAATAGGCGGATTAAAGTAGTGAATTATTAGCAAGTTATTAGTAAGTTTAAGTGCGTGTTTTTGTACATAATTTGTCGAAATAAATTGACGTATCATTTTCAACAATTGCGAGTTTTAATTGTTGTGGAGAACCCGTAACAATATTTTAGCCATTTAACTGCCAACATTTCGGAGACAAAATATTTATTTCTCTCTCGGCAGATCTTCCTCTTTTTTTTTGAATGGGTTGCATCGATGGATCAAACAACGGTTGCATTGAAGAACATGCAACCCAGAAAGGAACGGAGCTTGCTCTGTGTGGTCGAAGGATAGCCTGGCAAAGAGGGAACATGAAATACCTGGGGTTAGGTTTCGAAAAGAAACTAACCTGGAACAACCAGGTATCGAATGCACTTCAAAAAGCAAGGGGAGCCCACAGTAGGCCATACCTCTTGTCAAATGCCAGGAGCACTCTACACCGGAGAATAAAATTATAAATATGGAGGCAAGTCGTTCGCCCCATACTGTTTGGCAGTGGTAATCTGATGGGGAAGAGAGACAAAAAATAGACATGGAAAATGCAAAAATATTATACGGGGACACCTTCTATGTTTACTAATTTTACATTTGTTTTATATAGGGAAAATTTTTACTATAAAGTCTTTAGTCGTGTGCACCCGGTAAGTGTATTTTATATTGTTTGCGATCACGTACCTACTTATTGAATTTTAATAAGCCTCGCTTAAAAACTACATTTCAGAGGCGTAGATGTAAGTAACAGCATTAAATTAAAATATGCAAGAGCAATAATTGTAATTTTCCCAGGAATGCTTACAATAATTACCAATAAATTTAAACCCACATTATTAATAAGAATTCAAAAATGTAATTAGGAATTCCCGTTGCTAGGGATTTAACTACCTGTGTCACTAATTAATGAAATTAGGACAAAAAGTTGGCTATATATAATAACAGATCAAGGCTTATAGTTTTTTCTGGTTTTTGCTTTGTGAGAGTAAGATAGTGCTTATAGTTTGTGTGCAAGTAAATCAAGATAAAATGTCGAAACATCTGGACAATAAGTCGAAAGAAATTATTGCAAATGTGATAAAATTGTGTGACGAAGAAGCCAAACAAAAACAATTAAAGGAATCCATTACTCTCACTACTACTAACATTTCGAGCAGCGATATATACTGGCTATCGTTCAGCAACTGTAGAGAGGATCAGAAAACAGGTCAAAGAAAACCCTTCAGTTTTTTCAGACAACCGTCCAGGAAAACGTCAGAAGTAATCAGTTTCCGATAGTTTTGATGATGCAGATTTTCAAGTCATACGACAAATTATTTCAAGATTTTATACAGAGTATAAAGTTGTTCCAACTCTTAGGAAGCTTTTAATTAAGCTAAAAGAAGAAATGCATTTTCAATTTAGCAGAGAAACCCTTCGTCTTTTGTTAAAAAGTCGGGGATTCTATTTCAAAAAATGCCAAAATAAGAGGAAAATTTTAATGGAAAGACCAAACATTTTGCATTTAAGATACAAATATATGAGAAAAATTAGGCAATATCGAGAACAAAAAATAATATTGTTTATTTAGACGAGTCTTGGGTCGACAATGATAGAACATTTAAAAAATGCTGGCAGAGTAACGAAATAACTGGTGTAATAGCCAATATATCATCTACAGGTCGATTGATAGATGTAAATGCTGGATCAGAAAACGGATTTGTAGAAAATGCCGAACTTGTTTTTAAAGCCGGTACAGCCACAGGAGATTATCATGGTCAAATGAATTTTGAAAATTTCAGTAAGTGGTTAACAGAGAAACTGTTACCTAACATTCCTCCAAACTCAGTTATTGTAATGGACAATGCGCCCTGCCATTCAGTTTTGGACGAAAAAGTTCCAACTAAGTCGTCAACAAAGGCAGCTATGTGTGAATGATTGACAAAACAAAATATACAACACGACCCGAGCGATAGAAAAGTGGAGCTTTGGGAATTGGTCAGCTTACACAAACCTCCACCAGATGAAAAAAAAATACAAAATAGATAAATTAATTGAATCACATGGCCACGTGACCCTAAGAACACCATATATGTGTGAGCTAAATCCAATTAAACTGGCATGGGCATTTTTGAAAATTTTCATAAGTAGAAATACAACCGGCGAATTTACGATCAAGCGTTTACGGGAATGATTGGAAGAGGGTATAAAATCTATGGACTCCAACTTATAAAATAATAATTTTGTACGGCATGTGATTGATATTGAAAATAAATATTGGGAAACTGACAAATATATGGAAGAAGTAACAGAAAAAATAATAATCAGGCTTGGGGAAGACTCTGATGATTCTGAAGACGATGATGATTCAGATTCAGAAACTGAAATTTCTATTGAATAATATATTTTTTTTTAAAAGTCACCTGACCTGACCTATCGTACAAAAAAATCGGCTCTTTTTGGGGCCAAATTTTTTTTAAAAGAATTTGTATAATAAAGTTTAAAACAAATATATAAACCGTAAGTATAATGTATATGTATATGTAATAAGTCACCGTCAGCGTCGGGTATAGTACCTATATTTCTAACGTTAGTTTTAAAGTAATATTTAAGTGTTTTTAACTAAATTATAAATAATTTTGTGTAGTTGAGTGGCATCATAGTGTTACGTTTAACAAGTGTACGTGTTATTTTAAACCCAAGAAAGTATATTTATTGCGCTTTAAAATATTTAATAGGGTTAACCTAAAATTTTTTAGCGGGTTTTATATTATTGATAAATACAAATAAATTAGCTTGTCTAACGAACTGTCACGATCAGCTGTTTTTCGATCCAAGATGGTTGCCATAGGACAAACAAAGCGTTTTCCCATAAGACGCAATGTTAACAAAAACGTAATTTTTAAAAAAAGTCAAACGATTTAATTTACAACAAAGATGCTGTTTTAAATATTGAACCTTTGTACACATGGAAAAAATGCGTTTTTCTTAAAAAAAATCAATTGAAGCCAGTAAATCTCAAATAAAAGGGACCATGTTTTGTTCAAAAGTCAGGTTATGTTTTTATTTACTTCTGTTTTTTTTTTACTTTTTTTCCAGTTTTTTACTCAGTTTGAATCATTATTATTAGTTTCTGTGCTGTTATGAATTGTGGCAGCTGGGGAGAGCTTGATAATGTTAGTTTTGATGGAATGCCAAGTATTTTGACCTTAAAAAATCATCTTGATTTAAATGAACTAGGTATCAGCTCAAAGAAGGGAAAAGAAAGTGGATAAGTGCTCTATTACCTGACTTAACAGAGGATAAATTGAAATATTCGAAAGTTTTTTGTCAGGTTTGTTTTGGTTAAATGTGTAACTGCCATTTTGGCAACATTTTCTATTGGGATCTTTTTTTGTGCTTGAGTGGACCTTTTGCAGAAGTGTAACATAGAATTGTTTTAAACTGTAAGAAATATTTCACTATGATTTTTTTACTATTCTAGGCAAGCAACTTTCAAAACTAGAATACAGCAATGATCATGACTGGGTCTCTCCAGAATGGATTATTGTTTCAAAACGGTTGAAAAATTTTAAAAATGATGGTTGCAAAAAGGGTCCGAACGTCCGTTGGTAGTGTAGCGTCCTGTATAGTGTCGAGTGAAGTCCTGTATCATCAAAGTTTCTTTTTCTTTAATAAATATTTATTTTACAGACCTCAAAACAGTTTAGAATAAACTGGTGAATTTGACAGTCTCCCTAACTCAAACCTCTTTTTATCTTAAACTATTTTGGTGCAAATTTTCCTTTATTTCCATGCTTTTTGACACCTAAAACTTGTACACCGTAAAATTTGTATAGTATCTGACTGGACCTACTACAAGTCCTGTTGTGAAATTTCTCCGGTACTGTTCTGAGCTTATTACCAAAAAAAAATTTTTATGGCATCATTAATAATAGATGGATAAAAAAGTAATCTTTGTTGACTTTGATGACCACAAGAAAAACAAATAAGTTCTCTCAGATATTTTTTTCAATTTCTCTCAAAAAAACTTGGGTTCTAATACTCGTAATGGGTCATATGCTGTTACGCCCAATTGTAGAGTAGAGTATATGTGTATTTGCATAAACTTTTAGATACATAATTGAGCAAATATTGTTACAAAAAAACAGTAATAAAAGTAATAGTAACAGTAGTAATACAACAGCGAAAATTGTACTGTTGTAAAATTTGAACAGTACGTACTGTTGTGAGCTCATGAACCTTAGGTTTGACCGTACTTAAGCCCTATGTATTATAGTTCATGGAAAATCATATGGTGATGTACGGTGTGTGAGGCCAATGACAAGAAAAAACTGTATTTTAATTTTGCAAGTTTTTTTTTAATATAATGTTTACTTATATTTTTTTAAATAAACATATTTTGTAAAGTACTTATTAGAAGTTTGCTTGACCAACCTCGGTTGGAACTCATATGTGCATATTGATCTGTTGGACTGACCTACCTTTAAGTTGTACCTCTTTTTCATGTCACTACTGGAGGGTTAAAACAATTAAACTTTGTCTAAACCTAAAAATCATAGTGAAATATTTTTCACAGTTTAACGCTATAGAAGGCCTATTACTTAGCAAAAGGTTTAGTCAAGTACAACAAAAGATCCTAATAGAAAACCTGAATCTGATGAGAAAAGTTTAGTCTATTTTAATTTCGTCTCTGTTAAGTGAGCCTTGAAGTGAGCTCTTTGAATAGAACTACTTTCCCCTACCTTGGGCTGATAGTTCATTGATTCATTGGTCAAAAAACTTCAAAAACCTTTGGGGGCCCGATACCTTTGGGGGGCCAGAGGTCTCATGATGTACTTTATGCTATTTTTTCTGTTTATTCATGAAATATATGGAAAATATCTAAAAAAATGTGTGGTTTTGGGGGTCCGGGCCCCTAGCCCCCCGCCCCCTTGGTGCGCCCATGTAATAATTCAAAATAAGTGAAAAAACTAGAAAAAAGTTAAAAAAAACAAAATAAACAAAAACATAACCTACTTTTTTGAAGAAAACATGGTCCCTTTTATTTCAGATTTTCTCGCTTTAGTTTAATATTTTTAAGAAAAACGCATTTTTCCCATATGCACAAAGGATCTATTCTTAAAACTGATTAATTTTTGAGACTAAAGCTCTTGTCGTTTTTGTAAAATTTACGTTTTTGTTAACATTACGGCTTATGGGAAATCGGTTTGTTTGTCCTATGGAAGACATCTTGGATTTGATCATATGTTTTGTTAGACAGCCCTATAACAACTACCGCTGCTGACATATATTTGGTACCCAAGAGGCTAATATTAAAATTTTTAAAGACATGTTTATTGTTCAAGTGCTGTTAATATGGATGTAAATTTCGTGTTTTAAAATGGTCCTGACTTGTCCAAATTGTTATTGTGCTAATTTAAAAATCTAAATTAAACTTAAATAAGTAAATCAACCTAAAAATTCTTGCAAATGGCTCCAATAACTCGATTAAACGAGTTTAAAAAAATGGCTGCTGACCTTGATAACCGCAGCAAAGATAAAGAATTAGGTAGCCCACAAGCTCTTAACAATCGAAAATAAGTTCCCCCACCATTTTTCAAAAAGATGCCTACGAAACTGATACAGATAGGCTAAAGTGCACTACTTATTTATCAAGTGATCTAAGAAATAAACTTGCCGATAGAACGACGGAAGTAAATGATTTACGTTTGAGAAATAGAGAACTTGCACGGTCACTTGAAAAAATCGAAAATGAACTTAAAATATATAAAAATTTGTCGGAAACTTTGGTAACAAAAACAAATAAAATCACAATTGATCAGGGCACCCAAACCATTAACGAAATAGAACATCAAGAAAAGTTAAATATTTCAACCCAAACTGACTTCTTCAAAAAAGAAAATGAAGTGTATTTTAATAAAAGGAGATTAATGCGACAATGACAAAAAAATAAGAAATTAATTGAAAAAATAAACCACCTAAAACAAAGACCTACAAAAATAAAAAAAAATCAGTGCAACAAAACAGTTGAAATACCGGATAAAGTGTTTAATGATGAGTGCAGCAGAGAACTGCATGATATACAAAATGAGCTGATTCATTTAGAGAATTATCTCAACGAGAACACAAAAGTCCAAAATGATAAAAAAAAGACTACAGAGACGCAAACAGATTTCACTGATAACTTCACAAATGAGAAAAATTCACTTTCAATAGAGCAAAGAGTGCATCTCGAAGATCTTATAATTTTGAATAAAAATTTGGAACTTTCAAACAAAAAACCTGAGGAAGAAAATTTTGATTATTTTCTGGAAAATGGTCGCCTCAAAGACATACTTTCTGCCAATGAAAATGCAAACATAAGGGGTAAGGATGTTAGCAACCACAACAAGACGACCAACAAAGTTTTGGTGTTGGAAGACAATTTAGTAAGTGGCTTTTCTTCTTTTCTTTCAAACTGTTTGGATAGAGATTTTAGTGTTTTTTTCAGTTCAGAAAAATAATGCTACTTTGGACAACATAACCATTGATTTAAAAAACCTTACTAAAAATTTTATAAAAAATGACTTTGTTATTGTATTTGGTGGAATATTTAACATAAAATTCAACATTATAAATTCTGAAGAAATTTTTGAACGCATAACCAGTTTAACTAATAAAACTAATATAATATTTTTGACGACCCCTTTATGGAGAAATAATGGATTTGTTAACAGTTTCGTTGATAGATTTAATATTTCCTTTTATGACTATATAACTTAAAATCAAAAATGTCTTTTTTAAATGTCAACTCCATTTTAAATTCTAATTGTTTCCTATTTTATAAGGACAGTATAAAAATAAAAAAAATTGGTAAAATAAGGTTAATTAAAAAAACGAAAAGCTTAATTCTAGAAAATTATACTAATTTGAACTTTTCGCAAGAGTACGAGGCTTCATCTCGGACAGGAGTACATACCATCCAGTCTGACGAAAATTATCAGGTACAAAATTTTCTGGTGAGCCCAGAAACAAAATCCAAGAAATAGTACTCATTGAATCGGCCAACTCATTTTTTATTAATATATTTCATCAAAACACCAATTGTATTAAAACTAAATTAAATGAAATAGAAATCATTTTAAACACTTTCAACGAGATTAAAGATATCCTTTGAATAACTGAACATCATCTAAAATACATAGAAACAGAATTTGCTAAAATAAAAGGTTATAATTTAATTACTGCATATTGCAGAACAAATATTCAAAGGGGTGGGTGTTGCATATTTGTCAGGGATGAAGTTTCGGGTTTTGAGGAGATTCTAGATATTAAAGAAAAAAGTATTGAAGGCCAGATTGAAATATGTCGAATTGTAAATAAAAATTTGCTGTAATATGTGTGTATCGGTCTTGTTTAGGTAATTTTAAGATTTTTTCTGAAGTAATGTGTGAACTGTGTAACGAAATAGATAGATTATTTAAGTCATATCAGATTGTTTATGTAGGAGATTTTAACATTAATTTATTTGAAAATAGTCGGGAAAAAAAGAGTTTTAGATTTGTTTATGTCTTATAACTATCATCAAACTATTTTTGAAGCAACTAGGGTAAGTAAGACTTGTGCTACTCTGCTAGATAATTTTTTCTTAATTTTCAGTTATTCGAAAAACACCGTAATAAATACTGCCTTATCAGACCATTACGGAATAGGTATGTCAGTAAATCTTAGACATAATGTTAAACCACAAACAAAAACTACAGAATTTAAAAGAATTTATTCTCAGACTAGATTAAGGGATTTTCAAGTAGAGATGGAACAAGAAGATTGGTGTGAAGTGTTGACAGAATCTGAAGCTGATAAAGCATATGCTGTTTGTAAATATATTAAAAAATAAAATAAGTTTAATATTTCCAAAAAAGAGGGTCAGACTTGACCTGAAGAGTAAATCTTGGATCACAAAAGGAATTAGAATTTCATGTCAACATAAACGTGAGCTTTATGAAAAAACCATAACGGGTCAAATTTCAAAAAAGTATTACAATACATACAAATCTATTTTAAAAATAGTCATTAAGAGTGCGAAGCTAATGGAAAGCTCTAGAGAAATACAGTCTGCTGACAACAAAACAAAAGCTACGTGGAATTTAGTAAATGAAATAACGAAACCAAATAAAGCAGATCAGTCAATTTTTAGTCGTTTTAGCAGCAATAAAAATAAAAATGACATTTTAGACGATTTTAATGATTTTTTTCTAAATTGTTGTCCTGACGTCAAGTCTACTTTAGATTTTAATAGCAATATTCAAAATAAAAAAATATGCAAATTTATAGAAACAACTACAGACGAAATTAAATCCATAATACAAAATTTAAAAAACAAAACATCAGTTGGTAGTGACGAAATTTCCATATGTGTCTTAAAATCGTCAAAAAATAGTATCTCAATTCCACTCGGTCATATTATAAATCTATGCTTTAGTACAGGGGTTTTTCCTACGTTGTTAAAACAAGCACACGTAAAGCCACTTTACAAGAAAGGAAAAAAAGATGAAATTAACAATTATACACCCATCTCGCTACTACCAAATATTGGTAAAATTTTTGAAAAAGCAATAAGTGAAAGACTGACAACTTTTTTTGAAACAAACAACTTATTAAGTGACACTCAAAACGGTTTTAGAAAGGGCAAATCGACATAAGGGCGGTATATCAAGCATTAAATAAAATCCTAAATGGTTTAAATTCAAACAAAAAAAACTGTTGCCTTGAGTTTAGATTTGTCGAAAGCCTTTGATAGTGTAGACCATGAAATTTTGTTAAAAAAACTTAATAATTATGGTATAAGGGACAACGAACTAATGTTACTTAAATCGTATTTAAGCAATAGAAGTCAATGTGTTGTTGAAAAATATCAGGGCGAACTTATTAAATCTTCACCAAAGCCGATTCAAAAGGGAGTACCTCAGGGATCAATTTTGGGCCCACTGATGTACATAATATACACAAATGACATCAATTCAATCACTGTTGTTGTGCAAGAGGATACACCTGAATTATGTAGTATTCAAGGAAGCCAATCAATGAAGTCACTAAGTAATTATTTTAAACAAAATAATTTGCAATTGAATACAAATAAAACGCAAATAATTATTTTAGAAACAACACTGCACAAATAAAAATTGATGATATTGGGTTAATAAATCTTGATTCGGTTTTGGTTCTAGGACTAAATATAGACAAAGCTCTTAACTGGAAAACACATGTCGAACCTTTATTAAAAAGTATGTGTCAATATTGGTATGCCCTAAAACTAATTAGGGATAATATTGGTCTAACAGCTTCCCTGTCAGCATTTCATACCTATATTCAGTCCAGGGTCAGGTATGGAATTATTTTCTGGGGAAACTCAGTTGAAGCAATTAGAGTTTTAAAATTGCAAAAACAAGGAGGAGAAATATTTTTCAATTAAAAAATACCGTTAGTTGTAAGGAAGTATTTATTAAAAATAAAATACTAACGATATTTTCCTTGTATATATTGGAGTGTGTGAGTTTTATGCTTTCCAATCATGATCTTTTTATGGAATTAGAACATAAATATGTACAATACAAGAAATAAGAATGACCTTAAATGTGAAACAGCACACTATACATATGTACAAAAAAACGGTAAAAATTCTATCCTTAGAGTTTGGAATAACTTACCACTAAAATTTAGAAATTTTGCTCCTAAAACCTTAAAGATTAAACTAAAAGACTATTTAATAACAAAGGCATATTATTCCGTCGATGAGTTTTTTGATTCTAGTTTAAGGGATTTGTTTTAAAATTATTTTATTATTACTTGTTCAGTTTGTTTGTCTGTTGGTTATAAATGTACTAGGTATATTTTTTAAACAATTTTAGCTAATTAGTAGTTCAGCTTTAGGGCAATTCTATTTTCTTATAATGTTGACTTAATAACTATTAAAATTTATTCAAAATACCTACTTTAGGTAAAAAAAAACTACTGTAAAATAGTGATTTATAATAAGTATTCTTGATTTTACTTGTAGCAATGTATTAATGATTTTTTTTTATGTATTTGACAGGATCCACACGCATTTGGGTAATAAGGATTAAATAAAGATTTTACTTACTTACTACTTACTAAACTTATATACAGGCAAAAAATTTTTTTTACTGTTTGTAATTTATAATGAAAACAGTTATTTTAGGACTAATGTTATTTTTTTATGTATCAGACCCTGTTTTGGCCGCATAATACCTAAGCTATCTGCAATTATAATTTTATATTTTATATTAAAATCTCCGCCACTGGAAAAAGAGAGGAAACGTGTTTTCCAGCTGTCTCTCTTCCCCATCAGATTATACCTGCCATACTTTACTAAAAATTGCTAAATGACGTTTTTCCGAATCTACACGAAAGGTGTGGTTTTTTCGCATCTCTATGGCCCCACTATACTGTAACTCGGTGCGTTTGCTAATAAAATGTATAGTTTCTGAGATATGAATTTTCAAAGTTTTGCCATTTTGGTCTCATGGGATTCCCTATACTAAAAATCGCTAAATGACGTTTTTCCGAATCTACACGGAAGGTGTGGTTTTTTTGTATCTCTATGGCCCCATTATACTGTAACTCGGTGCGTTTGCTGATAACATGTATAGATTGTGAGATAGGAATTTTCAAAATTTTGCCATTTTGGTCTCATGGTATTCCCTATACTAAAAAGCGCTAAATGACGTTTTTCCGAATCTACACGAAAGGTGTGGTTTTTTCACATCTCTACGGCCCCACAATACTGTAACTCGGTGCGTTTGCTGATAACATGTATAGTTTGTGAGATATGAATTTTCAAAGTTTTGCCATTTTGGTCTTATGGGATTCCCTATACTAAAAATCGCTAAATGACGTTTTTCCAAATCTACACGGAAGTGTGGTTTTTTCGCATCTCTATTGCCCCACTGTAACTCGGTGCGTTTGCTGATAACATCTATAGTTTGTCAGATATAAGCGCTATTACCCCAAGGATGTGACGGTATGGCTCGGTACAATGGGGAAATACCACTAATTGCAACTTTTTTTTAAAAATAAATAATTTTTTGATAATTTTGCAAAAAAATTTACAATTTTTATGTGAAAGTTGTAGTTATGTTAGTAAGCTAATTAAAAAAAAATTGTAATTAAAATTAATTTTGCTAGAGTTCTTAATGTGGCGGAAACTGTTTAATCATTTACCAGAGAACATCAAAAATATTCAAGAATATCCAAGATTTCGCAGCTCGGTAAAGGTTCTCCTAGTAGCCAAAGCTTTCTATAGTCTGGGTGAATTTTGTGATACGACATTTTAAACTACTTTTAAGGCATATTTGCTCACACTATTACTATACTATAATAGTGGTGATCCTAATACTTTCGAGAAAAAAAAAAGTTGCTCCGATTTCAAACATTTTTATAAATCTTTCAGATGATTTTGAAACTTTTTTGTTGCTCTGTCTGTCTGTCTGTCTGTATGTCTGTCTGTAACGACCAACCCGCATAACTCAAAATCCGCTTATCCGATTTAAATGAAATTTGGTACCTAGGCTGGGTCTTGGGCCGTGATGGTCCCATTTAAAAATGAATAAAAATCACCGAGCGCAAGCCAAATAAAAGGGTGGGGGTAGATTTAAAAAATTAGAGTTTATGTGAAAATATGGCGTGTGTGATATCAAACGAAAGGTAATTAAGTCTGGAGTTAAGCAAAATTAATTTTATTTATTTATTTATTTAGGTACAATAACAGGGTTTAGTTTATTTTTAAAACAAGGGTGGGGGTAGATGTAAAAAATTAGAGTTTAAGTGAAAATATGGCGTGTGTGATATCAAACGAAAGGTAATTGAGTCTGGAGTTAAATAAAATACATTTTAGTTTAAAAGAAAAGGGTGGGGGTATATTTTAAAAATTAGAGTTTAAGTCAAAACATGGCTTGTGTGGTATCAAACGAAAGGTAATTAAGTCTGGAGTTGAATAAAATATATTTCAGATTTTAGTTAAATTAGCTCACACGTACAGTATAACTATAGTACCTAGTGTGAGCTTAGGTGCCCCTAGATTGGCAGAGTATTTAATGTTGTCTTGTTTATCTTGTTTTTTTAGCTGTAGTCCTGCTTAAGAATTTTACTCAACTTTGTCTACTTTATATTTAAATTTTTATAGTTTAATTTTTGTTTAATTTTTGTTATTTTAATATGGTTTGTGTCTGGCTTGCTGTGATGTTAGTTTATAAAACTGTTTTAAATTAAACATTTTAAATGTCAATTTTACAAGCCTAATTCGCTTTTATATGTGTTTCTTTTTGATTTGTTTTTTGCTGTAGTCTGTATTTTTATTTTGTTTTTATATATTTTTAGAATTTTAAATGACCAATATCTTGTTATTTTAAACGCTAGGTATCAATATATGTGTAAAAAATATATTGCATAATAATTCAGGATAAAGAGGGAAAAAAATCAAATAATACAAAAAAAAATTACCCGCCTACTCGTTTTATAGTATTGGTTATGTATATTGTTAAGTAAAACTTTGATAGGGATTAAATAATTAAAAGCTCTCAATATTGCGAAGGAAATGTAATAAATATAATCTGTGTATTTTTAATATTAGGGAAAAAACTATTGAGTGAAAATATTTTTGTTGTAGTAATCTAATTGTCAATAGAAATTAAACTTTTTTGGACAATAAAGCTTATGAAATGAATGAAATTAAATCCCCCGTTCACCCCTACAAAGCAGTAAATTAAGATTACAAAAGGAATATATTTCATTCCGTATCTAGGATATTCAAATACAGCAATTCGTAATTTTTAATTTTACCACAAAGAAGAACTTTAGACTTAAATTTAAATAAAATTTGTAAGTAAAAGCCGCAGCCAACGATAAAGACCGGCCGGCGCACAGTGCAGACAAAAATAGGGTTTTTGGACAATAATCAATATCTTTGTTGTTTTTCAAAAAAGTTAATTTTTTTATAAGGTATGTGATAAAGTGTAGTCTAAAGGTTAAAATAAGTAAAACTTTTTAAAATATATATTATGTCATTTTATTTAAAATATTAAAAAAAATAAATTAAAGTACATTCAGTTTAACCTACAGTTACGTTAAAAATAAAAATCAATTTACTTTTGTGTTAGAAATGAAACTAATATTTTTTTTATTCGGATTCATGGGCGTAGTTTGGAAGGCTTGGGGGGGCTAAGTCTCTTCCAGAAAAATTAAATTAGCAACCCCAAAATAATTATTTTTACCATACACACACACATTGCACCCTCAGTTTCTTTGTTCTTAAAGATGATTCTAAGAAAGCCGTTTTAGGCCTCCACGACTCGGTCCGGGTACAGCCTCTGTTTCCGAATCTGTATTTTTTAATTTTTCTGAATCCGTTTTATAACAAAATTTCTCAGATATAATATCTTTATTTAACCATTCGAAATAACGGTTTTGAAAATAAATTTTGTTTCGTCCCGATAGCTTCCATTTGAGACTGAGACTCTGATGCCTTATTTAGAATTTGGTTATTTTTGTCAGAATATTCTTCTAAACCCAACAAAGGTTGAATTTTTTTGAAAATATTTAACACCTACAGATTTTCGTGAGAGGCCACTCATTTAACAAGTCTGAATGTTTTATGCTTATGCGTTCGAAAAGTAAAAAAAAGTGATAAAATAGTATATTATCTTCTTAGGGACTTAAGTGGCACTTTTATCCCGAGAAAAAAAAATTGTATAGCTACAGTTCGCCAAGTGCTCAAAAGATACTTTGGTCATTTTTGGGCCCCGTTTTTATTAAAATTATTTTGCAACAAAAACAGACTTCCCATTTTTACGTTTTATCTTTGAACTTCACTTTTTATCCACGGGATAAAAAGTGATACTTTATCCCTAAAATTTGTGATAAAAAGCGCACTTTTGATCTCCAAAGTGCAAAAAAACTTTTTTTTTTTTAATATTCGCCCACACAAACATCAGAATAATTTTTGGCATATATATTTTAAGACTGATAGCAGTATTTTTATAATTTTATTGACTACCTCAAATTATTGTTTTTGTGCGTTCCCATTGACACAAAACGGCCAATACGATATGCGATTCTAAAATATTTAATTTTCCATTTCGCTCACAGTAGTATAAGGTAATTTTTTGAAAATTTATTAACTTAGTTATAAATATATTATTTGAAAAAATACAGCACCCTTAGTAGCAGCCAGTAGCAAAAAATATTTATGCTACCTTTTTGCTAATTCATTGGACTAATATTTAGGATATATGCCAGACCTTGCAAATCTTTGCAATTTTTTATAACCTTAATAAAATTTAAAAAATATATTTTTTTGTAAGCATAACAGTTTTAATTAAATTATTTTAAAAGCGAGACGTCAATTTGACAAAATTTTATTTAAACAAATAGCGTAAATATATATCACTGTAATACTTAAAGAAAATTTTTTTTATATTTAAATGCAGAACCAGTAAAATAAATTTTCTGATAGGTATTTTATACGATTTTTTTGTGCCTGTTTTAAAATAACGACTTTAACTATTTATTTTGTTCACTTTCGCAAGTGTGACTAAAAAATAGGTTATGATTACAGATAAACTGGACATTTATCTATATTTTTGCAATAATAAAACTTCTAAAATGTAACCTCAGTTTTTCGAATATTGCCCACAGGAGTCCGCACTGTGCGGCGCGTTATAAGCAAGTCGGTGGTCACGTGATCTTAGGAGTTCCAGGATTCTTATTGTATTGCTTAATATATTATATGTTTTTACACAATTTAAATAAATTGACAAAATTTTTTTGTTCTCATATATGCAAAAATTGAAAAAAATATTTTGCTACTGTATGTGTTTATTATAGACACCGGCGTAACTAGCTATCTGACCTGGGGGGGCCTAGGGGGGTCCTGACTAGCATATCCAAAATTTTTTACAGAAAAATATTTCTACCTCGGTGACTACAATAAGAACTACAAGGTTGATCAAATTAGATAAAATGAGCATACCAAATGGAAGAACGTCAAAAATGCAAAAAAAAATTAATTAAATATACCTACGTTAAGTTAAAAAAGTGTGTAAAAAAATACCTATTTTTATCCTATACAGCAACAACATGAATCCTTGAATAAATTTATAGGGAAAGCGCGTTTCGATGCAATGCGCCGCAGGCGAAAATTTTAAGAAAAGCCTAGTCCTCCTAGCAACAGGTAACCCAAATATCTGCAAACTAAAGCTGTAATTTACTAAAGGGATCTAGAGTCATATAGCATACAAAATTGAATTTTTTGCATTTTTTATTTGCTATTAATAAATGTTGTTAATAATTTTAGCGATAATATACCGAAATTTTTATAGGCTTTTTTAAAAGAAAATTTTTAGGGTATAATGAGGAAAAGTTTAAAAACAAAGAAAATTTCGTTATTGTTGGCGCAGGAGTTTTTGAGTTTCCGTGGCTACAAAGTGAGCGACGCGACGGACAGACACCGGCGTAACTAGCCATCTGACTTGGTGGGGGGGCTAGAAGGGGCCTGGCTGACAGCGGTTGATTGTAAGGAATCATCATCATCAATCAATCAATTATCATCATCAATACACAAAGGAACAGGAAACATGGCTTTTTTGTTACCGCTAATCTCAGAAACTACTTAACCGATTTTAACGAAACTGGCATGCATGTTTCATGAGCTATTCTTTCTGTTTAATTTTTTTTTACGCTTGGACGTATGCAAGTCAGGATATTCTTTTAAGCTAGTAAAACTATAATAAAAATCCGTGACATTTTTTTAAAGCTGTTTAATATGGTAATAATAATTTTTAATATGTAATACATAAATACAATCGTTTAAATCAAGTGCAACTTTCTCGCTTGTTTTGAAAATATCTCCAAAATGTGGTCTGCTGTTATGTCATGTTTTATCAATTTTCGATGTTTATTATTGATATATAGGAGAATCGCAATTGACCCATTGTAGTCCTAGTCCAATGTTTTATTCTGCGCATTGCAGAACTAATTGGAAGAGAAACCGCGATCTGGATTAATTTGTACAGGTTTGGACAAAAGTCCAGACTAATATATTTTTTAATCGATTCTAAATTTATTTCCAAATTTTTACAAATCAGCATATTTTTTAATACGGAAATCTCTGCCTCAAGTATGGAGGAATCTAAATTTGCAACAGTAGAAGTAGTACAGTAGTGTGGGTTCTATATATATTGGTAACATGCCATCCACTTCTGTCTGTCTGTATGTCTGTCAGTCTGTTGCGGAAGAAGTGAACTTGGTATGACGTTGGGACTAAAAGAAGTGTGTAAGAAGTTGTGAGCAATGACGTAACAACCAGAGGCTGTTAAAAGGCCATAATGAGTTAGGTGCCAGCGAGAGAGTAGGTAAAATGAGGTGGTTTTTTTAGTAAGCTAGCTACTTCACTAGCTTCGCCTGGTCTAGGTAAGGCTTAGCTGTTGAAAGGCCCTATTGGTCAATGAGTTAGGTGTCAATGAGGGAGTAGGTAAAATGTAGTGTTTTTTTAGTAAGATAGCCACTTCACTCGCTTAGCCTGAGCTAGGTAAGTCCTAATGTGAAAAAGGCCTTAGCTAGGTAATTGTTGGTTAAAAAATAAAATAATTTCTAGAAATATTTGTTAAAATTAGTCGGGATAGCCTGTGTATCTCTTATCGTTGTTTATGCAGTTAGCAGTTATAGGATAACCTTAGTGACCCCGCACACGTTCCTGTTTTATCTAATACAGCTGGTTATTTATGCTGTACAGGATGTCTCAAAGTAAATAATTCTTAAATAAAAACTCAAAGTAGGTCTTAATTATACATATATATCATATAAACCACACTCATCTCGACCATCAAATTTAAAAATAATTGATTGATGATGTTTTTTCATGTCATAGTTTGGATATATTTTCGAATATTCCAGCGCTGCATCTGTTAATTTACGTTTCCATATTGTAGGTAATAATGGGTATAATGTTGGTAGTTTTTCCTTAATGATGTACCTGCATGAATCAAACCCAAAATATATCCATTCTGCTAACCATTTATAAATATTTTCATAACTTTTCTCTTCTAAAAGTCCTTCTAGTTCAAAGTCAATTTTAGTTGACCAATAATTATATTGAAAGTCCATCTAACTGTTATAGCTCTGGCTGAACGAATGAATGAAGTGTTGGTTAAAAAGATATAAGGCAAAAGTTGTTAAAGTTGTTTGTGGTGTTTAACACCACGTGACCAATGCATGCTATAATAGTTATATGTGTTTGTATTGCATCACCTACCTATTATGTGACGTAATCCGTGGCTGTTGTTCAAGTTTGAAGGACCCAAGAAATAATGTGTACCTATTATTGTGTTGTTACCTAACACGGTGTAAAATTGACAGGATAGCCAACAAAAAGACCTCACTAGCTTAGCCTGGTATGTTTGAATGTAAAACAGGCGTTAGTTGATTAATAATAATAATTATTGTCTCTGTTTGTTAAAAAATAAAATTATTTTTCGATGTGCATTTTGTATGTGTATTTTTTAATGTTGTTTATATAGTTAACAGATAACCTTATGACCCCTCACATGTTTCTGTGTTATCGAATTAGCAATAGCCACGAGGTCACGTAATATGATGCAATCGTATGTAATATGATGCAATATTATGTAATACAGTTGGTTATTTATTTGTCATAATATTTGATAAAAATGGTATTTTTTAATTTTTAATTTTTTAAAAATGGTTGTAATGATCGCCAACAGGAATATGGCAAACATATTGAATGGTAATATTTCAGCACAACTAAAACTGCATCAAAATACTTATTAATTTTAGTATCTATTGGAAAAACACAAACAAAGGCTTAAACAAGCAATATATTATGTATGTATTATAAAAAAGTAAAATAAGTGCCAAAAGGTATAATAAAATAAAATAAAAATAAGGGTACATAATGAAAGATACTGCGCAAATCTCATTTGGTCCTTAATAGTTTTTCACTAATTTCTCAGCACCTATTGAACCGATTCGAGAAATTCTTTTTGTATGGTATTGATATATCTAATTTGTATTAATTTTAGCCATAATAGTTTTTCGCTAATTTCTCAGCACATATTGAACCGATTCGAGAAATTGTTTTTTTATTGCATTGGTGTGGCTTAACTTGTACTAATTTTTAAGGAGATCTAGATCAATCAGAAAGGCCTTATTAACTAGGTATGTAATAGTTGAATTAATGAAGTGTTGGTTTAAAAAGCATTAGTGTTACAGGGTGAGGTGTAAAAATATGGATGTTAACCAAAAAGACCTTATTATACCTTTAGGCGAATTAACATGTTGGTTGAAACGGCATTATTAAAGTTGTTTGTATTTAACATGTTATCAATGTATGATTAGAAAAACTAGTTTTTCAATATTGTGTTTACGTTTTGATAGGTTTGTAAAACTAAAAAGAGACTCAATTGAAAAATAATCACTTTTAACTTAATTTAGGTTTTTTGATAGCTATTGAGTAAGTACATTAATATTTACACATATGTGAAGTATGTGTGGTGTTTTATGCTAGATTAAATGCCACATAAACGGCAGGAAACTAACATTACAGGTCTCCTCAGGGTAGTGTAAAAAGGGCCTTATTACCTAAAAATAGTGATTTTTTAACGTAAATTGTAGGTTGTCTCATAGAAATAAATATACTAGCCATTGAGTAGGTACATTAATATTTATATATGAAGTATGTTTATGGTGTTTTATGCTAGATTAAATACAATATGAACAACAGGAAACTAACTTGACAGGTCGGTCTCCTCAGGTTAGTGTAAAAAGGGTCTTATTAACTAAAAATATTATAGCTCTGGTTAAATGGTTACATTAACAAAATGTTGGTTAAAAAAGCATTAAGTCTATATAATGCTAGGCTAGCGTAGTCTAAAGTGACACAGCTCTTTGTTAAAGTTTTGTAAATTTTTGGTATTTGGTTAGAATAGTTATCTATATCTATTACAAATAGAACGATACAAACACGAAAAAGCCAATTTAATATTTTTTTCCTAATTTCTCAACATGTATTGAACCGATTTAAGAAATTATTTTTGTATGTGATTGGTGCTGGATTCACATTGACTTTATTTTTTAGGAAGATAACTCTCGGTCACTAGGACCTTGTTAGGTTTTAAATAGACCGATTTGAAAAATTATTTTTGTATTGAATTGGAGCATCCAAATTAAATTTATTTTTATCAAGGCAAAGCTCAACCAAAGGTAGTTTTCTCTATAAGATAACTTCTTATTTAACCGATTTCAAACATTGTTTTTTAGTAGTATTTTTTGGTTCAAAAATAAATGAGAAGAGAAAAAACTATTTTAATATGCAATCAAAAGGACATTATTATATAAACACACGCTAGGAAAAGTTGTTTACCTATAAGTTTAATTCTTGTTTGTTACCTATTTATTATTGTGTGAGATTTGATTTTAAAAATTGAATTGGAACTAACACTTTAATTTAAAATAAAGCAAAGAAACTTTAATTTAAAATAAAACAAAAAACTTTAATTTAAAATAAAGCAAAAAAGTTGTCATTTTTGTCAATGAGATAATTTAACTAACTACCTATGTAACTGCTAAAGAAATTATTATTAACATTTTCTTATTTGTTTAAACTTTAGACAAAATCCTTCAAGATTTAACATCCGAACATGCCTGAATGTTAACGAAGATTTACGATTACCTTAGAAAATCTGGTTTAATGTTCGAAGTTAGGTACAAAAACTCTGACATGTGCCATATAAATTATCGCACTATAGGTTTGGTCTAACGTAATGTATAAACGAAGAAGGCTGAACTTCTAAAGATAGTAAGTGGTTGCCACAAATTTCTCATTCAAGCTTTTCAGTACAGCATTAAACAGAATGGTAAAAAATTGCTGCTGCTACTCATAGAAAAGGTGAATTAGTATGCAAAATAATGGAACATTTTAAATTGTTGGAAATGTTCCATGAATTTGAGAAGACCAAGTCAACAGCTGTTTACTTCGATAAGGCTCCAAATAACTTAATTAAAGTGCGTGAAAATATTCATCAAATTGTAAGCAGAAAATAATAAACAAATAGAGTAATAAAACTTAAATAACAGTCAGATCTTGACTATGTTTGCAAGGGCCTTGTACCCTCTGTAAAATATAATACAAATTATTATTTATTAGCAACATAAAAGGCAAAAAGTGGGTTAAATAAAGATAAATGTTTGGAAAAAGCCAACATCATTTGGAGAAGAAGACGGTTTGTGGGGAGATCAGTAATTCTATACATATTGTAAGCAAAAAATTGCAAACTTAACACTACTTCAGACATAATTCAGCTGTAGTTTAGATGTACTTTAGATGTACTTCCATTGTACTTCAAATGTACTTCAGATGTACTTCAGCTGTACTTCAGTTGTACTTCAGATGTATTTCAGCTGTACTTCAGGTGTACTTCAGATGTACTGCAGACGTAATTTAGCTATCCTTAGGTGTAGTTTAAACATAATTAACTTACCAATATGTTGTACGGCGTAAATGATAGGTGCTTCGTATTAGAAAGAGTGGAATTAGACAAGGAAGAGCAAACAGAAAACTTCTTAAAGCCATTCTTTGAACCTCAAAAACAAACTGCATTAAGTTTTGTTCAAGACGATAATGATTCCAATAAGGAAGATGTGTATGATAAGGTTTTTGGTTCCCCGATATTATAACAATAAGTGGATGTTAGCTAACAGGAAAATATCAATGGATAATGAGAATATTGCTTTAGATGATCACATTTTCAAGAACACTTCGGGGCTTGAAAACTTAATATTATTTAAAGAACCATAGAACTTTTAACCTCTAGAGCATCAGATCTACAAACAAATATTAGAGCTGAGCGGTGTCCATCGAGATTCTAGAGGGACTAAATACAAAAATATTATTAGGCCTTTAATTATAAACAAGACAAAACCTAAATATGATAAAAATATAAATTTGCAGGCAGCATATTTTAATTAAAAAGAAAACTAGTGCCTAGTCTTGAGAACATACTACTTGTTTAAATTACGGGCAGTAGTTACTATATAATGTTGTATAAAGGTGTCTGACAACTTTAGAATAATGTCTTAAAACATGACGATACCCAAAATTTGGGAAGAAGAATTTTACCATTTAAATATGGTTTCCAGGTTTGCTTAGGAATTTGCTTATTTAACTATCTATGTATATAGGTGAACACATTGTGTAAATTGTAGCCTTCGGAAGTGCCCGATATTATTGCGAAGCAATTCTCATTTGTTTAAAATCATATCCCCATGATTAATACTCACGTATGATCTTGTTGTTCAAAAATCACTAAAGAAATTAATCTGAGGCAGACTAAATGTAATCAGTTATAGTTTGTGGTGTCTCTCTTCAGTATTATTTTTTTAATAACAAGGTAATTTTTTTACAAAATAAAACAGCATAAGATATAATTATTTTAAACATGTTTTTGGAGTATAGGAATTACTAAACCTTACTAAAAACATCAAGTTATTTGCATCTAAAAAAATATACATTTTGTATCCAGGTTCTGAGTCACTCGTGTCCCTGGTCAAAAACTTGTTTCTATATTTGTGCTTCCATTACAAAAAAATAAAAAAAGTTTAAAACTACAAGAAAAACACAAGTAAAATATTTTTTCCGCAACTGCTTAAGTCCTAAAAAAATTTTGCAGTCAAATCAAGTGATATCATTTAAAAAACAACTATTAACAAAATTAGTACCTATCTATACCTACCTACCTTTTGGAAAGTGAAAGAAGAAGGTAGCGGGACATAAGTGACATTTACAGGACAAATCTATTCTGCCACTCACTTACCTCACTTATCAATTCAATATGGTTAAGATTTTAGTTTGTTCAGAAGAAAGTATAATTATAAACTTTAGTCAGTTTGATTATGTGTTAAACTGCTATAAGCGCAACAAAATTCGAGGTGAATTCTGTTATAACTTAAAAAATAAGAATCGCCCATAATATAAATAAATACATTTTTCTTATAATTTTTTTTATTTTTTTAAAATATTTATTTGGTAGGTGGGTAGATAGTATTAATTATTATCGTATTAGGAGACCAACCTAGACCAAAAGACCCGGAACAGCGATAAAAATTCATTTATAAAAACAATTCGCTTTTACACCAACATGCGCCTATAAGTTAGAAAAAAGAGAAATATTTTTAAGAAAGTGTATAACAACGCTGTATGAAACAAGAAATACTTATATTTATTATTTATACATCGAGTACATCTATTGATTTACCAGTGTGGGCGTCTGAATAGACATATGTACAATAAAAATAAACAATAATAACATTTTTGAGGTTATATTCTCAAATACGGATGCCTAAGTTTAAAAATATGAGGCTCTGATAATTTTCATATCCCCTAGACCTAGAAGAATTAAAAACACCAAAGTTTGGGATACTCTGTACATTTTTTGAATGACAGGATTAAAAAATGTACTATATTGGTATGTGCTAAAAAAAAGTCACACTAAATTATTCTCAAAATGTCTTTGATTTATTTGTACTTATGATTTTGATTTGAAAGGTGTTTGAAGGTCAAGCAGTTTCAAAAGATTTACCTGAGAAACGAAATTTCTGAACACTTTTGTTCAGTTTTGTTGCATAAGTGACTCCTGCATCGTTTTAATATTATTTAAATGTTCTTTGACTTTCAAAATAACATCAAAACAACTTTAAACTACCAAAAAATTTTTTCAACGTCGCATTTTACCATTCAGAATTTATAGGCAGATCTTACAAGATTCAGTCCTTTATATTTTAATATTATAGTAACAGTTTTATCTCTTTCTCTACAATTAGTTTTAAAAGGCTTGCTATATTTGGTGTTCTGTGGTCATTATAAGGGTTTCTAAAGAAGCACTATTTTCGTTTTCCCTCGCATTGATTTTAAAAAGACAAATAAAGGTTAGAGGAGAATACAATTTTGGTGATTCTTAAAAGGAAAGGAAATTAAGTTATCGATGGGCCAAACAAAGATTTTAAACTTCTTTATTAAGTAAGTACGTTTTTTAAAATAAATTTTAAAGTTTTTTGTTTATAAAGAAACACTGGTTTGTTACCAAATGCTAAATATTGTTCAATAAAGAAACACTTGTTTGTAGATGATATTTTAATTCTGTTTTTTGCTTTAATATATATGCAAAATGATTTTAAAAATTATAACGCTATCTACAAGAAACATATCCATATTTTTTTTTCATAGATTGTTGTTCTATCTGCAAGCGCGTGCAAATTTTATCAATTTTTTACCATTCTGTTTAATGCTGTACTGAAAAGCTTGAATGAGAAATTTGTGGCAACCACTTACTATCTTTAGAAGTTCAGCCTTCTTCGTTTATACATTACGTTACACCAAACCTATAGTGCGATAATTTATATGGCACATGTCAGAGTTTTTGTACCTAACTTCGAACATTAAACCAGATTTTCTAAGGTAATCGTAAATCTTCGTTAACATTCAGGCATGTTCGGATGTTAAATCTTGAAGGATTTTGTCTAAAGTTTAAACAAATAAGAAAATGTTAATAATAATTTCTTTAGCAGTTACATAGGTAGTTAGTTAAATTATCTCATTGACAAAAATGACAACTTTTTTGCTTTATTTTAAATTAAAGTTTTTTGTTTTATTTTAAATTAAAGTTTCTTTGCTTTATTTTAAATTAAAGTGTTAGTTCCAATTCAATTTTTAAAATCAAATCTCACACAACAATAAATAGGTAACAAACAAGAATTAAACTTATAGGTAAACAACTTTTCCTAGCGTGTGTTTATATAATAATGTCCTTTTGATTGCATATTAAAATAGTTTTTTCTCTTCTCATTTATTTTTGAACCAAATAATAGTACTAAAAACAATGTTTGAAATCGGTTAAATAAGAAGTTATCAAGAGAAAACTACCTTTGGTTGAGCTTTGCCTTGATAAAAATAAATTTAATTTGGATGCTCCAATTCAATGCAAAAATAATTTTTCAAATCGGTCTATTTAAAACCTAACAAGGTCCTAGTGACCGAGAGTTATCTTCCTAAAAAATAAAGTCAATGTGAATCCAGCACCAATCACATACAAAAATAATTTCTTAAATCGGTTCAATATATGTTGAGAAATTAGGAAAAAAATATTAAATTGGCTTTTTCGTGTTTGTATCGTTCTATTTGTAATAGATATAGATAACTATTCTAACCGAATACCAAAAATTTACAAAACTTTAACAAAGAGGTGTGTCACTTTAGACTACGCTAGCCTAGCATTATATAGACTTAATGCTTTTTTAACCAACATTTTGTTAATGTAACCATTTAACCAGAGCTATAATATTTTTAGTTAATAAGACCCTTTTTACACTAACCTGAGGAGACCGACCTGTAAAGTTAGTTTCCTGTCGTTCATATTGTATTTAATCTAGCATAAAACACCATAAACATACTTCATATATAAATATTAATGTACCTACTCAATGGCTAGTATATTTATTTCTATGAGACAACCTACTATTTACGTTAAAAATCACTATTTTTAGGTAATAAGGCCCTTTTTACACTACCCTGAGGAGACCTGTAACGTTAGTTTCCTGCCGTTTATATGGCATTTAATCTAGCATAAAACACCACACATACTTCACATATGTGTAAATATTAATGTACTTACTCAATAGCTATCAAAAAACCTAAATTAAGTTAAAAGTGACTATTTTTCAATTGAGTCTCTTTTTAGTTTTACAAACCTATCAAACCGTAAACACAATATTGAAAAACTTGTTTTCCTAATCATACATTGATAACATGTTAAATACAAACAACTTTAATAATGCCGTTTCAACCAACATGTTAATTCGCCTAAAGGTATAATAAGGTCTTTTTGGTTAACATCCATATTTTTACACCTCACCCTGTAACACTAATGCTTTTTAACCCAACACTTCATTAATTCAACTATTACATACCTAGTTAATAAGGCCTTTCTGATTGATCTAGATCTCCTTAAAAATTAGTACAAGTTAAGCCACACCAATGCAATAAAAAAAACAATTTCTTGAATCGGTTCAATATGTGCTGAGAAATTAGCGAAAAACTATTATGGCTAAAATTAATACAAATTAGATATATCAATACCATACAAAAAGAATTTCTCGAATCGGTTCAATAGGTGCTGAGAAATTAGTGAAAAACTATTAAGGACCAAATGAGATTTGCGCAGTACACCGAAATGCGTCTTTCTTGGAAACTGTCGACGCAAAACATGCGCACATAGCGTAAAAAATAGCTTTGATACCCCCAGCTAATAGCGATCTTTCATTATGTACCCTTATTTTTATTTTATTTTATTATACCTTTTGGCACTTATTTTACTTTTTTATAATACATACATCTATCTCTTGCTTGTTTAAGCCTTTGTTTGTGTTTTTCCAATAGATACTAAAATTAATAAGTATTTTGATGCAGTTTTAGTTGTGCTGAAATATTACCATTCAATATGTTTGCAATATTCCTGTTGGCGATCATTACAACCATTTTTTAAAAATTAAAAATTAAAAAATACAATTTTTATCAAATATTATGACAAATAAATAACCAACTGTATTACATAATATTGCATCATATTACATACGATTGCATCATATTACGTGACCTCGTGGTTATTGCTAATTCGATAACACAGAAACATGTGAGGGGTCATAAGGTTATCTGTTAACTATATAAACAACATTAAAAAATACACATACAAAATGCACATCGAAAAATAATTTTATTTTTTAACAAACAGAGACAATAATTATTATTATTAATCAACTAACGCCTGTTTTACATTCAAACAGACCAGGCTAAGCTAGTGAGGTCTTTTTGTTGGCTATCCTGTCAATTTTACACCGTGTTAGGTAACAACACAATAATAGGTACACATTATTTCTTGGGTCCTTCAAACTTGAACAACAGCCACGGATTACGTCACATAATAGGTAGGTGATGCAATACAAACACATATAACTATTATAGCATGCATTGGTCACGTGGTGTTAAACACCACAAACAACTTTTGCCTTATATCTTTTTAACCAACACTTCATTCATTCGTTCAGCCAGAGCTATAACAGTTAGATGGAATTTCAATATAATTATTGGTCAACTAAAATTGACTTTGAACTAGAAGGACTTTTAGTAGAGAAAAGTTATGAAAATATTTATAAATGGTTAGCAGAATGGATATATTTTGGGTTTGATTCATGCAGGTACATCATTGAGGAAAAACTACCAACATTATACCCAGTATTACCTACAATATGGAAACGTAAATTAACAGATGCAGCATATATATATTATTTTTTGCAGATCTTCTTGAATTAGGTTTTGAACTTCATTCCAGGAGTCAGCTTCAACAAACAAACATGTATCGTCAGCGAATGATAGTAGAGTTCCGTGACAATTTAGGTTTAATAAGTCGTTTATATACAAAATGAATAGTACAGGACCTAAAACAGTGCCTTGAGGCACGCCAAAAGTAACCGTTTTTTGGTCGCTGTTCTTATTTTCGACTGTGACAAACTGTTCTCTGTCCGTTAGATATGATTCAATCAATGAAAGAGCCACTCCTCTGATTCCCATGCTTTCAAGTTTTGTTACTAGCTTTCGATGGTTAACAGAGTCAAAGGCCTTTGCCAAATCCAAGAATACTGCAGCACATTGTTTGTTCTTGTCAAGAGACTCATAGATTTTGCTTGTCAAGAATGAGATGGCATCCGAAGGAGACCTGTTTTCTCTAAAACCAAATTGCAGTTTGTAGAAAATACAGTGTTTTTCAAAAAAGTCAACAAGTCTACCTCTGAGTGCCCTCTCAAAAATCTTTGACAAGACACCGGTCAAGCTTATTGGTCTATAGTTTTCGACTAACTTTTTATCCCCGTTTTTGTATATAGGCTTGACCACTGCTACTTCAAATATTCTGGGACATATACCGGTATTAAAAATAACATTAATTAAGTGTTGCAGCGGTTTTGAGAGAATGTTTGCGGATTTTTTATATAAGGTAACGTTAATACCGTCATTTCCAGGTGCGGAGTTATTTTTAAGTCTCAGGATTATGTTTTGAATTTCTTTCTCTGTCACTGGTGTCAAAAATATTGATTGGGGAATTCTTTTTAAAGGGATATTAAAAAAAGGTGAGGCTCTATTATTTTGTATATTATCTGCCATTTTTTGTCCGATTGTTGTCTAGTGGTTATTAAATATTTGCGCTATTCCTTCTGGATCGGATTCTATTTCGTTATTAGGATTTATCACAGTTTTTATATGTGTTTCTTTATGTGTGGTCTTATTAGTGTACTCGTTGATAGTCTGCCATATAATTTTTGAGTTGTTTTTGTTGTTTATTATTTTCTCTTTGTAGAATTTGTTTTTTTGTTTCTCGATTAGGTGGTTTATTTTATTTCTGTAGAGTTTATACTTGTTATACGTGTAATCAGTTTTTTCGATTTTGTATTTTTGATACAGCTGGTCTCTTATTTTAATTGATTGGGTAAGACCTATTGTTATCCATGGCTTTTTTTGGATATAGATCGTCTCAGAAGTTTTAGTGTTTTGGCTTAAATATGTTTTAAGTGTGTTAGAAATCCTTTCAGCTATATAGTTTGCATCATTACTCATATAAATATCGTTAAAATTGTGGGTGTTTAGTTGGTTTATTAATTTTTGGTAGCTAATGATAAGTCTGATATTTCGCATCTCGCGTGTGTGTTTCGAATAGCTTTGAAATTGTAGAATAGTAGGATAATGATCCGTTATTTTAGACAACATAATGATAGGGACTAGTGAGTCTTCTTTTATGTGGTTGCTTTTGAACATTATGTGATCTAAACAACTTTTTGAATTCTTATCTACCCGTGTATACTTATTGATAGATGACTTAAAGCCAAAAGAGTACAACATGTCTAAGTAATCTTGTGAAATCTCAGTGTTTAATAATATATTAATATTTATATCCCCTATAATGATTTCAGTCTCGGCTTGGCAAGTCGGTAAGAAATGGGAAAGTTCTGTGATAAAAGAATGCACATTTGTAGGGTGGAGCCTGTAAATTGCAGTTATCCCTATTTTTTTGTTGCCATCCTGCAGTACTACTCTTATACAATTGTTTTGGGCAATTGTGACAATTTCGTGGCTGAAGTAAATGCTTTCTTTAATATACATAATGACACCATCATGCTGATTAAAATTACCTCTACTGTAAATACTCGTATAGTTCGGTATTTGGAAGAGATCTAGACTGTGTAATAAACATGTTTCTGTCAAAACAATTATGTCAAAATTTTGGTTGAGGCAGTGTAACAACACCTGCAATTTTGTAAAATTTGAACTTAAACCTCTAATGTTAGTATGAAAAATGGAAAAGCTTGGCTCGTTTTTATTACTTTTTAATAATCGAGATGTACTTTCGTAGTTTTCTGTTTCAAATGTTTCTATTTCATTGTCTGCAAAATAACGAGCAAAGTAGTCCATTTTAAATTAATTGGTGTATTAAATCACTAATCTAAAATAACGTTGTGTAGGGCAATAACTGTATATTATTATTGGTATCTATTTAATATTGTGATGTTTACAAACTAAAATAAAAATATGAAAATTAAATATATAAAAAAAAATAGATAAGACGATATATTTAGATGTTCAGTCGAAATGATAAATTCGGTTTAATTTTTGGGCGAGTACTGATAGGTTTTTATTCTCTTTCGCTTGGATTGGCGGACGGGCGCGGCTTGCACGACTGCATTTGGAACGACTTTTGGGTCGCCGATTTTTTTCTTGCTGTTAGCGGACTGGTTTTTTGTGATGTTCAAGGGTTCGTGGTCACTTTCAACCTCTGATGTTTCTGTTTCTGAGACAGTCTCAGCGTTGTCCTCAAGATTTTTCAAGTGATCCACAGTGTATTTTAAGCCAGCGATATACAGTGCATATCCTTTAATTTTTGCCTCCAGATTCTGTTCCCTAGCGTGCGTAAGGTGTCGCCGGAGTACTTTCTGATTTTCTAAATCCTCTTTGCACAAATCGTTCGCAATAGAGTAGCCGGCTTCTCTTAATTTTTTTAAATTGTCTGTATCCTTGAATAGTGCTGATTTCTTTAGATAAGAAATAAAATGTACTATCACTAGTGAGGTTGGACTTTTACCAGCAATGTAAATATTGTTTATATTGTCACGAATAAAGGTTGGCGAGTTGGCTATGGGGGCGTTCATAACCGGACCCTTATTCGTTATTAACAATTTGTTTAAATGATACCGCGCCGGTCGAATCGATCTAACGGAGTTATTTCGATTCGAGCCGACGGAGATCTTTGTTTAAAAACTAAGGGATGCAGATTAAATAACACCTGTAGGGGGTTAAAAGGTGTATTATAAAACTAAGAACCGAATAAATAATACAGCAAATGTTGGGGAGTTGGCTAAGGGGCGACACCCGGACTTACCTGGAAGCAACAGAATTTGCGGCCGGCTGGTTATCTAGGAACCCCAGTTCACGCCCAAATTGTCGTCAGTCGGCTACGTCACTCGATGTGACCGCCCGCACTCACCCGGTCTAACGTTCAGTATAAGGAAAAAAGCCGAAACTTTAGTTCCGCGAGGCGACGCCTCGCCCCGCGGTATTTAGTGGTCCCGAATCTCTGTCACCAAAAAAAAGCCCGGAAATATGCATTGCCCGCGAATTTATAAACTATTTGTGCCGATTTGCAATAATAGTTATTGACGTCAATCGATTTATATCGACTTATAGGTTGTCCCAAAAAGTTAATACATCTAGTAATTTATTAAGTTCCTTTTTAATTATTCGGGAAATATTGGTTTAACTTTATGTTACGCGCCCTTCGTGACATCCCCCCCTTTACTTAAAAATCGCCCCCGATTTTGCCTCCATCGTTGGCCGTGGGTGTTGCCTCCTTTTAGCCAACAATTCTTAAATATGAAAAAAAAATTTTTTTGGTCACCTTAGTTTACTACTTAAAAATTTGAACTATTATTACTTTACTTTTTACATTTCATTTTTGAAATTTCTATACTTATTTTTTCTACCTCTCCCACATGTTGTTGTTTACACGTTAACTTAATTAAATGCCCTATACCTTAAGATATTGTATACACTACCCCTCGCGTAAATTAAGTCACCCGCTTCTCGTATCTCAGTTAGGTATTCGGGCTCTTCTTACTATTTGCATCTCATTCTGTCCCGTACTTGTCTTTTATAACTTTGTTTTTCTATCCATTTCTCATTCCTCTTACTGTCTTAGTTTGATTTCTTATGGATGATATTCGTGCGATTGTTGTGCTTCGTAGCACCTTTCGTGAAAACTCTGTCCATATCTATTCTGTCCCGTACTTGTCTTCTATAACTTTGTTTTCTTCCACTCAGATTCGTTGAGTGAAGAAAAAAAAATATTCTATCCATTTCTCATTCCTCCTACTGTCTTAGTTTGGGATTTCTTATGGATGATATTCGTGCGATTGTTGTGCTTTGTAGCACCTTTCGTGAAAACTCTGTCCATATCTATTCTGTCCCGTACTTGTCTTCTATAACTTTGTTTTCTTCCACTCAGATTCGTTGAGTGAAGAGAAAAAAAAAATATTCTACCCATTTCTCATCCCTCTTACTGTCTTAGTTTTTGGGTTTCTTATGGATGATATTCGCATGATTGTTGTGCTTTGTAGCATCTTTCATGTAATCTCTGCCCATGTCTATTCTGTCCCGTACTTGTCTTCTATAACTTTGTTTTCTTCCACTCAGATTCGTTGAGTGAAGAAAAAAAATATTCTACCCATTTCTCATCTCTCTTACTGTCTTAGTTTTTGGATTTCTTATGGATGATATTCGCATGATTGTTGTGCTTCGTAGCACCTTTCGTGAAAACTCTGTCCATATCTATTCTGTCCCGTACTTGTCTTTAGTTGAGCCCCTTGTATCCGTTTTGGTAGTTGGCTATCTACTCTATATTATATTTGTTTATTTGCTTTTACGATTCTGGTCACCCTAATCTATGTGTGGTGTTATTTGTCCCTTCCATACCAAGGTTTACTACGTTCGGCCTTGGGCTGAAAGGGCTCGGACTCCCCTCAAGGGTTTGCCTGTTGTTTTTGTTACCCTTTATCCGGGGGCTTGCTCTCTTCTTGTCATTCGTTTTCGATGGTCATGGTAGGCTTTCTACCATTGTTCCGTCGATTTTTCCTTTTACGTCTTTCTTCGCTCTGTGGCTACTCCTCTCATCTTTATTAATCTTATTTGCCGTAGTCTTGATGGCTATCATCATATTGCTGGTTTTTGTTTCCATGTTCATTCTTATCGATCTGGTATCTCTGTTTTCTTTTTGCCAACGCCTAATTCGTTGTCTTTGCCAAGAGAAAACTTAATGTTGTAGAATTTACTACTGCTGTCTAAATTTCTTAATTTTCGTCTCTTTTAATTGTCTTGACCCTCGGGTTTTCGACTTTCTTATGTAAGTAGACCAAAATTAATGCGCGAGTTTCGGCCCTCGTGCCACTCGCGTTTTCTGTTATATTCTATCCCATTTTTGACAGGTTGGGTTTGATTTCCCTTCCTGTCCTTTATTTCTGTCGTGCCTGCTTTGTCTAGTTTATTTGACGCATTTCCCCGTCGTGGGGTATTTTGTTTTCTTCCCTTCCTTTCTGTGTACTAATTGGCTGTACACGAAAGAAAATCTTCTGCCACCTTACGCTTGGTCACGCTCCACTTCTGTACTGTCTTCCAAATACCCAACTTCATACATTCAGGGTCCCCCCTTTATTCGATCTTAAAAAACCCAATAACAAGTTATTTTTTATCTAATCCTAAGGACAACATGTGGGAGGTTCTACCCTTGTATGCTTGGCATACTGTTTTACCCCCCTGTCTGGCAAGAAGTAAAAGTTAAGGAAAGCGTCATCTTTCGTGTGCGCTTTGTCTCCTTTTTTTTCTCGTTTTCATTTTTTTTGTCCCCTTTTTCTCTTTACCCCGTTTTGTTTCTTTTATTAAAAAAAAACATATTTTTTTTGTTTTATCCCAGTGATACTTTTTAAAAAAATTTCATCAAAATTTTCTCATAAGTCTACGTCGTCTCAGGTTTTTTGTTAAATTCGCGATTTTGTTTGTAACTTAATGCTGCAATGTCAAGATTTTGTGATCCCGTCTTAGATTGCTGGTTTTACCACGTTCCTCTAAACGCTGGTACCTGCACTAGTGCTACTTGTACGCCATGTTTCGGGCCCGTGGCTCCTAGTTTGGATTTGCCGTCTGTATTGTTTGTCTTTGTTCTGTATCTTTCTTACAGTAACTCGTACTCCCTAACTGGTTACCCTTGTCTAGCCTAGTTTTTTTCTATTATATTTCTATCATGATTTATGTTCTACTATATTTTTTGTTTATGCCCTATTGTTTTGCCTATAATTGCCGTAATGTTTTATGCCCATATTATTTTTTTTGTGTAGCCTACCTCGTCTTCAGTCTACCACCTTCGATCGAGCTGCGGCGGCTTATTCCTACTTAAGCAAAATTTTTCGAAATATCCTACATTTTTATTATCATTATTTATTATTTTTAATATCTATTTAATTTCTATTATTTTTCAGACCATTGCTTTTTTACTCTTCGTTTCGTCGAATGTATCTGAAAAATAAAAGAAAAATGTCATTTCGGTGGTTTGGGTTGTTTTCTGTTTGTTAATGTGTTTTCTCAAATATGGCGTCCCATATTGAAATCTACTTACTCCCTTTCAACATCTCCGACCACTAAAATAACGTATCTCTCTACCTACCTCTATTTCTATGTCTTATCTCTATTCTTTTCGTTAGATATCCGGACATCTTACCTCTTCTTTCCTATTGCCTAACTTATTCTTCTTATTGTATTTTACCCTTCTATCTTATTCTTTACTGCTTAAATATCACCTATAATACTAACCTAACTTTATGTTACGCGCCCTTCGTGACAATATCTTGTTCCGATAGGTTTACTTTGAGGTAATTGTTCAATAAAGCTAGAGAATTTTTAAGTAAAGTATCTTTTTTCAGATCTTTTTGGCCAAAGAAAATGATGTTGTTCTTTCGAATGTTTCTTTCAAACTGCAGGTTTTTTGATTGTAACTGTAGAATATCGGATTTTGTTTGGTTGGAAATGCCCTGTATTTTGTTTTTTAGTTCTTGTGTTTGCTTTATATTAGCGGTTACAAGTAATTTATAGAGCTGAGCATGCTCCGGAGGTAACTTGTCAACTTCTTCGGAGTCAGACATCTTTAAATGTTACTTTTTTATTTGTTTATTGGTGCAGACAGTCCGCTACTCTGTGAACTGCAAGGTCGCATGTAAAAGTGTGACTTTAATTGATTGAAACTTAAAAGACTTACTTCAGTTTTTCATAGCTCCCAATAGCTGGATTGAAGTTTTCTATTCAATTTCGGATTCGTCTTGGCGAGATCAAACTATTAGTATAACTTTTATAATTTAATTATACTTTAAACAGGCGTTTTTGCGTTAAGAACTTAGGAGACTCGATTTTGACGATTTGTTTCTTTGCGTACTTACAATACAATTCTTTGCGTACTTACAATACAGCTTTACACTTTAAAAACTTACCATTTTAAAAATAGCTAAAAATACAAACATGTTACATTTGTGTTTCTCTATGTAAGTATGTAATAAAAAACATAACAATAAATTAAAATCCTGAAAAATCACTATTATGTGTATTTTTTTAACCGAACATTCAAACGGACTACAGACCAAAGCTAATTTTTTCCGCAATTATGTGTATTTTTTTAACCGAACATTTAAACGGAATACAGACCGAAGAGAAATTTTTCATGATTGAATTTAACATTGAATGCGAATAAATTATATGTGTTGAACGACGCGCCACGAAATCCGGCCGGTATTGGGATTCTTATCCAAGCTCTTCTGAAAACGGCAGCGGCCATTTATTAAGTCCCCGACTGTACATAATATTGTTAGTTACTTCAAATCTATACAAGTCTTTTAAAATTGAACATAACAAACCTAAGCTTTAAGTTTTTAAATTTTTCTTTGTCTTGTCACAAAGTTTAATATATATTTCATCAATGTGTAAGTTAACTACCAACTCATGTTCTTTTAAAAGCTGTATCTTACTTTTTAAATATTGCACACTATCGGAGAGTACGATATTTTACAAATCAGTTTTTTAATATTGCGAGGGTGCAGAAGACATATTACCTTAGTTTTGTAAATTGACATGTATGCACTGGATGACTGGATAAACAAAGATGAAGCCAATTTAAAGTATATCCACAATATCTTCGATTCTCAGGTAACGTTTTCAAGAAACCTAATTGTTCAATAAGAAATGACAATTGAACACATTTTTAACTCTCACTTTCGAAAACGTCACTAAGGATATCTATTACTTGATCAATCTTATCTTATACCACTTCTTTCCCGTTTGCAACTTTCATTTCAATAAACTGCATTAGGTTTCAAGTGTATCGGGGCTGTCCAAAAATAAAACTCCAACTTTTTTTGGCAGTTTGTTTTTTGGTATGGACACATTGTTAACATTTACAAAAAATGACAGATCTCCCTCAACAACTAGAGATGCTAACAGTGATGGATTGTTGTTCAAAAATGTCATCAGGCACAGGCAGACTGTGTCACGTTCTTGGGTTAAAATTCAATTTTTGTTTATTTTAGTATTAGATAGAACAATAAAATTTTCAAATGTCCTCAATATTTGATACAACTTTTGATTTCTTATGAGCTTGAAGTGTTTCAAGACTTTCTAGTGTTGCAGTTTCCATTTGTTGCCTCTCGACATCAGCTAATCGAACATTAGATACAGGTTGTCTACTTAGGTATTTCGAAACATTTTCAACACTCTCCATTTACAACACACTGATCAAACCAAATAACCTGCTCGTTAGGAAAATGTTTGATGCAAACTTGTGAACGTTTTAAGATATTTAATTTTTACAAATTTTATGCATTTGTTTATCCACTGGCAAATTAAAAGTTGACACATATTCGGTTTCAGTTTTATAGTTGGACCGACAACCAACAACGCTACACATTCGCGGCATTCTTATCTTTTTCGTGGGCTGCGTTATTTTAATAACTTTGATAAAATTCACATAAAATTCATGCCCGAATTAAAAAAAAATCGACGTAAACAAACATACCAAAACTGAAAACACACATGTTTTATAATGACAGCTGGCCGGGAGGCGTTCTTTTGTGACCCTCCTACGATCACGTGATATTTCCGCGCTCGCGCCGGTCTTTCTCGTGGGCTGCGTTATCAATGCGACATTAAACGACAGATGGCACGTGCTATTTACAAACCCTTTTGCAGACACAATTTTTTTATCCTTTATTTATCTGTCAAAAGCCTGTTTTGTGTTCTGTACGCAAAATTAATTAAAAAGTTCAGTAAACAACTAGGGAAAAATTGATGAAAAAACGCCAGGAAAATATAGGATTAGGTCTGTGTTTACTTCTGTACTTTTTGCTTTTTTACGCACTTCACAGAACGTTGATAACTTTTGGTTAGTTGGTGAACACTGTTGCCAAACAACACATACCTACCAGTTTTTATAAAAAATAATTTTCAATAATTGGCATAAAATTAATTCTGCGGAGGATAACCCCGTATTGGTCGCTCTTGAAATAATTGTCTGGTATCAAAAATATTTTAAATTTACATTATGCTTTGTCACAGCCTACCTGCGGTAGGCTGTGGTTTTGTCATAACGTTATATGCGCGTCAACACTGTCATAAAGGAACTAGTAGCCTGCGTTATTCGAACTCAAGTATGGTCAAACACTATCCTTTACTAAAGGATAAGGTTCAAACCTGGTAACTGCCCATGCCTCAAATAAAAGATAAGAGAGAATGGGACACGCAAAAGGTCCCTAATATGGCTATAAATTGAAATGTTTCAAGTTTTGGGATAAAAGTGTGTATCAGTGGCGGCTACTACAGGGAAGGCAACGGGGCCCTCCCAAGACTAGTCAACAAACAGTATTTTTAATTGATATATTTAAAAAAAAGTTAAATCTTTCCTTACGACATGATTGTCTAGTTCTTTTTATTATCTGTAGTTAACATCAAGCGATTAATTGGGTAAACTTTTTTAGCGTAAATAATTACAAGCCGGCAGCGCAAGGTTTCAATTTCACCCGTTTTGCAGCGGTGTATGTTCTCGAGCGAGGGCGGGAGGAATGTGTGTTTTAGTTGAAATCGGCCATCATCATCGTGCGGAAACGTCCGTTGCCCTTCTACACGATTCTCTCATTAGTGAAGACGTACGAGTTTGTTTTGATTTGGGTCAGTAGTAAAAAAGCATTGCCGGTCGCGTGTCATTGTTTTTGTTATCGTTTGTTTATAAAATGGAAATCAATACCGTCGATTACATAATTAACTGTGCAATTTAAAATACGTTGACATATTATGAACTTCGATTACAAATAAAATCTTTAGGGACACATAGAACGGACCTAAAAATCCTAAACCTAATATACTTAGTAGGTTAAGACTGTTTAAAATTCTGTGGGATTTTTGAGTTCGCTCTACATGATGAGTCTGAAACTGGTGCTAATCCAAGCACTTTGCGCATGTAAAAAAAGGGCGAATAGACTTTATCTATAAACAAGTAAACTAAAAACTACACCAAGTAGCTGCTTGTTTGTAAAATGCTAAAATAAAATTGTTTAGGTAAGTTTTTTTATATCCTTTTCCATGCAATATAAATTTCTGCCCCCCAATTTATAACGTCACCAGCCGCCACTGCCAAAAACATCCCAGGGATTTTATTTTAATATTTGATAATAGAGTTTGTGAGGGATTTTTTTTGCGGAAATTCTTAACTTGACTAGTTCCTATATGTGTCCTGTAAGCGTGTGTAAGTTATAAAACAATGCCAGTTTTACCTTCACTTCAGTCAATGAGTACGCTCGGCAAGTACAGCAAGGGTGGGGAAGTAAGTGCCTAGTATTGGGACCAATAGATTTAGGACTTTGTCATTGTCTTTATCACTTAAGATTTAAATAAATACTGGTAAAACAGTTTCCTTAATTGAGTTTAAACACCGCGGGAGTCCCTATTCATAAATAATAAAATCCAAGCAACAGTTAAAAATATGAGCCCCTTATAATTAATAAAGCCAGGAAAGCCAGCAAAAAGTGGCTAGAATTAAAATTACAAACATCCCAAAGTTCAGTCTTTGCTGACAGTTAGTGTTAGAGGCCCTCAATACATTTTACCCAGACAGCACAAGTACGTACTAAGGACGTAGATTCGACGTATTTTGGACAAATGTTCGTACTATGTACGTAAAAAATTCGTACGTATATGGTACGTCCAATTAAACATAAAATGTACATGGTACGTACATAGGGCATCAAATTAAAACAAAGAAAGTGTAGGATTAGGACTAGGTCTCATTTAAAATAATCCAGCTACCTGAACATTCCTACTTTAAAGTGAATCTTCCAGTTTTACCTCGAGACTCGAATTCTCTACTGGTTTGATTTAATATTTAAGAAATATATCTCTAACTATGCCGTTAAATGTTAACTAGTGTACGCCAGCTGTTAACAAATTCCGTTGTTAAATTTTCGGAAGCGCATCTCTAAAATGAATGTACTATGTAAGTAGCTGGTGTACGTACTATGTACGTACTTACTTGTACGTAAATTGTACATACCTTATTATACTTATTATACCTCGAGAAGGACCGACGTAAAATGGACGTAGCTAATGGACGTACTATGTACGTACACAATTGGACGTACTATGTACGTATACAATTGGACGTACTATGTACGTATACAATTGGACGTACTATGTACGTACATAGTACGTACTTTATTGGTCCCGGGTCGTACCAACGTAAAAAGGACATAAAATGTACGTCCCTGGGACGAAGTGAGCTGTCTGGGTAGCTGATGTGTTTTCCCAAACGTACAGAAAACGCAACATAAAATGGATACAGCAGAAGTTGCCCGCAGATATGGGTTTTTAAAAATTTGCTGTTTGCAGGGCTTATTGTAACTGACTGATTTTTGCAAAAAAGTAATTTTTTTGACAACTAAATAAAATAATAAGGATACTTCTTTTATAGTGTCTAATGGTTCTATAAGGCTACTAATTAATGTTAGGTACTAATGAAAAAACAATATTTAATAACGTGTCATGGGCCTGGATAATACTTGCTAGTCTTTTGGGCATTGCATTTGTAAAATTTTGAAATAAATTTGGGTTTGCCTGAATAAAGTCTTCTAAGTTCAATAAGGTAAAGTAATTACTTTACCGCACGCGAGTACCCACATAGCACAAAAATCACATCAACGTTAAATTAACGTGAACAAAAATAGCAAAGTTTTTTTTTACTTGAAAACAACCTCATACCATGTAATATTTATTTTGTTAAATCTACATGCTTAAAGATAACTTAAAAACAAGGGGAAATCAAGCTATAAAAATGTACTTTTTGCTAAAGTTTCTGGTGCTGTGTATATAACGTGTTTTTAACCCTCGTTATTTTCATGTACCAAATTCACACTTGAAAAGTCCTCAACAACATGTTCTAAAACGCCACTAGATTAAGACATCTCAAACAAACTAGCTTTCGGCGCCTTTTTTGGTCACGTTTTTTTAATTAAATTATTTTAACTTAAAAGAGACGCGAAAAGAAGTTATAAAAGTTCACTAGTTTAAGACTACAACATTTCAAGATAATTTTAAAGATGGCGCTCAAGGCAAGACAAAATATCTATGTATCTATCTATGTACATTATGTTTTTTTTAAAAGCTAAACAAGATTTTTTAACAGTAAACACTTTCACAGAATATTAATGTGTCTTTATCAGGTTAATAGCAGATGCGTCGTAATCGTGAAGGATCAGGGATCAGTTCTTTAACCGGTTTTTGGAGTTTAGAGACCAAAGCACTGATAGATTTCGTCAAAGTGAAAAATCCCAACAATAGGTGGCGCTGCTGCTAGTAAAATCTCAAAAATATTCGGTAGAAAAGCCATGCAAGTTGCGTTTTAAAATTCGTGTAGAAAAGGCGTGAATCGAATGTGATTTTAACATTGATAAAAATAACGTAAAAACATTGCTGTTTTAATTTGATAATGGCGTTAATACAACGCAGTTTTTAGCAACGTTATTTTTTATAACGTTAATGAATGATCTATTAAGCTTATTTTCATATATGAAATAAACGTTTTTTTCTAGCAGCTTTTAAAATCAACGTTTTTTTTTCTCACGCCTTTTTTACGTGTTAAACACGTGATTGTGCTATGTGGGTAGGTAATAGTCATATTTACTTAACAAGTGCGGAAAGTGGTGCTGTCCGCACGCGATGGCAGATGCACGAACGACACGGAGCGGAGTTCGGGCCGTCAAGGGTGGAAAACATAGTTTCCATAAGAGTTAGGTACAATGTTTTCCCTACAAGTGTTTTTGTCCATCTTCTTTATCAAAAAAACATGTTTTAATTCGCAAAGATTTTATAATAATGTTAGAAAATGATACATAAGATAGAATAGTTACATACATCATTTAATTAGTCCAAAATATCTCCATTTTTAACAAAACAAAAATCGTGCGGAAAAGTAACTTTTCAGCACTATAATGAAATTTTTTTATCATGATATATTAATAAGAAACTTTATGTAAAGAACATTTAATTAACAATAACGGAAAAGTTAACGATGGTAAATATTGAAATTGAAAGTGCACTTTGTGTTTGTTGCATACCGCAATATAGCAGATGACACAACATCTACAAGAACGTCGTTTCTTATTTAAATTTGATTGGTTGGTGTTTGGCCCACTACAGAAATGCCTTATCAGTTTGCTGCTGAGAATTACTAGTGTATATTGAATGGAGGAAGGTATATTGGTCTGTCCAGGCTGTAACACATTACAGGATTCTTCCTTCGGTGCTTCTGGTAGCATCGGTACAGCAGAACTTCTTGAAAATGAAACTTGTGTGTAGGAGAAAGGGCTCTCATTTGGAAACGATTGTGAACAGGATTCTTGCATTTTGGACGTGCGGAAAAAAATCGTGCGAAAAAGTAAAAATGGTGCGGAGTAAAGTACATCTTTTCCAAACCAAAAATCGTACGGAAAAGTTAAATAAAACTTAAAACAGATAATACGGAAATTTATACTAACCCCTGTAGAACGCCGCGCAAATATGGGTATGGGTATAAATAAGGATATTATTATATATTTTAGTTTTTCTTTATTTTTTCTTAAAATGGAGAGTAAAAACTTTAAGATAGGACACCTCAACACAAGGTCGATGTTTATGAAATTTTTTGATATAAGAGCAACTATACTTGATGGTGACTATGACATATTCTGTATGACCGAAACTTGGTTAACTCAAGACACTCCAGATGCCTTTTTACAAATTAATGGGTATACATTAGTAAGGGTTGATAGAAAATTTCACAGAGGTGGGGGCGTTAGGTTGTATATCAAGAATTCAGTTAATTTTACACTTCTTGAATCTGATGATACTATAGAACAAGTTTGGATTAAATTCAAGTTAAAAAAAAATGGCTGGCAGTTGGCTCTGTGTATAAACAACCTGACTTTTCTCTAAGCGCGTTCTTAGACATTTTTAAGCAGTCTGTAACCAATTTATATTCAGAAGTCGATGAAGTAATCTGTCAAGGATACTTTAATGTTGACCTTTTAAGTCAAAACTCTGCATTTCACACATACATGTCTAGAATTGAATCCTTGGATCTATGCCAAATTATAAATTCACCAACTCGGCTGACTCTTAACTAGTGAGACACTAATGGATCACATTCTTGTTAGTGATGAGATGATTATAAAAGAAAGTGGTGTAATATCTGTAGACCATATATCAGATCATGAATTAATTTATTGCGTTCTACATTTTCATAGCGATAAACCAATACCAGAAATTAAAAAAATCAGAGATTTTAAGAATTTTGATCAAAATTTGTTTAATAATGAACTAATCAGAATTCCTTTTGATGAAAATTATACCGTAACTGATATTAATACAAAACTTGAACTATTAAATACTTACATACTTAATTTATTTGATAGGTTTGCACCTTTTAAAGAAATTAGAGTATCAAAAAGATACAGCCCTTGGTTAACTCCGACCTTAAAGTTAATCTTAAAGCTTAGAAACAAAGCTAAGGCCAAATGGAAATGCACTCAAAGTAATAAGAATAGAGAGTATAAGTCTTTGCGTAACTATGCAACTTTAGCAACAAGAAATGAAAAGCGCGCTTATTTTGAACAGCAAATATATGGATAGGTGGAGTAAAAAATACATGGAAAACGGTAAAAAGGTTTAATCTGGGTAAAATAGAAACTGAAATTCCGCACTTAATTCGAGATGTAAATGCAATTAATGAATATTATAGAACTTCTGTTCCAATTCCACCCATCGACCAAAATATTTTGGATTCATATTTATCCACTGAGCCAAGTTGGGAAAGGTTTAATTTTCAAAATGTTGACATTGAATGCATTCAAAAAATTGTCTATAATACCAAATCAAATGCACAAGGTACTGATAATATTAACATAAAAATGATTTTGAACTGCTCGCTTCGAATTCTTCCACACATAACACATATTGTGAACTCTTGCCTTGAACAGGGAGTTTTTCCTACTGCTTGGAAACAGGCAGTGGTAAGGCCTCTTCCCAAAAAAAATAATATTCAAGAAATTAAAGATCTTCGACCAGTGAGCATTCTATGTACTCTTTCTAAGGTTTTAGAACGTGTTGTTAAAGAGCAAATTCGACATTTTGTCTGTACCAATAATATACTGCCCTCATGTCAGAGTGGTTTTCGTAAGAATTATAGTTGTGAAACAGCCCTTTTAGATTTAGCTGATGACATTATTAAAGAGGTGGACAACACTAAAATTACAGCACTTGTTTTAATCGACTATTCAAAGGCATTCGATACCATAAGCCACCCTCTTATGAGCGCAATCTTAAAATCTATTGGGTTTAACGACATTCTCTTAAAACTGTGCGCAGATTTTCTGGCTGGCAGATCACAAAAGGTTAAATTAAGTAACGATATATCATCAGCTAGAGATCTTCAAGCAGGAGTTCCGCAAGGATCTATTTTGGGACCACTTTTTTACATAGTTTACACCCATAAATTACCAGAAGTATTTGAGTTTAGTAAATCTATTCTTTATTGCGATGACACCCAAATTCGACTTCCTTTTTTACCAAAAAATGCTGGTCAAGCAATTACTCAAATTAATAGTGACATAGAGAAGTTAGTACAGTGGTCACAAAATCATGGGCTTTACATAAACGCAAAAAAACCAATCTTCTTTTATTTGGGAAGAGGAAAAATAGAGCTAAATTGATTCACATCAGTTTTCTATCAGAGTAGAGGGTGACGACATAAAAGTTTCAGATCGAAATTTAGGATTTATTTTTGACAGCCACCTGCGTTTTAAAATGCATGTTAACCAATGCATACGATCAGCTTACCTTAATCTTAAAACCATTTTCTCTATAAGACAGTTTGTGAGTTTCCCTGTTAAGAAAATTTTATGTGAATCTTTAGTTCTCTCAAGATTTAACTATGGCTCCGCGGTTTATAGACCTTGTATAGACTTCAGAGATTCAAAAAGAATCCAGGTAGTGCAAAACTCCTGTTTACGTTTGATATGTGGAATAAGGCGTAGACGCCCAATATCACACAAATTAAAGGACCCACGAATAAATTGGCTTAATATGGCTAACCGTCGGAAGTTACTTTCCGCATGCCTTTTTTATAAAATTATTTTAAATAAAATGCCTTCATACTTATTTAATAAAATTATTTTTAACAGAGTTCCTCAGTGTCGGACCTTAAGAAATGTCAACAGGATAGTGACGCCAAGGCATAAAATAGAGTTCTTTAAACGATGTTTTACTTATCAAATATCCAAAATTTATAATGCTGTTTCGGGTCTCGCTTATCGAAAAATCAGAATTATGTTTTAAAAAAGGATTTAGGAAGTTTTTATATAGCATTTGAAATTTTATGTTTTGTTAATACAGAATGATGTCATTGGAAATTTCATTTAGATTACAGTAGTTACACAATTTAGTCTTTTATATATCAATGCTTACATTTATACTTATACATGTTTTATTTTTTTTATAAGTACAGCGTGTCCCATTTTCGATGGGATTAAATGGGAAACTCGGTTATTATTAAAGATATTGATTTTCTGATTGCACCTTACCGTGCTCTTTTTTTGAGCCATTAACGTATTAACCGGAGGAGACTAGGAAATAAACAAAAAAATCGGCCGTCTAGATAAACAATTTGTTTTAAAAAACGTACTTCTGCAGAAAAGAACTCATCGACTATTTTTGTTTGGTCCATAGAAAACGCTATTTCCTTTCTCTTTAAGAATCACCAAAATTATCCGATCTTTCCTTTACTTTTATTTCTTTTTTAAACCAATGCAACGGAAAAAGACGAAACTGTTCTTCTTACAAACCCTTACCAGATTAATTATACACCACCAAATATGGATATATAACAAGCGGTGATCACTTTAACTTGTGCTTCCAGCATTTATTTTGCTACTCCTTAGTTTTCCTTTATTAAACCAGTGCGAGAGAAAAAAACAAAACTATTCTCGATTACAGTCCCTCACTAAAACAAAGGAATTAGAAACATGCCGCAATCGTCTAGGCCCGCGTAAAGTATCTTATTTTGTTCCTCTTTTGTTAAACCGATGCGAGAAAAAGAGACAAAACTATTCTTGATTAGAAGGTAGTCCCTTTGGACCCATTAGTATTTTGTAAAGGGTCAAATGCGACGTTTTTGACCTGTCTCTTTACGGTTCGGAATTGTTTTCGTGTTTTTTTCTTAAAATATATTTTCGATCTGGACTCAAAATTAATCTTAAAAGACTTTAAAATGGTGTGGGACTGTATTTTGTGCTAAAATCTCGACCATCTTAATTCAGAAGTTTCGTTTAAAAGTAAGTTAAATAACTTGTTTGACCTTTAAAACAAAACAAAGACCAGTGCCGTAGAAATCAATATAAAATCAGAACAAAAATATTAGGCTATTATATAAATAATTATTTATCTGTTAAAAGTGTTTAAACATAAGTTTAGTTAAAAATGTACAGGGTGTCCCAAGTTTTGGGGTTTTGATACTTTTAACTGAACTACGAGCCTTGATTTTCAACAGATAAGGTAAAAAAGTATCTTATTAATATGGAAAGTAATTTTTTTACGTATACCTTTTTTATTTAACCGTTTTTTTTGTGTAAACAGTTTTTTTAGATTTGGATTGAGGCAATTCTTAGGTTGGGTTAGTCCTTTTTACCTACTCTGAATTTTTAAGGTTGTCTAACCTAAAATAAAATACACCAAGCTAAAAGCATCCTAATCAAACATCTAAAAAGTGTAAAGACGAGGTCTCTACATGCAGATTTGTTTTTAACTCTATAAAATCTCAGCAAAATTTTATATTCAAAAAATTTAAAAACAATAAACTATAGTTACCTACTTATTATTTTGTTCATTGCTAAATAAAATCCATTTCTAAGGATGATTGTTATAACCCAAAAATTGATTGCAATTTATTTAAAAACGAAAAGTAAATTTCGGCCCTGGTATCTAATAACCCTATTTTTTAGATCATTTATAATATATTTTTTGTTCCTTATTTTTAACTATAAGCGAGACGATATAAATATATGTTTTTTTTATTTAACTCATTTTAAATGTTAAATAAAAAAAAATATTTTTCAAAATACTATCAGCATTAAGTGATGTGTCAAAAAATAAAACTGGCAAATAAAATTAATTTTTTAAACGAAAATGATATTTTGTTCAAATTGCATTGCAAAAATATTCTGTTTAAAAGACAATTTGATTTGACATTTTGTTCAAAAATTACTTTTTTAAATGACATTTTGTTCAAATGGCGTTTTGATTGAAAACAGTTTGTTTTAAAACATCTTTTTCAAAAACATTTTGTTCAAACATCCACCTGATAAAAAAAACTTTTGGTTTCTAATTAGTTTTTCGAATGACATTTTGTCGAATGAAGTTTTCTTTCGAAAACATTTTTTTTTAAACATATTATTTTCGAATGACATTTTGTTTGAATGTCAATCTGATTGAAAACATTTTGTTAAAAAATATCTTTTCCACATGACATTTTGTTCGAAAGCAGTGGGTTTGTATGACATTTTGTTCAAATCGCAGAAAGCATTGAGTTTAAATAATATAATGTTCAAATTTTTTTAGTGCAAAAATATTTTGTTCCAATGACGATCGATCGATGACTTTTTATGAAAATATCTTTTTTATATTATATTTTTTTGAAAAACATTTTGTTCAATGACATTTTGTTCAACATTTTTAAATGAGAATCTGATCAAAAACATGTTCAACTGTGTTTTTAAAACATTTTGTTCAAATGATAATCTGACCGAAACCATTTTGTTCGAAAACATCTTTTTTAAGTGACATTTTGTTCGAGTTGCATTTTTTTCGAAAACATTTTGTTTGAGAATCTGATGAAACTTTTTGTTCAAAAATTGCTTAAATTCATATGACATTTTGTCAAATTGTTTTGTTCAAAAATATCTTTTTGAATTTTGTTTGAAATGCAGCATTTTTTCGGAAACATTGTGATCGATATTATGTTCAAATGATCTCTTTTTTAAAAACATTTTTAATTTCTTGAAATGGATACGTTTGCGATCAATTGATTAGAGTTCAGTGTGGTTAGGTTAACAGGTTAGGATCAATTGATAAAGCTACCACCGATTGCGACCTCCCAAAAAGAGACACACAGGAGCTAGTTTTTCGAGTTTTCTGTTTGAAGAAAATGTTTTTGAACCAAACGTTATTCAAACAAAATGTCATTCAAAAAAGATGTTTTTAAACAAATTGTTAAAAAAAAATGTCAATTGAACCAAACATCATTCGAAAAAGATGTTTTTGAAAAAATTATAATAAAGCAATTACCACAGAACAGAAATTGATATATTGCACTTTTTTCCAGTTTCTTTTCTAATGAAACTGCTGATGAAAACCGAGATGGTAGTACGACGGAATAAGTGTCGCATTAACTTTTCTCAAAATAACTCGCTTTAAAAAAGAGTTGTTTTTTAGGTACATATTTTTTGTAGGTTTTTGTAGACACACCTTTAGTCTTATTAAAAGGGACAAAACCACCGTCGTAGGAGGCAGTAAATACAAATATATTTGCAAGAAATTTTAAATTCAGGGAAAATTTAAAAATGTAGAGTAGCATATCCAAAAAAACTATTTTAGTTCTTTCCATGGTTACTATCCTAATTAAAACAAATGGGTAAAAGTGACCCCACTAATGGGGTGCATCTTAATAAATCCCCAAAGTAAGCAAATTGTCTCCCCATCACAGCAATAAATCGAGGGTTTTTTCAAAAAAAGTCCAAAATATCCTTATCCAAATAGAGCTCCGTTACTTTTTTACAATATTATTACCAATTTTTCATAAAAAAAGGAACTAAAATTATATTTACTTTTTTATATACAAAAGAAAAGTAGGCACTACACATAGTATCTAGCTTTAAAATTGTAATAATGGGGGTGATCTAATTGTCGCTAGGAAAAAGAGAACCTTTAATACCGGTTTCGGCTGCTGGAGACGACTTCACAATTCTCGGTGAGTGCCCGGTTCGAAAATCAAGTGGGCTCTCAAGTTTTTATTAGAGCCTGACTCCTATTTTTAATGTTCGACTTCTGTATTTGAGAACATAATCTCAACAATGCTATTAATGTAAATTTTTATTGTCAATGGGTATCTATTCAGCTGTAAACTAAATTAAATTGCTTATTTTAATAAGTTAGGTATTTACTTTTAATAAATAAATATTTTCCCGCCGTCACTGGTAAATCGATCGACCATAAAGAATAAACATACGTCTGCTGTGTGTCGCACAGCGTTGCCATCGTCTTTCCAAAAAATATTTCTATTCTTTTCCAACTTATTGAAGCATCTAGGGGTCAATTCGAATTGTTTTGATGAATGAATTTTTGCCGCGGTTCCTGGTCTCCTCCGGTTAATACGTTAATGTTTTGAGCCCTTAAAAATGGAGTAATCAGATTTTTGCTATACCCCGTAGTTTCGCTAATACAGGGAGTTTTTGAAAAAATTGTATTTTTAATAATCCCTTGTATCTCGCTGATTTTGCGAGATACTTTTATTCTGTAAAAACATTTTTATGGCAACTTTTTTAGAAGAAAATAATGACGTTGTCAATTTTTTTAAATATTGTTTAGTTTTTGAGATATGGTATTTATCATAAAAAAATTAAATACGGACCTGGATTTTTTTATTACTATTTTGATTGGTTTTATGCTAGTATTATCATAAAATAATAAAAATTTTAAAATTTTTTGTTTTAAGGTAAAAAAAAATATTTAATATTTTTAAAAAAATTAGTCCGAACCTGGATATTTCCTACATAAATATAAACTAAAAATTGCTAGTTAAACAATTTTTAGTTTAACTGTTTTGATACTTAGCATATTAAAATGGTTTTACGTTAATTTACAGATTTATTTGAAACAAAGTCTACGAAAAATACAAAAAAAAACAAATGATAAAAAATAACTAATTTTTCTGATTACCATTATGTGTAAGACATTGTTGACATTTTTGAGTAATTTTTCTTTCGCATTTTGTATAAAAATATTTCTGCCATTTAAATATTGGGATTTTGTTGCTTGAATGAAGCAGTCAAACATATCACATTTTTCAAAATCTGGATATGGTCGATTTCTAGCCAGTTTAAAATAATTGTAAGCCATTCACAAAAATGACAATTACAATGTCAATTCCACGCTTTTGTTTTCTAAATTTCACAACCTGCTGTTCGTTTATCAAATAATTAGTGTGATATTATTTTTGTAACCTTTTAACGTTTTTTACTTTATTTATAAATCTTTTAATTATCATTTCAAAACAGATAAACTAAAAATCGTTCAACTAGTGTGTCTTGCAATTTTTAATTTATAATTACGTTGAAAATTTCCAGGTTCGGACTATAATTTTTTTTTCAAATATTAAATAGTTTTTTTTTAACCTTAAATCAAAAAAATATTAAAGTTCTATCATTTTAAGGTAATAATAGCATGGAACTAATCAAAGTAGTAGTAAAAAATCCAGGTCCGTATTTAATTTTTTTATGATAAATACCATATCTCAAAAACTAAACAATATTTTAAAAAATTGACAACCTCATTATTTTGCTCTAAAAAAGTTGCCATAGAAAGGTTTTTACAGAATAAAAATATCTTGCAAAATAAGCGAGATACAAGGAATTAATTAAAATTCAATTTTTTCAAAAACTCCCTGTATTAGCGAAACCACGGGGTATAGCAAAAATCTAATTACACCATTTTTAAGGGCTCCAAAAAAGAGCACGGTAAGGTGCAATCAGAAAATCGATATCCTTAATAATAACCGAGTTTCCCATTTAATCCCATCGAAAATGGGACACGCTGTACAGGGTGATTTTTTATAATTGCAATTATTGGGAGTAGAAAGTTCAAGCAAAAACTATTCGGTTTGGTAAATTATGGCCACTTTAGGCCCACCATTAGTATTTTTTTATAGGTTATAATATACAGGGGGCGACAATCAGATCAATTTTTTTAAAGGGAACACCCTATATATTTTTGTATTTTTAAGTTCCGCAAAAAATTAGCTTTACAGATATATGTAACACTATGGCTCTATCTTTGTTAGTTTTCGAGATATTGACGATTGAAATTCCGAAAATTAGCAAATTTTAAATAGGTATACGGTGCGGAGTATTTAACGTATAGACTGTAAATAACAAACTGAAACAATATTGACTGACAGTTTGATAAATATAAATAATCATCTTTGTCAATTTTTATAGAAATTTAAAATCAAAAGACGACAATTTTTTAAATGTTTTAATTGTTTTAAATCCATAAATAAATAACATTTAAAGTTGTAACGACGAAACCCCAACTAGAAAGAATTTCTTAAAAGTAACCGCAACGGACTCCCGCTACGTCTCAGTATACCATACAGCGACGTTATAATTCCCTAAGTGGGGAACCAATTTCTGGTTATAACTACTTGGCCAAGTGTTTAAAGTCACTGTAGTAACAACTACACTACTACGTCGTAGCCAGGTATCTACTACGTCGTAATGGCTGTTTTTTTTTTCCGTAATGGCATAAAAGTTGCGATGTAGTTGCAAATAATATAATCGTTTCTTTTTGGTAGAGTTGTTACACAATATGGTGGACACAACAGTAAACAGACTCGCTTAGTTTTTTTGTTTGGTTATGGTTATAATATGTACTATGTTATCCAAAAGTGTGAGAATTTACGAGCAGAGGATCAAAATTCGAGTGCGACGCAAAGTTTTTTGTATAACATGCATTATATATATTCTAAAAACCGGTGCGCCCGTAAAATTGAGCCCTTTTTTGGTAGCTGATGGTATTTTTGTGTTGTGATTTTGGAGGTTATGTTTTCACAATCGCCAATTAACTCCAACAAATGGTGCTTAAGAAGAGCATTTTTGGTAAGCTTCAACTAATTTGTTTATAAAATACTATAGCTCTTTGATATGAGCTCATAAAACGACAACAAAAATATTAAATTTTCTTTCTTACATAAAAACATGGCGTCCCAAACTATATTCCCTGATAGTCGAAAGGGTTACTTGAAAGTGAGCCTAAGTTACGGCAACGTGTCACTTACGACTTTTATGTCGGCATTCCTTTTTAGTTCTAGATAACACACTCGAATTTCTACTCCTTCGTTGCAGAAACGTATTATTAACTAGCTTTCGCCACTAGAAAACGTCTACAGCGTGATAGGAACCACGCGATAAGTATAACTACTACCCTCAAGTTATTGGGGTGTCGCCACTTGTCATTTGCCGTTTCTGTCAACAACAGCACCACTGCTTATAGGTTTTGTACCAGCGTGAATTTGTGGTAGGTTTTAAAATAAAAACAAGATAAATTAAATTCCATTAAAACAATAAATGAAGTGCCAATAAAAAGTGTTTTTTAAAAATGTATGTTGCAGTCGAGAGCATGATCCCTATTCTAGAATTTCTAGGAAGTGTTGGTCAAGGAACTAAAAGAACGTAGTCACATCAATGAAATCAACTTATTATTACTTTTTTATTTACACATTGCTCTCACAATTCGTATGTAGTATTTTTTATTGTTTTCAGATAATTTGGCATTGTCAGTATTCAGTAATTCTTATTATTATAAGCCCTATAAGTAAAAAAACAATCTCTGAGACTTGTTAGATCGCTTAGAAATCCGCATGTAACCACGATATATCTAACTTGTTTTTTTATTAGCCGCAAACAGCGCAAAAGTTCCTAGATGAAGTCTAGCATATCCCAGAGGTTATTTTAGGGGCCGTGCATAAATTAGATATTAGGGACCTATTGCTATAAAGCCTGGCACAAAACACAGCACAAATTTGAGTTTATTAACTTCAAACCAAGCTTTAACAACAGCACAAATTTGAAGAAAACCAAAAAGACAAATTACCAAGCTCAACACATAAAATGAATCACAGTGAGACACGACACGTCAGCACAAGAGGCATAGATAAACGAATTCGGTTTAGTCCGCACAAGAGGGTTACGATGGTGATAGGGTGGTGCCACAGCACAAACCACGAAGGACCGTAAAGACAGTACAAGAATAGAACAGCAACAAGTAGCGTAAAAGATTAAGGATGGAGATTAAGCATGGACCAGGGAATTCTTAAAATCCGTATGCGGTACTCGATACTTTGGATCAATATTTTGCATTTTGATTGTTTTGCAAAATGGTCAAGCAATGAGCTCGAAAAAATGGACTGCTCAAGGTAGTTAAAAAAATATTTGCAACACTATTCCTAATATTCCCATATTATAAAAGGAGCCACAAAAAGTAGGGTTAAGAATGTGTGCGACCAAGATGCGACTTTAAAAAGTATACGTTTTCAAAGTAGAAACAGGAAGGAGAGATTACTTTAAAAGATCGACATTAAAAAAAAGTCAAAGTAGTTGCGGCTTTAAAGTTGATCCAAAAAGTTATTTTGTCTACATTGTTACATCAGATGTTACTATGATGACACAAACTTTTGTGGTAAAAATTAAAGTTATAATGTAGTTGTCGGATACACTTGTTTGGGACTCCAATGAAGCTTAACTTTCTAGTGGTAATTAAGTAGGATATAAAAGTCAGGGCAGGGCGACTACGAAATAACGACTAAAAAGAAAGTAAAACTTTAACAACGTCCTATTGTGGTAGAGAAAACTATCAGAATCGACTATCAAGAAACAATCCTAAGAAGTAGTTTAGAGGGTCGTTTTTACGAAACACCTACTATTTCCTGATACTAAATAGTAGTTAGAACTAAAAAGTAACAAATTTTGGTTGGGATCAACACATTTCTACTATAAGAAAGTAGCAAAGCCTGTAGAACATGTAGCCGCTACTATAAATGTTAGTTGGGATAGCGATCTTGCAATTATAAAAAAAATCACCCTGTACCTAGTAGTTTCTAGATAGGTTTATAGTTATGTCACCTTAGATTAATTGGGAAAAATTATTATTATTTAGTTCTTTTTTTTTGCTTAAGATTTAATGCAGAGGCCATCTTGTTTACAAGCTGCCCAACTGATCTTCGGCATTTTCTGGCTCTTTTTTTGTACTCTTTGGAGTTGAATTGTTTTATATTTATTTTATGCTGGAAATAAAGACATTATTTATTTATTTATATAAATAATAACCCTGTACATATACTCTTCGATGTGATGTGCGTCAGTAATTGTTGAAACATAGGAAACAAAATGTGGGATCGTTGAAATTGTCCCTCTTTGTAGCCTTGCCGGCACTTTAATTCAGCTTTATTAGGAATTATCACTTTCTTTACAGTTCGCTGTGCATTAAATGATTTACCGCCATTAGCGACTGAAATAGGTATAAGCTGTATTTAAATAGGATTAATTATTGTAAAGTTGTCTTCTTATTAACCCGATAAAGCTTGCGTACCGAAAAATGTAATAACATTTTAGGAGTGCTTTATTCATTTTACAACGAGATCTTTATTTTTAATAAAAAAATGGATTCAGGTTGAGGTATCATTGTGTCAGGATAGAAAATAATGTCCTATTAACTAAATGGCATAAGTTATAAGCAAGTGCACATTAACCCAAAACAATCAATGGAAATGAACTTCTGTATATCGTTCAATTTGTATTAAACGTTGGAGATGCTTCTGTTAAAAACCGTTTGCCATTGATAGGATATCGAGATGTGTTTCGTTTTCTGTATAAACATCATCGATGACCGGTCAATCGCTTATTGTTTTTAATTCCGTATACAGTTTAATACACGTTTTAATACAAATTGAACTATATACAGAAGTTCATTTCCTTAGATTGTTTAGTAATAAATAAACGTAACCTTAATAGGACATTATTTTCTATCCTGACAATATGATAAGTTAAGAGTCACACGGACCAGTATTTTAGCTAAAAACCTGGCCAAAAAGGCAAAATTGTAAACAGCAACAACAAAGCTGTAAGTGCGTGCGTTGAACTGGTAAACATGCCGTCGTGTAGTGAAAACCATACAGTAAGGTTAAGTGCGATAGGAATGATGGGAAATTATTACTGTATGTAAGATAAGAACAACTGCTTATGCATACAATATGTAGTATATAAGAAAAACGATAGAAGTTTTCACCTGGTTACGCCCATTGTTTCAGAATAGCCAGGCCCACAACCAATACCTGTCCTCCGTGCGCCCCGGTAAAGTGGAAGGACATTTATGACACCAATTGTTTCCCCTAGCGCGGTGATCTTTGTTGACAGTTCGTAAAGAAAATCGATCGAGGGTAGTTGTACATAACATATCGAAAATTTAGACGGTAACTACGCAACGTACAATCCTTTTTTTCAAGCTTGTCATTTTTTATATATTTAATGATGTGTCTACCACAAACAAAAAAATATGGCTTCCTTAGCGAAACAAATAAGAGAGGGGTCTGTTCTAAAAGCAAATTCTTTCATATTGATTTAAGAACTACTTCACGAATTAAATTCTTAAAAATACCACCGCTCTGTGCTAAACAGTATCCGAGCCTGTTATAAAATTTAGTTCGGACCTTAGAGTAATAAAAATATAAAGAGAAGAAATCAACCGCGGCCCCGTGTAAATTTTCCCTATTCGTAGCGGTCATTCCTGAAAACTTACTTAAAATAATTTACAGAATCTACGGCGATGGCAACATAGCTGCGTCACTGGAATCATCTCGCTAAAACCAAAGTGGGCTGAATTTTCACAATATTTTCATAAACATAGCACTTCTTGATTATTTTTACGTCCAACTAAGTTCTTTTTTACAAAAATAAAACTCAACACACAGTAAAAAAACACCAAAAATTCAATACACCGGGTCCGACGGCCAAGACAACACTGCATTTAATACAAACACATGTTACTGTTAGTGTCGACCTTAGTGCTTAGAAAAATCTGGGCTTACCGTTCACGACTTGAGGACCCACCTAATTAAACTTGTTGCCATTATATAAGTGAAAAAATAATCTTTTGTTTGAAACTGATAGACAATGATTCAGTAGAAATAAAACTTTGGACTTACATTGTCTTTATCTGAGGGCACGGCAGTGCCTCGCCAAGTTTGCGGTGCCGTACCATCTTTTCTTGAAACATTTCAGCCCATATTTGACCTATCTAAAACTCTACTTCGGAAAGAGCTACGAATCTCATACTTTGCACAGTCGTAGACCTTCATAGAGTTAACAACCTCTCCAAGCTTCATGGACTTCCATAAAGTAGTAAAGTAGTTACGAAATTTAAAAAAAACGTCGAAATTGCCACTCATTCACTGACTCACTCACTCATGTCTAGATCATCAAAATTCTACTGTACTTCCAGACATGCTACAGAGCTGAAATTTGGCAGACTGATATAAATTATAACCAAACCCCTGGAAAAAATCAAAAAGCCCCAAAATTCTCATTTACTCTCCTCCCCTATACATGTAAAATTATTTAAAATTAACATTACCCACTTGTATAAATGCTAGAGAGCTGAGCTTTGGCAGCCTAATAGGAACTATGATAAAACTATAGGAAAAAATTATAACACCCCAAAATTCTAATTTAGTTCCCTCCCATATAAATGTAAAGTTATGTAAAAGTAACACTGCCCACTTCCAGAAACGCTAGAGAGCTGAGCTTTTTAAGACTGAAAAACACTACGATAAAACTATAGGAAAAAAAATAAAAAACACCAATATTTTAATTTACTTCCCTCTCCTATAAATGTAAATTTATATAAAAGTAACATTGCCCACTTCCAGAAACGCTTTGGAAGGCTGATAGAAACTATGATAAAACCATGGGAAAAAATTTAAAACCCCAAAAACTTTCATTTACTGTCCTCCCCTATAAATGTCAAGTTATGTAAGAGTAACATTACCCACTTCCAGAAACCCTAGAGAGCTAAGCATTGGAAGACTGATAGGAACTATGAGAAAACCATGGGAAAAAATTAAAAAACCTCAAAATTTTAAGTAAGGTATTGCAAAAGTTTTGAACAATAATCCGCATATTTAACTATTTTAAAAATTAAATATTATCCATTTCCTTTAAAAAAGAAGTGAAATCAGAACAAAAACATTTAATGTAAAAAAAAGCCAAGTACGCGGCATTCCGTAAAAAGAATTGAGATAAAAGTAAAGTCAAGTTCTAAAATACAAATTTCAAAATGAAAGTAAGAAACTTGTCTGGAAATGTTTTTCTAGACTTGGCTATCACGGCTGTAAATGACTCTTAGGCACAGTGCTAAATTGAACATAAAGAAGTTTGGCTGTAATAGCAAAGTTTAGAAAAACATTTTCAACTAGTAAAAATCTTTCATTATGAAATTTGCATTGGAGAACTTGGCCTTACTATTATCTCATTTTACGGAATGCCATTTTCGCGTACTTGGCTCTTTTTTACATGAAATGTTTTTGTGTTGATTTATTTTAAACAGGACGTTTCAGTAAGTAAGTATCTCTAACCGTTTTCAAGTGTAAACTAAACAATCCTACTACTACTACTACTAAGATACTAATGCTTGTGCATGATAGGTATGTACCTCTTTCATTTTTAGTCTGTACTTTTCCATGTGGATTTACCTAAGCTTTAAAAACCTCAATTTGGCGCCCTTGTGGCGCAACTTTGTTAGACATCCAGGGGCCTTTTGTAGGTCCCTGGCCTGTCTCCGGGCCGGTACAGGAACGCATCCTGTACCACGGGGTTTTGATGCCCCTCGACCCGTCTCATGAAACGATCCTTCTGCTCCTGGATCGTTTCTGAGATATCCTCCATATTGAGCTCCCTCTTGATTTGTACGTTACGCACAAACCAAGGAGCTCCCGCTATTTGTCTTACGACTCTGTTTTGAAAGCTTTGTAGCCTTCCCATTTGTGTTTTGCATACCTTATTCCAGCATGGGGCTGCATACGTTAGTATGGGGCGAACGACTTGCCTCCATATTTGTAATTTTACTCTCCGGTGTAGAGTGCTCCTGGCATTTAACAAGGGGTATAGCCTACTGTGGGCTCCCCTTGCTTTTTGAAGTGCGTTTGATACCTGGTCGTTCCAGGTTAGTTTCTTGTCGAAAACTAACCCCAGGTATTTAACGTTCCTTCTTTGCCAGGGTATCCTTCGACCACCGAGAGCAAGCTCTGTTCGCGGATTGCCCCTTTTCCGTGTAAAGACAATCGCTTGAGTCTTGTCTGGGTTGATCTTAATTTTCCACCTTTTAGCCTAGGTTTCAATTTCTACGAGGTGCCTCTGAAGCCTTGTGACGACGTATTGGATGTTATTACACTTTGACGTTGTCAAAGTGTCATCCGCGTACACATAGAGCTTCGTTTTCCGATCTTTGGGGATGTCACAGGTATACCATGCATATAAGTGTGGCGAGAGCGGGGAGCCTTGCGGGACTCCCGCTCTTATTTGCCTTAACCGGGATCGTAAACAGTCTATCTTTACCATAAAAGTTCTCCCTCCCAGGAACGACTGTAATAACTTGAGGATATGTACTGGTACACCGTTATTCCGCAGTTTTAAAAGAAAGCCGTTATGCCAGACCTTGTCAAACGCTTTTGACATGTCCAGGGCTACCGCTCCTATGTACTTCCTTTTATTGAACCCGCTGACTATTTCCTCTGTCAAGCGGGTTGCTTGAAGTGTTGTACAATGCCTCGGTCTGAACCCGAACTGCTCATTGGGAACAAGTTGTCCCAGTTGAGGCAATTCCTGTAGTCGCCTTAAGATTATCTTATCGGCGACTCTTCCTAGACCGGGCAGTAAACTTATGGGGCGGTAGCTATCTGGCAATGTTCTGCTTTTGCCTACTTTTGGCAGCAGAACAATGTCGGCTTTCTTCCATGCCTCAGGGTAGTACTTCAGCCTAAACATACCGTTGACTATATTAGTCAACTCCGCGCACTGTTTTGGCTGAAGCTTCCTCAACATTGTGTTTGTTATTTTGTCGTAACCTGGGGCTTTTCTAACTTTTAGACGTTTAACGATCCCTCTTATTTCCCTTGGCGTGGCATACCTGAGTGAGTCGGGAGTGATTGTTGCGGCTAGCTCTTCCGCGAACGCCGCCGCCTGTCTATCTAGAAAGGTGGGAGGGTCCTGCGGGAAATTGTCCTGGAAGACCTCTTCCAGACAATCCGCAAAGACCTCCACCTTTCTTTCCGGTTCATGTATCTTATCGCCATTGACTCTTAGGGAGGGAATGGCCGTCCTCCCTCCTTTAGTCAATGCCCTCACCATTTTCCACGCAGAGGTTGAGTTCTGTTCGAGATCGACCATTTTCCGTTCCCAACACTGGGTCTGGAACTCCCTGACCCTTTCCTTAACCACGGCCTGTAGCATATTAGCTTGCCGGGTTATTGCAGGGTCCAGGGTAGCCCGGGCTCTTCTCCTCAGTCGGTTTTTATCCCGAATCAGATTTTTCAACCTCAGGGGAAATGCGGTGGGGTTTGCGGCGATATTTGTAACTTCCGCTGTGGATATTTCAAACGCGGACAAAATGTCTGTTTGAAGCTTCTCCACAGCTAGGTTCAGATCTTCACTATTCTCTATTCTTGGAATAGGACCGGTTTGTGACAGCGCGCCTTCGTAAGCCTGCCAATCTGTTTTCCGACTCACTATTTCGTGTCGGTTTATTGCGACATCCCCAAGTTGAAACAATAGGGGGAGGTGATCTGAATCCAACGCATGAATGACCGTTAATTCGTGATTCCGATTTACATGCTTTTGTAGGAAGTGGTCAATCCGGGTTGACCGCATTCCTGGCATGTAATGAGTCGGTTCGGTCGGGGAGATTCTTACCAGGTCTTGATCACCTTCGATCACCCTGCTAAGACCTGGCCCATAGGCGTTACTTGTGGGATCTCCCCAGTCTCTGTATTCAGCGTTCAGATCCCCCCCTATTAGGAGCGGTCCTGGAAGATCGTTTATAAGGCTCTCGTATCCTGCATCCGGAAAAACCCTATCCGGTCTGCAGTACAAACTTACGAGCCTTATCGTGGAATTATCTGACATCTTGACTACTACTTGTGTGGCTTCCAAGATGCCGATATCGGGCGTTTCCACTAGATAGTGATCAATGTTTCGTTTAATCACTATCGCGGTACCTCCCAGGATCGCATTTTCCCTATCGTTTCTATGCACCTCGTAGTTTGGTATTGTAAACCTATGCCTGGGCTTAAGGTGCGTTTCCTGCACGAGCGCCACATCCACGTTGTGGTCGTGCAGGAAGTCCGTAAACGCGGTCTTTTTCCCGCCAATGCCGTTTGCATTCCATGACATAATTGTCATGGATGCAGGCTGTGCCTTAACTGACATTGCGGGTATTTATTGTGGACATTGTGGGGGTTACCATAAAGTTACTGAGCAGCTGCTGCATTTGCACTTGCATTTGCTGCTGCATTTGCCGCATCATTGTCTCCATGGCCTGCTTCATCAGCGGCTCAAAAGCCGCTGACAGGTCCATGGGGGTCGCGGCACTTTTTTGCGTGTTACCAGTCACGGTGACGTTTTTACCGTCCCAGACTGGCTTTTTATTGGCCGCTATTACCTTTGCAGGTATCGCGGGCTTTTTGATGATTGGTGCCGGTCTTTTCGAGCACACCCGTGCGTTGGCTGTGTGGTCACCCCCGCAATTCGCGCACTTTGCCGGGCTTTCCCTTGCCTTTTTGCATTCCGACGTTTTGTGACCACCAGCGCATTTAACGCACTTGTAGTCCGCGGTACAATGACTTTGGTTGTGCCCGAATAACTGGCACCTATGACATTGTGTCTTTTCGCTTTTCTGCCTTAGGGTCTCGATTTTTATCTTCAAGCCGAACAAATTGTCCTGCTTGAAGATATCTTTTTCTGCCCTAGGCAGAATCACTATCACCATGACCATTGGGACCCTAGTATTATTTCTCACCCGGGTCATCCTGTGGACCTTGTCCGGGTGAAAATTTAAGGCCGCCAATTCGTCCTTAATCTGTATTTCGGTTATGTCCGTGGGTACTCCTTTGAGTACCACACGGAGTTTCTTTTCATCACACGTTTCGAACGTGTGATAGGCCATTTTTTGTTCATCGAGAATTTTTGTCAATGTTCTGTACCCATCGATCGTCGACACCTGAATTTTTATCCCCTCCTTCACCGTCCTGGCTCCAGTAAACAAGATGTTTCTGGATGCCAATAGGCGTTGGAAAGCCAACCAATCCTTGCAATCGCGAAGGATTAGCGGGGGGATCCTTATTTTAGGTGCCGGTTTTGCCGCCACGGTCGGGTTGGGTGTATTGACTGCCCCTGTCTTTGCCGGTTCGGTTTTGAGGTCGTTTTTTTGAGGTGCCTGGAGCTGCGACCCGGAAGGAGAGGAAGTCCCCTTCTTCCGTTTCTTCGAGGAAGTTTTCTGCCAAGTTCCGTCCCCGTCCTCAGCAATTGCTGAGGCTGGATTCGGGACTGTAGCAGTCGACTTCCTCAAACAATCCAGTCTAAAGGCTACTACTTATACTATTTGGGCGGCATTCGGCCCGCCCCCTTTTTACCTTCCTAGCCCGCACAGCAACGGCCAGATAAGGTATTATTTTCGACAAAAATTTTTTGCAGATAACACCGAAAATGTGTCATTTGGGTGTATTTTGACCTACCCTAGTAATATCGTCGTGATGTCTGTGTTGTGTGTGTATGTATGTATATCTGTCCGTAACGCGATAGCTCCTAAACCGCTAAACCGATTTATATGAAATTTTCACGGAAAATAGCACTCGATACTGCAACGAGCTGATTAGATTTTAGTCAAAATTCATCAATGCTTATGACAGTTTTTTGACAATTAAAAAGTTTAAAAAATGCTAACTTTTTAACGGAACGTCGCATCAATATGCGGTTTTCGAAATATAGTAGCGCGCGTTTTTTTTTTAAATTATGTTATAATCGAAAAGTTCGTAGGAGCTTTCATTTCGGAGATATTTACAAAAAACTGTTTTCAAGGTTGATATAACGTGGAGTGTGCTAATGGGCTAGGAAGGTATCAGATCCGTCATGGATCTATTTATTTAATTCTAAGACGCTTGTTTTCCTTAAGGTGTGGTTTCACACAGAAAAACTACAAAACTACTAAATACTTAGAGAAAATTAAAACAATACTATGAAATTTTCGTTTGGATGATTAATAGTGCTTCAACTCTCCAAACAGAAAAGCCGCATTTTAAAATAATAAAATAGAACATCCTTAATACCGGTTAAAACTGTTGGAACAATGACTAATAGGTAATCGTCCTCTACACTAGGAAAAAGGATTCCCTTTTTACCTAGGGATATAGTCCAAGTAGCTCAAAAGGAAACCCGGCCCTGCTAACAAGAAATCCGTAATATGATGTAATACACCTGTTGCCACGTCCTGAAAAACTTGTGGAAAAAGGGGCAGTTCATAAATTATGTTGTCTCTATGAGTTTTTATCGCAGGATGTAATAATAAGAAATACACAGCATAAAAAATTGAACATGAAAAATTAAATAAATAGCCTAAACAACTCAAAGCACTATATATTTTGGTAAGGTAAGAAGTTGAACCTTACTTATTATTTATAACATTTTACAGAGGCAGAGGAGGCGGCAACAGCGGAAAAGCTACATTGTTTACCAACAAATGAATAAATGACCGCCGAAAACGGGGCTACTACTTCTCTTTATATTTTATTACTCTAAGGTTCGGACATTACTTAGCATTTCAGGTGTCACTGATTGTAGGGTGGTGATTATTTTTGTCCGAAGTTCATCCAAAGTGGTAGCTCTTAAATCGTTATGCGAAGAAATTTGGCTTTTGGTATAGCCCCATACAAAAAAGCATAGGGGGCCAAACTCATATACGTAATATTCCTTACGTATATGACCAAACTTGGTGATCTCGGAGGCCAGCTGATAGTACCTTGCCTGCTTAAAATAAGCCGCATTGGAAACGTTTCATTTAAAAACAGTCTCACAGTCTCAAGTGTCATGAGTTGGGCAAACATCTTGCTTAAACCAAATTTGGTTAAAATCAACATTTGGAACCTGTCGAATCGCAGGAATGATATGGGCCTGCAACAGAGCTAAATAATTAGTCTCTCGTAAATTACCATTGATGAAAAAAGGACCAATGATACTGTCACCCAAAATACAAAAGGGTCTACAGTGCTACAATCCTAGGTCTACCAGTCTAGATTTTGGTTGAAGGTTTAACTTATTTTTATCGTGAATGCAATAGTTTTTAATATTTATATAAATTGTCCATAAATACCTTGCAAAATGGGTCATCTTTTTTTATTGTAAAAAAAGACATTATTTCCTCACAATGGTTAGAAATAAATAAAAATAATATAATATTTTGGTTTAAAAATGGTAGCAATATTTAAACATCCGAACGTCACTAGGAAACGTCAAATAAAAACGGTGTAAGTCCGTGTCAGCTGTCCGCTAGATGTTAATTTTTTAGACAAGTTAGCGATGATTCAACCGATGTTCGATTTTCTTAGTGGATGTGTAATAGAAAACGGATTCTAATATATCTTGTGTTTTTACAGTATTTAAATATTGATACTTATTTAATACGGTAATGCATTTACAGATATAGTTTTAAGTTATTTATGTATTATCACAACAAATATATGTGGTATTATTTAGCTTTGAAAATTTTGGTATATAAGTTTTTTTATCAGTCATTGATTATTTCTACTATTTTTGGAACTTTAAACCACCCCTTAGGGGTGGTACTACTAATGGAATGGAAAGTTGGTTCTATTCTTATTGAAACACCTGCTAAATTAGTTTTTATCTCTGTAAGCAGAATCTTCACGGTCAGTATAGCTTTTGCCCTAACGGTATACGTTCATATATTGTCTTACACACTCGTGATGTTTCAAATAAGTAATTGAATTGAAAAACATAGATTTTTTGTAGCCGAATTTTTATGAAATTATTTATATTTTATTGTATAATATTTTAATTATATATTGTTCTGTGTTGCTTTGGGCTTTATTAGAAAATAGTTTGGCAGTACTAACCTAGAATAAAATCAAAATATATATACCTTCCTTATGTTAAGTGAGTAAAACTAATCAGAAGTAACTTTTGTAGAAATGCAGTCTAGTAAAGCTTCGTAGAAATTTGGAAAACCGTCAAAGCCTAAAACAAAAAATTAATCAACATACAAAACGAAAACGTAGTATCCGCAGAATAAATATTACAAACAAGTTTGCACCATTCGGACAGACTTATTAAAAGAAAAGTACAGACTGTTTTATATGAAGCAGAAATGTATCAAAAAAATAATTGCTTAATTATTAATATTATTAATAATTATTTTTTGCACTTTACATGACTGACCTAAAAAAAATGTTTTGCCAATTTTTGATTAATTTCTTCATAATTCTTTCTCCATGTAAAAGAGTTCTTCTTAAAAGCACCACTTAGAATTAACAAAATACTTTGTCAATTTAACTACATATATACAGGGTGTCCCAGATAAAAGCAACTACATGGGGATTTCGGAAACGGTAAAAGATACGAACTTGTTTCAATTAGAAAAAAGTTGCGCTATTCTAAGCCCAATCAGGTGCTGTATCAATATTAAAGATATCTACAGGGGTTACTAAAATATCGACTAAAAACTAACAATTGTGTTTTCTGAAAAATTGAAATATCGCCGCCATCTTGGAAACAAATTTAATGAAATTTGGTAGTTTTGTTAAGCAACTACGACCAATCGAATGACGTTAACAAATTTTTTCTAAGCCTTCTAGTTTTTTTGAAACCATAGCCAACTTTGTTATTTCTTATGACCGCCATATTGAATTTATACGTCAATAAATAGAACATTAAAAGAGCTTTTCAAACTTGTATAATAAGTCTATCTTTGAATGACGGAAAATGTGAATTTATTTAAAAAACTGTTTTACACTTGGTTGGCTGTACAACAAAGGCCGTAGTTGCGTTTGTTATCATACCTACGTAACGATCTGTCAAAACTTTGTCATTTATTTGATATATCTGTTGGAGTTTTAAAGTTTCTAAATTACTTAAGATTTTTTTTGAGTCATATTATCAAGCAAATTTAACATGGAAAAATTGGGAAAAAGTAGATATGTATGAGTGTTATATTTTGTGTAATAAGAATGCTGGAAGAGCTCGAGATATGTACTTTCAGAGATATCCAGAAAAACGACAACCAGGTTTGTCAATCTTCAGAGTACTTGGAAATAATTTAATTGAATATGGTTCCTTTAAAAAACAAAATCGTAATCGACAACCTGATGAAAATATTGAAGCTGTGGTTTTACAAAGTGTCGTTGACAATGCTCGCATCTCCCTTCGTGAACTGGAAAATAATGTTGAACTACCCAAATCAACTGCACAAAGAATTCTTAAAAAATCTAAGTATCATCCATATGCCACACATATTAGACAAGCACTCCGAGATGGTGACTTAGAAAGAAGAACCTTGTTTTGCATGGTTCATACAAAAATCGCAAGAAAACCCTCAATTTCCGTTTAAGGTTCTGTGGTCCGATGAAAGCAGGTTTACAAACTGCGGAGTGTTTAACAGACATAACTACGTCTACTGGACCGATGAAAATCCGTTCCTAAATCGTGAGGTGCACCATCAAATTAGGTGGGGTGTGAATGTATGGTTAGGAGTCATAAACGGACAAATACTATTTAATATTTTTCATAATAATTTGACGGCACCTCGAATCTAGAAATTGTACAAAATTACGTTGACCAAATTTCAGAGAATTTGCCTCTTCAAGATATAGCAAACATGTGGTTCCAGCAAGATGGAGCACCTCCACATAATGCAAAAATCATAACCGACTATTTGAATCAGCAACATGGAAATAACTGCCTGGCTTGCACGTTCGCCGGACCTTACGCCACTTGATTTTTGTATTTGGGGATACTTAAAGGATAAAGTTTATTCTACTACTCATAATACGATAGAAGAACTTGAGGCAGCTGTTGTTCAAGCCATAGAAGAAATTCCTGAAGAAATGGTTAAAGATGCATGCATGTCTCTAATTCATCGATGCAGGATTTGCATGAATAACAACGGTGGAATTTGCGAACATTTAGCTTATTTAATTCAATGCTTTGTTATCGGGTTTTAGTTGTATTTTAAATTAAATAATAAATGCCAACTTTTGTTTCAGAAATAAAAGATAGATTTTAAGAAATTGTATTATTTTTTAGCCAGAAAAAAATTAAAAAATAAGGGTCTTAAAGATTGCATATAAATCAAATAAATGACAAAGTTTTAAAAGGTAGTTACGTAGGTATGACAACAAACACAACTATGGCACGGCAAAATTTTGATACGGCATCATTTTTTAAACAAACTCGTATCTCTTACCGTTTCCGAAATCCCCATGTAGTTGCTTTTATTTGGGCCACCCTGTATAAAAAAAATCTTGCTTAGTGTATCATGGTGCTAACCTGGATAAGCATTGACATCAATTATAGCATATCGACCGGTAGAAGTTTCGATTACAACGTCGATTCCCAGCAAGTCCATCCCGAACGATTCCCTTAGTGTGGTCGCGATCACTTCCATGATTTTAGGATCGGGTTTTATGGAGATGTTAGTTTGATCGTTGGGGTCTAACACTGATAACCTGAAATTTAATATTATTGGTTTTGGCATATAGTAAATTTTACCCAACTGCAGCACGGCGAAAGGAAGGGTAATGTTTTTCGCTTGGGATATGTAAGATACGGCCGATTCCAGTCGAAAGCGTTTCAGCGTAGCCAAGAATATCTTGATAAATAACTACAGGCGCAAGTGGTCCGTTACCTACGAAACTCGTAGGTGGTGAGTGGTCGCAGTCGTCAAAGGGCGGACAACCTGAAAAATTTTGTTTAGGGCAAGAATTATTAGATGACTTGATTTTTAGTCTACTTTACAAAAGGTGGACCATTAAACGTGAAAATTTAATTTTTACTTTTATTAATAGTCCAGTCAATGAGAGGGTTGTAGATTGCATGGAGGGAGGAGGGGAGAATTTTTCTATCCAGGAATAGTTTTAGGGTAGTTGGGACATTAACATATCAAGTCCCCACCCCTAGCCCTCCCGCTTCAGTGGCGGAGGGGGGTCAAAAGGTGCAATTTTTCAGTTTCTTGCCTAAAACTCGATACTCGATAAGTTTTATTAAAAATTAAAGGGCATTAAAATTCCTACAAAATGGTTATGCTAACCCATTGAGTTGTATAAGGCCCTGATGTGCTAACCTAAACTTTAAGTCTAACACATTTTGAGATAGTGCCAACCAAAAACGGTTAATTTTGGAAAAATACATTTTTGCCTAATATTTTTTATCACACTTGTTCATCTAACACTTTTGTTTTTAATTTTAGAAAAAAATCGTGAAAGGCGACAATGTAGTGCATTCAATTTTAATTATTTTTTTATGTATCTTTAAATATATGATCATAAATTAAAAGTTACAGGCGTTTTAGTTTTAAGCTGATATTCCTGATTTTCGACAAAAAACTGAATAATTGCTTTTACTATCACCTTCATCATCATCATAATCATTATGATACTTCGGTCAAGCTATCGACTTTAAGGGCACTAAGACGGGGTACAATAAAAGCGGTAAGTATTATTTGCAAACTTAAGGAAAAACGTTCTCACTTACAATGGAAGTATTATTATTATCAAAATAACTTTATTGAGCCAGCTAAAAAATTGAAAACCTAGTCATTGATAGTCAAGTTTTTATAAGTTACCATAATAAGAACAATTTTTGGATTGATTTTTATCAATTAGCCTTCTAAAAGCATTAAAATAAATCACAAGAAAACTTATACATATGCAGATACAAAATCTGATGCAATTCTGTACGTAGGAAAATTTAGTAAATTAGAAAATTTTTGTAACTAATGTTATTATAATTTTACTTAGGTTTTATTGGGTATAGGGATAGGCAAAAAAAACAATTTTTCTTTGGCAACGTTTCGATTTATATTAAATCTTTTTCAAGCCATAAGGAGAACAGAAAAAAAAATTGTATTTTTTATTATAAAAAGGGGGAAAAACAAAAATAAATATAATAATTTCTTAGCACGATAAAACATTGTAAGGTTACTTACTCAGAAAGCCAGTCTCAAGCCACCGGAGAAAACATCACCACCAACCAAATCTGATCGCATTATAACAATGCTTTTAATTTTTCCTTTCATTAAATATAGAGTAAATTTTTATTTTTATTTTTTTTTGTTAATTTTAAGGCGCAAATTGTTTCTTTCATTGAATCAGACTAAATTTTAAAGCGCAAATTGTTTTCTTTCATTGCATTAGCAAGGAAAAACACATTTAAAACTGTAATGCAAGGCCAAACCCCCCCTCGCCGCTTTGTGCGTTACATAATTTAAGGATGGTCACTTAAAAACAACATCATAGTTTGTATTTGTAAAAATCTGTGAGTTATAGGCAAATATCCGAATTGCTTTTCACCCCCCTCCACCACTGAAGCGGGAGAGCTAGAACCGAAATCAGCGAATAAAATTAATTGTCTGTTTGAAGACACGATAAATCAAGCTTAAGCACCTCAAACGATTTTAATCCAATATGATACAAAAGGAAAGAGTTATTTAAAACTATCAGTTACGCATAACTTTACTTGTTGTATCGATTTTTGTTTACAAATGTTATTTTTTTCAAACAAAAAATGGAGTATTGCTCTAGAAAGATAAAAAATTCCTAAGGTGTATGTTTACAAACAACAAGTGAAATTAAAGAAAGAAAAATAAGAAAAAAAGTTTTCTGCTTCGGCCGGGACTCGAACCCGGGATCTCTTGCTTTCTAGGCAAACATTCTTAGCATTGAACTACCGAAGCCATACATAAATTTTCGGAAAACTTCCATCTATGCAGGCTACGTTGTCTCAATACAAGAACGAGAAATTCTTAGGGTATTAACTCGACCAAGTCATCCAACTGATCTCTTTAATTCTTCTTTCCCACTGTCAAAGGTATGATAACTCAAATTAGACGTAAAGAATCAACGTCTGAAAGCATGAGATTACCTTTTCGTGTGTTAAAATTTCTGATCGCAAATGGGCGATTGCCAATATAATTATCAAATACCAAATTGCAAATAATGCAAGGACCTAAAACTATAAACAAGTGAAATTAAAGAAAGAAAAATAACAAAAAGTTTTCTGCTTCGGCCGGGACTTGAACCCGGGATCTCTTGCTCTCTAGGCAAACATTCTTAGCATTTAACTACCGAAGCCATACATAAATTTTCGGAAAACTTCCATCTATGCAGGCTGCGGTGTCTCAATACAAGAACGAGAAATTCTCAGGGTATTAACTCGACCAAGTCATCCAACTTTAATTCTTCTTTCCCACTGTCAAAGGTATGATAACTCAAATTAGACGTAAAGAATCAACGTCTGAAAGCATGAGATCACCTTTTCGTGTGTTAAAATTTCTGATCGCAAATGGGCGATTGCCAATATAATTATCAAATACCAAATTGCAAATAATGCAAGGACCTAAAACTATAAACAAGTAAAATTAAAGAAATAAAAATAAGAAAAAAGTTTTCTGCTTCGGCCGGGACGAACCCGGGATCTCTTGCTCTCTAGGCAGACATTCTTAGCATTGAACTACCGAAGCCATACATAAATTTTCGGAAAACTTCCATCTATGCGGGCTGCGGTGTCTCAATACAAGAACGAGAAATTCTCAGGGTATTAACTCATGATAACTGAAATTAGACGTAAAGAATCAACGTCTGAAAGCATGAGATCACCTTTTCGTGTGTTAAAATTTCTGATCGCAAATGGGGATTGCTAATATAATTATCAAATACCAAATAATGCAAGGACCTAAAACTATAAACAACAAGTGAAATTAAACGTTGATTCTTTACGTCTAATTTGAGTTATCATACCTTTGACAGTGGGAAAGAAGAATTAAAGAGATCTGTTGGAAAAATTTTTGCTACCTGCAGCGTATTTTTCCAATTTCAGGTTTTCAGTTATCAAAAAAGTTTGTATCTATTTTCGCCTGCGACCATTTAAAGTATTATTCCTCCAATATTTTCTGAAAATTTTGTCTCCAACGCATTTACTCACGAAATGTCTGCTTCTGTTTTCAAATTTTCATTTGTGGTTTAAACGGGACTACTACTCATAATTTTGATATTTGTTTGAGGCTTCATACCACCTCTGCCGCCCCCCTCCCACGTCCCCTACCCACCCTGCGCCGCTGTGGTCCACCATTAACTTTTTTTTATGGTTGGACTAAAACGCATTACAAAAACTAAAATTAAATAATAGGTAGCTTACCTGTAGATTGGTAAGTTATCTTTCAAACAAAATGGACTGTAGGGAATGTAAAAGGAAAATAGAATAACATTTTAAAATACTGCTTGTTTGTAAAAGCTAAAGGAAAAAAAAGGGGCAGGCCGTCATACCTGACTGCACATTATGTAGTATAAGTACGATGACGATGCTTAACTTAAACATTTTTAAAAGTATTGTAAAGTTAAGTAGCCAATAAAGAAATAATGATGATGATGAAGTAGACTGGATTGTTTAGTTTACACTTGAAAACGGTTATAGATAGCACAGGTATATGACCAAAAAACTGCCTCCAATTTTTCCACTGTTACTGATAGATTTTTGGGTGCTGAATCCGAAAAAAATACCCATAAAGATCCATCACGTCACGTTTTTTCGCCATATTGATTTTTTTGCTTTATATGAGTGTTACCAAGATGGTCCCATTTACAGAAATAGGTCAGTGTTCTATCTGTTTATTAGTTATGTGTCATGAATATTTTGACTTTATATCCAGTACAGACACGTGCTTATTCTTATAAGCTTGTAGAAACATGTCCATGCATTTATTTTGGTGTCTCGCAAGTTTCTATTCACTTGTTGGCGTCGTCGTGATCCAGCTTTATTAGGAAGTGATACAGTGTAACAAGTTGCAAGTGCTGTGGTTGAGATGGCTAATAGAGGTCGCATAAACTCTCTAGACAAGTTTCCTTACATATACCTTAAAAAAACAGCAACACGCATAACTTTTTCCTGGTACAGGAACCGTAAAACACAATTTGTAAAGTATTTTACCAAGGAGGAAGATTTGGTTTTTTGTAATGATGTACGCGGGTTGATGAAAAATTTTAAACTGAACTATGAACTCGCAGAATGGGGGTTGTTTCTTGATTCGTCGAAGGTCAGCATAAAAGCAGTCCTTCTTCATAATGGCAATATATACGCTTTAGTTCCAATGGCACACTCTGTTATTCTTACAGAAAAATACGAAAATGATCACGATTCATCAAAAAATTCGTTATAACGAACATAAATCAATGATATGTGGAGATCTCAAAATTTTAACTATGCTATTGGGACAGCAATGTGGTTTCACGAAATATCCCTGCTTTTTCTGCCTGTGGGATAGCCGGGCTAGAGATCTCCATAAGGAGAAAAAAGTTCTTCAAAAGACCTTGGTACCCCGTGATAAAGTTTTACCACCCCCGCTGCATATCCAGTTGAATCAAATGAAACAATTCGTAAAGTCCCTCCCCAAAGATGGTGCATGTTTTTAATACCTTTGCTCAAAGTTTTCACGCTTGTCTGAAGCTAACATAAAGGAGTGTTTGTTGACCCTGATATAAGGAAACTTATTGCTTAAACTATGTCAGGAAAGGAAAAAGAAGCTTGGGACTCCTTCAGAGAGGTTGTGCTTAATTTTTTGGGGAACAGAAAGGACTCCAACTACGAAGCTATTTTAGATCGGATGTTAAATGCTTTTCAATTGCAGGGTTGTAATATGACTCTAAAAGTGCATTTCTTGCAATCGCACATTGACTACTTCCCCGAAAACTTGGAAGACTATAGTGAAGAACAGGGTGAAAGTGAGACAAGGAATTAGGGAAGGTGGAACACCAATATGATGGCTAATTTCTGCTGTTTGTTGATGCGGGAAACCCCAGAAGAAAAATACGTAAAGCAAGGGACGAAAACAAGTATTCAGACAAAGAAGAAACGATCCCACCACGACAACAATTAATGCCTATCTGGTTTTATTTCCATAGTATGCTTGTAAATTATATTATTTATTCATTAACTATATTTCCGAATATACGTTTGCTTTTTTTTGTGAATAAGTATACTTATTTTACCATTGAGTTATAAACCCCGTAAACCTCGTTAACCCTAGCAAAAAATCTGGATGTGATAGAGAAAAACGGTTGGCAGATTTGGATTCAGCACAATAAAAAACATAAAAATCAGTAAAAACTTCCAGGGCAGTTTTAAAAAAAAAAATTTTTGTAATAATCGAAGTCGTTTTTAAAATAATAAAAGAAAAGGAAAGTCCAAAATTTTGTTTCTACTCAATCATTATCTACAAGTTTTAAATAAAGCCAAACTTACCGGCTTCTGGAATCTGCTTTCGAGACATCACTGCTATGGAAATGGATGGATTCTCTATGACTAGAATAAAAATTCTTTAACGACGGTCTTTCAACGTAGTGAAATTTGTCACCAACTATAAAAATTTTATACAAGATCGCGTTGTGATTTATAAACGACTGCACAACGCAGGGTGTTCGGCAATCCGAAAGGTATTCTCCGCTAAAAATTATCGACATTTCGTGGGCTTTCCGTGACCCGTGACCTAATAACGGTTTACAAATCAAAGGGAATGTTACCGAACTACTATTTAATTGTTCTTTAATAACGTTCAAATCGTTAGTCCTAATAACACAAAAGTTTGGCGTGAACACTCTGTAATTGTGCAAGTTTGAAGATTCAATAAGACTGTAACAATTGCATCTGTCTAGAAGGCGGCGAACTTTTGGTATTGGGTCCAGTACCGCAACATTAGGGTGTTGAGCGAGGTACTTCTCGACTTCATGAAGTATTTTTGAATTCTAAAATAATAATATATATCTAAAACAAATGAACATTAAACTGCATCAAAATGGCAATTTATAGAAAATAGAAGTTATATTGTAATTTTTGCGCATAAGGGTTTTGAAATAACTCTTTTCTGAGTATTCAAATGATTTAACACGCGATTTATAGTGACCAATGTCCAGTATACAATTTACAATGGAAACAGAGAACAACAGAGAATTAGCATTCCTTGACGTACTAGTAACGAGGAAAGAGGGACGACTAGGACATATCGTATACAGAAAACCTACTCACACAGACCGCTACCTAAACAACACATCTAACCACCACCCGTGCCAACGAAAAGGGGTAATAAGAACATTGGTAGAGAGGGCGAAAAGAATCTGCGAACCAGAACATCTAGACAAAGAATTAAACCATCTTAAAAACGCCCTCGTAGCAAATGGATACACTCAAAGCGACATAGATAAATGTATACGACCAAAGCCGAGCACTAGAAGTAACAGTAGCGGTGGACTGAGCAGCCGCGAAGTTACTTCAAGAGCCTTTCTGCCCTACATCCCTAGAGTGACGGATAGGATCGGACGTATTCTGGGAAAACACAACATAAAAACGATCTTCAAGCCATCTAAGAAGATCGAGAACCACCTCAGATCTGCGAAGGATATAAGGAACCCACTAAGTTCTTCGGGGGTATACCGCATTCCCTGTACCTGTGGAAGTGTCTACATCGGAACAACCAAACGGTCCGTAAACACAAGAATCAAAGAACACAAAGCCAACTGTCGACTCGGACATACGGAAAAATCCGCAGTTGCAGACCACACACTAAACAATGAAGACCACCGAATAAAATTCGAAGACACACAAGTTCTCTGCGCCTCCTCTTCATACTATCCAAGACTCTATAGAGAAGCAATCGAAATTCATAAACACCAGCAGAACTTCAACAGATCTGAAGAAACTCTTAAAATTAACAGAACATGGGTACCGGTTCTTAAAAACACTAAACGGCTCGCTTATAGCAACAAAACTCAATCTGGGGAAAGTGACCAATCACCGACCAGCTCTGATATACGCCCCGCCCATCATAGCGTATATAACCTGCGCCCGCGACAGACTAACCACCAGTCTTCGAGAAGCCGACAAACAGTCAACATCTCCTGAAGATGCCATCCACTCGAGATGGCGAAACGTCGAGAACGAATTTCCAACGACGACGGCCGAACAGCCCGAAAGCACACCCACCATCAGATACAAGTTTGTTTAAATGAGAAAAAAGTTGCGCTATTCTAAGCCCAATCAGGTGCTGAATCAATATTAAAGATATCTACAGACGGGTGACTAAAATATCGAGCAAAAACTAAAAATTGTGGTTTTTGAAAAATTGAAATATCGCCGCCATCTTGCAAACAAATTTAATGAAATTTAGTAGTTTTGTATAAGTAACTACAGCCAATAGATTGACGTTAACAAATTTTTTTAGGCCTTCTAGTTTTTTCGAAACCATAGCCAACTTTGTTATTTCTTATGACCGCCATATTGAATTTATACGTCAATAAATAGAGCTTTAAAAGAGCTTTCCAACCATGTATAATAAGCTTATCTTTGAATGACGGAAAATGTGAATTAATTTAAAAAACTGTTTTTCACTTGGTTCCACTTTGGCTATGGTTTCAAAAAAACTAGGCCTAGAAAAAAATTGTTAACGTCATTCAATTGGCCGTAGTTGCTTATACAAAACTACCAAAATAACGGCGATATTTCAATTTTTCAAAAATTTTTTTTATAGTTTTTGCTTGATATTTTAAAAACCCCTGTAGATATTTTTAGTTTTGATACGGCATCTGATTGGGCTTAAAATAGCACAACTTTGTCTCGTTTAAACAAACTCGTATCTCTTACCGTTTCCGAAATCCCCATGTAGTTGCTTTTACTTGGGACACCCTGTATATGACCCTCTGAAAGACCTTCGACACAGCTGGAATGATCAAAAATGGGCGATAGTTTTCTATGTTTTTTCACTCTTTGTGTAAAGAGGAACTATTTTTTCAATCTTAAGCTGGCCAGGAAAAACCCCAGAAGAAAGACAGCTGTTCACTATGTTACACACCGGAGCAGCTATGTATTTTTGTTATATGCTTGTACAGTCGGGGACTTTTTAAATTGCCGTTGTATTTTTTTCTGTCAAAATTAATCATTTAAAGAACTCAAAAATAATACATTTTTAAATATGTATGTCTACAGACACAGGTAAGGTTCAAGATTTTTTTGTTTTGGGTTAAACTACTTTTCCTAATTTCAAATAGAAATATTTTTTATTTTCGAGGGCGGCAATTTAAAAAGTCCCCGACTCTACCAGCAAAAATTCAGTTGCTAATAAGCTTACCGAGATATCTCCTTGATTGGCAGCCGCAATTATATCCGTGAGTTTGTGCAACAAAATACAAAATGGCCCTTGTTCTTCAATGCTCTGACTTAGGTCTAACTAAAAAGAAAACAATGTTTCGGTTAGTCGGTACATCAGCAGCGTAACATTGAATTATAAACCTATTTTTTTATCAAATCAATTGTGCTGCCTAAATTTTAAAGATGCCCAAGTAACATTTTCAATTTTATTTAAATTTTTATAAGGGTTCCAGTTCTTATTAACTTAAGCTACTTTAAAAGATTAAAACCTTCTGAACTTTTGCACTAAAACAGCTTTTTTATGTCATTACTGATTGGATTAAATATTTCATACCTGAAAGACATCAAAACCATATCTCTCACAAGTGCTGGAAAACTCATCCCAATTAAGTTTTTTCAGTTTTTTCTCTGACATCCAGACTGCAATTCTTTTGTTCGATGGCATTCTGTAAGCAATCATCCACATTTCAATAAAAATTAACTAATAAATGCTTTAAGGATAACTGGGGCACCATATTATTGAAAATACTAAATGGAATCCCCACACGGACGCCACTGGCACTAGTCATAAAAATTAGTAGTAGATAGATGTCTTACTTTAATAAAAGTGCATAATAATCACTTTTATTTTTTTTGTCACAAAATAGTCATTTAGGGAACGCTAATAAATATACATTAATAATATACATTTTTGGGACATACCTATTTTGTAAAGCAAAGTCAAACTTTTAATAATTTTTAAAATGGAATTTTGCACCTCAATGATTTTGTATATAGCATTACCAGAGGCATTTTTACATTTGTCTGATCATCAGACAAAAATTTGCTTTAAAAATAAGAAAACATAAATTATGAAAAAGAGGTAAAATTAAACATAAATTTAATTGAAATAAATTGGAATCAACTATTTTATGGCATAAATTTGGAAAATAATTTTTTTTCATGAGACTGACAAATATTTGCTTTAAAAATAAGAAAACATAAATTATGAAAAAGAGGTAAAATTAAACATAAATTTAATTGAAATAAATTGGAATCAACTATTTTATGGCATAAATTTGGAAAATAATTTTTTTTCATGAGACTGACAAAAATTTGCTTTAAAAATAAGAAAAAATAAATTATGAAAAAGAGGTAAAATTAAACATAAATTTAGCTGAAATAAATTGGAATCAACTATTTTATTGCATCAATTTGGAAAATATTTTTTTTTCATGAGACTGTTTTAATCAAATCGCCCCTAAAAAGTTCATTAAAATTAAGTCTAATAATACTGAATAGTTTTTGTAGGTGATGCAATAAAAGCAGCGATTTTTATTACAATAGATTTAGCACAACACAAGATGTTTAGAAAAAATGTAACATCAAAAATTAGGTATTACAAAAGTAAATAAGATAAAGAGAAAATTGATTCTAATAAAGATAACCAAAAAGAAATGTAGAAAGCCTTAAAAGTATTAGTAAGAATAGATAATTTAGTTATTAAGTACTGAAAAGAAAAATATCTGATAAACTTAACTGTTATTTTAGAGATTCAGTTTTTGAGACAGACATAAAGGTAGATAATATTAATCTAGATATTGATATTAGTTTGACTGATTTTTCACTTTTTAAGTGAAGAAGAACTCAATATGGTTCAGAAACTTAGATTTTTAAACAATGTTTTGACTCAATTAAAGATCTGTTATTCAAAATAATTACTATGTCTAAAAATACCTGAAAACCTTCAAACATTGATAATAGCACCAATAAGAAAAGGTAAAAACTCTTTTAATATCAATGATTTTAGACCAGTAAATATGTTATTGACCATAGACAAAATTTTAAAAAAGGTTGTGTATAAACAAATAGGTCAGTTTTTTAATAATAATAATATATTTGTAAAAGAACAATCAGGGTTCTGTGAAAATCATATATGTGAGACTGCCTTAGAATTTGTTATTTCTTCTTGGATAGATTCTTTTAATAATAGTGTGTGGTGGCTCTATTTGGTGATTTATGTAGAGCCTTTGAAACAGTTAATAGAGAAAGACTATTAAAAAATTGAGACATTTAAGGGAAAAATCTAAGAGTTATTTCTAATTTTAAATCATGAGCTGTTGAATTTAAATAACTAATTAAATGAAAATAAATTAAAACCAAATTTCAACAAAACAAAGGGAATAGTTTTAAGTAAGACCAAAAATTTTGATTGAACTTAAATATAAATGGGGACAAAATTTAATTGGTCAAAGAAATGAAATATTTGGGTGTCATAATTGATCAAAGGTTCAATTTTAGGCAGACTATTTGGCAAAAAAGATTGGAAAAAAGTTAGGAGTTTTGAGAAGATATAACAGGTTTATTTCAATTCAATTCAAAAAATACTTTTTGTCAAGAAAAACAAAATCTGTTGACAAAGTAGGCTGTAGTCTTTAAAAATACATAATTCTAACAAGTAACTTAGCTAATAGCAGTTTATAATCTTCTATGCACTAGTTTAGTTTTATTAGTTTTAATAATTCAAAACATCCTGTTGAAAAACCTTTTTGCACCTTACAGTGTCTAGTCTTCTTCTAAAACAAACATAAAAAGCTATAACAAACAAACAAAAAATGTAAAACAGAAACCAAAATGAAATTTTGTAAAATACATTAAATAAATAAAAAATAAATAAGAACTATTTAAAAATTAAAGTAACACACATTTTCAAATTAATCAAAAATAAGTACTTAAGTCAGTGGTTAAAAATAAGGAACTAAATAAATAAGTAGGTAAAAACTTGGTCTAATAGGGACTTATTATTATATTGCAATAAAGACAGGCAGTAGTGCCAAGCACTACGACAGTTTCGCATTATAAAAACAGCTCTCTTCTTTTATTAGGCCTTTGTGTATTATAAAAACCGAAAATAATAGTGCCACCACTATTTATGGAAAATAAATGACTGGATTTATAAATTTGACTTTGGTATGTCACTTTTGAAAGATCAACACTCAGTTTTCAATGGAAAACTGTCAGAATAGTGCCCGGCACTATTATTGCCTGACTTTATTGCAATAAGTCCCTATTATTAAAATATTATTTGTAAACAATCACAATACTATTAAAAAATCACATTATTTAAGATAAGGCTAAAAAAATCAACAAAATAAAGTAAACTCTATCTAAAGTTTTTGTTATAAAACTCAGACAAGGAGTAGTATGACAGCTTTGATTATTTACAATACCATAGTACTAAATACCTCATTTTAGCTCACACCAATTGTGTTGTATTATCAATTCTCACATATATGAACTATATCTAGTGTGAGCTATGGTGATCATGTCAAAAATAAAAATAAAATAAGATGCTCTGATTTCAAATTTATAAATATTTGTTTGTTTCAGATGATTTAGAAACTTTTTTGTCACAGCATCTGTTTGTCTGTCTGTAACAACCAATGCATAACTAAAAAAGTAGTTCCCAATTTTAGTGAAATTTGATACCTAAGGTGGGTTTTGGCTCTAGATGGTCCAATTTAAAAAAGGAAAGGGCTGCAAGGTCAACTCACATATGAATCAACATCATATTAAAGGCCTAACTGTGCATAAAGATATAAAAATACATTTTAATTTTATTTGTTCAGTGGTGTAACAGGGGGAGTGGAATCTGCAATTCAGTGCATCTCTGTGTGGCAGATAGGGGGTTTCTTTCGCAGACCCAAGATTTGTAGCTGTATAGCTAATAAAAAACTATTCAATTCAATTCAATTACCCTTATAAATTAGTATGGCATTATGGAAATACCTACATGTACAAATTTCTTGACATTACTGCAAGCATTACCACAAGATTTGCATGGCATTACTGGTAATACATTTACAAATTTTGGATGAGCTGTAACCCCCTTGAGAAAAATCCAATATTTTTAAAATTTTCTCTAGCATTTCGTGTACCTAAATGAACTACAAATAGTCCAGATTCATTTTCATGCAACAAAACCTTGTTATTTTAGAGTTTTGAGAAGGTTTAAATGCACCAGAACCTGGTTTAACTTGAGGCCCTCACCTAACAGCTTGAGCAAGCAAATTTTTCCTCACCTGTGTGGTAAAAAAATGTCTAAATTTGTTTAACAGCGTTTATTTTTATATTTGTAAAAAAATTTTTTTTCATTGAATTCTATCTTACAAGTAGTTTACCTTACTTTTTTACAGTCCTGCCGATTTGCACACTCTAGCTGCATTGATACATACTAATAATTATTATTATTTATTTAGCGCGTAAATATAAAAAGTTTTTAAAAAATTCCATTTATAAAAAAAAATTATGAAAACAAACAACCACACCAAAGAAAACGTCAAACTTTAAGGTTAACAGCAAAAGTTTGAACGTGGTTTCAAAAAGAAATAGTTCAAAATATTGGACTGCACTGCACTGCCTGCTGAAATGTTTTATAAGGCATGAGAAACATGTTTACAGATCGAATAAACAAACGCCCTAATGGGTTTAGTCAGTCCAAGGACTGAATAACTTTCATCTGTCCCTGGTTTTGTTGAGACCTCTTTCTAGGTAAAAAATAAAATGTAGTTTTTTTTTAAATATGTCTGTCTGTATAGACAGGGTCAGCTTTTTTTAAAACCAAAGGTCACCTGTGGGCCCCGCCCTTGCTTATTTCACAATTTCTTTTCAGTTTTCGCATGAGATTTATTTGTACCATTTCTTTGTCTATGCCTCATTATGGTTTTTTTGATATTTTTTTAACTAGAATTATAAAAAAAACGAAAAGTTTAGGGTTATTTTTCATAAAAAAGGGTTAAGGGTATTTTGTTAAAATTGTTTCCCAAAGGATAATCCTTTCGTGCAGTAGGGCACGTGACACCATTGTAGATTACTAAAGAACATGCCACGTGATAAATCTCACCCTGAGCATAAAGAGTCGTAAAACGAATTCGGAAACGGAAAGCAAGACGGTACCTTACCTGAAATAAGAAGACAGAAAACACACCCAAAGATAAGAAACGAGCTCAGAAATGGAAATCAGAAAAGAGAGTTTTAAAAGGTATTTTAATAATTTTTTACAATTTTGTTTTTTTTTGTTTGCAGCAATCAAAATAAGAATTTATTTTAAGATACATAAGCCAAAAGTATTATAGTATAATTTTTTTCAGCCCTTAATTTTGCAAAATCGTTTCGAAGAATATTTAAATTCCGCGGCGAATTTCAAAGATCTTTTGCATCCAGTGACATTCACATTTGCAGTCAAGCCAATGGGAAGGAGAGCCTGAGCTTCAGTATCAGTACCCACCAGCTAAAGGCCTTCACACACACCTCCGTAGCATGGTGCATAACGCGTGGCATGGGGCTTGCAACCAATCAACGATCGAATAGCAGCGGCCATATTGGTTTTGCATAAGAAAAGTCCATAAGGTTGAACTTCTATGCGCCATGCTATGCGCTATGCATTTTTGTGTGTGATCGGCTTAAAGATTATAAACACACAGGGCTAATAGGCATTAGCCCGAATCTTTCAGCGGTAGGCGGCGCCTTGCTTACGTCACTAGTGGACCTCTTCTCAGCGCGCTTCATTTAATACACATTGCAATGGTGAGTTTTTCTCGCTTTTTTCTTGCTTATTTGCAAACAAATGTTTTATTCGTGTTAGTAAATATAATTAATAATTTCATTAATTCAAAACAAATGATTTGATAAATTAAGAGTTTGCTCTGAGAGCTGAATTTTCTTACCAAACGATATGTTGGAGTTTCTTTTTTAAATAGTTAAAAGTTTTAGAATAGAAGTAGGATTTTTTCTAAAAGTTTAATCAATTTAAATCATTAGATGTATAATGTATTGTTTTTGTTGCGAATATAATAAAATACACTTATATTATGTAGTAACAAAAAGGTATTTATTTGATATTACAGATCTAAAATTGCAATATTTATTATATTATTTTGTCAAAAACCAGTCAGTTTTTGGAGAAAACAGCAAAATAAGATGTGTTTTTCAACGTCTTATGCTTTAAATCAATAGATTTTCATAAGTTTTTTTTTCAAATGATTTACATTGTTTGTGTTGTGAGTTGTTTTTATCCCACCCAGCGCCCGTTTTCACTCCTTCTCCTTTAACATGTTTCTGAAAACTTCTATAAAGAGACTAAAAAAACTTAAGAAAAAAACTGAAACTAAACTTGGAGAGACTGTCTGCATAATAAACTTTCCAATAATCAGTTTAATAAAAGAAGTACGTTTGCGGCATAATTACCAATTTTCTTCAATGTGATTAATTTAATGAGCAAAGAGTTTCCAAAAATTAAAAGTTTATATAAATATAATAATATAAAAGTATATATTTATATTTCTACACTGAAAGAGGGAACACAAAGCTTTTATTTGAACAATAAATTAATGTGCTTTCTTTATATCAATTCTTACTAGTTTGGAAATGTTTTTTTAAACTTGGCTATTACGGCTGCACAAAGTTTGTGATTCGTAGCTCACTTCGAAGTAGAGTTTTAGACAAGCGCGGATTTGAGGGAGGAGGTAACGGGGTAATTACCCCCCCATATAAAAAAAATATGCTCTTTTTCCTAATAAAATAACGGAAAACAGGAGAATTACCCCCACTAGAAAAAAAAATGACATTACAAAAAAAAAATTCGTCGACTATTACCCCCCCCCCCCTAGATTTTGACCCAGATCTGCGCTTGGTTTTAGATAGGTCAAATATCGGCTGAAAAGATGGTACGGCGCGTGAACTTGGCGAGGCACTGCCATGTCCTCAGATTTCCTAAATAGTCAACCACACCGTCAAATTAATGAAAAAACGCAAAAAAAACGGAGGTAAAAACGTAAAAACACCTTAAAATCACACGAACTCTGAATACAAACAAAGGAACTGTCCGCTGGTGACGTAAACAGGCAGTCTTCGTCTCGCTTGAACGACGCTAACATAGAGTTAAATGGAAATAAGCAATCCTGTGTGTTTATAATCGTTGCCCACCGGCCGCCGAAGCGAGCGCACGTACGTCCGTGGCAAGAATTTCAAACGTTTGGAGTGGTTTGAAAAACGAACGAAGCGCAAACATGGCGGCCGGTCGTGTGTTTCGCGAAGTAAATCCGTAAAAATTCGCTTTAAAACTTTTTCTACCTCTTTAATAGAAACAAAAGTACAAACTAACATCGATGATCTTGAAAGAGTGGTAAGAAAAAACTAGTAAAATCATTTTAGTTTCATGCTTTTTTCATATTTAGAAATCACCACGGTTACACTACTCAGTCGCGATAAGAAAAATTTTTACTCGTTGGAAAATTTCCCGTTTTCATGTAAGTAGAGCTTTTCAAATACTTTTTTTTACTGGGAAAACAATAAGTTATAAATATAATTTGAGATTTTCTTAATTTTGATGTGATTATGGAAGTAGAGATGGCAACGATATATCGGTATTTTTTATATATCGATATTTTTTGGAAATATATCAATATATTTATATCGATATTTGACGTTCAATATATCGAATATAATTCGATATATACTAAAAATATTCGATATATATTTTCCGTTTTTTCTAAATCTTTCTTTGAGACATAAAGAAAAAATTCAATTAAACTCGGATAATATTCGATATATTTTTTCCAATTTTTCGAAATCTTTTTCGAGACATAAAGAAAAAAAAATTGTGTATGCTTAAGACCACACGGCAGAAGTCTAAACTTCAACAAATCGCTCGCGTAATGTTCCTTTCACAGTTAGTCGACTCGAGCCGACTTCACCCGAATTAGCGTTACATAGCCGAGCCTAACGGCTCATTTCAATTCACTACCCACAAAAACTGCTAAACGCGCCTAAAGAAGTTTAACTTCAAAAATTCAATTAATCTCTGCACTTCTTGATTTAGCATTCGGAAATTCCCAACCCCAGCCAAAGTGACCAAACCAGTTTAGTTTACCAGTTTAGTGAGAGGGCTGAGTTTTTCCAGCAGAAACACATGGCCGACATTTCTCTTTTTTTTTTAAATATGTAAGAGAAAGAGGAATTATTAAAAGTTGTTCATAATAAATATATTTTTTTTGTATTATAAGAATATATTAGTTTCTAAGTACTTTGCTCTTTTTTTCACCTAATTTTTTGTATTTTTTTAAATAAATTTTTGTTTATTATATAAAAAAAAACGTAAAAAATCTGAGTTACAAATTTAAAAAAAAATATTCGATATATTGGATTTATCGATATTTTGGCCACGATATATATCGTATCGATATATAATTTGGAAAATATCGAACGATACGATATGTCGATATATTTCAAAAATCTGCCATCCCTAATTGGAAGTTACTGGAAGGTAAATTCATGCGGGCGTAGCTAGCCTCAGTTTTCAGGAGGGGCCTTCGGTTCGGTTCGTATTGAATTACACAAGGGCGTATCCAGAGAGGGGCAAGGGGGGCAGCTAGCCCCTTTATCATCAGTTTTTTTTTAAATCAGACCATGAAGTTTAACAACCCAAGCAGCATTTTTCCGACTAACTACTACATTCTACACCAAGTTTGACGTTAATTTGAGTACACTATTTAGTCATAGTAAGGCTGACTTCCCCAGACGACTAGATACTATACGGGTTAACGTTGTCTGAGACGCCGGTAATAACCTAAGTATTTTTAGGATGTTTCTTAGTCAAACAGTGACGTTGCGTTAAGGTCTTCGGGCAACTGTAGTAAAATCTGCACGTTAATTTAACGACCTTTCGATCGCAAGCAGTAACTAATTTCTGACCGTTAATAAAACGTTCCCTTTTTAATCGGCCAAGGCTACTATGGACCGAAGTGGGTAATATTTTCGTTAAATGGGCAACCCAAGTATAAGTTTATGTCAATATTTTAGACACCTTACAACAGCCATTTTTCCTTTCTATACATGATTTTGCCATTGATGCATTTGAAACGTAAATAAACGAAAAAACATTTTTTTTTAGCTTTTTATTCTTTATGCACATTAAATGGTCATCATGATGAATTTTTAACGCTTGATCGATTCTGCATGAAATTTTTCAAGTTTGAGAAATTCTGTTTTTTTACAAAAAATTTGATTTCATCGAAAAGCACAACGGATCTGTGGCGCGTGTGTTTTTTAGGACCAAGTCTATATATAATTATCAATAAACTTGAGAGCGTTCTTGTTTTCCACCTCCAAGAATAAATTTTTTCAAATATATTTCAAGTTATTTTTGTTAGCGGTGCTCCATTGTTTTTATTTGTTAGCATTTGAATTAGTTTTCGCAAAGTGTCCATTTTATACTATAGTGTATAGTATAGTTGTATAAACCCTAAAATGATTGACCAAATTGGTGCATAATAGAGTCGTAACAACGTCGAAGCATGAGTCGCCCGTGTAACCATAGTTCGTCGCCTGACGAATTTAAATACGTCGGCAAAACGTTAAATTGCTGCTTGGGAATCTATTAATAGATTGTGAACTTGCCACTTTTTATGGTAAAAAGGCCACGGAATGTAGAAACCTGACCCCCCCCCCACCCTTCTCTTTTGGACTGGATACGTCCGCCTTGATAATACACATAGGTTTTTTTTAATAGTATAAGCCCTTAGAGCATGAGAGGCCCGAGTTTAACAGCGGCGACGAGGCACCCCAAGCCCCCCTTAACTATAGGCCAATGGGTATAGTTAGTGTAGTAGCACTAGAGACCCTGTATGAATGATATACTTTTGTCACCAAATAATAAGGGCCTGGTTATGTATGACATATTTTCAAGATAAAAATATGTCATACATACAGGGTCTCTAGGCCTGGTAATACATAAGTAGGTACAGTCAGGGAGATTTTAATTGGCCGCGCTTGAAAATAAAAAATGTTCTTCTTTAAAATTAGAAAATCCAGTTTGAACGAAACCAAAAAAAATAGGGAACCTTACCTCTGTCTTTAAACCCCATACCATGTCTTTAAACCCCATACCATTATTATCAAAAATTATGATATGTCCTTTACACATACGTATTATAAAAAAGTCTTTTTTTAAATATCTTTACATTATAAATTTTGAGAGAAAAAAATACCCCGGCAAATTTTTAAAGTCCCTGAATATACATTGTAGTGTCCCTCACAGAAATAAATCAATTTCATTGGTGTCCCTGAATTACATGAGAGTGCTTACTTTTAAATGTATTTTTACATTACTGAATTTCCACAAAATTTGTGAAAATGAAATTATTTTATTAAAAAAAAACAGGACTAAGGACACTCATCGTAGAGCAGTACTATGAGTGTCCTTAGTTGAATCACGTGTCTCTTGTAAGGCCTGATCCACAGTTTCACTTCTTGCAGCTCACTTCTACAGGGCTCTCAACACCTTCATATTTTTTTTCAGACTTCATGCATAAAACTCGAGGGGTCATCAGCTTTTAACAGTACTGTACAAATTTCACAACAGGACCCGACAGTACCACGACAGGATCCAACAGTACTCGACAGTACACGACAGTACCCAACAGTACTCGACAGTACCACGACAGGACCCAACAGTACTCGACAGTACCCAACAGTACTCGACAGTACACGACAGGACCCAACAGTACCCGACAGTACACGACAGTACCCAACAGTACACGACAGGACCCAACAGTACTCGACAGTACACGACAGTACCCAACAGTACACGACAGGACCCAACAGTACACGACAGGACCCAACAGTACACGACAGTACTCGACACAACCCTCTAACCCGAAACAGTGGAGTAGATGCGAAACGACCGGATGACCTTTGTTTTTTTTTTTTTTTTTTTTTTTTTTTTTTTTTTTTTTTTTTGGTCGCAAGTTTTTTGATTGCGCGCTAAGGCCCTGTCGGCCGTCCCTTTTTTTTTTTTGGTCGCAAGATTTGTGAGCGCAGCGCGGTTCCCCAAAGATGATGAGCTTTTTTTGTTTTTTTTTTTTTTTTGTTTTTTTGCTCGCATGTTTTTTGAGGGCGCGCTTTGTCCCTGTCGGACCCCCCCAAGGCACGACGACAGTACTCAACAGGACCCAACAGTACTCGACAGTACACGACAGTACCCAACAGTACACCGACAGGACCCAACAGTACTCGACAATACACGACAGTACCCAACAGTACTCGACAGTACACGACAGTACCCAACAGTACTCAACAGGACCCAACAGTACACGTCAGGACCCAAGTCCTGTTGGACGCTGTACAAAATTTTAGGGTGCCGATGACCCCTCGATAAAACTTCATATTTTTAAAAAAACCTTAAAATTTTCCCCAATGAAGATGAACTGAGGGGCTAAAAGAAAGTTATTGGAATGATGAATAGTCAAAACAATGTCAAAATTTCAAGTTAAGTGGCGAACGGACTAAAAATTGGCTTATAGACTTCGATAGCTTGTATTGTAGGCTTTTTACGGCTAATAAAATATGCTGACACTTTTTCCTTTTTTGTGACATCTATGTTGGTGCAAGCAATGAATTTCCTATTTTCATTTTCTTTTCCTTTTTTGCGCGTTTAAAATAATTTAAATTTTCGCGCTCTTACATATGCATATGGGTTTTCACGGCACCGCACACGTGGGAGGACAAGCAGCGCCGCGATGAGTGCAAAAACAACCACCGTCACAACAAGACACTAGAAAAATCACGGTCCCAAAAAAGTGAATTTTGAGGTGAAAAACTGGACGTTTAAACGTTGACTGGAGCCGCAAGAGAGTCCGAGGTAGGTGCCTTTTCATATAAAATTCCAAATGTATCGTAACTTTCCATTTACTATCGTCAATACCGACAATTATTTTTAAATGTGCTTGTAAAGCCAAACCGGCGACCCGTCGAAGGAAATTCCATTATGTTTCAGTACTTGCATGCACATTTAATGGTCCTTCTCTCCAAATTAATAGTTTTCCAGACTACCTAGACTCCTGTGGTTCAGCAATTTCCTACAAAAATTCCAAATTTCTATTTTCTATTTCAAATTTCAAAATTTATTTCCAATTTAATTTCAATTATTTCTACAATCAGTAATAAATCAAACAGACCATATTGATTTACGACCTGTTGTGGTGATATGTTCGTTCAAAGTTGATCGAAGTGTTTATTACCGTTCAAAAATAGCTATAGCCAATGCACATATTTCGTATAGTTTACTAGTTCATCAAAGTTGATCGCTTTGTTCATTACATTTTCAGTAAAAGTGGCGTCAATACGCCGAAACTGAAATTTTAAGGCGGTTCTTCCATCTACATTCCTTTAATTATCGATTTTACAGGTGTCGCGTTAACGCGCAGGTGCAAGTGTCGCCGTCACCAGGGTCATCCCGCGCGTTGTTTCTTCGAATACCGACGTTTCTTAGAAACTTTCAGACGGGACCGCTAGTCGTATGCACAGAGTGTGCGATTTGGAATCGAGAGGTGCGGGGTTCAATCTTTGGTGAGACATAAAAGTTTTTTTTAAAGGATATGTTCAAATAATAACATACAGACAAACTTACAAACATTTCATTTCAAAATTTTCGAAAAAAGTTAATAAAATTAAAATAATAAAATTGTTTAATTTTTGCTAAAATTCGGGTTATATTTTAAGTTATATTTTAAGCATTTTTTTGGGTAATTTTAAAAACAAATTAACTTTCAAAAACAAAAATGTCTACGCAAAAACAGAAAAAACTTTGCGACAAAAGGCTTTTGAGCTTCAACCAAATGGCGGAAGCTCACGAGGTAGCTTTGAAAGCGAACTCGGATACAGCGTTTCACTTTTTGTTTAAATCCAGATATGAAGACGTCGAAGAATGTCATGCTCAATTATATAATTTTCATAACCAAATTATTGGCTCTCTCGAAGAGTTTAAACTTTCATTTGACGAGCAGGATAAAACTAGAAAAGACTTTGACAACCTTTATTATGAATGTAAGGGTATTTACTACGACCTTTTTAGGGCCAACCCTGTCAATTACGTAGGCAACCCTAACCAACAAAATATTGTTCAGAGGTCAAATACAAGATCATTTCCACAACCAAGGTTGCCAATTTTCGATGGTAATTATAACAACTGGCAACACTGGTTTGACTTATTTAAAGTCATGGTACATCAAAATTCTGATTTAAGTGATATAGAGAAATTTCAACAATTGCGGAGTTCTGTTCTGAATGAAGCCCTTTCTCTAGTAAAAACCATTCCCCTCGCAGATAGCAATTATCACATTGCGTATGAAACCTTAGTAAAGAGGTATCAAAATAAACGAATTATTGCTACTACCGCTTTGAATGCTATTAACTTTCTTTCAACTAAGTCCAGTTCTGGGAAAGAATTACGTTCCATGTTGGATACATTTTCTGAGAATCTAGCCATCTTAAATGAGCTTGGTTTTCCTACAAAAGAATGGGACTTTCTTACTTTTAACATGATGCTCTCAAAACTTGAAGTCAAGATGAGGACTGATTTCGAACTTTACTATAGTAGAGAGAAAAACAATTCAGAAATTCCGTCCTACACTGATCTTTACACGTTTATAGAAAATCATTGCGTTGCGCTCGAATCTGTAGTGCAAATGCCCAGTTTTAGTAGGCAAAATCAAACCCTTAGACAACCTCAAACTACGCGTAATTCTCAACAGAACAGTTTTCAGAGAAACAGTTTTAATAATTTTAATTCACCTTCTGCTTTCAATACAACTATTTCAAATCAAAGTTCAAATTCAAGAAATCAACAAAATACTTTACAAAATAGCAATCAACGCAGCAACCCTCAAATACAAAATAATCAGAACAGAACTTTTAATCCAAAAATAAAATGTTACCTATGTTCTTCGAATCACGCATTATCGAAATGTATCGAATTTCAAAACAAAAGTCCACAGGAAAGGATGGGTTATGTTCGGCAGGTGAATCTATGTCAAAATTGCTTACATTTTGCTCACCAGACCGTGAATTGCCCCTCCTCCTACAACTGCTTTACGTGTGGAGCTAGGCACCACAGTCTTCTTCACGTTCCACAACCAGTAGCGCCCTCTGTGAGTGTTAATTCTTATCCTCCAGAGAACGTTAATATTCCACTTTCCAATTCCAATAGCACCCCTATGTCAGGAAGCCATTCCACAAACTGTCATGCGACAATGATTTCCAAAAATTCCACTTTTCTACTTTCTACCGTTGTAGCTGACATGTTAGACTCAAGGGGACATTACCAACCAGTTCGTATCCTACTCGATTCTGCCTCAGAGGCAAACTTTATTTCAGAAAAATGTCTAAATCGTTTAGGTCTTTCGAAAAGCTTCTTTTCTACTTCTATTCAAGGCTTAAATCAAATGACATCTTCCAATACCAAAGGTAAGACGAAATGTCTTATCAAACCTCAAGGTCAAGCGGGACCTACCTTTGATTTTGAGGCTTTAGTACTTCCAAAACTTTGTACAGAGATTCCTTCTTGCGCTGTCGACTCGAGCAAGTGGAATCACATTCGCAATATCAAACTTTCTGATCAAAACTTCCACATACCAAGTTCCATTGATGTCCTAGTAGGTTGTGAACTTTTTCCGCATCTCTTACAAGAGGGAGTTATCCACGGAGAGCGTGGACAACCTAGTGCTTTTAATAGCATCTTTGGCTATGTGCTGATTGGTAAAGTTGAAACTTCAAAGCAACAAAATCCACAATCACTCATAAGCTGTTACACTTCCATCGAACCATCTCTGGATATCTGCCTAGAGCGCTTCTGGGAGATAGAGCAGGTTCCACATAAGGTTCATCACAGTCCTGAGGATATTATGTGCGAAAAATTATTTTCACAATCAGTTTCACGCAACGAATCAGGTAGATTCGTCGTTCCATTACCTTTTATAAACTTAGAACCCCAGTTGGGTGACACCTATCCAATCGCTTTAAAACGTTTCAAGCTTCAGGAAGCTAGACTTCTCAAAGACTCAGCTAATTATCAAGCTTACAAAGATTTTATGCAAGATTATTTAGACACTGGTCACATGATACCTATTCCTACGCCTATATCTAAAGATGTCTTGGATAATTCCTACTTTATCCCTCATCACAGTGTCTGGAACACTGGGAAGATAAGAGTGGTCTTTGATGGGTCTCAACGTAGTCCCAGAGGTGTCTCACTCAACGAGACGTTGTGCGCAGGTCCTAAACTGCAAAATGATGTCCGTGAAATTCTACTTAATTTTCGAATTCATGCTGTAGCCTTTGTTACTGACATAGTAAAAATGTTCCGACAGATTTTAATTATTCCTGAGCACACGCGTCATCAAAATATTCTATGGAGATTTGATGATCTATGGATGATCCTGTCCAAACCTACTCCTTAAGAACAGTTGTTTATGGACTTAAGTCATCACCTTACTTAGCTATTCGTACTATACAAGAACTAGCTAAACTTGAGTCTGAAAGGTATCCTAATGCTTCCAAGGTGCTTCTTAAAGACATTTACGTCGACGACGTGCTCACTGGGCAGGATTCTGTTGCCTCTGCCAAAGAACTTCAGTCGGAGTTAATCTCCCTGTTGCGCCTAGGAGGGTTTGAACTTAAAAAATGGGCGAGCAACAGTCCGGAACTTCTCTCCTCATTCTCAGAATCAGAAACACAAATGTCCATTCGTTTCGACAAATCCGAACCTAATTTTGTAAAAATATTGGGTTTCCAATGGAATCCTATCTCAGATTCGTTTACCTACTTGGTCGTACCAGAAGATAAACCATGCACCAAGCGAGGTATCTTATCTCAAATCATGAAAATTTTTGATCCCTTAGGTTTCTGTTCTCCCGTTTCTTTACTTGCTAAGCATCTCATGCAAGATCTGTGGAAGGAGAAGCTGGACTGGGATTCTCAGCCTCCTCCGCATATCGTAAATGTTTGGAATCAATTTCGAACCGAACTTCCAAATCTTTCAAATATTAATTTACCTAGACGCCTTTCCATTGATCAACCACGTAGCATTGAACTTCACGGCTTTTCAGACGCCTCTATGATAGGTTACGCGGCTACGGTCTATTTCAGAATGGAGTCAGTTTCCGGAGAAATCCATACCTTTCTTGTAATGGCCAAATCTAAGGTCGCACCAGTGAAAACAGTCAGTCTTCCGCGACTGGAGCTTCTTGGTGCCACTTTACTTTGCGACCTAATTTCCTTTATTCAAAACACTTATTCAGATATTCTTAACTTCAACCAAATCTGTGCATGGTGTGATTCCCAAGTGGTTCTATGCTGGTTGGCGGCTTCACCTCACAGGTTTTAAACGTTTGTGGCAAACCGTATCTGTCACATTCAAGAAACCATTTCTCCTACGGCCTGGAAATATATTCCATCAGCGCTAAATCCAGCCGACTGTGCTTCGCGCGGTCTTATGCCTAATCAACTTGTCAAACATGACTTGTATTGGGAAGGTCCTTGTTTTCTTAGGCTACCAAAAGAGAGCTGGCCTGATGATTTTCGCTGTCCAGACCCTCCGGAAAACGAGGTTATTCTGGAAGAACGCAAATCAGTATTTCAAACATGCACAGTTGAACCACACATGCTTGATACTTTTCTTTCTCGTTACTCTTCCCTAGAGAAAATTCAACGCATAATTTCCTATACTTTTCGCCTTACCGAAAAGAAATCTAAATATCCTAACGAAAATATTACCGAAGTAGAACTTCAACATTCTCTTATTGTTCTCGTTCGGCATGTTCAACGTTCCATCTTTGCTGATCTCATTTCACGTTTGAATGACGCAAAGCTACTTCCTAAACAATTTCGTAAACTTTCACTTTTTCTAGATACACAAGGCTGCTTAAGAGTGGGGGGTCGATTACCACATTCTTCCGAACTCTCTTATTCAGCAAAACACCCTTTACTTTTACCACGTTCTCACCGTCTTACTCAACTTGTCATTGAGTACACTCACAAAAGGTACTGTCATCCCGGTCAAAAAACGTTGCATTACCTCTTGAGACAACAATTTTGGATCCTTTCCCCTCGCTATGCAATCGAGAGTATAACTTCTCATTGCATTTTATGCTATCGATTAAATCCTAAACCTTCCGTACAAATCATGGGCAACTTGCCTGCTCAACGCATCTCTCAAGTAAAGGCATTTTCACATGTTGCCATAGATTATTGTGGTCCCTTTCCAATTACAATGGGAAAGTACCGAGGTGCAAAGGTATCCAAAGGTTATATTCTTGTCTTAGTCTGCTCCGCAACAAAGGCAGTTCACCTAGAACTTACCTCCGATATTTCCACCCCTACCTTTCTTGCGGCTTTTAAGAGATTTGTGGCAAGAAGAGGAAGAATCTCTGACATTTACTCAGATTGTGGTAGCGCGTTCTTGGGAGCTGATCGTTTACTCAAACAGTACTCCCAGGAAGCATGTCACAGTCTAAAAATTACCTGGCATTTTTCAAGTCCTGGTAGTCCGCACCTAAACGGACTAGCCGAGGCAGGAGTTAAATCCACCAAGGCAAATTTAAAACGTGTAATAGGTGAGCAACGGTTAACCTATGAAGAGTTTTTTACTTTTTTGTGTCAGGTCGAATCCATACTAAACAGCCGGCCTCTGTATGCCCAAATTATGGATCCGAATGACTTTCTTCCACTGACCCCTGGTCATTTTCTTACCCTGGAACCGTTGAATTCCGTACCAGAACCCGATTTTTCTGATTCCAAGTTGAACACCCTGTCCCGCTGGCAGCTGGTGCAAAGGCTCCAGTCCGATTTTTGGAAACGCTGGAACTTGGAGTACCTAAACACCTTGCAACAGCGTTCTAAATGGACAGAGGCTTCTAACAATATTAAACTAAATACTTTAGTCGTGGTAAAGAATGAACAAAAACCGCCATTGCAATGGGCTGTTGGGCGAATTGTCGACGTACATCCTGGCTCAGACGGTCATATTCGTGTTGTGACCGTTAAAACAGCTACAGGAACATATCGTCGACCAGTAGTGAAACTATGTCCTTTGCCTATGCCCGACGCATAAGGCAAAATTTTCTTTTCTTTCTTTTTTTCTAAGTATTTTTTTCTTTTCTTTTCATTTTAATTTACATGCATAATTTAATGCATATTTGGGTTAATGTTAAATTGTATCGTTTAATCGCTAATAGGCGAATATTATTTAATTTTTTTTTCCTTTCCTTTTCTTAACTAAGTAAAAACACACGTGTTTTGGCGGCCGGAAAATGTTGGTGCAAGCAATGAATTTCCTATTTTCATTTTCTTTTCCTTTTTTGCGCGTTTAAAATAATTTAACTTTCCATTTACTATCGTCAATACCGACAATTATTTTTAAATGTGCTTGTAAAGCCAAACCGGCGACCTGTCGAAGGAAATTCCATTATTTTTCAGTACTTGCATGCACAATCTATTATTCAAAAAACTGACAAAACTAATAACAATAAAAACCTTAATGGTACAAAATAGGTATACCAGAGGTATACAAATAAATAACCTATACATTTCTTCTCTCCTCAAAAGTTCAGCCTTGGTTAAGGGTTATTCGGCACAATTTGGCAACTGGTCTCTTGTATATTTTATTGTGAATCTTAACATCTGCAACTCGAACTCTACCGTCGGCTCCTGGATATACTTTTGTGACTATTCCAAGTGACCATGAGTTTCTAGGAAGGTTTTCGTCGACTTGCAATACAATGTCATTAATATTTAAAGGATTTGATTCTGACAGCCACTTTTGTCGCAAAGTGATAGTCGGTAAATACTCTCGGATCCACCGTTTCCAGAAACAATTAACAAACACTTGAGAAGTTCTCCATTGTTTTCTTAAAAATGTTGTTTCATCTTCATGAATAGGAGAGTCTAATTTTGTTCTGTTACCACCAAGCAGGAGAAAATGGTTTGGTGTTAAACATTCCATATCATTTGGATCTATAGAAACGTGCGTTAAAGGCCTTGAGTTGACAATATTATCTGCTTCAATGATTAACGTTTGGAGAACCTCATCTTTCGGTGCTTGTTCTTTTAATACTGTATAAAGGGCTCTTTTGATAGATAAAATAAGTCGCTCCCAACAGCCTCCCATATGTGGTGAACCAGGCGGAATAAAATGTCATTCTATTTCTCTTTTCACAAGTTCATCATCCATTTCATTATTCTTAAGATTTTTGACGGCCTCTTTTAGCTCTTTTTCGGCAGATTTCAGATTTGAGCCATTATCTGAGTATAAATGACAGATTCTTCCCCTTCTTGCCATCATTCGACGAATAGCCATTATTGCTGAACTTGTATCCAGACTATGGGCAACCTCCATATGTACGGCTCTGGTGGTAAGACATATAAATATAACCCCATATCTTTTCTCTCTTCGACGACCAACAGTTACATTTAAAGGGCCAAAATAATCCATACCAGTATGTGTAAATGGTGGTGAGAAACAGGCAAGACGAGCTTTTGGAAAATCTGACATTAACGGGATTTCAGGCTGAACTCTTCTTCTTTGACAAATCACACATTGTCTGCTGACTTTTTTCACTAAATTTTTCATACTTAAAATCCAGTATTTTTCTTTAATTTTATTCGATATGTATTCAACTCCAAGGTGTAGACATTGCTTATGATAGTTCAACAAGTAATTTTGCAAATTTGTATTTCGAGCTTAAAATAATGGGATTTTTCATTTCTTCGCTAACACATGCTAATGTTATTCTTCCTTTAAGTCTTAAAATTCCATGATTATCTAAAAATGGTTTTAATTGAAACAGTTTGCTCGATTTTGAGATTTCGTTCTTTTTTTCCAAACATGCTATTTCATCAGGAAAATCTTTTCTTTGTTGAGAAAGTATCCAAATTCTTTCTGCTTCTTTTATATTTTCTACAGTAATTGAGTTTAGTTTTATATCTCCAATTTTTTTCCATTTCTCAACTGCAAAAATACACCATGCTGTAGTTCTAATAAGTCTTGTCCAATTAGAAAATCTTTCAATATCTGGTAAGAGAGATTGATCTTTAACTTCTGGGGTAATAATTACATGTGAAAATTCTTTTTTAATTTCTAGTTCTTGACTGTCAACATTTTCAGATAGTATATTTTGAGGCCAAAACTGATCTTCTTTTTTCAAAAATTCAGGACCTTGTAACCATTTACTATCTCTTAAAATTTTAGGTTCAACTGTCCATTTTGTACCCTCATCAGCTACATTCTCTTTGGTCGGAACCCATCTCCACATTGAAATTTTGGTTATTTCTTGAATTTCATTTACTCTGTTGGCTACATAAGGTTTAAATTTTGAAAAATCACTCTTTAGCCAGTAAAAAACTGTTTGAGAATCTGTCCAATAAAAGACTGATGTTAGTTTAATGCAAAATTTATTTTCAATGTATGATCCCAATTTGCTGGCTAAAAGTGCTGCATTTAATTTCATTCGTGGGATTGAAAGTTGTTTTGTGGGACCTAGCTTGGTTTTTGCCATAACGAAGGAGACACTTATTCCATCGGTATTTTCTATTCTTACGTAGGCTACTGCACAACTTGCTTTAATGATTGCATCGCAGAAAACATGCAGCTGAACTTTTGAAGCGCAATTAAAGATTTTGGAAAAACATCTTGGAATTTTTTAATTTTCTGCTTCCAAAATAATTCTTCTCCATTTTTCCCATCGTAGAACAAAATTGTCGGTAATTTTTTCATCCCACTGTAGCTTATTTCTCCATAAATCTTGAAGAAAATTTTTTATGAAAATTAGGATGTTTGCGACAAAACCTAATGGATCATAAACGGACTTGGTTACTTGAAGAATTTCTCGTTTGGTAGGTATACATGTTCCATTCATGATACCTTCTTTGACTTTATGAAATTTTGCTTTAAAAATAAATTTATCTTTGTTGGGGTCCCAATGTAAACCCAAAACTCTTTCTTGTCGTAGTTCTGAATAAAATTCTAAATCTTTGTTTCCAAGAGATCTTAATTCCTCTGGTATTTCTGTTAGTACTGTTTTTGAATTACATACCCAATTACACATTTTGAACCCACCTTCTTTATGAATAAAAATTACTTCTTTTATTAGTTTAATGGCCTTAGACTCTATTGGCACACTGTATAAATAGTCATCCATAAAATGATATTTTTGAATGCCTAAAACTGCTTTAGGATGTTCTAACACGAATTTTTCAGCATTTTCGTTTCTTACATATTGAGCTGAACAAGGGCTGCAGGCTGCTCCAAATAACATAACAGACATCTCATATGTTTCAATTGGATTTTCTTTGTTGTTGCGCCAAAAAAATCGCTGAGCTGGTTGATCTTCATCAGAAATTTTTATTTGTAAAAACATCTCTTTTATATCTCCCGTGAATGCAATTTTATCTTGTCTAAATTTCCATAAAATACTAACAAATCGTTGTACATGTCTGGGCCCTTGAGTAAGTTGTCATTGAGACTTTTACCTCCTGATTTTGCAGCGCAATCAAAAACTATTCTAATTTTCTTTTTATTAGGATTTCGAACAGCAAAATGTGGCAAAATCCAATTATTTGGCTCTGATTGCTCTACTTCTTTTTTTGAAAGTTTTCTAGCATATCCTTTATCAATGTAATCTTCCATCTTTTCTATATAGGCTATCTTAAAATTATCATCTTTTTCCATCTGTTTTTCTACATATTCAAGTCGTTTTAGTGCAATATTTTTACTTTCTGGCAGGCAAGTTCCCTTTTTCCACAATAATCCAGTTTCCCATTTTCTTTCTTCTACTTTTTTGGTTGATTTAATCAATTGTTCTTTGGCATGTATAATTTCTTCTGTTTCTGCTTTTAAATTTTCTTGGAGACTGTCAAATTCAAATGTCTTTTGTAATAAGTCACATATTTTTTGGTCATTATTTGAGTGATTAATGGTAAGATGCACGAAGTCAGTTTCTAGTTGTTTTTCTTGTCCCATTTTTCCATGAATAACCCAACCTAATTTTGTTTTTGTGATGACTGGCTCTGTCCATGAGCGTTGAATAACTGATCTTGGAATGGTAAGTGACCAGTTATCTTGGCCTATCAAAATCACTGGCTTTGCGTCAAACATCGATTTAACGGGAATATTTCTAAGATATGGCCATTTTTGTAAAATTTCATCCATATCTATAGTTTGAGTCGGTAAATGTAAATCAGAAACTGTTCTTACATTTTTTAAATGGAAAACTTTGCTATCTGGATTTTGAGCTGAAATTTGGACGGAAACTACCTCTGAAACTTCTGAAGTCTGAGTGATATCATTTGTCCATTGAACACAGAGAGGTTTTACAGTACCTGCTATATCAAGTTGTTCTGCTACTTCTTTTTCTAATAATGTGACAGTCGATGCTTCGTCAAAAAGTGCATAAGAATCAAGTTTCTTTCCTGTTGGGCCTTCTAGTTTAATTGGAGCAATTCGTAATAAAATTTGATTTGATTTTTGAACAATATTTGTGCTACAATTTGACTCGACATTAGTGTTGCCAGAATGTTTTTGTACCTGGGTTGTGTTTTGCTTTGGCAGATCTTTTCCAGTTATTTTCTCTTCTCTCTTTTCATGTGCAGAACTTTCATGTAAAAGTTTATTATGGTAACGTTTACATCCACTTTGGCCACATTCTTTTTTCTTTCGACAAAATCCAGACTGATGACTCAAAAACAAACTTTCTTACTTTTTGACCAATTCCATCTTTCTTCGACGGTCAATCCTTGAAATTTTTTACATTCGTCAATGGTGTGCTTAAAATGGTAATACATACATTTTTGAAGTCTTCTTTGTTCTCTTTCCATTGTAGCGCAAGTTGATTCTCTAAAGTTATGAGATTTAAAACTAGGTTTCGATATAAAACTAGCTCCATCAGATATTTTTTCTAACCATATAGCAAATGTTTTCAAATCGGACTTGTTTCCTTCACTTAAAAATTTTCCCCATTGCAACTTTATTGACGTTGGAAGTTTGGTAACTAACTGTTTAAGGACTTCCATGTTATGAGGATGTTCTTCAGAGTGTAAGCTTTTAATAGTTGCGACTAAATTTAATACTTTATTTGTAAAATCTATTAGACTATCAAAATGATGTTCTTTGATGTAATGCGTTTGTTTAATTTTTTCTACAATTTCGTCAATTATGAAGTCTGGTCTTCCAAAGCGTCTTTCAAGAATAGATATTACCTTTTCAAGTTGTTCCGGAAAATTAAGTAAGTAACTTACACTTTCAAAGGCTTTTCCCTTTAAAGCTTTTCCCAATCTTGACATATTTTCCCTGTCGGTAAATCCACAAAGTTCAGTTGTTTCTCGAAACTGATTTATAAAAGGTGGCCAATCCATGCAACTGCCATTAAAATATGGCAGATCCTTTGGAATATTTTGCCTCAAAACATACTTATTTAAATAATGTGCATCACTTTCCTGATTATTGTAAAATTGTTGCTTGGAATAACCTGGATTTTGACTAGTTGATGCGCCCGTTGACTTCATGTGTATTATTTCGCACAGAGAATTCGGAAACATTGATATTTTTATATTGGTTTTTAACTTCAGACTCATCAAATTTTTCTGGCAAGCTTTGTACTCATTTTGTTATTCTTTGAGGTTGAAAAATTACGCTTTCCGACTTTTGAGAGGATGCCATGGATTTTTCTTTTAATTCTACTAACTTTAATTGTAACTCTATTTCTTTCATATTTAACAATTGGTCTTCTTTTTCAGCTTTTATCTTTTGCATTTCTAAACGAACCTTTTCCATTTCGTATGATGAGTTTTGATCTGCTAGACCGTCCTCCGTCTGTTTTAATGCTTTCGGCACCGCTGTGAATGTTGTCTCTGTTTCCAGTTCTATCGTTCTCGGTAAAAACATTTGAAAATTTTAAATTTACTTCGGAGGTCTTTTCTTCCATTTCGGCACTGTTTTCAGAGCAAATCGCTTAGTTTCTTCCAAAGGACCAAAATGAACGGACTAAAAATTGGCTTATAGACTTCGATAGCTTGTATTGTAGGCTTTTTACGGCTAATAAAATATGCTGACACTTTTTTGTGACATCTATTATTCAAAAAACTGACAAAACTAATAACAATAAAAACCTTAATGGTACAAAATAGGTATACAAGAGGTATACAAATAAATAACCTATACAAGTGGTTTACTAAAAACTCGGCTAGAAAAGACCGTAACAAGTATTTGATATCACAGTGGGGCTATAAAACTTGATTTGGCTTACCTGGCAACTTGGTAGGGGACCAAAAAAAACCTCATTTTTATTCATATTTCCTTCTATTTTTTTTCTTAATTTCATGTTTTTCATGTCTTTATTAAAACATTTCATATTTTTCATATTATATTCCTGTTTATCTGTTGAAAGCCCACAAGCAGCTAGCCATACCAAAGCCGTTTTCAAGCGAATAACTAGTAATTACCTCTGGTTATCCCTTGTTTGACATTTAAAATCACCCACGTAGCAAAAAAATATACCTGGTATGTACTATGCATGTGCTGGAAGTATTTGGTATATTCTACATGGACATACATAGCATTTCTATAGCACTTCTATAGAACGTCAAATCATGTGAAAACGCCACCCCTATTTCATATGCATAGCATATACTAGTGGCATATACCACCAGCACATGTTTATTTTATGTGCATAAATAAATATACCTGGTTCTGACAAAAAAATTGTAATCCATATATTCTATAATTATAAAATTTGACAAATATCAATATACTAAATACATATACTATGTATATTCCAAATCTGTAAGATCAACATAAAACTATATATATGCACTGCATAAATTGAAATTGTTTGTCAGGTGGATCTCAAATAATATTCCTGGTAAAGATTTTTTTATTATGCATTCCCTCTACATAACAAAAAGTATATACCAGGTATATACTAAATTATATTTTAGGAATAAACTAAAAGTATATGCTATAATATTTATTTTAGGATATACAAAAAGATTATATCGGAAATAAACTAAAATGATATTCTAGAATATCTTTTGTACGTACATCAGGTGTGTACATTTTACGACCCATGCGGGATCATAACCACGGATCACTTCTTTAGTGATCCGTGGCAAAAGTGCACCTGGATAGGTTTGCACTTCCAAGGAAAACCTATTCCGGGTGGTGAGGTTAGGCCTTCTGTAGAAAATAAAATATACCGAAGGACCACTCGAGATAGCTCGAGAAAAACGTGGGGGAGTTAAGAGGGACTGTATCTTTCCACAGGGCTCCAACAGGGAAAAAAGGGCCTAAAAACTTAAATACTAAAAATAGCGCAGCAATGAAAAATTATCAAGAAACGACTTACCATTAGATGTCTTTTGTAGCTACTTGGCTGGCCAGCCCGATTATACGCGAAGTACCAGACTCTCCATTGTTCTATAGTTCAAAATGTTCCAAACACTAATATCTAATAAACTAAAGCGTAAAATTAATAGTTTCCACAATTTAAATATAAAATAATAGCGGTGCGGTGACTTTCCTTGCACGTGGCGCGTGGTTGAGTTGTTCGCCCAGACAATCGGCGTTTTCGTCTGCTAGGCCGAATTTAGCCGCTTATCTCAAATCCTTCATTGCTGGAAGAAGCGCGCGAAGTTTAAATTTAAAATATGGAAAGATATAGCGTAAAGTAAATCAAAATAATATTCTAAAAACGCTTGTAAGCGTAGAAAATGTAACCCAAAAATATTTAAAAACTAAGAGAGATAGCTTCTCTAATTTTAAGTGAAAATTAGAGAATATAATTTTTTACAAAAATAAAAACAAGTTGGGAAACTTGTTCATTCGGCCCACCAAAATGAGCATCATTTTTCGGTAGGTGAATCTGAATCAATTGGAAGGGGGCAAAGCTTGACTAAAGGTCGTTTAAAGATACCGGACGCGGTACGAACATTTGCCACCCTAGCGTGCCCATCAGGCCCTTTAAAAATTTCAATAATGCGACCTACCCGCCATTGAAGGGGCGGTGATAACTCGTCTTTGATAAGAACGAGGGTACCTATTTTTGGCTCTGCGCATGGTTCCAACCATTTATTTCGTACTTGAAGGGTATGTAAAAATTCTTGGCTCCAACGACGCCAAAAATCGGCTTGTATTCGTTGGACCAAGTTCCATCGCGATAACCGATTCTCAGGTTTACTTGAAAAATCTTCATCAGGAACAGAAACTAAAGGTCCATGTGTTAAAAAATGTCCCGGTGTTAAAACCTGTAGATCGTTACAGTCGGTAGATTGCGGGGTCAAGGGGCGAGAATTTAAAATCGCCTCAATTTGACAAAGAACCGTGTACAACTCCTCATAACTTAGAATTTGCGAGCCAATGGTACGAATTAAGTGAGTTTTTACTGATTTTATCCCTGACTCCCAAAGACCGCCGAAGTGGGGAGCTGATGGAGGGATAAAATTCCAGGCGATAGCTTGTTGCGTGCAAGCATTTCTTGCAAGAGCAAGCAATTCTTTGCTTGATTTAACGAAATTTGTGCCATTATCTGAAAAAAGAGTTTTTATGTAACCTCTTCGGGCAACAAAGCGACGTAGCGCAGCTAAAAAAGCGTCCGAAGTTAGATCTGACACTAACTCGAGATGTAAAGCTTTAGTATTTAGACAAATAAAAAGGCAGATATATGCTTTTTGTGTTTTTACACCTCTGTGTTTACTGAGAGTGATAGGTATAGCACCACTAAAATCTACTCCACTAAAAGTAAAAGGCTTTTGTGGAATCAAGCGGTAGGAAGGAATTTGTCCCATGATTTGCTCATAAGAATGCGGTTTGACGCGAAAGCAACGAACACATTTGGATAAAACCGTTTTAATTAAGCGTTTGGCAGATAAAATCCAAAAAATTTGACTAATGAGATATTGGACTGTTTGCACTCCAACATGCAAATATTTTTTGTGCATATATTCAATAAAAAGATAAGAAAGTCTACTTTCCTTGGGTAAAAGAAGAGGATGTTTTTGTCCGTAAGAAATAGACATGGCTTGTTGAAGGCGTCCTCCAACTCTTATAAGACCATCCTGGTCTAAAAAGGGATTCAATTTTTGTATGGGTTTTATGCATTTTTTCTGGTTTTGAAGGTTAAGAATTACTTCAGAAAAGTATTTTTGTTGTTCGTGCTTAGCCAAACATTTTAAAGCGTTAAAGAGATCGATATAATCTATATTTGTCTTTTTTCTGACGTCTGCGGATAGTCTACAATTATTTATGAATCGTAAACTGCGGGCTAAAAGTAGTTGAATAGCGTAAAAATCGGATTTATTATTTAAAAGCGAATCTAAAAAATTTTCCGTTATTCGGTCACAAGAAATCAGAGCAACATTTTTTCGTTCCTCAGTCTCTTCAAATGGTGAGGTTAGGCCTTCTGTAGAAAATAAAATATACCGAAGGACCACTCGAGATAGCTCGAGAAAAACGTGGGGGAGTTAAGAGGGACAGTATCTTTCCACAGGGCTCCAACAGGGAAAAAAGGGCCTAAAAACTTAAATACTAAAAATAGCGCAGCAATGAAAAATTATCAAGAAACGACTTACCATTAGATGTCTTTTGTAGCTACTTGGCTGGCCAGCCCGATTATACGCGAAGTACCAGACTCTCCATTGTTCTATAGTTCAAAATGTTCCAAACACTAATATCTAATAAACTAAAGCGTAAAATTAATAGTTTCCACAATTTAAATATAAAATAATAGCGGTGCGGTGACTTTCCTTGCACGTGGCGCGTGGTTGAGTTGTTCGCCCAGACAATCGGCGTTTTCGTCTGCTAGGCCGAATTTAGCCGCTTATCTCAAATCCTTCATTGCTGGAAGAAGCGCGCGAAGTTTAAATTTAAAATATGGAAAGATATAGCGTAAAGTAAATCAAAATAATATTCTAAAAACGCTTGTAAGCGTAGAAAATGTAACCCAAAAATATTTAAAAACTAAGAGAGATAGCTTCTCTAATTTTAAGTGAAAATTAGAGAATATAATTATTTACAAAAATAAAAACAAGTTGGGAAACTTGTTCACCGGGTCATCCCCACTTATGAGTTAATCCTCCTAGTTGGAGGCTCCAACTTTACCTCGAGGTTTGTCTTGATTTAATATTTAGGGTAATTTATGTGTAAATAAATTACTACATTTATCGAGAAATCAAACAATGTCGCGCCATCTAGTTGGTAAGTTATTTAGTAACACCTGTCGTTGGATGCTTGGAAACTAAAAGCTTATTCATATGCCAAAAGAATATATCGAAAATAAACTAACATAATATTCTAGAATATTAATTTTAGAATATACTAAAATATTTTAGGATTAAACTGAAAGTATATTCTCTAATATGTATTTTAGAATATACGAAAAAATATACCGGAAATAAACTGAAATTATATTCTAGAATATCCATTTAAAAATGTACTAATAGTATATATCAGGCTTAAAATAAAAATATATTCCCTAATATTCATATTAGAATCTTCTAAAAGAATATACGGGAACAAAACTACACTCTAATATTTATTTTAGGATATAGTGGGTATAAACTAAAATCATATTCTAAATATTCTTTTCAGAATATACGAAAAGAATATATCAGACCTAATCTAGAAGTATATACTCTTATATTCATTTTAGAATATGCCAAACGAACATATCGGGAAAGATTATTTCAGGTATAAACTAAAACTATATTCTGCAAAATTCTTTTTAGAATATACCAAAAGAATATATCAACTATAAACTAAAATCATATTCTAAATATCCTTTTTAGAATATACAAATAGAATATATCAGACCTAATCTAGAAGTATATACTCTTATATTCATTTTAGAATATGCCAAAAGAACATATCGGAAACAAACTAAAATCATATTCTAGAATATTCTTTTTAGAATATACCAAAAGATTATTTTATGTATAAACTAAAACTATATTCTGAAAAGTTCTTTTTAGATTATACCAAAAGAATATATCAAGTATAATCTAAAATCATATTCTAAATATTATTTTTAGAATATACTAAAAGAATATATCCGACCTAATCTAGAAGTATATATTTTTATATTCATTTTAAAATATGCCAAATTAACATATCGGAAACAAACTAAAATCATACTCTAGAATGTTCTTTTTAGAATACCAAAATAATATTATAGGTATAAACTAAAACTATATTCTGAATTATGCTTTTTAGAATATACCAAAAGAATATATCAATTATAAAGTAAAAGAATATTCTATCCCAGGTAGCAAGGGGTCATCAAAGACGTCTTTTTTTCGCCGAAAAGTGGTCATTTGGATGACCAGCAGGTCATCTACCGAAAAATGTTGTCTTTAAGGCGTCAGGTATTTGACGTCTTTTCGTAGTGTAGTTTTTGACGTCTGAAACACGTTATATATTGGTCACTACCCACACTGCACACTTTGTCCAAGGGACACTCATACTTACATAGATGGTGCCCCAGTCAGTACTTGACCGGATTTATACGGAATGTGGGGGTACGTATGTAAAATAAATTAAATATTAATTCAAGACAAACTTCGCGGTTTCTTTCGCTTCACTGTGGAGAAGTGTAAGTCTAGGCTTAGGTCTATTTTGATCTATACCTCACAGAACACCGCTGTACCTGTTCCAGTACTTCCAGGTCTAAGTCACAGAAAAGTCACCTTCTGTGTCTAAGCTTCCTTCAGTGTTGTCAACTGCAGGGAATATTTTATATATTTAGACGAGTTTAAAAAAGTCATAAAAAGGTTTGTGTCTGGGTGCATGTGTGTCTCATGTTCTGATTTGGTCCCAAATACGTCATATTGCTGACGTGTTTAAAACGTATAAAAATGACGCCATCGTCAGGTTAGAAACGTCAATGGTCATTAAAAATGACCTGTTTTTGACGTTTAAAAAACGTGACCTTGCTACCTGGGATGATATTCATTTTAGAATATAGCAAAAGGATATACCTGGTACATAAATGCTATATTTGGAAAAAACGTCACATATTAATAATATTTTCGTACATTTTATGTATGTGCATAGAATATACAAAGAAAATATTCTTTTCTGACTATCGGAAGTATATACGGGATATATGAATATACCCGGCTTCCTACATGGGCAGCTGTTTAGGCCCTTAGCATCGAAGTTATATGTTCTGTAACGTGTCATTTTTGCGTTTAAGGCAACGTTACATATTTGTTTATTAAGGTAAATAATCAAGGCTCTTCAACTCGTCTTTCTGTACACAAATTAAGGGTATTTTATAGAGCTAGGTTTGGAGGTTATATGGTGTCTAGGAAATTACCTTAAAAGGAGGCATTCCATCGAATTACTGTGGACACTACGCACATCGTATCATCTGGACATCGTAATTGGAATTTAAGATCATAGGTTTCGGGAAAATCACATAAAAACTTTTGATTGTTTTGTTTATCTGTGGAATTTTGTGATTTTCTTTGACGTTCACGAAATTAAACAGCTGTACTGCTGGGGAATGGCGGCGTTGCCAGGAAACATTTAGATGAACATTTCATTCCCTTACGTTTATTCTCGAGGATATTGGGACAATCCGAACCTCATAGCTAGTTGTGATAACACGAAAACATATTTAGGTCCACGATTTGACCAGTAACAACCGAGGCTCCGCCCACTTTGATATCTTTGTTAATTTGATAAAGAGAAGATAAAATAAATACGAGTTATGCACTTTCGTAAATGGAAAATAAACGAGGAATAAAAACCAGGACTAAAAGAGTAAACACAATCGTATTTTTATATTATATAAATTTATATATAATCATAGTTATGTAAAGTTAATAACTAGCTCAGTTAGTCGGATTGAAGGGTTTGTAGGGCTGGCTAGTGGTGAGCAAACTTAACATCTGAACACTCTTGGGACGAGTTTGAGCAGTAGTTCAATGGGTATTTTTAGGTTCAAGTTCAGAAACAACTTTATTAATGTAGAAATGTTTTACAAGAATGGCGTCAAACCATATGAATCTCAGAGAAAACATATATAAAGAGCAAAGGAAACTTTTGACTAAAACTGTAACTAACATACAACTAAATTCTACACTTAGTATAGCTTTACTCATATGGGAATTTGTTGAGTGTTCGAATATTCCTGGGTTTGATACATGCTCGAATCTCCAGTAATTGAATTTACAATTGATGGTTTCAATGCTGAGCTTCTTATAGTGCGGCTGGTTATTTTCCTCCTACTTGCTATGTCGGCAGGGGTCCGGTAGGCAAATGTTCGGTCTATGTATGGAGGGTGTCTCGACGTCCTTGTTATAAAAATTCCAACCGTGGAAATAGATCCGACAACACCTCAATGCGCGTTTTACGTATTTTCTATCCCCTTGGTCGGTGCTGCCCCCTATATACCGGTATGGAAATATTGGTGTATTTCCTCATTGGTTGGTTTAAAAACCGCGGGTTTTTCCTCCAGTGTTGCAAACCGCATTTAGTGACTTTTCTGAGAGAGCGTTTTTTTATAAATAGGTTTGCATCCTTATTTGAATCTAACCGGGAAAATTAGGTTGGTATTGCGTTTTACTGTCCCCACCACATTTACAAAATGGTTTCCGGCCACTTCATTTTTTTATGTTCTCGACAAAGTGCCTGGTCTTTTTTTCCTAAAGAATTTTGGCTGGGCTGGTGGCCGTCTTGTGGTGTCGCCATTGTTTTGTGGTTATTGGCATTGCAGTAGTTGCAAATTATACCCAAGACGGTATAATTGTGAGTCCGTCGTGTTAGGCGTAATCTAAAGTGACGCTCACACCCCTTTTGAAGGGGATTTAAGGCGGCCTACGCCGTTTCTACGGAAAGAGCAGTGGTAAGTTCGATTTTATTTTTTTCATTTTTTTTTATTATTCGAGGACTCTTTAAGATAATATTTGCCTCCCAGATTGTAATTATTTTTCGTGTGAAATGTACTTTTTTGACAAAAGACGTGGGGAATTTTTGACGTTTTTATATTTTTCTTTTAACCACGTGTTGGATAAAAACTATGTATTGTTTTTTCCTTTGGTTACAGCACCGTCCATTCCATCGACGGGATAGTTGTGCTGGTGGAACGAGGTTCTGTTCCATCGACGAGCCAGTTGTAACCCTGGGAAAGGTACGTTAGGATTAGTTTAGTTCATCTGTTTAAATCTACTTTATTTTATTGAGTCGACATGGGGTTCTTGATTTAAACTACTCGGTGTAGGGGAACTTCGTGCAAAATAGACGAATTCCAGGAAACTGAAACATTTCATTTTCCACAGAGTTTTTACGCTCGGGCAAAGATCCAGCACACTTTTCGAAACCATGTGCTGCCCTAGTACCATGTGCTAGTTAGTCAGCAGGGGAGGCGCGGACAGAATAGGACGGGACCCGAAGTAGCGGTAAGAGAACAACACCAGGTTTACAAAATAAAACACACATAAATTAATCAAGGACCAAGGTAGGAGTTTACTTCAATTTCATACAAGCAAACATTTTTTTGATATAATTTTTTTTCCATAAATTCTAAATATAGTTTTAACACTTCTTGTGAACGCAAGATAAAGGGATGACGTCATAACCCAAGATTTTGCGGCATATTTAATTATATTATTTTTCTGTGAAATTGAACGCCCTTAACTAACTTATTTCCCTTTTTCATTGGTTTACATTTCATGTTTATTCAAGTATTATTCTCAGATTTCAATATTTTTTGTATTTTGATCAATTTCATTTCCATCCTCCTATGAAAATAAACAAGATGAACTAATTTTTTTTTATTTGTACAACCCAATGACCAACTTTGCGGAGACAAAAGAGATATGAGATTATATGTTTTAGCGGTTTCTTTACACTGTTTTACCTCATGGGGTGGATCTCGGACTGGGTTGCTGTCTGTCTCATTCTACCCAACGTAGAATGATGACAGCAGATATTTGGTCCAGATCTCCCCTATGATGGAACGATATTGGAAGTGTATTTTTTTTTAACAATCATTTATATAACCGAGTGTCACACTACTGACTCAGATGTAGGTACACTATGACCTGTTAAAGGAGTCCATCTACCTGTAAAGTGCTTCTAGTTTTGTCATCTTAATTCAATCTTTTAGAATTTTATTCTGTTTATTTTTTTTTTGTCATTCTTAATTACATAAATACCCTGGAAGCCTCGGAAGTAAGTAGAGTTTCATTGTTTGGCTACAACGTTTGGGTTGAACTGTATTTTAATTTTAAGATCTTCTTTGTAAAACATTGATATTAAAACACTGTGGCGCACGTAAAATTTTCTTATTTCTGAACCCCCCCCCCCTTCTCCACTGTATAAAAGTTACCGGGCATATCAATGTTTTACCTAGCTGGAAAATACAGTTCTGCTTCCAGATATTTGTTTGATTATTCAGTGGTTTTGTTGTGTCATAAGTTGGCAAATTGTTATTATTCTAATTACAGTACCACAAAATGGCGGCAACGTCTTTAAGCTGCTACAAATGTCACCCAACACATTTTAAATGGCCACAAATTGGCGCCCTACGTGAGTTTTTGGCTAGGTTTTTTGACATCGGATGTAATTTTTTTGGTTTTTTTTTGAATTTAGAAATTTTGTTTTTTTTTTTCAATTTTTTTTTTTTAATTTTTTCAGTGGCTGTCGGTGGTTTTGACACCCAATCATTTTTTTACTATAAAACAGGATTTTCCATCATCATTGGTTTTTTTTTTGAAAAAACACTTTTTAAATATTTTTTGATAATATTTTAATATTTGAGTGTTGATTTGGACTTCGTTTTGTTATTTCAGTAGTTCTCATAGAACTTATCTTCACAAGTTTTTCTTGGAAAATAAAATATTCATTTTTATTTATTAAGGAAGAATAAGTGGATAAAAAACGGGAGTTTTTATTGAACGGAGTCCAACTCATGTCTTAATTCTTTAAAGTTTTTTTTTGTACGGAAAACATGTTTTAATTTTTTTAATTTTTTTAAAGAAAAATAAATACAGCCATGTAAATTTACTTCAATTTTTATTTGTTGATTTATAGGTGGATGGACCTCCAGACATGGTCTTTTTTATGTTTTAAATATATGACATAGGTAGTGTGTTCTTTCTAACAATTTTTTTTGCAGGTTCATTTATTTATATGTTATTATTTCCTGCTTGTGATAAGATAGAAATTGTTTCACAGATTATTTTTTAGTGCAGTCAATTTATTTAGGTCAACAAGTTTTTTTTGGTGATTTTAATTTTTTGTGGGATATCACCACTTGGAAATTGGAATATTTTTACAGGGTTTCACACAAATTTTTCTTGGCTGAGTTGTTTTAAAGTAAATAGAGCTTAACAGCTGGTAGTTTTGTTTAGTTGAAAGTATTAATTAGTAATGAAAGAAAAGGAAAATGAGTTTATTTTGCTTTGTCATTTTCTTTTCTTGTTTTTGGTGGTAACTGTTGATGACAATTAACATCTTACGTCACTCAGTTACATCGGGTCAGAGGAGGGTACTACTACTACTTATAGTTAGCTTGGAAGTTTAGGGAACACAAGGCTAAAATTCCTAGAGCAACATATTGGCTGAAGATCAACGCCAGAGGTAGTTAACATTTGTTTTGGAGTATTTTTTTTGTAGGACAGTTTTTTAGGTCTTTGGTCCAAGTCTAGTTGTCTAGTTGTGTTTTCGTGACTGGTCAATTTTTTTCTTGGTAGAAAATACAGCGTAGGGCTTTGGAGTGCATTTTTTTTTTAAATGACCTACGGGTATTTCTATCAATTAAAGTTTTTCTGGTTCACAATTATTTTTTTCTGTATTTTTTTTTTCTGCGTTCAGGTCATAGCTTGGTCATGGCCAATGGAGAGCAAACATTTATGTTTGAGCCTTGAGAAGTTTTGCCTGCTCCGGATTGAATACAGAGAAAATTAATTTGAAGCCCAACTAGATATAATACCACAAAAGAAATGTTTAACTGAGACAGATATAGATATAAGTTTTTTTGATTTTTTTTAGTTCACTTGTAAAGGTCAGAAATTTTTTAAGTAATGTCATTGTGAGGCCGTGAAATTGGTCAGTGAATTTAAGAGAGACTTTCAGCTAAATATAAATGCTAGGCGGGGGTAATTGGTAAAAATATTTCAAAATTTTACTACTTTATAAATAATTTAATTTTTCTTAAAAAGATTAGTTTTTTCGGTAAACATAACTTCTCGAATTCTTGTTTTGGTCAAAACGGTTTGTATAGTTGTCGTAGTTTTAAAGGGTGACCAGACAGGTTATATTTTTTTTGGGGGACCAAACGGGAACTTCTTGAGTTGCAAAAGGGGAACTTTTTTTTGTCTTAGTTGATCAGGCAGGAATAAATAAATCTTTTACTCCCAAATCATAGTTTTAAATAACAAGATTTATTGGTTAGGTGTTTGGGTCTTATAGTAAAAAACGTTTTGTTTTTGGAGGATACTGGTATGATATGAAATTATTTTAATTTCAGGCCAAATGTTATTTGACGGCAGATATGCTAGTCTTCAGTTTTTTGTTAGTTTGCATTTCAGGACAGTGGCGTGTACTTAAGGAGGCCTGTCATCTGCGCCCATTGTAAAGCAACTTCCAACTTACTTGCTTAGCTTTTTCACTTAATCTTCGTTTTGTTGCTTCTGAAATTAAAGCGTTATGTTGGATAACGATGGATGGTGTTAGACTGAGAAAGTACCTAGGTATTTAGGGATGAAAACTTGGAAGTTGTGGACAATTGGGAAATAATTTTTCTTTATTTCATGTTTTTTAAATTTTAAAATAATTTCATAATGGTGACCTCGAATAATTAAGCAAATTTTTAAATTACAATACACTTTTGTGGAATAAATAGGAAAGTGTTCAGGTTAAACAATAAATTTAAGATCATTGGTTTTTTTTAAAATGATTTCAACCTAAGAATAAAGTTAAAAACAATAGGTTTTCCTTTAGGCGACTAAACATTGATGAGGGCATCTATTTTTGTAAAATCTGATAGTTGTACAGGTTGTAAAGAAGCTAGCTACCTTTTATATTGCAATAATTAGGGTTTTATTTCTCTCGCGAGCTGGGTGGAAATGGAAGAAATGTTTGGTTCGAAGTGTAGAAATCGAGGAACGAGGACTTCCTGCTAATCTTTTTAGGATTTCGCAACTTCGGTTTTCGCTAAATTAAAATACATCCAAATTTGGCCTACAGGCTGAATCTCACATCTTCCAGGACCTTGCAGATTTGCGGAGAAAGACAATTTTTGTGATCTGTTTAGTTATGATAGGAATTAAAATAGTAACATGCACATGAGGGAAATAGATATATTTAGGTTAAAAAGTAGTAAGAACACTGATCTGAACAATTTTCCATAATAGTGTCCTATTTTCACAGGGTGCTTCAAAATATCCTCACCCTTTCTTTGAAATAAGATATTGTTTCGCCTGTGGGTGTTTAACCGTTTGAAAAATATATAGGGTCCAGATGGGATTGGAATGGAAATCACAAGTTTTTGGGTTTATTGACATTATACTTAGGAAATAGGGGAAATGTCTAATAAAAAGTTTTTTTTGGTTTTAGGCCGAGTTTTGTTGATATAACAAAAGTTTATTTGGGGCCGGGATGTTATTATGCTCTTTTAAAATTAATGTAATAGTTTTGGCTTCTTGTTTCCAACCAACTGTTTCATTTCAAAATATCATTTGTATGTGATAGGGTCTCATTAGCCCTTGGACATTTGGTAATTTTGCTTTGACTAATAGTTGTGGAAAGGGCCCAACTTAATTTTATAACTCGTGAACACCAGGAGTAAGGATCTGAGAATGCATTAAGCAGTAAAAAATTTTTTTTTGATTAGATGTTGTGTGTAAAGACACTGGAGTAGGCAGATTTAGTTTTGCAACGTTCTTATAGGTAAACCTTGAAATTGTTTTCATATTTGTTTTTTGAAAGTGCACACAAAATAATTCTTTACGGGGTTGAGTGCAAAGTTTAAAACTTAGGTTCACATTATTATAGTGGTACAGTAAATAAGTACTCATGTTGTTTATTTCCTTTAGTAATAATTTTAAACAAATATACTAACATCGTTTGTTTTTTTTGGAACATAAATATTTTTTTACTTTTCCTAAACTGATTGGTTTTTTTGCAATACGATTTTTATACCTTATGATTCTTAAGTAAATTTAATTTTCAACATTTTTGTTGTATAGTAAATTAATTTTTCTAGCTCATTTACTTTTCACATTGCCACAGTTTTGGGAGAGGAAAGGGAATTGACAACTGTTTATTAAAGGAAAAGAACAAATGTTGCATGACAACTCGAATAAGATTTTTCTGGTGTTGATTTTATAAAAAAAAAAATTAAGGTTCACTAATAGGAGCTGCAACCCCACTTAAACATTTTGCATTTTTTTTTTTAAATATTTTTTAAATATTTTTTTAAAAAATTTTTTTTAAGGAAGGAAACTTGATTTTCTTGTTGGAAAATTTTCTTTTTGGTGCATAGTAGTACCTCGCCCTACAATGGTTTTACCAGTTTATTTAAATATTTTTTTTTCTGAATTAAAATATAATTTCACTCGCGTTTTAACAACCTATCATCATTTGTTTTAATTTTTCTTTCTCCCTACTCCAAACGAGGGTAGAGTAATATTTTGAAAATTTTAACGAGCCACTAATTAATTTTTTTTCATTATTGGGCTACTGTAGTCGACACCAAAAAAAATTTTTTTTAAAAATTTTTTTTTGGACACCTTCCGGTACGATCCTAGGGTCTTCTTGACCATGGTTTGCATCAATTTAGTTAAAATTTTGGGAATTTCATTTTAACGATTATTAGAGAGTTGCAGTCCTACCAAGACGTTATTTGTATAATTTTTTTTATATCATCGGTAATTTTAAATTTTTTTTTTAATTACACACAACATCCTTACTAGTCTAATTCGACGCAATTTCAGCGAGCGGATTTGTTTTTTTTTTAATTGAGCATATTTTACGATTTCTATAACATGAACATCTGTTCCGACGTTTATTGCGTTCACTTATATATTAAGGGATGATTTTGCCTTAAGCAATGCAAGTTTCGTGTAGACTCAGAATAGGTAAGCAGGTTAAAGTGGGTTTTGATTTATTCTTTTTAGAAAAATCATTGTATACGGCGATTTGGGTTTTTTTTTGGAGTTTAGTTGTGGAGCCGTTCTGCAATAGCAGGAGTATACCCTAGCATTAACTGTGTACAACAGCTTTGGGATTTTTGTTATAGGTAGTCTGTTGTACGTTCCATTTAGGGATAAATTTATCTATTCGGTTGCTGAGGTAAACAAACATAACTTAACTTTAATTTTAATCCAGTTCAGCTAGGATAAGCGCAATTATTTTTTTTTTGGTTTTACTCACGCAGGAGTGGAACATAAGACCTGAATACCTGCCAAAACTCTTGTCTCTCTTTTATTTTTTAACTTTTTTTTTATGGCTACTTGTTAATTCTAATTTAGGATTTAAGTAGTTATTTCTCTCTGCAAGGTTGGACGTCATGTTGATTGTACAAATACTTAATATAAACTATGATTACATTTTTAAAAGCAAATAAATTTTATTTTCGTACTGCTCCGGTGTTCTTCGATTTTGTTCGCGTCTGCCCGTATTTAAGTTTTATATTTTCTACATTTGTGAGAAAATTTATAGTGATTTTCACTAGTGAATTTAAAGTGAACTTTGTGTTTGTTATTGCGTGGTTTAGTTTTATAATTGGGAGGTACAATTAACAGTTTTAAATAAAGTTTAAAGTTTGAATATAAAAGGCACCATGGCTATTTCTTTGAGTCGGTTGTCGGACATAAGGTACTTAGTCAAGGACGAGTTAATCTACGAATCAACATGGAGAGGCATAGCCATTGGATCGGTGGAAGAGATGAAGCAACAGCTCATACTGATTAGACAGAGAGAAAGGACCGATGGGAGTATGAGATACCCTCCGTATCCCTTTAAATTTGGCCAGGATGCTTTTAGCTGCATGAAGAAGCTTGATAGTCTGGTACCGCTGGTAGAGAAGTTCTCTGGTACGAGCAAAGGGGGAGAGTTTAGGAAAATCGCTGTAAGGTTGGAACATGTGTTAGCCAGGATAAAAGAAAACTTTGAAGAAAGTCAAACAAAAGGCATACTGGTTGCGGAAACCTTGAGTTTGATTGGGAGGTTGCAGAGCCAAGCAACAGATTTATTAAGAGTTGGCGTGACCTCAGATGATGATGAAGCATCTGAAACCCAATCAACGAGTCGAAGCCCAGATCACTCGACAAATGTTGGCAACATTCCCAGCCAGTCTCAACTCTCGCAACCACAGCACTCGAGCAGACAAAGAACAGCTCAACAGCCCACAAACCAACCGTCGGTCATTGCTCCATTGCAAATGCAAGTGCTTACAAACCCGACTCAAACACCAGTACAAGCACCACTCCCTATACCGATTGAGAATTACGGTACAACAGCTTTTCAGTATCAACAACCGTCTACCGTTCCTTTGAGTTTAGCTGCCCTCCAAAGTAACATAGCACCAATTGCTCAGTCACGACCATTTTCATGTTCGTCGCCAGTACCAATGTCAAGTGATCCTGGTACCTCATATCACGTTGCACCTGTACCTCCGCATAAATGGAACCTTAAGTTTACAGGCGAGAGGGGTACGATCTCCGTCACCGCATTTTTTGAGAGAGTGGACGAGTTGAGTCAGGCTAGAGGAGTTAGCAAAAAGGTGTTACTGAACTCAGGCATTGATCTTTTTGAAAAGTCAGCCTATACTTTTTATAAAGATGTTCGAAGAGAAGTCCATACATGGGAACAGCTGGAACAGAGGTTCATGGCAGAGTATCTTCCTTCTTCATATGGCGAGAAGCTATTGAAGGAAATTCAAAAACGTAAACAAGGCCCTGGAGAGTCTATAGGGACTTACATTGCTGTCATGAACACATACTTCCAAAGACTTGGCTGTCCTGTTTCCGAAGAGGCAAAATTAGCTATCGTCTTCAGAAATATCGCGGACATCTATAAAAATGGGTTGATTGCTACTGAGGTCAACAGCCTATCACATTTAAAAAATTTGTGTCGTAGAATAGACCAGAGATATGGTTTAGAGGAGGAGAATTTTACTCCTAGGAAAAACCAATCAATCGAACCTGACTTGGCCTACGTTGACGTAGAGAGCGACATTGACGATTTTCCAACAGAAGTCAGTGCAATTCAAATATCAAGTACCGCGACATCTAACCAACGGAATTCAAATCATCATGCTGATAGATTTGACAGAGATAGGCAACAGCCAGCAAGCAATTTCGCTGCTAGAGCTGATAGAGATAGACAACAACCCGCTAGTGGTCAGTCTAGTGTAAATGACAGAGATGGACAACCACCACAAGGTGCTAGACCTGGTATGGCGAATAGGGATGTTGTTTGTTATAGATGCAACCAAACAGGGCACATGGCAATCGGGTGCGCATTACCTAGAGGTAAGCAGTGTTATTCGTGTGGACAAGCAGGGGTAACAGTCAGAGAATGTCGTAATTGTAATCGTCAGGGAAACGGACCCAGGCGCTCGTAGGCGGTCGACCTTCGAGTCAGCCTGAACAAGCATCGACCGATAGGCTAACGAACGTCGTAGATTATGTGATAAGTCATGCTCGTAAAGATGAGAGACCTTATTTAGAAGTGGATGTGCTCGGAAATAAGTTATTAGGTTTGTTGGATTCCGGGGCTTCACGTTTGGTTTTTCACTTGATACGACAAAGAAGACGAGTTGTATTGTGGCAAATGGTCAAAGCACGAGTAGTATTGGGACAGTGCAGCTTCCTATGCGAGTTCAGGATAAATTTAGGTTAATAGAGGTCGTCGTCGTTCCTGAGTTGCCGCACACTTTGATTTTGGGATTAGATTTTTGGATTTCGATGGGGATAGTACCGAACTTAAGTACTAATGAGTGGCACTTTGCCGATAATAAAGATGTGATTTGTTCTTTAGAAACATCAGACCAACAAACTACTCTTACGCCTTATGAATCAGAACGACTAGAGGAATTGGTCGATAAATATAAGACTATTATGGGTGACTCACTAGGATGTACAGACAGGGTAGAGCATAAGATTACAACAGATGCAGCACCGATAAGACAACGTTCATATAAGGTCTCACCGGTCATTCAAAAACTTATTGATGACGAGATCGACGAAATGCTGAAAATGGATGTAATAGAACGTAGTAGTAGTTCATGGGCTTCACCAGTGGTAATGGTACAAAAGAAAAACACAAAGAAATATCGTTTCTGTGTAGACTACCGCAAATTGAACTCAGTGACGGCGCGTGATAGTTATCCTTTACCACTCGTATCCGAGACTCTTGACAAGTTGAAAGATGCTAAGTACTTACGCTTATTGGCAAGTACCAATGGAAGAATCATCGAAGCCACTAACAGCATTCATCTGTCGACGAGGTCTCTTCCAATTTAAGCGTTTACCATTTGGTCTTCATAATGCACCTGCAACTTGGCAGAGACTCATAGATAGCATCATAGGAAACGATTTAGACCCCTACGTGTACGTATATCTCGATGACCTCGTAATTGTCACACAAAGCTTTTCTGAACATCTTAGAATTCTTGAGGAAGTCCTACGAAGATTGCAGAATGCAAAGATAACGGTAAGTTGGGAGAAATGCCAACTGTGTCGGCCAGAAATGACTTATTTAGGATTCGTAGTGGACCGTCGAGGCATCCGAGTTGACCCTAATAAAATTAGAGCCATGTTAGAGCTCCAGAGGCCAAGAACTGTCAGAGAAGTTCGTAGAGTTGTAGGTACAATTTCCTGGTATAGACGTTTCATAGAGAATTTTTCAGCGATAATAGCTCCAATTACTGCTCTAACTAAGAAAAATCAAAAGTTCGATTGGACTCCAGGCTGCGAAAGAGCATTTATTAAGATTAAGGAACTTTTAGTGACTGCACCGATTCTTACATGTCCAGATTATAGCAAAGAATTTGTCATTCAAAAAGACGCATCAGGATATGGAATAGGAGCATGTTTAACGCAACCTTATCCTGAAGGAGACAAAGTCATATGCTATTTGAGTCGATCTTTGACTAAGCAAGAACGTGTTTACACGACCACCGAGCGAGAATGTTTGGCATTGGTTTGGGCGATAGAGAAGCTCCGGCCTTATATTGAGGGGATCTCATTTAAGGTCATAACAGATCATTTTAGCTTAAAATGGCTTCATAGCTTAAAAGAGCCCAGTGGAAGACTTGCTCGTTGGTCTGTAAAACTGCAGCAATATGATTTTGAAGTAATCCATCGGAAAGGGAAAGCTTAGTTGTCCCGGACATGTTGTCTCGTGCAGTACCCATAATTGATACAATTTCGCAGCCCAGAGACGTTTCAACAGCAATTAAAGATCGATGGTACCAAAAGATGGTAAGAGAGGGTCGTAGAATCACCGTTAAAATTTATAAACTGGAGACACTGATAATAAGTTGTATAAATATGTCAAACAAGAATACCCTCAACTTTCACCATCTAACGAATATTGGAAAGAGGTATTCCCCAAAGATCATAGGCGTAGAATTATTGGAGAAGCTCACGATCCTCTTACCGCAGGACATATGGGTGTGTATAAAACCTTCCACAGACTGGCAGAAAAATATTATTGGCCAAAAATGCGCCAGGACGTGGCAACTTTTGTAAAGAAATGCTTTGTCTGTGCAGCTCATAAAGGTGATACACAAGGTGTATCTGATCAGATGATATCGCACCCAAAACCAACTCGTCCTTGGGAAATTATCTCAACAGATTTATGTGGATCTCTACCTCGTTCGACAAAGGGTAATTGCTGGATTCTCGTCGTTACGGACTATTTGAGTAAGTTTTCCTAAGTTTTTCCAATGCGAACAGCCCCTACTCAAGCAGTTGTCAAGCATCTTGAGGAGCAGGTATTTATGGTCTTCGGAGTACCCCGTTTGATACTTTGTGATAATGGCCCTCAGTACAAAAGTAACGAGTTTAAGCGTTTTGCTGAGAGTTATCAGGTTAAAATTCAGTATAATCCGTATTATCACCCCAGAGCAAATCCAACAGAAAGGACGAATCGTACGTTAAAAACCATGTTATGTTGTTATGTGAAAGACAACCACAGGAAGTGGGACGAACAAATACATAAACTTGCCTGCGCGATTCGTACTGCAACCCATAAGACAACCAGGATGTCTCCTTTCTTTGTTAATTTTGGTAGGAATATGTGTCTGTCAGGAAAAGATTACTCCAACCCAGTTTTGTTATCTGAAGAGAATGGTGTACAATCTGCAGCTGAAAGTAAGAACGAAGGTTTCCGGAAGCTCTATGCGGATGTTAAGAGAAGGTTAGAGGTGGCGGGCGAGAAAAACGTAGTTCAGTATAATTTGCGTACAAGGGTACCCAACTTTGTTGTGGGTCAGCGTGTTTGGAAGAAGAATTATGTGTTGTCAGATGCTGCGAAATTTTTCTCGAAGAAGTTAGCACCGAAATTCGTTGGTCCTTATGTGATTAGGAATAAAATTTCTCCATGGATATTTGAGCTTCAGGAACCATCGGGTAAAGTACTACCAGGGAGCTGGCATGCCAAAGACCTTAAGTCGGCAGCGGACCTCTCCGATTAACCTTTTTAGGTTAATCGTCTTGAAGTTGGGGGGGGGGATTATGTAACGTGTCATTTTTGCGTTTAAGGCAACGTTACATATTTGTTTATTCAGGTAAATAATCAAGGCTCTTCGACTCGTCTTTCTGTACACAAATTAAGGGTATTTTATAGAGCTAGGTTTGGAGGTTATATAGTGTCTAGGAAATTAGCTTAAAAGGAGGCATTCCATCGAATTACTGTGGACACTACGCACATCGCATCATCTGGACATCGTAATTGGAATTTAAGATCACAGGTTTCGGGAAAATCACATAAAAACTTTTGATTGTTTTGTTTATGTGTGGAATTTTGTGATTTTCTTTGACGTACACGAAATCAAACAGCTCTACTGCTAGGGAATGGCGGCGTTGCCACATCACAAATGGTTTCGGTAACAGGAAGGAAACATTTAGATGAACATTTCATTCCCTTACGTTTATTCTCGAGGATATTGGGACAATCCGAACCTCATAGCTAGTTGTGATAGCACGAAAACATATTTAGGTCCACGGTTTGACCAGTAACAACCGAGGCTCCGCCCACTTTGATATCTTTATTCATTTGATAAAGAGAAGATAAAATAAATACGAGTTATGCACTTTCGTAAATGGAAGATAAACGAGGAATAAAAACCAGGACTAAAAGAGTAAACAAAATCGTATTTTTATATTATATAAATTTATATATAATCATAGTTATGTAAAGTTAATAACTAGCTCAGTTAGTCGGATTGAAGGGTTTGTAGGGCTGGCTAGTGATGAGCAAACTTAACATCTGAACACTCTTGGGCCGAGTTTGAGCAGTAGTTCAATGGGTATTTTTAGGTTCAAGTTCAGAAACAACTTTATTAATGTAGAAATGTTTGACAAGAATGGCGTCAAACCATATGAATCTTAGAGAAAACATATATAAAGAGCAAAGGAAACTTTTGACTAAAACTGTAACTAAAATACAACTAAATTCTACACTTAGTATAGCTTTACTCATATGGGAATTGGTTGAGTGTTCGAATATTCCTGGGTTTGATACATGCTCTAATCTCCAGTAATTGAATTTACAATTGATGGTTTCAATGCTGAGCTTCTTATAGTCCGGCTGGTTATTTTCCTCCTACTTGTTATGTCGGCAGGGGTCCGGTAGGCAAATGTTCGGTCTATGTATGGAGGGTGTCTCGACGTCCTTGTTATAAAAATTCCAACCGTGGAAATAGATCCGACAATACCTCAATGCGCGTTTTACGTATTTTCTATCCTCTTGGTCGGTGCTGCCCCCTATATACCGGTATGGAAATATTGGTGTATTTCCTCATTGGTTGGTTTGAAAACCGCGGGTTTTTCCTCCAGTGTTGCAAACCGCATTTAGTTACTTTTCTGTGAGAGCGTTTTTTTTATAAATAGGTTTGCATCCTTATTTGAATCTAACCGGGAAAATTAGGTTGGTATTGCGTTTTACTGTCCCCACTACATTTACAAAACGGTTTCCGGCCACTTCATTTTTTTGTGTTCTCGACAAAGTGCCTGGTCTTTTTTTCCTAAAGAATTTTGGCTGGGCTGGTGGCCGTCTTGTGGTGTCGCCATTGTTTTGTGGTTATTGGCATTGCAGTAGTTGCAAATTATACCCAAGACGGTATAATTGTCCGTCGTGTTAGGCGTAATCTAAAGTGACGCTCACACCCCTTTTGAAGGGGATTTAAGGCGGCCTACGCCGTTTCTACGGAAAGAGCAGTGGTAAGTTCGATTTTATTTTTTTCATTTTTTTTGATTATTCGAGGACTCTTCAAGATAATATTTGCCTCCCAGATTGTAATTATTTTTCGTGTGAAATGTACTTTTTTGAGAAAAGACGTGGGGAATTTTTGGCGTTTTTATATTTTTCTTTTAACCACGTGTTGGATAAAAACTATGTATTGTTTTCTCCTTTGGTTACAGCACCGTCCATTCCATCGACGGGACAGTTGTGCTGGTGGAACGAGGTTCTGTTCCATCGACGAGCCAGTTGTAACCCTGGGAAAGGTACGATAGGATTAGTTTAGTTCATCTGTTTAAATCTACTTTATTGTATTGAGTCGACATGGGGTTCTTGATTTAAACTACTCGGTGTAGGGGAACTTCGTGCAAAATAGACGAATTCCAGGAAACTGAAACATTTCATTTTCCACAGGGTTTTTACGCTCGGGCAAAGATCCAGCACACTTTTCGAAACCATGTGCTGCCCTAGTACCATGTGCTAGTTAGTCAGCAGGGGAGGCGCGGACAGAATAGGACGGGACCCGAAGTAGCGGGAAGAGAACAACACCAGGTTTACAACATAAAACACACATAAATTAATCAAGGACCAAGGTGGGAGTTTACTTCAATTTCATACAAGCAAACATTTTTTTGATATAATTTTTTTCCATAAATTCTAAATATAGTTTTAACACTTCTTGTGAACGCAAGATAAAGGGATGACGTCATAACCCAAGATTTTGCGGCATATTTAATTATATTATTTTTCTGTGAAATTGAACGCCCTTAAATCTAACTTGTTTCCCTTTTTCATTGGTTTACATTTCATGTTTATTCAAGTATTATTCTCAGATTTCAATATTTTTTGTATTTTGATCAATTTCATTTCCATCCTCCTATGAAAATAAACAAGATGAACTAATTTTTTTTTATTATTTGTACAACCCAATGACCAACTTTGCGGAGACAAAAGAGAGATGAGATTATATGTTTTAGCGGTTTCTTTACACTGTTTTACCTCATGGGGTGGATCTCGGACTGGGTTGCTGTCTGTCTCATTCTACCCAACGTAGAATGATGACAGCAGATATTTGGTCCAGATCTCCCCTATGATGGAACGATTTTGGAAGTGTATTTTTTTTTAACAATCATTTATATAACCGAGTCTCACACTACTGACTCAGATGTAGGTACACTATGACCTGTTAAAGGAGTCCATCTACCTGTAAAGTGCTTCTAGTTTTGTCATCTTAATTCAATCTTTTAGAATTTTATTTTGTTTATTTTTTTTTGTTATTCTTAATTACATAAATACCCAGGAAGCCTCGGAAGTAAGTAGAGTTTCATTGTTTGGCTACAACGTTTGGGTTGAACTGTATTTTAATTAAGATCTTCTTTGTAAAACATTGATATTAAAACACTGTGGCGCACGTAAAATTTTCTTATTTCTGAACCCCCCCTTCTCCACTGTATAAAAGTTACCGGGCATATCAATGTTTTACCTAGCTGGAAAATACAGTTCTGCTTCCAGATATTTGTTTGATTATTCAGTGGTTTTGTTGTGTCATAAGTTGGCAAATTGTTATTATTCTAATTACAGTGTCACAAAATGGCGGCAACGTCTTTAAGCTGCCACAAATGTCACCCAACACATTTTAAATGGCCACAGTTCTCTGCCCTTAGCCTATTAGCACAGAAACACCGGTTGCATAGCTTTTTTTATAACCGGTTAGTTTTTGTTCTTGTTTTTTGCGTTTTTTTAAAGAAGTTTGGTTTAATATGGAAAAAAAGCTTAAATATAATAAACAGTGGTTAGATGAGTACAATGATACAGTTTTTTTTTAAATAATATTTCGTGTATCAAAGTCTACATTGAAAAAATTAGTGGAAGCCAAGGGTTGATAAAACGGGAAAAATTTTGGTAAGACAATATAGAGGATCTCTTTGTATAATTTTTCTTCACAATTGAGGCACACACGATAAATTCCACTCATAGGGCTGTCTAACAAAACATATGATCAAATCCAAGATGTCTTCCATAGGACAAACAAACCGATTTCCCATAAGCCGTAATGTTAACAAAAACGTAAATTTCACAAAAACGACAAAAGCTTCAATCTCAAAAATTAATCAGTTTTAAGAACGGATCCTTTGTGCATATGGGAAAAATGAGTTTTTCTTAAAAATATTAAACTAAAGCGAGAAAATCTGAAATAAATGGGACCATGTTTTCTTAAAAAAGTAGGTTATGTTTTTGTTTATTTTGTTTTTTTTTAAATACATGGTAAATAATCAAGGCTCTTCGACTCGTCTTTCTGTACACAAATTAAGGGTATTTTATAGAGCTAGGTTTGGAGGTTATATAGTGTCTAGGAAATTAGCTTAAAAGGAGGCATTCCATCGAATTACTGTGGACACTACGCACATCGCATCATCTGGACATCGTAATTGGAATTTAAGATCACAGGTTTCGGGAAAATCACATAAAAACTTTTGATTGTTTTGTTTATGTGTGGAATTTTGTGATTTTCTTTGACGTACACGAAATCAAACAGCTCTACTGCTAGGGAATGGCGGCGTTGCCACATCACAAATGGTTTCGGTAACAGGAAGGAAACATTTAGATGAACATTTCATTCCCTTACGTTTATTCTCGAGGATATTGGGACAATCCGAACCTCATAGCTAGTTGTGATAGCACGAAAACATATTTAGGTCCACGGTTTGACCAGTAACAACCGAGGCTCCGCCCACTTTGATATCTTTATTCATTTGATAAAGAGAAGATAAAATAAATACGAGTTATGCACTTTCGTAAATGGAAGATAAACGAGGAATAAAAACCAGGACTAAAAGAGTAAACAAAATCGTATTTTTATATTATATAAATTTATATATAATCATAGTTATGTAAAGTTAATAACTAGCTCAGTTAGTCGGATTGAAGGGTTTGTAGGGCTGGCTAGTGATGAGCAAACTTAACATCTGAACACTCTTGGGCCGAGTTTGAGCAGTAGTTCAATGGGTATTTTTAGGTTCAAGTTCAGAAACAACTTTATTAATGTAGAAATGTTTGACAAGAATGGCGTCAAACCATATGAATCTTAGAGAAAACATATATAAAGAGCAAAGGAAACTTTTGACTAAAACTGTAACTAAAATACAACTAAATTCTACACTTAGTATAGCTTTACTCATATGGGAATTGGTTGAGTGTTCGAATATTCCTGGGTTTGATACATGCTCGAATCTCCAGTAATTGAATTTACAATTGATGGTTTCAATGCTGAGCTTCTTATAGTCCGGCTGGTTATTTTCCTCCTACTTGTTATGTCGGCAGGGGTCCGGTAGGCAAATGTTCGGTCTATGTATGGAGGGTGTCTCGACGTCCTTGTTATAAAAATTCCAACCGTGGAAATAGGTCCGACAATACCTCAATGCGCGTTTTACGTATTTTCTATCCCCTTGGTCGGTGCTGCCCCCTATATACCGGTATGGAAATATTGGTGTATTTCCTCATTGGTTGGTTTGAAAACCGCGGGTTTTTCCTCCAGTGTTGCAAACCGCATTTAGTGACTTTTCTGTGAGAGCGTTTTTTTTATAAATAGGTTTGCATCCTTATTTGAATCTAACCGGGAAAATTAGGTTGGTATTGCGTTTTACTGTCCCCACTACATTTACAAAACGGTTTCCGGCCACTTCATTTTTTTGTGTTCTCGACAAAGTGCCTGGTCTTTTTTTCCTAAAGAATTTTGGCTGGGCTGGTGGCCGTCTTGTGGTGTCGCCATTGTTTTGTGGTTATTGGCATTGCAGTAGTTGCAAATTATACCCAAGACGGTATAATTGTCCGTCGTGTTAGGCGTAATCTAAAGTGACGCTCACACCCCTTTTGAAGGGGATTTAAGGCGGCCTACGCCGTTTCTACGGAAAGAGCAGTGGTAAGTTCGATTTTATTTTTTTCATTTTTTTTTGATTATTCGAGGACTCTTCAAGATAATATTTGCCTCCCAGATTGTAATTATTTTTCGTGTGAAATGTACTTTTTTGAGAAAAGACGTGGGGAATTTTTGGCGTTTTTATATTTTTCTTTTAACCACGTGTTGGATAAAAACTATGTATTGTTTTCTCCTTTGGTTACAGCACCGTCCATTCCATCGACGGGACAGTTGTGCTGGTGGAACGAGGTTCTGTTCCATCGACGAGCCAGTTGTAACCCTGGGAAAGGTACGATAGGATTAGTTTAGTTCATCTGTTTAAATCTACTTTATTGTATTGAGTCGACATGGGGTTCTTGATTTAAACTACTCGGTGTAGGGGAACTTCGTGCAAAATAGACGAATTCCAGGAAACTGAAACATTTCATTTTCCACAGGGTTTTTACGCTCGGGCAAAGATCCAGCACACTTTTCGAAACCATGTGCTGCCCTAGTACCATGTGCTAGTTAGTCAGCAGGGGAGGCGCGGACAGAATAGGACGGGACCCGAAGTAGCGGGAAGAGAACAACACCAGGTTTAAAACATAAAACACACATAAATTAATCAAGGACCAAGGTGGGAGCTTACTTCAATTTCATACAAGCAAACATTTTTTTGATATAATTTTTTTCCATAAATTCTAAATATAGTTTTAACACTTCTTGTGAACGCAAGATAAAGGGATGACGTCATAACCCAAGATTTTGCGGCATATTTAATTATATTATTTTTCTGTGAAATTGAACGCCCTTAAATCTAACTTGTTTCCCTTTTTCATTGGTTTACATTTCATGTTTATTCAAGTATTATTCTCAGATTTCAATATTTTTTGTATTTTGATCAATTTCATTTCCATCCTCCTATGAAAATAAACAAGATGAACTAATTTTTTTTTATTATTTGTACAACCCAATGACCAACTTTGCGGAGACAAAAGAGAGATGAGATTATATGTTTTAGCGGTTTCTTTACACTGTTTTACCTCATGGGGTGGATCTCGGACTGGGTTGCTGTCTGTCTCATTCTACCCAACGTAGAATGATGACAGCAGATATTTGGTCCAGATCTCCCCTATGATGGAACGATTTTGGAAGTGTATTTTTTTTTAACAATCATTTATATAACCGAGTCTCACACTACTGACTCAGATGTAGGTACACTATGACCTGTTAAAGGAGTCCATCTACCTGTAAAGTGCTGCTAGTTTTGTCATCTTAATTCAATCTTTTAGAATTTTATTTTGTTTATTTTTTTTTGTTATTCTTAATTACATAAATACCCAGGAAGCCTCGGAAGTAAGTAGAGTTTCATTGTTTGGCTACAACGTTTGGGTTGAACTGTATTTTAATTAAGATCTTCTTTGTAAAACATTGATATTAAAACACTGTGGCGCACGTAAAATTTTCTTATTTCTGAACCCCCCCTTCTCCACTGTATAAAAGTTACCGGGCATATCAATGTTTTACCTAGCTGGAAAATACAGTTCTGCTTCCAGATATTTGTTTGATTATTCAGTGGTTTTGTTGTGTCATAAGTTGGCAAATTGTTATTATTCTAATTACAGTGTCACAAAATGGCGGCAACGTCTTTAAGCTGCCACAAATGTCACCCAACACATTTTAAATGGCCACAGTTCTCTGCCCTTAGCCTATTAGCACAGAAACACCGGTTGCATAGCTTTTTTTATAACCGGTTAGTTTTTGTTCTTGTTTTTTGCGTTTTTTTAAAGAAGTTTGGTTTAATATGGAAAAAAAGCTTAAATATAATAAACAGTGGTTAGATGAGTACAATGATACAGTTTTTTTTAAAATAATATTTCGTGTATCAAAGTCTACATTGAAAAAATTAGTGGAAGCCAAGGGTTGATAAAACGGGAAAAATTTTGGTAAGACAATATAGAGGATCTCTTTGTATAATTTTTCTTCACAATTGAGGCACACACGATAAATTCCACTCATAGGGCTGTCTAACAAAACATATGATCAAATCCAAGATGTCTTCCATAGGACAAACAAACCGATTTCCCATAAGCCGTAATGTTAACAAAAACGTAAATTTCACAAAAACGACAAAAGCTTCAGTCTCAAAAATTAATCAGTTTTAAGAACGGATCCTTTGTGCATATGGGAAAAATGAGTTTTTCTTAAAAATATTAAACTAAAGCGAGAAAATCTGAAATAAATGGGACCATGTTTTCTTAAAAAAGTAGGTTATGTTTTTGTTTATTTTGTTTTTTTTTAAATACATGGGCGCACCAAGGGGGCGGGGGGCAGGGGGCTAGGGGCCCGGACCCCCCAAACCACATATTTTTTTAGATATTTTCCATATATTTCATGAATAAACAGAAAAAATAGCATAAGGTACAACATCATGGGACCTCTGGAGGCCCCCCAAAGGTTTCGGGTCCCCCCAAGACATATTTCTGGGTGCACCACTGATTATTATGTCAAGTTTTTTTGCTGTTGTGAATTGTGGCAGTGGAGGAAGTAATGATAATGTTAGTTTTCATTGAATTTGAAGTTTTTTGACCAATGAATCAATGAACTATCAGCCCAAGGTAGAGGGAAGTGGATAAGTAGTTCTATTCAAAGAGCCCACTTCAAGGCTCACTTAACAGAGACGAAATTGAAATAGACTAAACTTTTCTCATCAGATTCAGGTTTTCTATTAGTATCTTTTGTTGTACTTGACTAAACCTTTTGCTAAGTAATAGGCCTTCTATAGCGTTAAACTGTGAAAAATATTTCACTATGATTTTTCGGTTTAGACAAAGTTTAATTGTGTTAACCCTCCAGTAGTGACATGAAAAAGAGGCACAACTTATAGGTAGGTCAGTCCAACAGATCAATATACACATATGAGTTCCAACCGAGGTTGGTCAAGCAAACTTCTAATAAGTACTTTACAAAATATGTTTATTTAAAAAAATATAAGTAAACATAATATAAAAAAAAACTTGCAAAATTAAAATACAGTTTTTCCTTGTCATTGGCCTCACACACTGTACATCACCATATGATTTTCCAGGAACTATAATACATAGGGCCTAAGTACAGTCAAACCTATGGTTCATCAGCTCACAACAGTACTGTTCAAATTTTACAACAGTACAATATTCGCTGTTGTATTACTGTTTTTTTGTAACAATATTTGCTCAATTATGTATCTAAAAGTTTATGCAAATAAATATATACTCTACTCTACAATTGGGCGTAACAGCATATGACCCATTAGGACCCACGTTTTTTTGAGAGAAATTGAAAAAAAAATCTGAGAGAACTTATTTGTTTTTCTTGTGGTCATCAAAGTCAACAAAGATGACTTTTTTTCCATCTATTTTTTGATGCCATAAAAATTTTTTTTTGGTAATAAGCTCAGAACAGTACCGTCGAAATTTCACAACAGGACTCATAGTAGGTCCAGCCAGATGCTATACAAATTTTACGGTGTACAAGTTTCAGGTGTCAAAAAGCATGGAAATAAAGGAAAATTTGCACCAAAATAGTTTAAGATAAAAAGAGGTTTGAGTTAGGGAGATTGTCAAATTCACCAGTTTATTCTAAACTGTTTTGAGGTCTGTAAAATAAATATTTATTAAAGAAAAAGAAACTTTGATGATACAGGACTCCACTGGACACTATACAGGATGCTACACTACCAAGAGTATATTTAAGAGTTCTGTAGGATGGTGTACAAATTTGGTTCAGCTCATTACCCACACTTTAACCTCATATTGTTTTCCTTTTCTTTCTTCTCTAGACCCCTTTTTCAACCATATTTTTTTTAATTTTTCAACCGTTTTGAAACAATAATCCATTCAGGAGAGACCCAGTCAGGATCATTGCTGTATTCTAATTTTGAAAGTTGCTTGCCTAGAATAGTAAAAAAATCATAGTGAAGTATTTCTTACAGTTTAACACAATTCTATGTTACACTTCTGCAAAAGGTCCACTCGAGCACAAAAAAGATCCCAATAGAAAATGTTGCCAAAATGGCAGTTACATATTTATCCAAAACAAACCTGACAAAAAACTTTCGAATATTTCAATTTATCCTCTGTGAAGTCAGGTAATAGAGCACTTATCCACGTTCTTTTCCCTTCTTTGAGCTGATACCTAGTTCATTCAAATCAAGATGATTTTTTAAGGTCAAAATACTTGGCATTCCATCAAAATTAACATTATCAAGATCTCCCCAGCTGCCACAATTCATAACAGCACAGAAACTAATAATAATTATTTAAACTGAGTAAAAAACTAGAAAAAAAGTTTAAAAAAACAAAAGTAAATAAAAACATAACCTGACTTTTTGAACAAAACATGATCCCTTTTATTTGAGATTTACTGGCTTTAATTGATTTTTTTTTAAGAAAAACGCATTTTTCCCATGTGTACAAAGGATCAATACTTAAAACAGCATCTTTGTTGTAAATTAAATCGTTTCACTTTTTTTGAAAATTACGTTTTTGTTAACATTGCCGCTTATGGGAAAATGCTTTGTTTGTCCTATGGCAACCATCTTGGATCGAAAAACAGCTGATCGTGACAGTTCGTTAGACAAGCTAATTGCAAAAATTCACGCGAAAAGAAACAAAACAAATGATTGCGAGGTTAGAAAGCCCAATAACCTTCCTCAAAAGTGTAGTAATTACCGGTAGTAAACGCTGACGTACAAAGGGCTCATTCGTGACGTCACTCTTCAAGGAGTGGTATTTACCCAACGATTATAAACACACAGGATTGCTTATTTCCATTTAACTCTATGTTAGCGTCGCTCAGCGAGACGAACAGTGTCTGCTTACGTCACCAGCGGACCAGTTGCTTTGTTTGTACCTCCGTTTTTCGCGTTTTTTCATTTATTTGACGGTGTGGTTGACTATTTACGATGTAAATCTGAGGGCACGGCAGTGCCTCGCCAAGTTCACGTGCCGTACCATCTTTTCTTGAAACATTTCAGCCGATATTTGACCTATCTAAACTCTACTTCGGAATGAGCTACGAATCTCAAACTTTTCAGTCGTAGATCTCCATGGAGTTAAACAATCCCTTCACGTTTAGTTTCATGGAATTCCCAAAAGTACTGAAGTAGTTACGAAATTTAACGTCGAAATTGCCACTCACTCATGTATAGATCATCAAAATTCTACTGTACTTCCAGACATGCTACAAAGCTGAAATTTGGCAGACTGATAGAAGTTATGACCAAAAAAATTAAAAAATCAAAAAACCCCAAAATTCTAATTTAATTCCCTCCCCTATACATGTAAAGTTAAGTAAAAGTAACATTGCCCACTTCCAGATATGGCAGACTGATAGGAACTATGATAAAACTATAGAAAAAATTTCAAAACCCCAAAATTATAATTTACTTTCCTCCCCTATAAATGTAAAATAATGTTAAAGTAACATTGCCCACTTCCGAACACGCTAGAGAGCTGAGCTTTGGAAGGCCGATATTACATATGATAAAACTATAGAAAAAAATTAAAACACTCCAAAATTCTAATTTACTTCCCTCCCCTATAAATGTAAAGTTGTGTAAAAGTAACATTGTCCACTTCCAGAAACGCTCGAAAGCTGAGAAACAAAATTTAAAAACCTCAAAGATTAATTAACTTCCCTCCCCTATAAATGTAAAGTTATCTAAATTAGCATTGTCCACTTCCAGAAACGCTAGAGAGCTGAGCTTTGGAAGACTTATAGGAACTATGATAAAACTATAGGAAAAAATTTAAAAACACTAAGATTTTAATTTACATTCCTTCCCTCTAAATGTAAAGTTATGTAAAATTAACATTGCCTACTTCCAGGAACACTAGAGAGCTGAGCTTTAGAAGGCTGATAAGAACTATGATAAAACCATAGGAAAATATAAAAAAACTCAACATTTTTAATAAGGCATTGCAAAAGTTTTGAACAATATCCCACGTATATTTTACTACTTTAAAACTTAAATATTATCCAAATCCTAAAGAAAAAGCAGTGAAATCATAACAAAAACATTTCATGTAAAAAAAGCCAAGTACGCGAAGGTGGTATTCCGTAAAAAGAATTGAGATAAAAGTAAAGCCAAGTTCTACAACACAAATTTCAAAATTAATAAATTACGGCTGCAAATGACTCTTAGGAAATTGAACGTAAAGAAGTTTGGCTGGAATAGCAATAAAGAAATTTGGTAATTATGCCGCAAACGTACTTCTTTTATTAAACTGATTATTGGAAAGTTTATTTTGTAGACAGTTTCTCCAAGTTTAGTTTCAGTTTTTTTCTTAAGTTTTTTTAGTCTCTTTATAGAAGTTTTCAGAAACATGTTACAGGAGAAGGAGTGAAAACGGACGCTGGGTTGGATAAAAACAACTCATAGCACAAACAATGTGAAAAAAAACTTATGAAAATCTATTGATTTAAAGCATAAGAAGTTGAAAAACACATCTTATTTGGCTGTTTTCTCCAAAGAAATTCAAGGAACCCTTTGAATGTTTTTGGTTTTCTCCAAAAACTGACTGGTTTTTGATATAATAATATAATAAATAATGAAATTTTAGATCTGAAATATTAAATAAATACCTTTTTGTTACTACATAATATAAGTGTATTTTATTATATCCGCAACAAAAACAATAAATTATACATCTAATGATTTAAATTGATTAAACTTTTAGAAAAAATCCTACTTCTATTCTAAAACTTTCAACTATATAAAAAAGAAACTCCAACATATCGTCTGGTAGGAAAATTCAGCTCTCAGAGCAAACTCTTGATTTATCAAATCATTTGTTTTGAATGAATGAAATTATTAATTATATTTACTATCACGAATAAAAAATTTGTTTGCAAATAAGCAAGAAAAAAGCGGGAAAAACTTATGAAGCGCGCTGAGCAGAGGTCCACTAGTGAAGTAAGCAAGGCGCCGCCTACCGCTAAAAGATTCGAGCTAATAAGCAATCCTGTGTGTTTATAATCGTTGGTATTTACCAAGATAGGCGACATTGCGTTTCTTATGATGTTTTGGTGTTCTGTGGATGTTCATGTTCTTTATCTCTTCTTTTTTGGATAAAATATTTAAAACTAAGAAACTATGTCGACCCATGATTCCTTAACCTTATGAACTTATCGGAAAATCATTATCTAAAAAATTGTTGATTATATCAGAAACTAGTACTCGTTTCTGATTATCACTGGCGTATATATGGGGGGCCTGGGGGTCCCGGCCCCCCCGAAGCTAAGATTTTTTTAGATATTTTCGACATATTTCATGAAGACAAACATAAAATAGCATAAAATACGCCCTCATGGGGTCTCGGGCCCCCCCCAAAACTGCCTCGGGCCCACCCCGAAACTTTTTTCTATATACGCTACTGCTGATTATATTATGTTACATACTTATTTATATACACCGACTAAGAAAATATAAGTTCCAACAAACATTTACTGACTTCCCTACTATAATAGTAAAAAAAAAGTTATGAAATAGATCATTGCTTTTGTTAAAAATAATGGTTGGGCAGAATTTCCGAAGTGGTGATTTTGATATAAATTGGTACGAATAATAAAGTTATGAAGACATTTACAAAAATCATGTTTTTTTTTCCGGCGACGTAATATATGCGGCGTCGTGACGCTTTCAAATGTGACGTGACATTGATCCAGATTTTCTGAAATAACTTAATAACTACATTAGATAGGACAGTTCTAATTTCACTTTTTGATAGACAATGATTGTGCCTTTCTAACAAGGTATTACACTTTGGAGGCATGATTAAGTTCCATTAAATAAAAATCTTTAAATTTAGTTTTCATCAAAATTTACATTTTTGTATTTTTCCTTAATTTTGGTTTATCTGAAGCGGTTAAGTGGTTTTAGGGGTGATTTTAGGTTTGGTTGCAAAGTAAGGTTCCTTTTGAGTCTGCCTATAAGAATATATTATAACTTAGATTTTTCACTCGCAGGAAATGATGCAAAAAATTTTGGAATTTGGTCAAGTCAGTTTTTTTATAAAATCCATGGATTTCGCTCATAACAAAAACATTTTTTTACTACACTTTATTTTGAACTATTTTTTTCTTAAGTTTTTATTATCATGTTTTAGAATTTAAAGAAAATTTTAAAAAATATATTGCAGTTCAAAAAAAATAGTCAGGGAGTTTGGGAATTTAATCCAAACACAAGAAATGATACTTTAAAAATCCTTGAATTTTGAGTCAATTTTGGCACCTCTCCATTCATGTCCATGGGATTCTTATATTTCCCGGGTGATTTTGTTCCTCCAAAAGAATTTACTTTCCCAAGGAACAAGCTTTCAAAATTTGTGTAAATCTCCAAAAACCATATTGAAGTTTTCATGCCATTTGCCCCCGAAAATAGCGAAATTTAACGTCGAAATTGCCACTCACTCATGTATAGATCATCAAAATTCTACTGTACTTCCAGACATGCTACAAAGCTGAAATTTGGCAGACTGATAGAAGTTATGACCAAAAAAATTAAAAAATCAAAAAACCCCAAAATTCTAATTTAATTCCCTCCCCTATACATGTAAAGTTAAGTAAAAGTAACATTGCCCACTTCCAGATATGGCAGACTGATAGGAACTATGATAAAACTATAGAAAAAATTTCAAAACCCCAAAATTATAATTTACTTTCCTCCCCTATAAATGTAAAATAATGTTAAAGTAACATTGCCCACTTCCGAACACGCTAGAGAGCTGAGCTTTGGAAGGCCGATATTACATATGATAAAACTATAGAAAAAAATTAAAACACTCCAAAATTCTAATTTACTTCCCTCCCCTATAAATGTAAAGTTGTGTAAAAGTAACATTGTCCACTTCCAGAAACGCTCGAAAGCTGAGAAACAAAATTTAAAAACCTCAAAGATTAATTAACTTCCCTCCCCTATAAATGTAAAGTTATCTAAATTAGCATTGTCCACTTCCAGAAACGCTAGAGAGCTGAGCTTTGGAAGACTTATAGGAACTATGATAAAACTATAGGAAAAAATTTAAAAACACTAAGATTTTAATTTACATTCCTTCCCTCTAAATGTAAAGTTATGTAAAATTAACATTGCCTACTTCCAGGAACACTAGAGAGCTGAGCTTTAGAAGGCTGATAAGAACTATGATAAAACCATAGGAAAATATAAAAAAACTCAACATTTTTAATAAGGCATTGCAAAAGTTTTGAACAATATCCCACGTATATTTTACTACTTTAAAACTTAAATATTATCCAAATCCTAAAGAAAAAGCAGTGAAATCATAACAAAAACATTTCATGTAAAAAAAGCCAAGTACGCGAAGGTGGTATTCCGTAAAAAGAATTGAGATAAAAGTAAAGCCAAGTTCTACAACACAAATTTCAAAATTAATAAATTACGGCTGCAAATGACTCTTAGGAAATTGAACGTAAAGAAGTTTGGCTGGAATAGCAATAAAGAAATTTGGTAATTATGCCGCAAACGTACTTCTTTTATTAAACTGATTATTGGAAAGTTTATTTTGTAGACAGTTTCTCCAAGTTTAGTTTCAGTTTTTTTCTTAAGTTTTTTTAGTCTCTTTATAGAAGTTTTCAGAAACATGTTACAGGAGAAGGAGTGAAAACGGACGCTGGGTTGGATAAAAACAACTCATAGCACAAACAATGTGAAAAAAAACTTATGAAAATCTATTGATTTAAAGCATAAGAAGTTGAAAAACACATCTTATTTGGCTGTTTTCTCCAAAGAAATTCAAGGAACCCTTTGAATGTTTTTGGTTTTCTCCAAAAACTGACTGGTTTTTGATATAATAATATAATAAATAATGAAATTTTAGATCTGAAATATTAAATAAATACCTTTTTGTTACTACATAATATAAGTGTATTTTATTATATCCGCAACAAAAACAATAAATTATACATCTAATGATTTAAATTGATTAAACTTTTAGAAAAAATCCTACTTCTATTCTAAAACTTTCAACTATATAAAAAAGAAACTCCAACATATCGTCTGGTAGGAAAATTCAGCTCTCAGAGCAAACTCTTGATTTATCAAATCATTTGTTTTGAATGAATGAAATTATTAATTATATTTACTATCACGAATAAAAAATTTGTTTGCAAATAAGCAAGAAAAAAGCGGGAAAAACTTATGAAGCGCGCTGAGCAGAGGTCCACTAGTGAAGTAAGCAAGGCGCCGCCTACCGCTAAAAGATTCGAGCTAATAAGCAATCCTGTGTGTTTATAATCGTTGGTATTTACCAAGATAGGCGACATTGCGTTTCTTATGATGTTTTGGTGTTCTGTGGATGTTCATGTTCTTTATCTCTTCTTTTTTGGATAAAATATTTAAAACTAAGAAACTATGTCGACCCATGATTCCTTAACCTTATGAACTTATCGGAAAATCATTATCTAAAAAATTGTTGATTATATCAGAAACTAGTACTCGTTTCTGATTATCACTGGCGTATATATGGGGGGCCTGGGGGTCCCGGCCCCCCCGAAGCTAAGATTTTTTTAGATATTTTCGACATATTTCATGAAGACAAACATAAAATAGCATAAAATACGCCCTCATGGGGTCTCGGGCCCCCCCCAAAACTGCCTCGGGCCCACCCCGAAACTTTTTTCTATATACGCTACTGCTGATTATATTATGTTACATACTTATTTATATACACCGACTAAGAAAATATAAGTTCCAACAAACATTTACTGACTTCCCTACTATAATAGTAAAAAAAAAGTTATGAAATAGATCATTGCTTTTGTTAAAAATAATGGTTGGGCAGAATTTCCGAAGTGGTGATTTTGATATAAATTGGTACGAATAATAAAGTTATGAAGACATTTACAAAAATCATGTTTTTTTTTCCGGCGACGTAATATATGCGGCGTCGTGACGCTTTCAAATGTGACGTGACATTGATCCAGATTTTCTGAAATAACTTAATAACTACATTAGATAGGACAGTTCTAATTTCACTTTTTGATAGACAATGATTGTGCCTTTCTAACAAGGTATTACACTTTGGAGGCATGATTAAGTTCCATTAAATAAAAATCTTTAAATTTAGTTTTCATCAAAATTTACATTTTTGTATTTTTCCTTAATTTTGGTTTATCTGAAGCGGTTAAGTGGTTTTAGGGGTGATTTTAGGTTTGGTTGCAAAGTAAGGTTCCTTTTGAGTCTGCCTATAAGAATATATTATAACTTAGATTTTTCACTCGCAGGAAATGATGCAAAAAATTTTGGAATTTGGTCAAGTCAGTTTTTTTATAAAATCCATGGATTTCGCTCATAACAAAAACATTTTTTTACTACACTTTATTTTGAACTATTTTTTTCTTAAGTTTTTATTATCATGTTTTAGAATTTAAAGAAAATTTTAAAAAATATATTGCAGTTCAAAAAAAATAGTCAGGGAGTTTGGGAATTTAATCCAAACACAAGAAATGATACTTTAAAAATCCTTGAATTTTGAGTCAATTTTGGCACCTCTCCATTCATGTCCATGGGATTCTTATATTTCCCGGGTGATTTTGTTCCTCCAAAAGAATTTACTTTCCCAAGGAACAAGCTTTCAAAATTTGTGTAAATCTCCAAAAACCATATTGAAGTTTTCATGCCATTTGCCCCCGAAAATAGCTATTTTTAGAGAATCTATGAAATCCCATAAAAACAAGTCATTACTGTTATTAACTTGCTGTAGATCTATGACTTGAACTTAACTATAGAAATTTTTGTACTTCTATTATATAAAGCATTCATTTTTTTTAATTAGTGGGGGTGCTGACCATATACTATCATCCCGTTTATTAAAATATCGGGTAAAGCAAAAAAAAAACGGAAAAAAACGGAATTTTTTTTTCGATATATTTCTTGAACTATGCTACCGATTTTATTGAAAAAAGCTGATGTTTGCAGGAAATGAATCAGGATTTTAAGAAAAAAGAATTTATCCGCAATCTTGAAATTACGAGATGGAGCACAAAATCATGCTAAACGCTTTATATTTGCGTGTTGAAGTGTAAACTTCTTTAGGCGCGTTTAGCAGTTTTTGTGGGTAGTAAATTGAACTGAGCCGTCAGGCTCGGCTATGTAACGCTCATTCGGGTGAAGTCGGCTCGAGGTCACTAACTGCGAGAGGAACATTGAGCGAGCGATATGACGATGCGGATGAAGGCCAGTTTTATTAATTTCGACTTGTTAAAGTTTACATTTCTGCCGTGTGGTCTTAAGCACACACACTTTTTTTTATTTTTATGTTCCAGATCTTTTTTTAGTTTTTTCTTTTAATTTACTTACTAAAATCAGTTGGATTGTTCCAAAAAAATTAATTTTTGTTTTAACCTTTATTGTACAGATTTCAATTCTGTCTCCATTCGTTTCCTAATAAATTAATTATTACTAAACCGATTTTCATTAAATAAAAAGTATCAAGGCAAAAATTAATTGCGCTTTAAAGGTCCCTATCGAAATTTATCACCTTCTTAAAATTCAAGATGGCGGTCAGAAAAAGCTCTTTATCCGCCACACAGAACAAAACTTAAATCATTAGGCTTAGCAGTTTTGGAAGTATTAATTTTTATTTTAACCATTGATAGCGCAAAGATGTTTCATAAACTATACGATTGCCTAATTCTGTCTGCATTTACTTCTGAAGAAAGTGTATTTTTACCATATAATAATATTTGTTTTTACTACTACTACTATGTCGGTTTAGAACGTTTTTCTACGTTGTCCGACGCCTATTCTCCACCTCCTTCGATCCTGACAATCATCTTCTGTCAGATTCTTTTGACTCATTGATCTTTGGATTGACTGTTGCCATTCTAGTTTAGGACGTCCTCTTTTTCTGCGCCCTACTGGTTGCCACTCTAGGACCTGTTTTGGTAATCTTTCGTCGTTCATCCGTTGTACATGGCCGTACCATATCAATTGCCTTTTAGTAATGTCATCCGTTATGCTTCCCTCGATTCCCATTCTTTCTTTTATGATCTCATTTCTTATGTGATCTAATCTAGATATTCACATTGATCTTCTTATTGCATCCATTTCGACACTTTCCATTTTTGTTTTGTATTTTTCTGTTACGCGACAAGTCTCTATTCCATACAACAGCGTGCTTTTTACCATTGTTTCATATATGTTAAATTTTACATTCTTTCTTATCTCTCTGCTCCATAAAATACTGTTAAGACATCCAATAACCTTTTTTGCTTTTACTATTATTTTTTCCAATTCTTTACAGTCTGTTCCTGTCTTATCAAATGTGACACCCAAGTATACATACTCATTGCATGGAGATATTGTTTGTCCATTGTCTAGTTCTAACTCACTGGATTCGTTTCCAATACATAAGTACTGTGTCTTGTCCACGTTCACTGTTAGTCCCCACTTTTGGTATTCTTCCATTAACTTTCTCATCATATACTCCATGTCTTCTTTATCATTAGCTACAATTACTTGGTCGTCAGCAAACTGTAGTGTGTATATAGTAAATCGGTCGTTAAGTTGTATTCCCATGCCGTGCACTTTACGTTTCCAGTTTTTTAGAGCCACTGCGATATATATTTTAAAAAGAGTTGGAGAGATACAACATCCCTGTCTTAAGCCTTTTGTTACCAGGAATTCTTTCGAAAGTCGATTTCCAATTTTAATTTTAGATTTTGACCCTTTGTATAGTTCTTTTATCGCTTTTATGTATGTATGATTGAGTTTAGTTTGTTCCAACACCGTCCATAATTTTTCTACTGGAACGGTATCATATGCTTTTTGTAGGTCCACAAAGGTAACATATTTCTGGCGCTTCTTTTCTCAATTACTTGTTTAAGACAAAAAACATTATCACTACAAGATCTGCCTGCACGAAACCCACTTTGCTCTTCTTCTTCTTGTTCATGAAAATCATTCTCTATTAGATATCTAAGAATCCTACCGTACAATCTACTTAGAGTGCTGGTGACTGAAATTCCTCTGTAATTGTTACAATGCAGCTTGTTTCCTTTTTTATGTATTGAGGATATGAATGCAATTTTCCAATCATTAGGTACTGGATGTCGTTTATGCATTGATTGAAAATATATGTGAGATTTTCGAGTAGTTTCTCTGATCCATATTTGAGCATTTCAGCATATATTCCCCCAGGTCCGCTAGCTCTTCCGGATTTAAGCTTTTTTATACTATTCTTTATCATTTCTTTTTCGATGATTACTTCCTCTCCATGTACTTCTATGTCTCTCCTCGGAGAGGCTGTTAGATATTCGGGTCTCGTCTCCTGCAGCAGTCCCTTGTAGTGTTCTGTCCATTGTTCTGGTTTGATGATCTGGATGTTTACTTTTTCTTTTGTTGGATTTTTTACTGTAGAAATTAATTTCCATACTTCAGACCTCTGCCTACCTCCTACGTGTGTATTTATATCGTGGCATTTGTGCTCAAACATTTTATTTTTTTCTATGCGTATCAAACTTCTTAGCTGTCTTCTGGTTTCCCTGTATATTTCTAGGTCTCTTTGCTCTTTAGTACTGAGCCGTTTCAAGTATGTGCGTTTTTTCTCTTTGACCATTTCCTGTATTTTCTCCGTCCACCACATCTTCCTGTTATTTCTATTATTTTGGTATCCAACATATATTTTTTTTTACTTCCTGTTAAACTTTGATAAATTATTATAATCCAAAAAACTATTTTGTCTGGGGGTAAGGCCATCAACGACGCAGTCACCTAAGGTGTTGTTATATGAGGGCAGCCAAATGCGTAGAATACAACGAAAAATTTATTAAAAAATTAATAACAGCACTTGCAAAGTGCAATTCACCCTATTTAAATCGAATATTTTAAAGAATTCTATGATCAGGAGAGGCATCAAAATAGGCGGCCAATACTCCAGCCCCGGACCTGAACCTAATAATTATAAAAACATGTTACAAACACAATTTAACATTCTCTAGTTTCGGTTTATAATTACCGAAATAGAAAAGAAATACTTATTAACTTAGATATTTATGAAATAATAACCTCCGCCAGCGATATTTTTAAAATACCGGTAATTTAATAAAAAAATGCAACTTACCAAGAAACCCAAATAAGTTTTGTTGGGAAATTTTATTAAAAGATTCTGATTTTCTTCTCCACGAACGCACCAAAAAAGATAATGACACAATGTGTTGCATTGTTTTTGACACATTTATTCCAAGCCATCAGATTTCTAATTACTTGGAGCCATTAACTATGAAATACTTGAAATAATACTCTAGAGATGGTATTGCATAGAGTAGGATTTCCTTAAGGTCGATAAGTATATTGTCGGGTAGGATTTTATTTTAAATCGAACCCTTAAACGAGGGTACCGTAGTAGATCTCTTATGTGAATAAAATAAATATGAAACAGTTTTAGAAACGTTACAAACTTTAATGAATACAAAATAAAACTCTGTTGCAATTTGCAAATTGTTACAAGACTTTACTTATGACCTATAAAACGAACAAGACCCAAAATATTAAAATAAAACTTTAACTTACCAAAATAACAAACTGCAAAATATTCTTTAAATATAAAATCTTATGTTTCTTTACTGACAATTACTTTTAGAGGTTTTAGTTAAGTTCAACAAAACTTAGAATATAACTACCGACTTGTCTCCTCTAAGTTTGGGTTTTTATAAACGGTAGGTTGGACCTAAATAATCCATTATCCCCTCTTTGAAGAGCTTGGAGGAACCAAGTCAGTGGCGTTGCTGATAATCCTAAAATTTACTTTACATTCTAGCTAATGAGGTAAACAAGTTAACCTAAACAAAAACAGAGATAAAATACATTTTATAGACAACATTTTCTTATCTCACAGTTTTTCCATGTCCAATCACTTTAAAGGGAAAACCCTCTCACTACTTGCTGTATCCCCACGCTCAACCATTACGACTCCCACTCTAGACTTTTCAATAGTTTTTCTCGCCATAACCATCTGCTGTGTAGTGGGCGGCAACCAAATGTTTTCTATTTTGGAGGGAGGCGGAACCACTTTCTTATCTCAACAGAACCATAATTGTGTTTGTCGCTTTTCCAAGATGGTTTCGTACAGTGGCACAGTCAGGGGTTATTTGCATTCCTGACAATATCAGTAGTTACTCAGGTGACCAACAAATTGGGAGGAAACATGATGACGCCTCCGCGATGCTTAATTTCAAATTCACTATTACAGGTATTGTGGGAAGTATGCTAATATTTTACAAATAAAGCCTTAAAATTACTGCCTATATAAAGCGTTCCTAAAATTATCTTATTATAATATTTTTATTCTAGAACTAATATTTTTTTTTTTTTTTTTATTTGTCAAACACACTGTGTTTTTTTTTTATTACAATCTAGTCAGTAAGACTAATTAGCAATTTTGTTTTAACTTAATTTACTAGAAAAGTCAGATTTAAACTTAGGGTTCACTCAACAGTTCTCCCCGCTTTGTTTAGTCTGTAACTCACAATTGTGTTGTGTTTATAGCATTATTTTGTTTTATGTGTAATTCACTTAGTTTACTAGCTCAAACGGCTTCACTCTTTTTAGTCGTCGAACTAGCATAGTATTGTCTAGAAGCTGAATTGCTTCCACATTCACATGCCGATGGAGTCTATCTTCATGGCTTTTTGCGTACTTTTTTATAGTCTCTGCTACAGTTTCGATTTTTAGATCTCGATGAAGGTCACTATTTCGAACGTACCAAGGTGCATATAGAATATAGATATAGTACAATAAATATAGGTACACGCTGATCTAGAGCTAAATAGAAAACATTTGTAGGTACTTGACAACCCCAAAAGCCGCAGAAAACAGCCAGTTATTTATTTGGTATTTGTATTTTTTGTAACTTCAGACCCCTTTAGTACGTCTATGGGCAGGGCCCGTAGTAGGCACGGGCAAACCGGGCTTCTGCTCAGTGGCGCCCAGTCATAAGGGCGCCAAATCAGAGCTCTAAAGGTGCTAAATTGCACATCTCGAGTAGCCGGATTAGATGTATTTAGAAGTATGAGTATAGGCGCGCCAATTTACTATTTCGCCCAGGGCGCCTAAATATCTATGGCGGTCCTGTTATGGGCTTCAGTTATTTAAATGTATTGTAGATTCTAAGGTTCTATATAAATTCAAAGCATTTTGAGACATAAAACATATTAATATTTTGACAGCAAATAATTAAAGTTTTTGTAGTCGGCACCCCTACTAAATATAAAAATTTTGGTTCCGTTTTCGAGAATAAAGGTTCTCTTTAAATTTGGTATGGATAAAATGGTCATTTTTAAAACGATATTTAAGGTAAATGGTGTAATTTTGGGAATTGGACAATTTTTTAAAAAGTGCTATTTTTAAGTATGTTTGGCATAAAAACTCCGGCACGATTTTTGTAAACTTATACAGTTTTTGAAAGCTTGTTTCTTAATATAACTAATTTCTTTGGAGGATCAAAATCACCCAGAAAATATAGAAATCCGAGGCACACAAATGAAGAGATATCAAATTGAGCCCTAAATCCAATGTGTTTTTTACATAGCATTACTTAAGTTTGAATTTATTTTATATTTATCGCAATATTTTTTTAAATAATTCTGTTAATATTAATTTTTGATAATATTTAGACAAGAAATAAGAATAAAAAAATTAGTCGTGGTACTTAAAAAAAATTATTTAATCTTAAGAGCATTTTTAAAATTTTTTTTTACAAAACGCAATATTGCTAATTTTGGTATTTTTTTGCGCGGTTCTGTGTAAAGATAATATATAAATTTAAGCACATTGTGATAGGCTAACTCAAAAAATACAATAATTATTATACGAGATCAAAATCACCACTAAACTGTGTTCAAGGGAAGCAAATAACCCAAAAATTAAAAAAATTACAAATTTAAATTTTGGTGAAAATTTCATTTCTAAATTTTTTTTTTTTTAAACTCAAAACATTTGTTGAGATTGTTATAGACCGGTAGATAGATACATCTACTGGCTGCATAAAACTGAAAACAAAATTGTCCTATACATTACCGTTTTTGAGATATTTGACAAAAAGTAGGTTACTATCAATCTTCACCTTTAGGGCGTCGCGACGCTACCTATAATGCGACGCCGAGCAAATCACTGTTTTTTTCTAACTTCATAGGCAGTCCTTAAACAGCATGCCAAGTTATATCAAAATCACCCAAAAATTGAATATTTCCAATTTGACTGCCCGACCATAACTGTTAAAAAATTAGTTACGAATGATTTGCAAAACTGTAATACTGCTGTTTTCCCCCAATCAGTTGACAGTTTATCATGCCCGCCCTTCCCCTGTTTCACGGTGGATAGAGTATACCGGTGTTCGGATCTTACAAATATATGTCGAATTTTCACGTCACTGGTGGTCCAGCTGATTTTTAGAAACGAAAGTTAGATGTGATATGAACAACTAATATTTTTTGATTTTTTTGAAAACTAAGGCAATTTTCGTACTATTTTTTAGTATATTCTTATAAAATAATATTTTTTTAACATACCAGTCGTTATTTTTTTAGCCGCTTCATTTCTCTTTACACAAAAACTAAAAATCGAAGAAATGAATGTGTTCGTTTCAGCTTCAAAAATTATCCGGTGATATACCTCTTTGTTTACTACCCAATAGTCCTCGGTCCACCTTTGATATTAAACGATCACATTCAGTTTGACTTGTAGTTTTAAGTTTTGTGTAATAAAAAATAAAGCGGGCGAAAAAAAAATAACTACAATACATCTAGAAAATTACATTTTATATGGATGTACGGAAAAACAGTAGAAAAATGGCCTTAGTTTTCAAAAAATTCAAAAAATATTAGTTGTTCCGTTGTTCATAACAGATCTAACTTTTGTTTACAAAAATCAGCTGGACCACCAGTGACGTAAAAATTCGACATATATATATAAGATCCGAACACCGATATATTCTATCCACCGTGCCCCTGTTTAGCGTTCTTGATCTGGACGATGCAATCCATTCCAATGCACCTAATATTCTAATAACTCGGAACCGGAACTGAACTGGCAACCAACCAATCTTTCATTCTTTGCTGGCGTGTGTTTTGATTGAGGCTTGTGCGGTAATTTTTAAATTTTTTGAAAAATAACCCCTGTTTCTCTTAAAAAAACGTTGCCTACAATTATAGAAAATGAGAGAGTACTTGGCATTCAACCAGGAGCTGAAATTTCCCTGCAGGGATGCCACATCAATCGTAAAAGAGCAAGAGAAAGCGGCTGCCGTGTTCGTGTCTAGCAATGCTTATTATGGCTACCAGCAGCCGCACGTGTGTAGCGGCGGCGCCGTTGCCCCCTTGGACATTCAGATGGATCACGATTACGAGGGGTTACCGCCCGCGAGGCTGCCCTGTCGCAAAAGAAGCCACATGGAAAGTTCCACTCCTGCAGGCAACAGTTGTGTAAACAATGATGCTATTCAGTATGGGAAGTGTAAAAAGCGGCGGGAGAACGGTAGGTCTGCTACATAAGGTCACTCATCGTCAAGCAAGCTTTACAGGTAGCGAAGCCTAACTCTGATTTTCTATTTTTTGGTTATAATTTTTGACATGTTTTCCTCGGTTTCACATTGGCGGCTCGTTGTTATTTTAAAAATGTGGTTTTAACACAGTCTAAAGATCTATTTAATAATGATACAGTTTCAAGATAGTTTGCAGCATAACTTTTTAATTTTAATTATATATATATATATATATATATATATATACAAGGGGTGAACAGCTAACCCAAAATGTGTACACCTATTCTGAAAATTAACAATCTTTGGCTAAGATTGTGAGGGATTGTGGCAAGAATGTGAAAGATTGTGAGGGCTTGTGGAGGTGGCACAGTCCTCTGTGCAGCGGCGTAGCGTACCTGAATAGGCGGGGGGGTGGCTGTCCCAAATTCTTGTGACAAAAAAAAAAAAGGTCATCATGTCTACTATAGTTTCCTTTTCAGCCCTCTTAATTTACTGTTACCGGCCCTGCTTCTACACCAAGGGGTGACCAGCTAACCCCCAAAATGTGTAAGCCAATTGTGAAACCCTAAAGATTGTGAGGGATTCTGGTAAGATTGTCAGGGATTGTGGTAAGATTGTGAGAGATTGTTACAGATTGTGGGTGATTGGGAGGGATTGTGTAAAGATTGTGAAGGATTGTGAACAGATTGTGAGAAATGTGTACACTGATTGTGAGAGCTGTTCACCCCTCATATATATATATATATATATAGTTTAGGTACCTTCATACTGTGTAAAACAACATCTTCAAAATAAACCAGAACCGCCAATGTGAAACCGAGGAAAACATGCCAAAAATATTAACCAAAAAATAGAAAGCTTAGCTTCGCTTCCTATAAAGCTTGGCTTTACGTTAAGTGTCCTTACTGCTACATGGTTCCTAGAATTCATTCTACCTTAATTCTAGTATATAGTACTTTACACAGTGGTGTATATTGGTCATATTTGTTTTATACTGTTTTTCAATCAACACTGCTCTTGGCCTCTCAGAAATCTCTGTGGAAGCAACTGCTCGTTGATTGATCCAAATCCTAAATGGGGAACTCCCAGTGGGATCTCCAATCAAATGTGCTTTTACCACAAACACTCAAATTTTTATTTTTAAAAACATTTTTAAACAAGCAAAACAATGAAAATACCTTCATTTCTTGATTCAACAACAAGAAATCCCATAAATATTTTTCTTCATCTTCAGAACTTGACCCAAGCAATAAAAACACTTCCAACAACATTATTTTGGACTTATATGAGGTATTTTTACTGCCGACTCAGTTTCAAATTCCAACAGCATTAAGAAATTAGACTTGACAAGATTTAAATGTGAGTTTTTATTTGAAGTCAGTGGTATAACTTTGAAACTAGCCAGTAGGAAAACTGCATTGATAGGAGTTTATAGATTTTCTTTGAAAGGTTTTACTTTCTGTTAAACTCTATCTCAAAAACTCACCAAACCATAGTTATAATGGGGGATCTTAATATTGATGACTTAAAAAACTCCAAAGATAAGATCCAACTACATAATGTCATCACTGGTTTTGGCCTTTCATCTATTCTTCCTCTCGAACCCACTAGAATAATGCCAAACAATGAGCCAAGTGCTTTAGATTATGTTATCACTAATTCACTAAGTTTTTTTCTTACCAACAAACTCTTTACATCAAATAGCAGATCACAGATCGCAATTATCAGAAATAAGAAATCTTGTTGATGCTAAAACAACTCAGATAAAAAGATCTTATATTGAGAAAAGGATTTTCACAGAGGAAAACTTAAGAAACTTTAAACTTTTGATGAATTCAAATTTCTATAATGAGAACTGCTTTTCGCAAGATCTGAACGAAGCTTTTAATGCCTTTTGGTTGCACATATTTTATTTTTTAGACATAACCTGTCCTGTTGTCAAAAAAAATTCATTCATTTAACATCAAAAGCTTGGGTCACAAATAGTATATGAGAGTCAAGAACTGAAAAATCTTTTCTGGTTAATGAAAAATAGTCGATCGACAGACACTGAACAGCAATATAGGCAAGCCAAAAAAGTATTTGCAGAGAAGGTCAAAATGACAAAAAAAGAATTTTATCAAAATAAGATTGTTAATGCTGAAAATTGCAATAAAGCCATTTGGCAGGCAGTCAATACTAACTTGGGTAGAATAAAAAAAAATACTAAAACTCCTTTAACAATCAACCATGAAAACACCATTATTACAGATCCACAAGAGATAGCCAACTGCTTTTGCCAATATTTTGCTAACAGTGTAGATGACCTTCTGGCCAGAGAGGGTTTTTCATCTGATGACAACTGCACACTGCCATCATCCAATATAAACTCAATTTTTTTTAGTCCTATAGAGGAATTTGAACTATACACTGCACTAAAACAACTAAAAAACAAGAAAGCTTGCTCAAATATAAATGATATTCCTCTTTTTGTATTAGAAACAGTCTGGGATGCAATAAAAGATCCTTTATGTCACATTTTAAACATGTCTCTTCAAAAAAGTATCTTCCCTACAAAGCTAAAGCTGGGTTTTGTTGTTCCTTTACCTAAAAAAGGAGATCCAGAGCTTATTTCTAATTACAGTTCAATTACAGGCTTATCTTCTCTGTCTAAAATATTTGAAAAAACTGTACTCAATTGTTTAGATTCCTTTATACAGCGCTTTGGGCTATTGTCTTCTCATCAGCACGGTTTTCGCAGCAATTTTTCTACAATAACTGCAGCATTTGACTTAATGCAATTCATTTATGATTCACTTGACTCAAACAAATTCACTCTGGCTGTATTTCTGGATATGACTCGCGCTTTTGATTGTGTCTCTATCAATTTGTTGCTAAAACAACTTGATATGGGATTTCGAGGAAACATAAATAAATGTAGTTAAATTTGGGAATAGTATCTCACAGGAAGCCACTCTTAATCATGGTGTCCCCCAAGGCAGCGTTTTATCACCACTCATATTTATCCTTTTCATTAATGACATGATTGAATATATCCTAAAGCATTGCCAAAATATCAAAATAGTGTTGTATGCTGATGATTGTACAATAGTAATAACAGCCGAAACGTTGAAAGAGCTTGAGGCAAATACAAACTTCATTTTAAAAATTTTTAGTGAATGGTGTGACAGAAACAAGCTACTAATAAACCCAACAAAAACTCAGTACCTTATTTTTCACAAGAGAAAACAAATCACAGACATAAATCTTATACTAAAAAACAATCAAATAAATCGATTGCACATGTATATTTTTGGGGTTTCACATAGATGAAATGCTTACATGGGATAAGCACTGTGATTATGTAGCAGGAAAGTTGAGTTCGAGTTTTTTTGCAATTTTAAACCTTTAAAATCTTTTAACAACAAAACAACTAGTTAATGTTTATTACTCTTTGGCATTTAGCCACATAAGGTATCAGATACTTTTCTGGGGCCAAGGCAGAAACTTTGAACACATTCTGATACTACAAAAGCGCATATTGAGAGCAATTTTTAAAGTAAATCCTCTTGAATCATGCAAGCCTATATTTAAAGAGCACAATTTTTTGACCGCATCTTGTATTCTTATTCTTGAGGCAGCAATTTATGTATGCAGGTACCAAGATCAGTTCCCCGCTGTAAATAGCTTCCATCACCACAATACAAGGTCTGCATCCAACATAAGAATTCCTAATTATAATTTAACACTTTTTAAAAAAAGCCCTTATTGTTTTTCTGCAACAATATTTAACTCTATCCCTGACAGGGTTAGAAGTCAACCCAGCCTAAAAAAGTTTAAATTTGAACTAAAAAAATTTTTGATAGGCAAAGCCTATTATTCAGTCAGTGAGTTCTTGAGATCGAGAGGAGGCTAAAAAAATTATTTTTTTGAATTAACTATTAACACTTATATATGTGTGTAAGTAGCTTAGAGAGTATTTTTTTTTAATGTGTGCTAAAACCATACATTTATTAGGTTAAAATTATCACTATTTTTATTTATTTCTGGGTAACCTACTGTAAACATTTTCTTTTTTACCTTACCTACTTTTTGTGATGTTGTCTAAATTTACTATTGTAAATCTTTTTGGCAATAAAATGATTTGATTTGATTTTGATTTACTATTTACTTTGTTGCTCTATAGATAAATGAAAAAAGAAAAACCACAATAAAAAAAGTAGAGTGATGTATGTATATTGTTTGATCCAAACCATTAATCTATCTCAGGACTGAGCAAGCAAAATCGACCAACATTAGGGTTTCCATCTCCCCGGATTTGCCCGGACATGTTTGGGTTTAGGCGTCTGGGGATGTCCAGGCGGATTTCGAGAAAATGTCTGGGTTATTGTTGAAAATCATTTTTTTAATAAAATAACATTAAATCAGCAAATTTCATAAATTTATTTTAAGTGCTAGGTAGAATTTACCCACTGACCAGCGAATTCGCCAGCCAGGGCTGTTCTAATTTTTTAAATGCAAAAGGTTCGCAATGCTGCCACTGGCTTACATTTCTAGAAAGCGCGTTTTCGTTTTGTTTCGCGCATCTCTATGGAGTGTTTTTGGTTTGCATTTTACTCAGGGCTTCCCCTCTACAACTGAACGCTTTTGTTTTGTCCAGTCAGTGCATTTTGTTTTGTGTGGTTTGTGCTTTTACGCAGTACATCAATATACAGGGTTCCTCAACGATCGTTTGGCAATTGAAAATATGTGAATTGAAGAGATAAATAGTTTACCGCTGTTGTCAAGTTAGCAATTCAAGAAAATGGTTTTCGTTTCGCGATCTAATGACGTTACTCTGACCGGCTGAGTAGGTCAAAGACGGCGATGCATAAAATCCTTAAAACCCCTTGATTTTAATTGCTGTAGCGCCATCTCTTAGATATCATTTGAACTGTATGACTAATAATCAATACTGCAAATCCGTAATTAAGTGTACAGGTAGAGCTTTCTAACATGGCAAAAATGTTAAAGGAGGTTACTACATGCACAAACAAAATATTCCACAAATCTGAGGGCACGGCAGTGCCTCGCCAAGTTCGCGCGCCGTAACCATCTTTTCTGGAAACATTTCAGCCGATATTTGACCTACCGAAAACTCTACTTCGGAATGAGCTACAAATCTCAAACTTTGCACAGTCGTAGATCTCCATAGAGTTAACAACCCCTCCAAGTTTCATGGAATTCCATAAAGTAGTAAAGTAGTTACGAAATTTCAAAAAACGTCGAAATTGCCACTCACTCACTGTATAGATCATCAATATTCTACTGTACTTCCAGACATGCTACAAAGCTGAAATTTGGCAGACTGATAGAAATTATGACCAAACCCCTGGAAAAAATCAAAAAACCCGTTATGTAAAAAAGTTATGTAAAATTAGCATCGCCCACTTCCAGAAATGCTAGAGAGTTGAGCTTTGGCAGACTGATAGGAACTATGATAAAACTATAGAAAAAAATCAAAAAACCCCAAAATTTTAATTTACTCCCCTCCCCTATACATTTAAAGTTATGTAAAAGTAGCATTGCCTACTTCCAGACATACTAGAGAGCTGAGCTTTGGAAGATCGATAGTAACTTGATAAAGTTATAGAAAAAAATTAAAACACCCCAAAATTCTAATTTACTTCCTTCCCCTATTAATGTAAAGTTATGTAAAAGTAACACTGCCCACTTCCAGAAACGCTAGAGAGCTGAACTTTTTAAGACTGAAAGACAATATGATAAAACTATATGAAAAAATTTAAAAACACCAACATTTTAATTTACTTCCCTCTCCTATAAATGTAAATTTATGTAAAACTAACATTGCCCACTTCCAGAAATGCTAGAGAGCTGAGCATTGGAATAATGATAGAAATTATGATAAAACCATGGGAAAAAATTTAAAAAGTCCAATATTTTCATTTACTCTCCTCCCCTATAAATGTAAAGTTATGTAAAAGTAACATTACCCACTTCCAGAAACGCTAGAGAGCTGAGCATTGGAAGACTGATAGGAACTATGATAAAACTATAGGATAAAATTTAAAAACAGGACAATTTTAATTTATTTCCCTCCCCTATACATGTAAAGTTATGTAAAAGTAACATTGTGCACTTTCAGAAACGCTAGAGAGCTGAGCTTTGGAAGGCTGATAGGAACTACGATAAAACCATGGAAAAAAATTTAAAAATCTCAAAAATTTAAGTAAGGCATTGCAAAAGTTTTGAACAATATTCCGCATATTTTACTACTTTAAAAATTAAGTATTATCCAATTCCTTTAAAAAAGAAGTGAAATCATAACAAAAACATTTCATGTAAAAAAAAGCCAAGTACGCGAAAATGGCATTCCGTAAAAAGAATTGAGATAAAAGTAAAGCCAAGTTTTCCAATACAAATTTCAAAATGAAAGGTTCTTACTAGTTTGGAAATATTTTTCTAAACTTGGCTATTATGGCTGTAAATGACTCTTAGGCACAGTGCTAAATTGAACATAAAGAAGTTTGGCTGTAATAGCAAAGTTTAAAAAAACATTTCCAAACTAGTAAGAACCTTTCATTTTGAAATTTGTATTGGAAAACTTGGCTTTACTTTTATCTCAACCCAAGAAACATTTATATGACTTACAACCTAATGTGACCTGAACCGACGTCGGATTTAGTGGAATTTTAAGTTGCAAGATTGATTATGCGTTAAGCGACGTCGCATTCATATCAAAACCGACGTTATCAAATATACGTCCGTTTTTTAACGATCTCGCGACGTCAAATAATGCAACGCATTATACCATTAATTTCCCAACGTCGGTCTTACGTTCGTTTGTTCGACGTACAAAAACTCTGACCAGCCCAACGACCAACAGACGTAGGCGGCGGGTACGTCCAGTGAAGACCCTAACCTCAGACCTAAACTAGCGTTTAGTTTGGTTGGTGTATTTTCCGTAACTTTTACTTGACCTATTCCACGTCCGTTCATATGGCCTACGCGTCACATGTACAGCCTACTGTCATTTATAGACGCCCATAACCTAACAACAAGTGAATTTGTTTGGTCGAGAGATATTTTGGTCAAGGCCGCTTGACATGGTGCATGACAATAAAATTTGCAGGCAAATGCATGAAATTTTGCCCAGGTGCATGCGCAGTACAAATCCAGCTGATTGTTGCAGGCAATCCATTTTTATCGGTCCGGTGCCATTTTTTTGCATGCAAACTGTACTTGCATGCAAACTGGGGAATTTTTACATAGATTCTGGGGAATCAATGCATGGCCATGCACAATGTCAAACGAAAAGGAGATTTTTTGCAGGCAACAATTTGACCGAAATTTTTTGCTTGCAAATATTTCCAGCGCGTCATGCACCATGTCACGCGGCCTTCAGGACGGCTACGTTTCAGGACATGACGCAGTTTTATATCTTTTTTGGATTTTGGAAACCATAATACCCCATCCTCTTCCCACAGGTGGGGTATGGGTTTTATTTCCCTTAGATTTTGGATATTAAAACAAACATTTCTAAAAAATAAAAAAAAACAATGATTTCGGTGAGTAGTTAGATTTGGGACCGTGGGCTTTACCTATGGCAGTAGAAAAGAGCGGACGTTGAGTTCCAATCCGTTGGCAGGCCGACGCAAAATCATGCGGGGCGAACGTCCGAATTTAATGGGACGAAATACGTTTGCCGGACGTCGGACTTCGACTCTTTGGTTATCTTTCACAACCAAAAGTGGAGACCAGGTCCGAATTGGTATATTATTAGTTCACATTACGTCAGACACAGTAATCCGCCATTCTGAAAAGGTTAGCGTCTGTCGGCCATTATAAAATATTTTTTCATTTTCTAATTTTAAGTAGAAATGAAAGAATAATTGTAAAATTATTAACAAATTTGAGTTTAGTGAGGCAGCAAAATATTTTTTTTACAAAAATAAAAAAAATAATAAAAATTAGATCTATTTAACAAATATATATTTTAGTAAATCTTGCATATTTCAGGAGCGCTTGCTTTTTTTGAAAGTATTTTAATCACATTTATCAATAAACATGCCTTCGTTGTAAAATGTTTGTTGGATTCCTGCTTTAAAATATAAATTATTAATATTGTAATACCCCCTTTCATGCATGACTATAATTGTCATTTGTAAAATGCACCCATTTTTATGAGACTTGTTATAATAAGTGTAAAATATTTACTTATCAGGTATAATTTTAGTTACTCGACAGGAATTCTTTTTAGCAAAAACTATATGTATTCTAGGCAATGGAAACGAAACCAAACGCAACTTATCTGTTTGCGACTAAATTTAAGTGACGGAAATCCAACGTACAATTACGTTGTTAATTGGTAAATTCTATTACCTATAAGGTCAGATGCTGACAACAACAACAACAACCTTGCGAGAGAGCGCCCACGGATAAGGATCCCCTTCCAAAAGATTGGATGAAAATCCCCATCCGCTTGCCAACCTCACCCCCACTCGCTATCACTTCGAGTGGTCCTCTCTCCAACTTATCCTACTGCCGAGTAGCCAAAGTTGTATCTGAACCGTCAGATGCTGACGTCGTAGCGACCCGAATTTGTATTCCCCATTTAGGTGCAAACGAGGGTCGTCAGGCGGTCGAAACGACGTCGGCACCCGACGCGACGTCGCGTTTATCGCAAGCAACGTATGGGTAACGTAATATGACGTCCAAATGCTGCTTGGGAATTCTTTTTACGGAATGCCATTTTCGCGTACTTGGCTTTTTTTTACATGAAATGTTTTTGTTATGATTCAACCGAGGGGTGAACAGCTAACCCAAAATGTGTACACCGATTGTGAAAATCCACAATCTTTTGCTAAGATTGTGAGGGATTGTGGCAAGATTGTGAGGGATTGTGGCAAGATTGTGAAAGATTGTGAGGGATTGTGAAGGATTGTGGTAAGATTGTGAGAGATTGTGACAGATTGTGGGTGATTGGGAGGGATTGTGGAAGATTGGGAGGGATTGTGGAAGATTGGGAGGGATTGTGGAAGATTGTGAGGGATGGTGGAGGACTGTACAGCGGCGTAGCGCGCCACCGTCCCATCAAAAATTCTTGCGACCAAAAAAAAAAAAAAGGTCATCATGTCTATACTTTCCTTTGCCGCCCTCTTCATTTACCGTTACCGGCCCTGCTGCTTAATAACCGAGGGGTGACGCCGATTCCGAAAATCCACAATCTTTTGCTAAGATTGTGAGGGAACCCCAAAATGTGTACGCCGATTGCGAAAATCCACAAGCTTTTCCACAATCTTTTGCTAAGATTGTGAGGGCTTGTGTAAAGATTGTGAGGGATTGTGAAGGATTGTGGTAAGATTGTGAAGGATTGTGGTAAGATTGTGAAGGATTGTGGTAAGATTGTGAAGGATTGTGACAGATTGTGGGCGATTGGGAGGGATTGTGTAAAGATTGTGAACAGATTGTGAGAAATGTGTACACCGATTGTGAGAGCTGTTCACCCCTCGGATTCAACTTTATGGATAACAAATTTCTTTATCTTTATGTGTACCGATTTATTCTCAACCCAGTTAGAAACCAATACTTTGAAAAGTAACTATTACATTACAAATTACTTTACAGGATACTTAGAAAACTGTGTTATTAATTATAGCAAAAAAATAACTTAATTTTAAATTTCCTAAATAAAAAAAAGTAGTTGACAATTATTATTTATTTATTTCTTTCACTTTTTCATAATTTACAAAATGTGAAAATGCTTAATTTAGGAGCCCTCTTCCTTCGTAATAAATTCGGAACTTACCCCTTAAATTCAGTATGAAACGTGGATTGCTTTAAAATTATAAAAGCAACATAGCTTTTTACAAATAATACAATCACTTTAGTAATTCAATTGCATTTTTGTAATTTCATTATAATTGTAAAATAATTGTTCAATTATTTAAAAAACTTTTAAATAGTTGCAATTACCATAACTCTGCATTTCAACTTATTGTTTTTTTTTCAAGAGAAATGGCCCCTCCATTTAAGGGGCAAAAATAAAATTTTAAAAGGAGTAGTAAAACGCGACAAACATTTTTTTCTGCAGACTGAAACCAGTAGAGGGGCAAGAGGTTTAGGGCTGTCGTACATCCCTACCCCCAAAAATGTTGTCTCCTATTCTGTTTCCTGGATAGTGTATGGTGACTTTTAGCAACTTGACTGCGCCGTGAGCCGCCGCCAGGAGGTCGAACACTAAGCAGCATTTAAGCACGAATTTAATAAAAGAGCAAGGTTATTGTGGAAGAAAAAATTATAAAAAAATTGACTTTTAATCGATTTAATGTTTCCTGATTAAAGCTAAAATAACGAAATAAATAATACTGACTAATTCTTCGTCTTTTAAAAGTGGAAATCTTTGATTGCTCCTGTTTAGTAATAAAAAACTATTAATAAATTTTGAGTCACAGCGGCAAACGCTCTTGCTTTTCATAAGTTCATCCTTTTTATACGCTTTTCATAAAGGCTAAACGTTCGAAGTCGAGCCCTGTTAGTTTGAGAGTTAATTATGCCAAAAAGAAAGTGCGTAGTTTCAAAAAAGAGGGAAAATCGAGTTCTGAAGTAATGTGTAAGATATGCAGTACTGTATATTTTTAGTTAATTTGTAGTTTTATTGTTTTACATAAAAATGTATCATAACAAAAACATTTCATGTAAAAAAAAGCCAAGTACGCGAAAATGGCATTCCGTATAAAGAATTGAGATAAAAGTAAAGCCAAGTTTTCCAATACAAATTTCAAAATGAAAGGTTATTACTAGTTTGGAAATATTTTTTAAACTTTGCTATTACAGCCAAACTTCTTTATGTTTAATTTAGCACTGTGCCTAAGAGTCATTTACAGCCGTAATAGCCAAGTTTAGAAAAATATTTCCAAACTAGTAAGAACCTTTCATTTTGAAATTTGTATTGGAAAACTTGGCTTTACTTTTATCTCAATTCTTTTTACGGAATGCCATTTTCGCGTACTTGGCTTTTTTTTACATGAAATGTTTTTGTTATGATTTCACTTCTTTTTTAAAGGAATTGGATAATACTTAATTTTTAAAGTAGTAAAATATGCGGAATATTGTTCAAAACTTTTGCAATGCCTTACTTAAATTTTTGAGATTTTTTAATTTTTTTCCATGGTTTTATCGTAGTCCCTATCAGCCTTCCAAAGCTCAGCTCTCTAGCGTTTCTGAAAGTGCACAATGTTACTTTTACATAACTTTACATGTATAGGGGAGGGAAATAAATTAAAATTGTCATGTTTTTAAATTTTGTCCTATAGTTTTATCATAGTTCCTATCAGTCTTCCAATGCTCAGCTCTCTAGCGTTTCTGGAAGTGGGTAATGTTACTTTTACATAAGTTTACATTTATAGGGGAGGAGAGTAAATGAAAATATTGGACTTTTTAAATTTTTTTCCATGGTTTTATCATAATTTCTATCAGCATTTCAATGCTCAGCTCTCTAGCATTTCTGGAAGTGGGCAATGTAAGTTTTATATAAATTTACATTTATAGGAGAGGGAAGTAAATTAAAATGTTGGTGTTTTTAAATTTTTTCATATAGTTTTATCATATTGTCTTTCAGTCTTAAAAAGTTCAGCTCTCTAGCGTTTCTGGAAGTGGGCAGTGTTACTTTTACATAACTTTACATTAATCGGGGAAGGAAGTAAATTAGAATTTTGGGGTGTTTTAATTTTTTTCTATAACTTTATCATAGTTACTATCGGTCTTCCAAAGCTCAGCTCTCTAGTATGTCTGGAAGTAGGCAATGTTACTTTTACTTAACTTTACATTTATAGGGGAGGGAAGTAAATTAGAATTTTGGGGTGTTTTAATTTTTTTCTATAACTTTATCATAGTTACTATCGGTCTTCCAAAGCTCAGCTCTCTAGTATGTCTGGAAGTAGGCAATGTTACTTTTACTTAACTTTACATTTATAGGGGAGGGAAGTAAATTAGAATTTTGGGGTGTTTTAATTTTTACTATAGTTTTATCATAGTTCCTATCAGTCTGCCAAAGCTCAACTCTCTAGCATTTCTGGAAGTGGGCGATGCTAATTTTACATAACTTTAAATGTATAGGGGAGGGGAGTAAATTAAAATTTTGGGGTTTTTTGATTTTTCCCAGGGGTTTGGTCATAATTTCTATCAGTCTGCCAAATTTCAGCTTTGTAGCATGTCTGGAAGTACAGTAGAATATTGATGATCTATACATGAGTGAGTGAGTGAGTCAGTCAGTGAGTGAGTGGCAATTTCGACGTTTTTTGAAATTTCGTAACTACTTTACTACTTTATAGAATTCCTTGGAGGGGTTGTTAACTCCATGGAGATCTACGACTGTGCAAAGTTTGAGATTCGTAGCTTATTCCGAAGTAGAGTTTTAGGTAGGTCAAATATCGGCTAAAATGTTTCCAGAAAAGATGGTTACGGCGCGCGAACTTGGCGAGGCACTGCCGTGCCCTCAGATATACTACTTTATCAGTTTTTTAAAAGAGTCTGGATTTCGTCCGGGTTTTAGGTCTTAAATGTCCTGGGTTTCAAAAAACTAATATGGAAACCCTAATAACATGAGATTTGGGAGCAACTATTTTGCCTAATTAGACAAAGAAAGAAAAGAAGGAGTGACACAATGCTTAAATCAAACAGACAAATGATTTTGAAATTGATCTCAGATCACTCTTGGGAGCAGTCTTTAATTGTTGATCAAAAATGGTATTAGTCTTAATTTTTTGCCTTATGTTCTTATCTTCTATCTGTCACTCTTCTTTTTTTTTTAATCAAAGTACACAACAAAGAAGGAAGAATATTTATTTATGAACAAGTTTATGAAATAAATTTAACATTCATAAAATGGAATAGAAATTTATTCACCAGTATGAATACATCATAGACTGTATAGCTTTAGGCTTTTTATTTGAGACTCTGGATTGTTGCTGAGTAGAGGAGAGAAAGGGGCCTTATTACCAGACTGGACATGTCACAGCACTTGCAATAAGGCAGAAAGAATGTTAAAAATGACTTACACTGATAGTGCACTTGCTGTAAGTCAGAAATAAGACTAGGCACTTGCTACAAGTTTTAAGTAAAAAACCTATACCCAGGCAAAGCACCTGCTATATGTATAAGTTAGAACTATATAGTCCCCAGAGAGTGCACTATAATTGTCAGACTCAGAACTGCTTGATATACTAGGCCAATTGTTAGTTGGGCACAATTATTTTAGGTAAAAGAAACAACAATCAGTTTGAATCTGTTTTATTAATTGCCAATCAACTGCTTATACAGGGTGTCCCATACCTTAGGGGCCATAGGCCAATCGGTGATAGAGGAGGTCATTTGTGATAAAAAAAGTTCCTATATTGCATGGGTCAAAACTCTTTTTTTGTCGAGATACAGAGCATGAAAGCTAGAAATTTTTTTAACTTTTTTAATAATAACTTTTAAAAAAACGCAGTAAAAATATGAAATTCGGTAAAGTCGTGTATTAGAACAAGAGCAATAAACTGAAATAAAAATTATTTTGAAAAAAATTAGTCAATTTTTTTTAGAAAAAACTATTTTTTTGGCTTAAACTTTAATAATGCCATATTAAACACAATGTTTTGTTTATATTTTTTGTTACTAAAAACAAGTCTCTAACGAGACATAATAATAAAATATTATTGATATTTTTTAAAATATTAAGTAAGCAAAAATTAATTTTCCAAAAAAAATTATTTTTTATACATTTTTGACATACATTATCGCCCATATGTAGAGGCAATTTTTTAAAAATTTAAAAGAACCCATTTTAGTAAATAGTATTAAGGAATTTATATATAAATAAGTTGTGGCTCTTGACACAAAAAATATGATAAGGTTTTCGTTCATTTTGTGAGACTGCATTCTTTACTGATTATTTTTTTGGTTTTTGGGTAGGTCATATGTAGAGCAACCAAATTTAATATTTAATTTTTTATCATTTGTGTTCGCGCTTTTCAGTCTGGTTGTAGTGTATTTTAAAGTTTAGAGATTAACAATGCCCAGAGGTGTGCATTCGTCACTCCAAGTGAAACAAAAAATTTTGGAAAAATTAAGAAAAGGAGAAAAACAAAATAAAATTGCGAAAGATCTAAACTTGAACCAATCAATTGTTTCTAGAATTATTTTTAATTATAACAAAAGTGGCACTTTGGAAGGAATACCCGAAAGTGGAAGAAGTAAAAAAACTGACGCTGTACTTAATAGAAATATAAAAAGGCTGGTAATTCTTAGAGTAACACCCTGTTTCCACCAATGCATGCCCACCCCGATTCAAAAAATGCATCAGGTGACGCTGCATATAAAACCGGTGCAAATCCATGGGCCATCACGTGATGCGTTTTTTGAATCGGGGTGGGCATGCATTGGTGGAAACAGGGTATAAGATTGAAGATCCATTCATTAACGCTTCTTGCATTAAACAAAAGCTAGGAGGGGTTTCAATCTGTCAGCACCATAAAACGTAGACTAAAGGAAGCTGGTCTATATGGAAGAAAATCGGCGAAGAAACCCTTTATTTCCGGCAAAAACAGAGAAGCAAGATTGAAATTTGCAAGAGAGCATGTCAACGGGTCTTACGAAAAATGGAAAACAGTGCTTTTTTCAGACGAAAGTCGTTTTAAATTGTTTAGATCAGACGGTGTTTGCTGAGTAAGAAGACCAATAAATGAAAGGTTTAACCCGAAGTATACAGGACCAACTATTAAACATGGCGGTGGTGGTATAATGGTTTGGGGTCATTGACTTCTATACCCTACGTTGTACAACTCAATGTTTGGAGTTGTTTTGGAGGGTTTGGCATGGGTCCGCTCATAAAAATTGATGGAATAATGAATCGCTTTGTTTATCAGAATATATTAGAAAACCATATGTTACCTTTGATGATGACAATGACAATGACCCAAAGCATACGTCAAAGTTGGTTTTTTAAGACTGGTTAGTAAATAATAAAGTCAATGTTATGGTATGGCCAGCTCAAAGCCCTGATTTAAACTCGATAGAGAATCTATGGGATGAAATTGATAGAAGAATTCACACGACAAAGCTATCAAATACGAACGAATTGTATGAAGAAATTCAGAGAGTTTGGAATTCAATTTCTGAAGACTACATTGAAAAGCTTATAAAATCAATGAAGATAAGATGTCAAGCAGTCATCACGAGCAAAGGTTACTAGATATTAAAAATATTTACAGTTTTGTATTTAAGAAAAATATAAATCTGGGTTGCTCTACTTTTGGACCACACATCTAATATCTTTAAGTATTAGGTTTATAGGCTGTTGCAAATTAAACATTTTGTATTAGTACAGAGGATGACCGCTTAATAAAGCAAAAATGTGGCTATCAGGTATACAAGCATAAAATTTGGTACACTAGTTCTTAGGACAATTTTAAGCGATTTGAGTTGAGTCCCCAAAAAATTCCTCAATAGAGTGGGGAGTTTCCGCCATTTTTTCAAAATGGCCGACTTTTTAAAATATCCTAAAATGACTTATTTTTTACAAAAAACACATTAGGAATATTCTTTGACTTTAAATGTGTGTGTGTGTGTGTGTGATCTAAGTTTTATGGCCTGGAACGAGCCAACTGGCCAGCATCTCTCTTTTTTAAATATCCAATATTTGACAAACAAAATGGAGTTGAAAGTGGCCATTTTGTAGAATGTAAAATTTGTGAATTATAATATTTTTTTGGTATGTAGGTTTACATTTTTTTAAACTTAAAAATAAATATAATCATATGTTTATTTCGTGGCATTTTACAAAGTTTTGATTTTTATTTTCCAAATTTTTTTTCTTCTATTTTTTCCAGGTTTTTCTTTTGTCGTTGGATTTATAATTTTTTTTTTTCTTTTTTCTTGATGGAGCTTTTTTTAAAAAAATTTTTTTTAAATATCAATTTTTTCCTCAATAATAAATTCGTACAAGGCTATATATATACATTTAGACTGTTAAGTGATAATAAATAACCCATGTTGAATGGAAGAACAATTTTTAAGTTTGAAAAGGTATTTAGCAATTCATTTTTCTTTAATAGGGAGTGTCTCATACACCCTAATATGTGGTGATCTATATCACCTACTTGACCGCAATTACAAAGGTCATGTGGTTGCAGACCTATTTTCATTTTGTGTACTGGACACAAAGTATGTCCACTTCTTAATCGGGAAATAATTCTTATAAAATTTCTGTTAGTTTCCATATGGAACCATGTATGATTTTGGATTTTGTTACAAATATTTTTGTAAAAAAATCCTTTGTTGCTTCTATTAAAATCTTCCTGCCAACTATTTTTAAGCTTCGTTTTAGCTGTTCTAAGCAAATCAGAAAAAGGAATGAGAAAGTCTTCTGAGCAGTAAGAGAAACTTGTGGCCGCTTTGGCCAATTTATCTGCTTTTTCATTCCCGTAAATATTAATATGAGCTTTAGTCCAAACAAGAGCCACTTGTTTTTGGTTCAAAACCAATTCCTTAAACGACTTTAAAATATTTGTAACAATGTAATTGGCAGGTTGATTCACAAAACTATTCTTGATAGCTTCTAAAGCGCTCTTGCTATCACTAAAAATTACAAAATAGATATTTCTTGTTGATTTTAAACAATACAGAAGGGCTTTTCATATTGCCCACAACTCGGCAGAAAATATTGATGTGTTATTTAACAGTTTAAATTGCTCACTGTAATTAGTATTTTGATGATAAAATGCACTACCAGTTTTGTTTTCTGACACTGAACCGTCCGTATAAATATGTTCGTATGATTTCCACTTAGTATTTAAACTTTCTAAAAAGATCGTTCTTTGTGTGATTATGTCTTCTTCCTGGATGTTTATTACGACTTGTGGAATGTAGTAATAAAAGTTCTCGTCTAACATTTTAAACAAATAATTTTTGAAGGAAAAAAGGTGGTCTTTAAAGTTCGATATCCATAAGTAGCTTGTTACGGTGGGTGGCGTTTTTTTAACTCTCCAATAAGAGTTCGTTAGAGTTAAAATTGAAAGGTCATGGATCTTACTAATCAAAGCACTGTTTTTATGGTACAGTTTTAACAAGAATTTGTTACATAATAGATCTCTTCTTAAACCAAGAGGAGGTTCCACAGCCTCAACCTCCAAAACTGGAATGGGTGTGCTTTTAAGATGACCCATACAAAGTCTTAGGCATCTGTTTTTAATAACTTCGATTTTTTTTAAATGAGTTTCTGCTGCAGAACCATATAAAATGCTGCTAATATTGACCTAACATAGGATTTGTAAAATAAAAGGGCAATATTTGGGTCTGCTCCCCATTTGTGATGACTAAAGGCCCTCAGGATGTTGATACCTTTCTCGGCTCTTTTGATCGTGTAGTTAATATGGTGTTTCCATAACAATTTTTTATCCAAAAAAATTCCAAGATATTTGGTGGTACTTTTACATGAAATTGTAAGCCCATCTCGTATGTCTATGGTCTCAGGAATCTTTTTCTGGTAAAAATGCAAATATTTGATTTTTCTGTCGATATATTAAGGCCATTTTCAAAAAACCAATTTTCAATTGTGGTGAACTGAGTTTTCAACTTTTGAATAGAGAGGCTAGGATCTTTGTCTGTAGTAAAATAACAAACATCATCACAAAATTAAAAGATTTTTGTGTCGTTTTTTTTCTGTAGACTCCAAATCGTAAGTATAGACAACGTAGAGAATCGGACTTAAAATGCTCCCTTGGGCTAGACCCATACGGGCAATTCTGGGTTCAGTGACCCCGTCTTGCGTTCGGATGTAAATGTTCCTTGTGTGATAGAGATTGTAAATGTTTTGAATCAATTGTTTTGGGAAACCAATGGCGGTCATTTTTGAAATCAGTATGTCGTAATTGACGTTATCGTATGCACCTTGTACATCTAAAAATAAGGCAGTCGCGGTTTCGTTGGCAGTAAACGCTAGCTAAATTTCAGTTACTAAATTAGCTACAGCTTCTTGAGTGGAGGTGCCTCTTCGAAAACCATATTGGGTACTTGGAAACTTATTGCGTTTTTCCATTCAAAATTCTAGGCGATTTTTTATTATTCTCTCATAGGTTTTTAGGAAACATGATGATAGGGCTATTGGTCTGTAGGATGACGCCTTGTCGCTTGGTTTATTTGGTTTTAGTAATGGCACGACTATATAGTCCCTCCAATCATCAGGAATCGGCTGAGAACCATCAAAAATACTATTAAAAATTCGAAGAGTTATACGCAAAGCACAGTCTGGAAGATTTGAGAGCATTGAGTACTGAAAATTGTCTTTTCCTGGCGCAGAGTTGTTCTTGTTTTTAAGTACTTTTTTCAGTTCTTGTATCTGAAACGGTTGACATAAATATCTTGCATCTTCATGAGAATGATTTTCGAAATTGATGAATTCATTAGCAACAAATAACGGGGTAAGCTTTTTGTGAAATTCTTCGACCCACTCGTCTTCCTTAGTGATTGGACTAATGTTACACTGTTTTCTGTTTTTGAAGTTATTTACTTTTTGCCAAATGTCTTTCATTGGAGTACTTCTGTTGATGGTTGTACAGTACTGATAAAAAATTTTCCTTTTTTCTTCTTTTAGAGTTCTTTTACTCACCGCATCAGCTTTTTTAAAATTTATCAAGTTACTGATAGTTGGATTGTTTTTATATTCACTAAATAACACTTTTCTGTTTTTCACTACCTCGTCACATTTCTCGTTTCACCAAAATTTGCCAGTTTTTTTTTAATTTTTTCCATACAAAACTGCGATGCATTTTATCATTATTTCGTTAAGGACATTGACAAATTCTTTGTAGTTATTACAAACAGAATTTGAAAATTTTTGAATACATTCTAGAAAATACATATCCCAAATTGCTTTCTTTAAGTTCCATTTTCTTTGATGTTTAAATATTATGATTTTAGGAGAAATAGTACAATGTATTATAATGGGTATGTGGTCGGACCCGTAGGTGTCTTCTAAAGTATTCCATTCAACATAGGGTTGAAAACATGGGGATGTTAATGTTAAGTCCACCGCAGAGTTGTGGCCTCCGGCAGAATTTATTCTAGTAATCTGACCAGTATTAAGAAAAACTATATTATTAGAGTCAAGTGCCCCTAACAAATTTCTCCCTAAGACGTCATTATTAATACATCCCCATGCTTTATTGTGGGCATTGAAGTCCCCACCAATAAGAAATGGCTTTTTTACAAAATTAAAGAACTGTAACCACCTGTTTTGAGATATTCGTGAATTGGGTTTGATATATAAAGATATCAAACTCAATTCTTCGCCTTGCTTTAATCTAATTTTTATACCTACATACGGAATGTCTTCGAAAATAGGACCAATTATTATATGATATTGTAGCCTCTAAACGAAATATAATTACTTGACTTAAACCAAGTTTCTGATAATAATGCAATTTGAATATCGTTTTTAGCTAGAAGGGCTTCTAAATTACATTTGTCTGAGACTGCCGAGCGGCAGTTCCATTGACAGATATTAAAATTATTAATGGTTTGTGAGTCTGTGAATTTGATTATTAATAAATTTTTAATTTAACAAGTGAAAAGATTTGAAGCCCTTAGAAAAGTTAATATACATTTTTACTTATCACTTAATTTTTGTCCATATTTATTGTTAACTAGATTTTTAAGTTCTGATTTATTTATATCAAAAGTGTTTTTTTGTTTGAGAACATTGATTACAGAGAAAATAATTTCTACCACTGAATTGATATCAAAAGAGTTAGAATTTGCTAAATTGGAGTTGGGCGAGATGCCAGATTGATAAGCTGGGTCAGAAAGCACCGATCCAGAGCTTTGCGAAAAGTTGAATTGTGAAAGAATTTGGTGATGTTGAGCTTGACTTGCGTTAGGTGATGACGGCCGAGGTCTTTTTTTTGGGGCAATGAATTGAGTGAAATTATTAGTCCTTGTAACGGGTTGGGTATTGCTATATAGATATTTGTCTAATACTGTTAGGTCGACATCGGATGAACTTTGGACCATAACTGAAGCGTATGTGTTTTTCGGAAAATGTCTTTCTGCTTCTTTAAAAGTAAAGTTATTGGTAGCCATAGCTTCTTTGATGTTTTTTTGTCTTTTAAACTCTGAACATTGTTTTAAATCATTTGTGGCGTGGTCAGAATGACAGTAGAAACATTTTAGGTCATTTTGAGAAACGCAACTTTCTGTTTTATGTTCTTGTTTACATTTAAGGCATCTCATTTTACTTTTACATTGTTGTCCAGAGTGGCCATAACGAAAGCATTGGTAACATAATAATACTTTTTGAACGTATGCTTTAACGGGAATCCTAACACGCCCAAGGGCAATATATTTAGGCAGAGATTGACATCTAAATGTTACTATAACCGATTTGGTATTTATTTTACTTTTCTGTAAGGTACTTTGATTTGTAATTGTTTTGGTGATCCGTTTTACCGCGACGACTTCAAAATTGCAGTGAAAATCAAATTTTTGAATTATGTTTTTTATGGTCTCCTCTGACATATCCGGTTCAATATCAGAAATTACGCCTTGCCTAACAATCAAGAATTTAGGAACATAACATTCCAGATTATGTGTCTCGAATTTTTTTGAACTTACCAAAATATTTGCAGCATAAAAATCCTTAACTACTACACGTATTCTGTTTCTACCGATGCTATCAATTTCTTTAATTTTGTGATCGATTTCTGGATGATTTTGGAAAATGATATCATTTACTTTTATCGCATTTAACTTACCTTTAAACTCGGGGGAGTTATTTTCAAAATAAATGTGGTAGGGGCCTGAATCATTTTTTGTGTAGAAATACTGATTTTTACTTTTTCTTGACTTATACTGGCTATCCGTGACCAATTCCATGTTGATTGGTATCTGAGATGTAGAACTTTGGATTATGGATGCCTCCAATAGGGGTTCCTTGTCGGGAGGCTGACCGCCCCCGCTATCCGGGTCCATATCGAATTTTAAATATTTATTTTGTTTAAAATATTATTTATATGCACAAATTAATTTTAAACTCGCGCGAAAAACACCTGATAAGAACGACCCGACCGCTACGAGAACAAATCGGAACTCTGTTGACTTTAAATAAAACCTACTAAAATTTTACACCGATAGAAACTGGCGTCCGACGACTCCAGTAGCTCTTTTTCAAGATGGCGGCCAACGTACATAAAAATCTAAACCAGGCACCCAACCATAACTTGTGATACCTCGATTTTGACTAATTTTGGGTCGAGATATTCATTTCTTGTGATAAAAATATCACACATGTTGCCATTTTGCTTTTGGGCGCCATTGTTTCAATATGGCGATCCTAAATTTGACACGTTCTTGAACTTATAGCTTCTGGTATATCGTGTTATAGGTATTTCGACTTCCCAAATCCAATTTTGACAATAAAACAAACGTAGGAGCTTCCATTTTTATTTTGGCGGCTTTCAATGTACCATATACTTAAAACTATACTATATAATATAACAATTTAAACCAATTTTGGCAACAAATAATACTAAAAGTTACTTTCTTTTGTATGTTAGTATGATTATAAAGCAATCTTAATTACATTGTTACCTTTGATTTTTACAAGCTCCACGACAATTCCCACAAGCTGTGGTACAGGGGAGGTGGTTTCGGCGGCAACTGCAACGCAAATTGTCGCATACCATTTTACAGCAGCACTTTCCCAGATCTTTAAAAGACTTCCATATCTCGGAAAGATCTCAATCAATGTGTGATATTTTTATCACAATAAATGGATATCTCGACCCAAAATTAGTCAAAATCGAGGTATCACAAGTTATGGTTGGGTGCCTGGTTTAGGTTTTTATGCAAGTTGGCCGCCATCTTAAAAAAGAGCTACTGTAGTCGTCGGACGCCATTTTCTAGCGGTGTTAAATTTTAGTAAGTTTTATTTATTTTAGTAAGTTTTATTTAAAGTCAAAGAATATTCCCAATGTCTTTTTTGTAAAAAATAAGTCATTTTAGGATATTTTAAAAAATGAAGTCGGCCATTTTGAAAAAAGGGCGGAAACTCCCCACTCTATGGAGGAATTTTCTGGGGACTCGACTCAAATCGCTTAAAATTGTCCTAAGAACTAGTGTACCAAATTTCATGCTTGTATACCTAATAGCCACATAGTTTGCGTTATCCTCCGGGCTATATTCATTAAAATTGTTTCATCATTCTAATATCCCTCTCCAAAACAAATTAAATTACAAAGAGCGAACAAAGAAAAAATTATTTTAGCTCACACATACTATAGTAGTGTGAGCTATAGTGATCCTAGTTGTTCCGATTTCAAAAATGTTTATATATCGTTGCGTTTCAGATGATATTGAAACTTTTTTGTGGCGCCGTCTGTCTGTCTGTATGTATGTCTGTCTGTAACGACCAACCCGCATAACATAAAAACCGCTTGTCCTATTTAAGTGAAATTTGGTACCTAGGCTGGGTTCGAGTCGAGATGGTCCCATTTAAAAATGAACAAAATCCACCAAACACAAGCCAAGTAAAAGGGTGGGTAGATGTCAAAAATTAAGTTTAAGTAAAAATATGGCGTGTGTGATATCAAACGAAAGGTAATTGAGTCTGGAGTTAAACTAAATACATTTTAGTTTTTTTAAAAAGGGTGGGGATAGATTTTAAAAATTAGAGTTTAAGTCAAAACATGGCTTGTGTGGTATCAAACGAAAGGTAATTGAGTCTGGAGTTGAATAAAATATATTTCAGTTTTTAGTTATATTAGCTCACACGTACACTATAATTATAGGTTCATGGTTGACTCTCAAAAAGTTAACTTTTTATCAAACAATTTTTATTTTATATTAAATTGATTTTTTATGCTTGTTACATATGATAAAACCTAAAAATAAGTTAAAAAATAATTTAAATAGGAAAGTGTGATAATAACTATTCTGAAATAAATTAAATAAAACAAAAAAGTTTTAAAAAAATGATCACACTGCATGTTTTAATTAAAATTTTTTCATTTATTTTTAGGTTCGGTTCATAACTAACATAACATAACTGAGAAGCATAAAAATTCAGTTTGTGATAAAATAAATCAATTTAAATAATTTTTTTTGCTTAATAAAAAATTGACTTTTTTTAGTTGACCCATTTAAAAAATTTTAATTGTATTGCATAGAGAAGCAAAATACCTTTTGAAAGAGGTATTACATGCCCCCCTGTCAATTTAAAAATGTTCATGTTATGTCAAATTTTTAACATTAGGTTAGTTTGACATAACTCAAATATTCTCAAAAAAAGTCCCATTAAAAGGACTTTTTACCAGAAATTAATATCTGTTTTGGTTCAAAAGTTAGAAGGGGGGTCTATTTAGGTGTGCACTGCATAAAAATAATAAAATGTTTCACTTTTTATGAATGGACGTAAAGCTTTGTCACTTACAAAAAATAAGAAGCAGTATATATAAATAATTTTTTTTTTAAATGTTTTTCTTTTTGTTGTTGTTCAAAACAGCAATGTAACTAAGGTGATTGGCGCCTGGTGCAAGATTAGAGTTTGGCGCCCCCCCCCCTTCTACAAAAATTGGCTTAAAAGGCGCCCTATGCAGGGGCACTGGTGGCAGCCCCCTAGTTACGGCAGTGTTCCCTAACCTAAAATTCGCTAAATGATCACTCAGTGCTTTTTTTGATAAACTATATGAATTTTCAGTTTGACCATTTTGGTCCTATGGGATTCTCTACCCTAAAATTCGCTAAATGTCGTTTTCCGAATCTTTACTCAAGGTGTGGTTTTTTCGCATCTCTAAGACCCCAACATACTGCAACTCAGTGCTTTTGTTGATAAACTATAAAGTTTTTAGAATATACATTTTTAATATTTGGCCGTTTTGGTCTTATGGGATTCTCTACTCTAAAATTCGCTAAATGACGTTTTTCCGAATCTTAACTCGGAATGTGGTTTTTTCGAATCTCTATGACCCCACTATACTGCATCTCGGTGCTTTTGTTGATAACCTATAAAGTTTTTAGAATATGAATTTTCAATGTTTGGCCGTTTTGATCTTATGGGATACCGTACCCTAAAATTCGCTAAATGACGTTTTTCCGAATCTTAACTCGGAATGTGGTTTTTTCGAATCTCTATGACCCCACCATACTGCATCTCGGTGCTTTTGTTGATAAACTATAAAGCTTTTAGAATATGAATTTTCAATGTTTGGCCGTTTTGGTCTTATGGGATTCCCTACCCTAAAATTCGCGAAATGACGTTTTTCCGAATCTTAACTCGGAATGTGGTTTTTTCGAATCTACGACCCCACCATACTGCATCTCGGTGCTTTTGTTGATAAACTATAAAGTTTTTAGAATATGAATTTTCAATGTTTGGCCGTTTTGATCTTATGGGATTTCGTACCCTAAAATTCACTAAATGACGTTTTTCCGAATCTTAACTCGGAATGTGGTTTTTTCGAATCTCTATGACCCCACCATACTGCATCTCGGTGCTTTTGTTGATAAACTATAAAGTTTTTCAAATATGAATTTTCAATGTTTAGCCGTTTTGGTCTTATGGGATTCCCTACCCTAAAATTCGCTAAATGACGTTTTTCCGATTCTTAACTCGGAATGTGGTTTTTTCGAATCTCTATGACCTCACCATACTGCATCTCGGTGCTTTTGGTGATAAACTATAAAGTTTTTAGAATATGAATTTTCAATGTTTGGCCGTTTTGGTCTTATGGGATTCCCTACCCTAAAATTCGCTAAATGACGTTTTTCCGAATCTTAACTCGGAATGTGGTTTTTTCGAATCTACGACCCCACCATACTGCATCTCGGTGCTTTTGTTGATAAACTATAAAGTTTTTAGAATAAGAATTTTCAATGTTTGGCCGTTTTGATCTTATGGGATTCCGTACCCTAAAATTCACTAAATGACGTTTTTCCGAATCTTAACTCGGAATGTGGTTTTTTCGAATCTCTATGACCCCACCATACTGCATCTCGGTGCTTTTGTTGATAAACTATAAAGTTTTTAGAATATGAATTTTCAATGTTTGGCCGTTTTGATCTTATGGGATTTCGTACCCTAAAATTCACTAAATGACGTTTTTCCGAATCTTAACTCGGAATGTGGTTTTTTCGAATCTCTATGACCCCACCATACTGCATCTCGGTGCTTTTGTTGATAAACTATAAAGTTTTTCAAATATGAATTTTCAATGTTTAGCCGTTTTGGTCTTATGGGATTCCCTACCCTAAAATTCGCTAAATGACGTTTTTCCGATTCTTAACTCGGAATGTGGTTTTTTCGAATCTCTATGACCTCACCATACTGCATCTCGGTGCTTTTGGTGATAAACTATAAAGTTTTTAGAATATGAATTTTCAATGTTTGGCCGTTTTGGTCTTATGGGATTCCCTACCCTAAAATTCGCTAAATGACGTTTTTCCGAATCTTAACTCGGAATGTGGTTTTTTCGAATCTACGACCCCACCATACTGCATCTCGGTGCTTTTGTTGATAAACTATAAAGTTTTTAGAATAAGAATTTTCAATGTTTGGCCGTTTTGATCTTATGGGATTCCGTACCCTAAAATTCACTAAATGACGTTTTTCCGAATCTTAACTCGGAATGTGGTTTTTTCGAATCTCTATGACCCCACCATACTGCATCTCGGTGCTTTTGTTGATAAACTATAAAGTTTTTAGAATATGAATTTTCAATGTTTGGCCGTTTTGGTCTTATGGGATTCCCTACCCTAAAATTCGCTAAAGGACGTTTTTCCGAATCTTAACTCGGAATGTGGTTTTTTCGAATCTCTATGACCCCACCATACTCCATCTCGGTGCTTTTGTTGATAAACTATAAAGTTTTTAGAATATGAATTTTCAATGTTTGGCCGTTTTGGTCTTATGGGATTTCGTACCCTAAAATTCACTAAATGACGTTTTTCCGAATCTTAACTCGGAATGTGGTTTTTTCGAATCTCTATGACCCCACCATACTGCATCTCGGTGCTTTTGTTGATAAACTATAAAGTTTTTCAAATATGAATTTTCAATGTTTAGCCGTTTTGGTCTTATGGGATTCCCTACCCAAAAATTCGCTAAATGACGTTTTTCCGATTCTTAACTCGGAATGTGGTTTTTTCGAATCTCTATGACCTCACCATACTGCATCTCGGTGCTTTTGGTGATAAACTATACAGTTTTTAGAATATGAATTTTCAATGTTTGGCCGTTTTGGTCTTATGGGATTCCCTACCCTAAAATTCGCTAAATGACGTTTTTCCGAATCTTAACTCGGAATGTGGTTTTTTCGAATCTACGACCCCACCATACTGCATCTCGGTGCTTTTGTTGATAAACTATAAAGTTTTTAGAATATGAATTTTCAATGTTTGGCCGTTTTGATCTTATGGGATTCCGTACCCTAAAATTCACTAAATGACGTTTTTCCGAATCTTAACTCGGAATGTGGTTTTTTCGAATCTCTATGACCCCACCATACTGCATCTCGGTGCTTTTGTTGATAAACTATAAAGTTTTTAGAATATGAATTTTCAATGTTTCGCCGTTTTGGTCTTATGGGATTCCCTACCCTAAAATTCGCTAAAGGACGTTTTTCCGAATCTTAACTCGGAATGTGGTTTTTTCGAATCTCTATGACCCCACCATACTCCATCTCGGTGCTTTTGTTGATAAACTATAAAGTTTTTAGAATATGAATTTTCAATGTTTAGCCGTTTTGGTGTAATGGGTTTCCTTACCATATACGTAATATTCCAATACTCCCTGTTACCTATTTACACAATGGTTGGCGTTTGATGCAAACATTCAGAAATAAAGGTACGAAAAATGGGATTCCCTACCCTAAAATTCGCTAAATGACGTTTTTCCGAATCTTAACTCGAAATGTGGTTTTTCCGAATCTCTATGACCCCACCATGCTGCATCTCGGTGCTCTTGTTGATAAACTATAAAGTTTTTAGAATATACATTTTCAATGTTTAGCCGTTTTGGTGTTATGGGTTTCCTTACCATATACGTAATATTCCAATACTCCCTGTTACCTATTTACACAATGGTTGGCGTTTGATGCAAACATTCAGAAATAAAAGTACGAAAAATGCACAGATACCAAATTTACATAGATAGAGTTGTTGTCAACTGTGAGCCGATGATTTGACATGACGAATACACGAATAAAATAATATACATGTGTAAAGTATAAACAATCAGGATATTTTAACTTAATGATCGCAAAAAGGTTAGACTTAGTGTCTATTGATATTGCTATTTCAAATATGTTTGCATTATGGATCGTTAGGTACCGTAGGTATTGCAATAATACGTACTATATGGAAATAATATGCATATGTCTTTGAAAGCAACCAATCAGGTCTTTTTTGCTTAAAGACATCAAGGCCCTCATGTTTGCATCATGAATGGGCAGTTACCGTGGGTATTGGAATATTATGTATATGTTCCTTACCCTAAAATTCGCTAAATGACGTTTTTCCAAATCTTAACTCGGAATGTGGTTTTTTCGAATCTACGACCCCACCATACTGCATCTCGGTGCTTTTGTTGATAAACTATAAAGTTTTTAGAATATGAATTTTCAATGTTTGGCCGTTTTGATCTTATGGGATTCCGTACCCTAAAATTCGCTAAATGACGTTTTTCCAAATCTTAACTCGGAATGTGGTTTTTTCAAATCTCTATGACCCCACCATACTGCATCTCGGTGCTTTTGTTGATAAACTATAAAGTTTTTAAAATATGAATTTTCAATGTTTAGCCGTTTTGGTCTTATGGGATTCCGTACCCTAAAATTCGCTAAATGACGTTTTTCCGAATCTTAACTCGGAATGTGGTTTTTCCGAATCTCTATGACCCCACCATACTGCATCTCGGTGCTTTTGTTGATAAACTATAAAGTTTTTAGAATATGAATTTACAATGTTTAGCCGTTTTGGTGTTATGGGTTTCCTTACCATATACGTAATATTCCAATACTCCCTGTTACCTATTTACACAATGGTTGGCGTTTGATGCAAACATTCAGAAATAAAGGTACAAAAAATGCACAGATACCAAATTCACATAGATAGAGTTGTTGTCAACTGTGAGCCGATGATTTGACATGACGAATACACGAATAAAATAATATGCATGTGTAAAGTATAAACAATCAGGACATTTTAACTTAATGATCGCAAAAAGTTAGACTTAGTGCCTATTGATATTGCTATTTCAAATATGTTTGCATTATGCATCGTTAGGTACCGTAGGTATTGCAATAATACGTACTATATGGAAATAATATGCATATGTCTTTGAAAGCAACCAATCAGGTCTTTCTGGCTTAAAGACATCAAGGCCCTCATGTTTGCATCATGAATGGGCAGTTACCGTGGGTATTGGAATATTATGTATATGTTCCCTACCCTAAAATTCGCTAAATGACGTTTTTCCGAATCTTAACTCGGAATGTGGTTTTTTCGAATCTCTATGACCCCAGTATACTGCATCTCGGTGCTTTTGTTGATAACCTATAAAGTTTTTAGAATATGAATTTTCAATGTTTGGCCGTTTTGATCTTATGGGATTCCGTACCCTAAAATTCGCTAAATGACGTTTTTCCGAATCTTAACTCGGAATGTGGTTTTTTCGAATCTCTATGACCCCACCATACTGCATCTCGGTGCTTTTGTTGATAAACTATAAAGCTTTTAGAATATGAATTTTCAATGTTTGGTCGTTTTGGTCTTATGGGATTCCCTACCCTAAAATTCGCTAAAGGACGTTTTTCCGAATCTTAACTCGGAATGTGGTTTTTTCGAATCTCTATGACCCCACCATACTCCATCTCGGTGCTTTTGTTGATAAACTATAAAGTTTTTAGAATATGAATTTTCAATGTTTAGCCGTTTTGGTGTAATGGGTTTCCTTACCATATACGTAATATTCCAATACTCCCTGTTACCTATTTACACAATGGTTGGCGTTTGATGCAAACATTCAGAAATAAAGGTACGAAAAATGGGATTCCCTACCCTAAAATTCGCTAAATGACGTTTTTCCGAATCTTAACTCGAAATGTGGTTTTTCCGAATCTCTATGACCCCACCATGCTGCATCTCGGTGCTCTTGTTGATAAACTATAAAGTTTTTAGAATATACATTTTCAATGTTTAGCCGTTTTGGTGTTATGGGTTTCCTTACCATATACGTAATATTCCAATACTCCCTGTTACCTATTTACACAATGGTTGGCGTTTGATGCAAACATTCAGAAATAAAAGTACGAAAAATGCACAGATACCAAATTTACATAGATAGAGTTGTTGTCAACTGTGAGCCGATGATTTGACATGACGAATACACGAATAAAATAATATACATGTGTAAAGTATAAATAATCAGGATATTTTAACTTAATGATCGCAAAAAGGTTAGACTTAGTGTCTATTGATATTGCTATTTCAAATATGTTTGCATTATGGATCGTTAGGTACCGTAGGTATTGCAATAATACGTACTATATGGAAATAATATGCATATGTCTTTGAAAGCAACCAATCAGGTCTTTTTTGCTTAAAGACATCAAGGCCCTCATGTTTGCATCATGAATGGGCAGTTACCGTGGGTATTGGAATATTATGTATATGTTCCTTACCCTAAAATTCGCTAAATGACGTTTTTCCAAATCTTAACTCGGAATGTGGTTTTTTCGAATCTACGACCCCACCATACTGCATCTCGGTGCTTTTGTTGATAAACTATAAAGTTTTTAGAATATGAATTTTCAATGTTTGGCCGTTTTGATCTTATGGGATTCCCTACCCTAAAATTCGCTAAATGACGTTTTTCCGAATCTTAACTCGGAATGTGGTTTTTTCGAATCTCTATGACCCCACCATACTGCATCTCGGTGCTTTTGTTGATAAACTATAAAGTTTTTAGGATATGAATTTTCAATGTTTGGCCGTTTTGGTTTTATGGGATTTCCTACCCTAAAATTCGCTAAATAACGTTTTTCCAAATCTTAACTCGGAATGTGGTTTTTCCTAGAGTCCCTGTATGTTGACATATTTGGATATATTCCAAATATGTCAACATACAGGGATTCTAGTTTTTCCGAATCTCTATGACCCCACCATACTGCATCTCGGTGCTTTTGTTGATAAACTATAAAGTTTTTAGAATATGCATTTTCAATGTTTAGCCATTTTGGTGTTATGGGTTTCCCTACCATATACGTAATATTCCAATACTCCCTGTTACCTATTTAGACAATGGTTGGCGTTTGATGCAAACATTCAGAAATAAAGGTACGAAAAATGCACAGATACCAAATTCACATAGATAGAGTTGTTGTCAACTGTGAGCCGATGATTTGACATGACGAATACACGAATAAAATAATATGCATGTGTAAAGTATAAACAATCAGGACATTTTAACTTAATGACCGCAAAAAGGTTAGATTTAGTGTCTATTGATATTGCTATTTCAAATATGTTTGCATTATGCATCGTTAGGTACCGTAGGTATTGCAATAATACGTACTATATGGAAATAATATGCATATGTCTTTGAAAGCAACCAATCAGGTCTTTCTGGCTTAAAGACATCAAGGCCCTCATGTTTGCATCATGAATGGGCAGTTACCGTGGGTATTGGAATATTATGTATATGTTCCCTACCCTAAAATTCGCTAAATGACGTTTTTCCGAATCTTAACTCAGAATGTGGTTTTTTCGAATCTATGACCCCACCATACTGCATCTCGGTGCTTTTGTTGATAAACTATAAAGCTTTTAGAATATGAATTTTCAATGTTTGGTCGTTTTGGTCTTATGGGATTCCCTACCCTAAAATTCGCTAAAGGACGTTTTTCCGAATCTTAACTCGGAATGTGGTTTTTTCGAATCTCTATGACCCCACCATACTCCATCTCGGTGCTTTTGTTGATAAACTATAAAGTTTTTAGAATATGAATTTTCAATGTTTAGCCGTTTTGGTGTAATGGGTTTCCTTACCATATACGTAATATTCCAATACTCCCTGTTACCTATTTACACAATGGTTGGCGTTTGATGCAAACATTCAGAAATAAAGGTACGAAAAATGGGATTCCCTACCCTAAAATTCGCTAAATGACGTTTTTCCGAATCTTAACTCGAAATGTGGTTTTTCCGAATCTCTATGACCCCACCATGCTGCATCTCGGTGCTCTTGTTGATAAACTATAAAGTTTTTAGAATATACATTTTCAATGTTTAGCCGTTTTGGTGTTATGGGTTTCCTTACCATATACGTAATATTCCAATACTCCCTGTTACCTATTTACACAATGGTTGGCGTTTGATGCAAACATTCAGAAATAAAAGTACGAAAAATGCACAGATACCAAATTTACATAGATAGAGTTGTTGTCAACTGTGAGCCGATGATTTGACATGACGAATACACGAATAAAATAATATACATGTGTAAAGTATAAACAATCAGGATATTTTAACTTAATGATCGCAAAAAGGTTAGACTTAGTGTCTATTGATATTGCTATTTCAAATATGTTTGCATTATGGATCGTTAGGTACCGTAGGTATTGCAATAATACGTACTATATGGAAATAATATGCATATGTCTTTGAAAGCAACCAATCAGGTCTTTTTTGCTTAAAGACATCAAGGCCCTCATGTTTGCATCATGAATGGGCAGTTACCGTGGGTATTGGAATATTATGTATATGTTCCTTACCCTAAAATTCGCTAAATGACGTTTTTCCAAATCTTAACTCGGAATGTGGTTTTTTCGAATCTACGACCCCACCATACTGCATCTCGGTGCTTTTGTTGATAAACTATAAAGTTTTTAGAATATGAATTTTCAATGTTTGGCCGTTTTGATCTTATGGGATTCCGTACCCTAAAATTCGCTAAATGACGTTTTTCCAAATCTTAACTCGGAATGCGGTTTTTTCAAATCTCTATGACCCCACCATACTGCATCTCGGTGCTTTTGTTGATAAACTATAAAGTTTTTAAAATATGAATTTTCAATGTTTAGCCGTTTTGGTCTTATGGGATTCCGTACCCTAAAATTCGCTAAATGACGTTTTTCCGAATCTTAACTCGGAATGTGGTTTTTCCGAATCTCTATGACCCCACCATACTGCATCTCGGTGCTTTTGTTGATAAACTATAAAGTTTTTAGAATATGAATTTACAATGTTTAGCCGTTTTGGTGTTATGGGTTTCCTTACCATATACGTAATATTCCAATACTCCCTGTTACCTATTTACACAATGGTTGGCGTTTGATGCAAACATTCAGAAATAAAGGTACAAAAAATGCACAGATACCAAATTCACATAGATAGAGTTGTTGTCAACTGTGAGCCGATGATTTGACATGACGAATACACGAATAAAATAATATGCATGTGTAAAGTATAAACAATCAGGACATTTTAACTTAATGATCGCAAAAAGTTAGACTTAGTGTCTATTGATATTGCTATTTCAAATATGTTTGCATTATGCATCGTTAGGTACCGTAGGTATTGCAATAATACGTACTATATGGAAATAATATGCATATGTCTTTGAAAGCAACCAATCAGGTCTTTCTGGCTTAAAGACATCAAGGCCCTCATGTTTGCATCATGAATGGGCAGTTACCGTGGGTATTGGAATATTATGTATATGTTCCCTACCCTAAAATTCGCTAAATGACGTTTTTCCGAATCTTAACTCGGAATGTGGTTTTTTCGAATCTCTATGACCCCAGTATACTGCATCTCGGTGCTTTTGTTGATAACCTATAAAGTTTTTAGAATATGAATTTTCAATGTTTGGCCGTTTTGATCTTATGGGATTCCGTACCCTAAAATTCGCTAAATGACGTTTTTCCGAATCTTAACTCGGAATGTGGTTTTTTCGAATCTCTATGACCCCACCATACTGCATCTCGGTGCTTTTGTTGATAAACTATAAAGCTTAGGTTAGGTTAGGTTTGATTATGAGTGGTGCGACTGTCGCCCCTCCACTGCGACTCAAATGGTCTATTGTGGCTCATCCCAACTTAAATATCACCAATACCTATCTCCTTTATGAAGCAGATCAGTTTGTTTGGTGATATTTCCTCAAGATCTTGAGGCTCTATCTGTCCAGGTCCGAATATTTTCGCCCTAGTTCTTTGTCTTGCTACGCAGTGGCAGATTAGATGAAGTGGCGTTTCCTCCTCAACACCGCAGAACCTACACGCTGGTGTGTTGCTTACTCCCAGTCTGTTCATGTGTTTGTTGAGTCGGCATTGGCCTGTGTATAGCCCTGTGATTATTCTTAGGCTATTCCTGTTTAATTCCAGGAGTTGGTTCGTTCTGTGTTTGTCTGGCTTGCTTAGGAAGGTTTTGGAGTGTTGTTGTCTCGGGGTTGCCCGCCAGTTTTGAGTCCCTTTTCTAACAACCCACTAACTATAAAGCTTTTAGAATATGAATTTTCAATGTTTGGTCGTTTTGGTCTTATGGGATTCCCTACCCTAAAATTCGCTAAATGACGTTTTTCCGAATCTTAACTCGGAATGTGGTTTTTTCGAATCTCTATGACCCCACCATACTGCATCTCGGTGCTTTTGTTGATAAACTATAAAGTTTTTAGGATATGAATTTTCAATGTTTGGCCGTTTTGGTTTTATGGGATTTCCTACCCTAAAATTCGCTAAATAACGTTTTTCCAAATCTTAACTCGGAATGTGGTTTTTCCTAGAGTCCCTGTATGTTGACATATTTGGATATATTCCAAATATGTCAACATACAGGGATTCTAGTTTTTCCGAATCTCTATGACCCCACCATACTGCATCTCGGTGCTTTTGTTGATAAACTATAAAGTTTTTAGAATATGCATTTTCAATGTTTAGCCATTTTGGTGTTATGGGTTTCCCTACCATATACGTAATATTCCAATACTCCCTGTTACCTATTTAGACAATGGTTGGCGTTTGATGCAAACATTCAGAAATAAAGGTACGAAAAATGCACAGATACCAAATTCACATAGATAGAGTTGTTGTCAACTGTGAGCCGATGATTTGACATGACGAATACACGAATAAAATAATATGCATGTGTAAAGTATAAACAATCAGGACATTTTAACTTAATGACCGCAAAAAGGTTAGATTTAGTGTCTATTGATATTGCTATTTCAAATATGTTTGCATTATGCATCGTTAGGTACCGTAGGTATTGCAATAATACGTACTATATGGAAATAATATGCATATGTCTTTGAAAGCAACCAATCAGGTCTTTCTGGCTTAAAGACATCAAGGCCCTCATGTTTGCATCATGAATGGGCAGTTACCGTGGGTATTGGAATATTATGTATATGTTCCCTACCCTAAAATTCGCTAAATGACGTTTTTCCGAATCTTAACTCAGAATGTGGTTTTTTCGAATCTATGACCCCACCATACTGCATCTCGGTGCTTTTGTTGATAAACTATAAAGTTTTTAGAATATGAATTTTCAATGTTTGGCCGTTTTGGTCTTATGGGATTCCCTACTCTAAAATTCGCTAAATGCCGTTTTTCCGAATCTTAACTCGGAATGTGGTTTTTTCGAATCTCTAAAACCCCCACCATACTGCATCTCGGTGCTGTTGTTGATAAACTGTACAATTTTTTAAATTTGAATTTTCAAAGTTTGGCCGTTTTGGTCTTATTGGATTCCTGACACTAAAATTCGTGTACCTTTTTTTACATGAAATGTTTTTGTTATGATTATTTTGTGCTCAAATAAAATGTTATGTATCCCGGCCTAAAATCGATGTTTTTAATATTTTAAAGTTTGATACTATAAGCAAGTGTCATTTAAATTTTTAGATGGCGGTGAATATTCGCAAGCACCCAATGGTCCGAGCAGCACTCTTCAATCATGTTACTACAATACTGGTCTCAGCTCATATCAAGCCAATCAGCCTTATAACATTCCCAATGGCGATCCGCAACAAAATGGCAGCAATTTTGTGCAGAATGGCCACCAAACTGACAACAATTATGTGCAAAATGGACACCATAGTCAGCAACATCCAGGTGACAATATTCAAATGGAAGTGACTCAGGATGGTTGCTCACACAACAATAACAACGAAAGTAAGAATACAATGCCCTATCGCACTCCCACTCATAACACAACCGATTTTTCTGTGTGCATGTGGAGTCATTATATTTAAAAAAAATCTGATATCATTAATTAGTTGAATTCTAGACATTATTTTAGCTATCAAAACCGTATTGTCTCTGTCTAACAGTCATAACTCTCAAGATCCTAAAGTGTTAACAAATTAAAATGTCCAAGGCATCCAAAAATGTGCAGAAGCGTGACAGAAAAAATCGCGTCGCGAACTTTGACCAACAGCAAGCTCTGAATCATCGCTGAGTCGTCACGAGTTATGCAAAAAATACCTTTATTATGCAGGCTTTATAGAGGTGATAGAACATATTTCGCTGCAAACGCATAAAAATGGTTCAAAATTCACTGTCTTTACACAGCGCGCGACTATTTCCGTGCTTGCTATTGGTCGAGACGGAGCTACTGTAAGTATATACCTTGCCATAGGCAGTTACACTTTTGTTACATTTCCAACCTGTTTATTTATCATATTCATACTGACAGCAACAAAAAAAATCTCTGAGTTGTTTTTGGAAGGGCGAAAAAATATCGAAACACAAAATATCGAAAAAGAAAATATCGAATTAAAATATCGAAGTACATAATATCGAAACTACAAAATATCGAAACTAGAAAATATCGAAACTACAAAATATCGAATAACAAAATATCGAAAATACAAAATATCGAAACAACAAAAAATCGAAACAACAAAATATCGAAAATACAAAATATCGAAAACACAAAATATCGAATAACAAAATATAGAAAATACAAAATATTGAAACAACAAAATATCGAAAATACAAAATATCGAAAATACAAAAAAACGAATAACAAAATATCGAAAATACAATATATCGAAACAAAAAAATATCGAAAATCAAAAACAGAAAATTTCGGGGCCTTCACCTAACCTGAGCCTGACCTAATCTAACTCAACCTAATCTGACATAACTACACGAAAATAGATAGTTTCAAAAACCTAACCTAACGAAACCTAATCAAATCTAACCGAACCAAATCGAATCAAACAGAACCAAAGCAAACAACCAACAATTTTTTTCAAAAAAAAACTTTCCTGACTTCTTTCCCGGGATCCTAGGTGTGAATTCGAACCGAACCGAACCTAACCAAACCGAACCGAACCTATCCAAACCTAACCATACCCAACCAAACCTAATTAGCAGTGTTGTAGTTTAGTTTGGTTCGGTTCTGTTCGGTTCGGATTCACACCCTCTAGGATCCCGGGAAAAAAGTCAGGAAAGTTTTTTTTTTTGAAAAAAAATTGTTGGTTCAGTTTGCTTTGGTTCGGTTCGTTTCGGCTAGATTTGATTACGTTTTGTCAGGTTAGGTTTTGGAAACTTTCTATTTTTATGAGGTTGGGTCAGATTATATTATATATATATATTATTTTGTATGTTCTATATTTTGTATTTTCAATATTTTGTATTTTCGATATTTTGTGATTCGATATTTTGTAGTTTCGATATTTTGTGGTTTCGATATTTTGTAGTTTCGATATTTTGTATGTTTTCGATATTTTTTCGCCCTTCCGTTGTCTTTATCTGTGCGTTTTTTTTGTCAGCCTACAGTCAGTTTCTTTTTATCCAGAGACAATAATAGTTTTACCTTTATTGTTATACCAACATGACATGTTCCCTTTTTAATATATTTTGGGTGAGGAAATATGTTTATTTCATGTCAAAGTCACAAAAGTGTAACTGCATATGGCAAGGACTATAGTTTCCAAATACTACAGTTTTGTGCTATCTTTTCTTACTCAAATTGAATATAAAACTGGTAAGCGACTAACTTGGGGCAATTTTTTTACACCTATGTCTGTAAATAGTAGATTTTTTTATTTTGTATAATTACTACCTAGCGGACAAACCAGCAAGTTGTTTAAATGCCACAGTACGTAGCTCTATCACAGTTTTATGCCAGTTTTAGTTGTCTAATCCAAACAGGTATAGAAAGCTATTGGGATAACTCGTCAATCAAAATGCATCAAACTCGAAAATAAGAGGCCCTAGGTTCTGTATGATGATGTACTTATAAGAACTTTAATCTAATGCCTCGCTCAAGTCTTATAGAAACTTTAGTGCACATTTTCTATTATTTTGTGTTTTGTTTTAGATTTAGATTAAACTTAGAAGATTTTTTTGTTGTATCTACTTACTAAGAACATGTACCTGCAAATTTTACGTACCTTTCTTGCGTGGTAAAAAGTATACATATCATAAATCTAGTCCATAAAATTGGCTAAATTTAATAATAAATGTTTATTGTATGTTTTGTTTTATAATTTCTAAAGCTTTGGCGTGAATAATCATACATACACCATTATAGTAAATCAGTTGTTCTTAGAACCTTTGAGAATTTGTTTTATTTTTTTAGCGCTTATTTGGGGTATTAGGGGGGTTGTGAATAGATCAGATTTGATCAGTTTTTAAACAAAATTCAATTTTGATTAATTGTGCACTAATGTGTGAATAACCTTTATAGCATTATTATTTTAAGGTTCTAGCAAATATAACATAAATTGAACAAAAATATAAATTTATTAAAAATAAAACAAAATGTTCAAGTATTCTACATGTAAAAACTATGTTTTTTATATTAAAAAAAAATATTGAAAATACTAAATTAAGCTTGAAAATACTCTGTCATTGATGGACATCTAAGTTCACATATTTAGCATTGTTTGCCACTGCTTCAAACAAAAAAAAGGTAGGCTTTCTTATTTGTCTTATAGTGGCCATTCATTCTTCTTTTAATTTGCTAAAGAGTTTTATATGCGTCTTTTTATTTTACTATATAGTCTATACATTCTTGTTTTAACACATTTCCTGCCTTCCAACCGGACTTTTTTGTTTTTATTGATGTTAGAAATACCTCTCGCAGGAAGACTTGCCCTTCTGTCCCATCGCTTCGCCTGTGACTGGAATTTCTAATGTTCATTTTAATACCATCGGTGCCAAATTTATATCCACCGGGGAAGGAGAGTTCATCTAAATCGGGAACTTCATACCAACAAATAGGTTTTTTACTTTATCCAGGAGTAATGACTTATTTCGTTTCTGGATACATCTACTTTTCTGTCTATCAACATTATTTCTTCGTCCAATTGTTCTTCATCGAAATGCTCAGCAACATATTTAAGTTTAGAAACGTCTTCAATATTCTTATGAAAATTTGTTCGATTAACTACAAAATCTACCTTAAAATTATCCGGCAATCCATCATAACAATCTAAAAAACTTGTATCAGTTTGTATGTTATATTTTCTGTGGCTCTGCTACAGAATAGCGCCTTACAAAATAGCGCTGCTTCAAAATGGCCCTGCCACAAAATAGCGCTACTGCAAAATAGCGTGCATCAAAATAGCGCTGCTACAAAATAGCGCGCATCAAAACAACGCTGCTACAAAATAGCGCCTTACAAAGTAGCGCTGCTACAAAATCGCGTGCATCGAAATGGCGCTGCCTCAAAATAGCGCGCATCAAAATAGCGCCTTTCAAAATAGCGCTGCTACAAAATAGCGCGCAGCAAAATGGCGCTGCTTCAAAATAACGTCTTATAACTTACCACTCCCGGTAACCTCATTCTAACATATACAGTGTGTCCACGGATTGAGTGCGGGTAAGGTATAAATGACAACAAATTTTGGATTTAGATTCTGATTTTTTGTGAATTGCTCCTGCTTGCTCTTGAACTAAGATATTAAGAAAATGAGCCAAATCAAATAATATACAGGGTGGTTTAGTAGGCTGATTTAATGATGTAAGGTATAAACGACAAAAAAATTTCGATTTAGATTCTGATTTTCTAGGAATCACTCCTGCTTGGTTGCAAACTAAGATGTTCAAATGAGCCAAATTAATTGATATACAGGGTAGTTTGGTAGGCAGATTTAATAAAAAGTGTTGGAATTTAGTACCTTTGTTTTAAAAGATATCGGAAAAGGTTATTCAAAGAGTTGTTTAGAACCAAAAGTAACGGCAGATTCTCAATTTTCAGAAAAATCAGCCAACATTGATTGTGTAAGTTAGTTATGAACATTTTTCTTTAGATAATTTTTACCTGATTTCTCTGAAAATTGAGAATTAGCTGTAACTTTTAATTCTAAACAACTTTTCTTAATAACCTTTTCTGATATTTCTTAAAACAAAGGTACTTTACTTTTGACACATTTTATCGAATCAACCTACTAAACCACCCTGTATATTGGCTGATTTGGCTTATTTTCTTAACGTGTTAGTTTAAGACCGAGCAGGAGCGATTCCCAGAAAATCAGAATCTAAATCTAAAATTTGTCACTGTATATTCCAAACAAAAAACTTCACTGACTTTTTCCCGGGATCCTAGAGGGTTTGAAACCAAACCGAACCGAACCGAACCGGCATCCTAGAGGTTGTAAAACCAAACCGAACTAAACCGATACTTTGATTCGGTTCAGTTCGGTTCGGTTCAGTTTTGTCCCACACCTGCTAGGATCCCGCAAAAGAAGTCAGGGAAGTTTTTTTTTTTTGAAAAAATATGTTAGAAAGAGACCCCTTAGTCAAACAGTTGCTGTTTTTAATGATGCTTTTTGAGCGCGTTTTGGATGCTCGCCATTTTGTAGCAGCGCTATTTTGTAGCAGCGCTATTTTGTGGCAGCGCTATTTTGAAGCAGCGCTATTTTGTAGGGCGCTATTCTGTAGCAGAGCCATTTTCTGTATAAGGGAGTCGTCAGTAAATGTCTTAAGCTCTTAGAAATTACAGTCGGCCCAGTAGACCCATACAAATAATATGATTTATAATCTAGATGTCTTTTCAACAATATTTCTATGGTGTCTATGTCACCCTATCATCTAAATAGCACTGTCAACATATCATTGACTTCAGTTGGTATATATACAATACTTGAGTTGTATAAGGCCCTGAAAGGGTATAGAAGTCAATGATACAATGCTACCTTTCATTCCTAATTGAGAGAGAGAGAAACTTATCGTTTTTCTAGTGCTGAAAGTTTAGTTGTACACTCTGGCAATTCAATGTATCTATTGAGAGTGTAGGAACTTTACCTTTCTAATATTAAAGCTAAAACAATCTTGATTTTAGCAGTGTTTTGGTATCTAGGATGCCAGACAAAGTTTCTTTTGAAAGCTGGTTTCTTATTTTGGTTTTGTTTTAGTTAATGGTTGAATTTTTTTTTTCAACGGTGGCACTTGAATGTGACAAGTCACCATATTAAATATAAAGTTATAGTTTGAGCAACATAAATGATTCATCAGCATAATTAATTTTTGAATTTTTTGTCCAAAATTCCTAAACATTCAGATTGTTTAATTCATTTCATTTCTCAAAATTCATTAAAGTAATATAAAATATATTTTGTATTTATCCAATTAAATCGTTTTTCTTAAATTTTCCCTACATGTTGCAACAAAATCCCTTTATCCCTGCCATACATCGAAAATCCCTAGATTCGGGATAAATCCCTAGACCTGGCACTCACGTTAGAGGAATAGTCGAAATGCGGTATAAACTGACGAGCGTCGTCAAATTTACGAATGTCCACCTTTCAAGGGTAAAGTAGGTGTTCAAAATAGTAGCTATTTTGATTTAGGCACTTAGGAACTGATTTATTAGCAGCTAGAGAAATTATAAAACTAACATACAAAAAAAACTAAAGAATTTTAACCGATTTTTTTTTATTTGATTCGCAGAAAACATGACAAACGAATCGACACAGCATAGGGGAAGAGTAAAAAAATGTAGGTTAGAAGAAGAATTATTAAGAGAAACGCACGGGTGTACTTACTATCATTGGATTTCTAATAACACACTGTAGGTTTATTATTATAATTTAACGTTCTTGGTTTTTATTTTAAAAATAGACTAGAATATCTGTAGAAAACTTCAGAAGAGACATCATTAAATTGTGGGAAGGAAAACGAAATTTTTTATATCAGGTTCTTAACTTCTTTATTTGAAAAATATTATTGAAGTTACGAACTTCTTTATTTGAAAAATAAAGAAGTTAAGAACCTGATATAAACAATTTCGTTTTCCTTCCCACAATTTATAGCCTATAATAGTTTTAGTTGTTTAATTTTTTAGTATTGTCTAGATTTTGGGAGATTCTCAGAATAGGCGCATGCGCAAGATTTAGTATTAGGATCATTATTTCAGTGGTAAAAAGTCTGGCAAATGTTAAGGGGGAGAGTTGGGGTACGTAGACTCGCCCACTTTTTTATGTTTTTAAAAGACTTAACTTATCCTTTTCTTGAGTTTTTGTTGATTTGATTTTTATTTTTTACCCTTTCAAAAACATAGTAAAATATTACAAAAAATAATTAATTTGTATAATTAAACAAATGAATTAAAAGCGTTTGAGAATCTCTAGTAAAGGCGTAAATTTTGAATAAAATCTATTATATATTTTACCCAATATCATGTATGTGTTCCTTAGAATTTGCATAAATACATATCGAATGTATTAAGTACGTCTTAAAAAATAAATCCTTGTTTTAGTATAGCGTGATCTAACTCACTAATAATATTTTGTAAAATAAATCTACTGTCTATCCTATTTTAGTCCAGTTATTATAGAATTTTAGCTTGCAAAAGGTGGTGTTGACGCGATGTTGACATATGTTGTTGACATTGGTGTCCTGAAAACAAATTTGAGTTTTCGACCTTGAGGGAGGGGCTCCCTCCACCATCTTGGATTTAGTGTACACCAAAAGGGTTCTTTTAAATTACTTGGTTACTGTACGTTTTAGAAAACAAAGTTTTAAACAAAAGTTCAATGCAATAAAATTTCCTACAAAAACGCGTTTGTGCATTTTTTTGTTAGACGAATGGTTTTCAAGTTATCACGCTAAACAATTCGCCGCCATTTTGGATTGTGAACAATTTTTTTTAGTGGCCTTTAACTTATTTTTGAGAAAATCTGTAATAACATAAAATAAAGAAGAACTAATGGCCTATAAAATGAGATATCATTGAGTTCTCTGGGTAGTACCCTTGTAGAGATACGAACCCTTAGCAGTACATTCGTTTCCTATGTATTTCCATAGTATATGCAAAATAAACCAAAAATATTCAGTTTTATGTCATTTTCTCAAAAGGTAAGCATTTTAGAGAAAGTGTGTAATCAACTTTATTGTAGAAAATTAAATAATATTTTAAGCGATCTATCACATAAATGGACCAAGTCCACGGTTGGCACTTAATTAGCGTTAAATTGGGGTTCTTTTTTAGGATCACAAAAATTTTATTGTGTTCAACTTTTGTTTAAAACTTTTTGTGCACACTAAATCCAAGATGGCAGGGGGAGCCGGCCCCTCCCAAGGTCGAAAACTCAAATTTGTTTTTAGGACTTGACCTTGACCAATGTCAATAACATACTATAAGTATGTATGGACTATAAGTACTAATATTTAATAAAATAAATCTAGTATAAGTCTGTCCTATTTTTGCGATTTTTGGCACAGAAGTGAGGTAAAGGTAAACGTGTTTACGCCGCTATTAATTAACAGTGGTGATTTTTAACTGTGCTGGGCTATATTAGATCAAGCAAATAAAACAGCAAGAGCAACTATGCAAATATGTATTTCTTACGTAAACAATCCAGTCTTAGTTTTGACAATTTAATAATTGAAGAAATTACAAACTGCCAATCAAGAATATGCCTAGTCTATTTTTTCTAGGGAGGTTTTTTGTACACAAGTGTTTGTATAGAGCCAAAGTGTTTATTATTTGTGGGAAACATACATTATACAGGGTGTATCCAAAAACTATTTAAAAAACCAGAAAAAAAATTATTGTGGTAATCCATGATTTTAGGAATAAATAAAAAAATTTTGATTCACCCTGTAGAGTTTAAAAAATGTCACTGACGTAACATCTTGCTTGAGTAAATTATTCTTATACCTGTGTTCATTTATTTAACGCTTATTTAAAAGTTTTTTACACGATGATCAATTATTATTGACCTTATTAAGCATGCCACGATGTTCTTTTTATATAAATAAATGAACATAGTTACCAAGTCTTATTAGTTTTGCGAAAGAATGGTGCACTTTTTACTAGTTTGATTGAAAATACGTACACGATTTTTATCAGTAGTGCACTAGAAAAAAAATTGTTTAAAAATGACGTCAATAAATACGGATAAGGCTATGCTACTAAGTTGTAACTTGACCTAGTGTCCCTGTTAAATAAAACGAAATGAATAGTGTGATAATTTTATAATTTGTCGAACTAAATCATATAATAGTTTTTTGAACAATTTTAGATAGATCAGTAATGTTAACAATCAAATTGTCCGAATATTTTGTAAATGTTGTTTCTAAGATTTAATAAAATGTTTCTAAAAATATTTAACGTTTTTAATTTTTACTTAAAACATACACATTTAAAATATTAAAATTAAAATAAGACTAAAACGCCAATGTTGATGGTTCTTTTATTCTGCAAAATAATAAAAAATATCCGTTTTTTTTGGTATTCTACAGGGTCTCTCGCTTCAACGAACATTTAATAAATTTGGTGCACTTTAGGGACTTAAGTGACCCTTTTAATCCTGAGGGATTAAAAACTTACTTTTTAAGACATGATAATGATTCATCTGTGAGTGGGCTTTGCAGCCCTTCCACAGCGACCAGCAGTGGATCTATTGTGGCTCACTTTTGAGTGGTTTCTCACCACTATATGCCTAATCCTCCAAAAAGGCCGGCTATCAGTTTGGGTGAGACACTGTTCAGATCTTCTGAGTCAATTTGAGGTTTACCGAAAGTGTTCTGACGTAAACGTGGAAAAGCCGGACATTCGCACAGCATACTCAAATTTGGAGTTAAATATCAACCCTAACTACGAAAGACTGTCAATCACTAGAATGACATTTTATATCTAAAGTATCGTTAAATGCAATTAATGTGGAGTGTTGTTAAATAGTGTTATTTGTCTTTTAGATTATTTTTCCTATACTAAAGTGCATAAAATAGTATAAAAACCACATGACTAGAGTTACTTTTAATCCCTCAGCGAATTGTGGCTTACCTTTTAGAATTTTTCGCCTCGGGATTAAAAATATCACTTTTTAGTCCCTAGGTTTATAATATACTACACAGCCCCCTCAAATGAACAAGCCTGATCCTTCTTTTAAATAAAATTTCCATTATTTTTTTGCCAGCCTATATTTTTTTGTTTTCAAAATAGTCAAAATTTTAGATCTGCTGCCGTCCTTAAGCTAGAATGCCGTTAACTACCTATAAAATTTTCCTAGTTTTGATAAAAAAACCCGGAAAATAACAGACAAACGATGCTCCTTGATAACTGCAAGTTATTTGTTTCTTGAAAACCACAAAAGAAAAGAAGATTTGCTTATAAAAATTGATGTAGAATAACGTTCTGATTAAGACGGCACCAAAAAATAAAAATTGTCCAAATGTTGGTTAACGGCATTATAGCTTATGCACGGCAGAATTCTGTCAGTTTTCGAAACTGTTGTCATTCAAAGTAGGATCAGGCTTGATAATTTAAGGGGGCTGTGTGTACTATAATTCCCTAATATTAATAAAGTAAGTTTATCGTAGCCTTTACACTGCCCATATTATTCATATTAAAATTTTATAATTTGCTTTTGGGAAATTTGGGTTTAACGAATAAAATCTCTTTAAAATACTTGACACAGACATGTTCGCGATCCGCTTAATTTTCAGTTCTGAAATTAACAAAGAGTACTGTTAGAAACAAGTGCTTTTTAAAAATGTAAGTTGTTTCGTTAAAATTTAAAATACTGCACGCGTATATCTGAAAATAGGACACCCTGTATAGTCGATTGTATACAGCAGGGTTAAATGCTATAGGATTCATGGGAAATTATTACTGTATGTAAGACAAAAACAACTGCATATGCATAGAATATGTAGTATGTAAGAAAAAAGGATTGAAGTTACGACGTGGTTACGCCCATTGTTTCAGGATAGCCAGACCCACAGCCAATACCTGTCATCTGTGCGCCCCGGTAAAGTATAGGAATAAAAATTAGTAAGTACACAGACAATTTCGGTGGGTGCGGCGAAAGTCCGTACAGTGTAGGTTAGCGTAAGGGTTAGGTTAGGTTAGGCCGAATTAATTATTGAGAATTTCCTACCAACATGTACAGGTCTGTTCTTTACTTTAATAAACAACATAAACTTCAAAAAACTATTGACGAGGGAAACCAGTTTTCAGGGTTACTTACGCAAGTAGAACTAATTGTAGTTCCTTTGTCATAACAATCGCTTGCGAAAGAAATCATCAAAGAAGACTGGTCCGACCTTTTGTTGGCTTACCTTCTATCTGAGTTACCCAGTTGCCCATCTGAGTTAGCCAGACCCACAGCCAATACCTGTCATCTGTGCGCCCCGGTAAAGTATAGGAAGGAAATTTATGACACCGATTGTTTCCCCTAGCGCAGCGATCTTTTCTTTCGATAGTTCGTAAAGAAAATCGATCGACGGTAGTTGTACATAAATTATCGAAAATTTAAACGATAACTATGTAACGAATAATCCTTTTTTCAAGCTTGGCTTCCAGTATGGCTTCCCCAGCGAAAAATCGATTTAAGAACTACCTAACGAATTAAATTCTCAAAAATACCACCGCTCTGTGCTAAACGGTATCCGAGCCTGTTATAAAATTCAGTTCGGACATTACTTAGCATTTCAGGTGTCACTAATTGTAGGGTGGTGATTAATTTTTGCCAGAAGTTCATCCAAAGTGGTAGCTCTTGAATGGCCATGCGAATGAATTTGGCTTTTTGCATAGCCCCATGAAAAAATGATTGGGTGCGAAATCTGGTGATCTCGGAGGCCAGCTGCTAGTAACTTGCCTGCTTGTAATAAGGCGCCTTGGAAACGTTTAATTTAGAAACACTCTCACAGGCAAAATGTCATGAGCTGGGCCACCATCTTGCATAAACCAAATTTGGTTAAAATCAACAATTGGCACCTGTCGAATCGCAGGAATGATATGGTCCTGCAACAGAGCTAAATATGTGTAAATGTTTCCCCCGTAAATTATACTGGGTCCGTGACCAGTAACAAACAACGGACGGATTGTGATAACCATAACTTGAAAACGAACTTACGTATGTAAAACAAATATTTTTTAATAAAATTTTCATCCTGATTTGCTTTTTCAATCATCGTTTCACAAAACTCCATTCTTCGAAACTGATTATCTGGAAAAATGTCTTGCCTTTTCTTTACTTTGAAACCCATGTCATTTTAAAATGTTTCGGACGGTTAACGGTGAAATATCATCGCCCTCATCATTGGCAATTGCCTTACTGGAACACAGGCACAGCTTCTGCTGCGGCACATATCATAGTTTCGCGCCATTCCCTTTCCTTTCCCATTTCACAAACAGGAGGTGCCTCTCCACCACTGCATTTGTGGCAAAAATTGAAATCGTTGGAAATGGGTCATTATTTTTTTGGACCGTGCTACGGCTTGGAGTATCGCTTCCGTCAAACGCGACAACAAATAAATTTGCCACATCTTGACAGCTATTTCCCCCGAAATACCTTTGAACCATCTGTACTTTTTTCTGAACGCTAAATGTAATACGCGGCATGGCTAGAATTTTCGTTTAAAACAAATACCCACGTCTCACCTATTTCGCTACACACGCCGGAATTACGAAAACCTTCGTGAAGACGAGAGGTCACGATGTATTCCCCTAATTTCCCACTACCAGTGCAAATACGGGTTTAAAACAGCGAAAAATATTTCAAGACACCGCCCAAATTATATATTTTTTTTCTTTTACTTCTCTCTCACACACATTAAGCATAGCAAGCAGTCTATGAATCCTATAGCTTTTAACCATGCTGTATTTACCTTTGTTAGGTGTTGAAGATCTTGATTTTGTAATGGTAGGAAGCCGAGTTGGAACTTGATCTAGACCCTAAAATAAGTGCAAAAAATATCATAAATACAGGGTGTCTCTAAAAGGTCCGTACAAAATCTTAGGACATATTCCTGAGGTCAAAATAAGTCGATTTAAGGCAACTTACCTTAGTCCGAAATTGCTTCGTTTCAGAGATACAGGGTGGTAAATTTAAAAATTAAAAATCGATTGTCTTATTTATGAACATTTCTCAACGCATTACTTTAAAAATTGGTACTCGGGGGTTTTTTGGGATGCGACACCTAAATATGGATACCTTTTCACTGTGGCCGTTAGAGAGCGCTTCACAATGCTCTTTTTATAGTTTTAAATGACTATAACTTTTTTCTCAGTGTAACTTTTAACTTTTTTCGTTAAGAAAATATTTTTCTGAATCTGTGCAAATGAGAGCCTCGAGGGTAGAGTTTTTTTGGGTGTGGTGAAAGTGCCCTGTGATGGGAGCCGAAAGAGCTCCCGCCGAGTGTTCTTATGTAAGTAGAATTTAATAAAAATTAGTAAGTACACAGACAATTTCGGTGGGTGCGGCGAAAGTCCGTACAGTGTAGGTTAGCGTAAGGGTTAGGTTAGGTTAGGCCGAATTAATTATTGAGAATTTCCTACCAACATGTACAGTTCTGTTCTTTACTTTAATAAACAACATAAACTTCAAAAAACTATTGACGAGGGAAACCAGTTTTCAGGGTTACTTACGCAAGTAGAACTAATTGTAGTTCCTTTGTCATAACAATCGCTTGCGAAAGTAATCATCAAAGAAGACTGGTCCGACCTTTTGTTGGCTTACCTTCTATCTGAGTTACCACATCAAACGTAAATAGTTGTTGATTTGTTTTATCGGGGATAAAATCTATTTTTTAATCATTTTAGGAGCAAAAATTAGGTTTTAGGCCTGCGGATAAAATAAATCACGACAAAAGTGGTATTTCAAAGGGCCAATGGCGCCTCCACCAAATATGTCACGCTATTTTTGTGACGGGGGGTAGCTCAGTAAGAGATCACGTCAAAAAAATGGCATCTCTAAAGAACTGTCACGATGGACAGGCGCATACGCCCAAATACGTCACATTGAGAGATGTTTTAGTTAAATAAAAATATGCCTGGCAGGCGAGGATGAGAAGGGCAACGTCGATGCGTGACGTCATCCGAGTTAATACGTGCCCTTTAAAAAAAGGTACTCTTCTTAACATGCGCTAAAGTAAGTCGTTTTCGAGATATTTCCGTTTTTATTGTTCGATGCCGCAACGGAATACTGAAATTATTTTGAATGACTATTTCACTGGAGTGTTTTACACTGGCAAAATGTCATATCAACGGCCAGTTTTCTACAGACTATTGTTCTTAAAGCTTTATTCTTATTTTTAAATTCACCACCCTGTATCTCTGAAACAGACCAATTTTGGACTAAGGTAAGTTGCCTTAAATCGACTTATTTTGACCTCAGGAATATGTGCTAAGATTTTGTACAGACCTTTTAGAGACACTCTGTATAGTGATGAGTGATAAGGGCAATCAGATGATTATGATCCAATATCGCTGATAAAATGTAAGAGAAGCAACGTTTCTTAATAGGGTGTTTTTGGGTCTGGCTTTTTGCCTGTATTTTACCTCGTCTGTTTTTTATAATTTTGCAACATCTGAGGGCACGGCAGTGCCTCGCCAAGTTCGCGCGCCGTAACTATCTTTTCTTGAAACATTTCAGCCGATATTTGACCTATCTAAAACTCTACTTCGGAATGAGCTCGAATCTCAAACTTTGCACAGTCGTAGATCTCAATGGAATTAACAACCCCTTCATGGAATTTCATAAAGTAGTAAAGTAGTTACGAAATTTCAAAAAACGTCGAAATTGCCACTGACTGACTCACTCACTCATGTATAGATCATCAATATTCTACTGTACTTCCAGACATGCTACAAGGCTGAAATTTGGCAGACTGATAGAAATTATGGCGAAACCCCTGGAAAAAAAACCCCAAAATTTTAATTTACTCCCCTCCCCTATACATTAAAAGTTATGTAAAAGTAGCATTGCCCACTTCCAGAAATGCTAGAGAGTTGAGCTTTGGTAGACTGATAGGAACTATGATAAAACTATAGGAAAAAATTAAAACACCCCAAAATTTTAATTTACTCCCCTCCCCTATACATTAAAAGTTATGTAAAAGTAGCATTGCCCACTTCCAGAAATGCTAGAGAGTTGAGCTTTGGTAGACTGATAGGAACTATGATAAAACTATAGGAAAAAATTAAAACACCCCAAAATTCTAATTTACTTCCTTCCCCTATAAATGTAAAGTTATGTAAAAGTAACACTGCCCACTTCCAAAACGCTACAGAGCTGAACTTTTTAAGACTAAAAGACAATATGATAAAACTATATGAAAACATTTAAAAACACCAACATTTTAATTTACTTCCCTCTCCTATAAATGTAAATTTATTTAAAACTAACATTGCCCACTTCCAGAAACGCTAGAGAGCTGAGCATTGGAATGCTGATAGAAATTATGATAAAACCATGGTGTTCGTGCAACTTTAATTTTAAATTCAAATTTTGCGCCAAATTCCCGTATTCGGAAAACCCACACAATTTCAATTTTGATTGGCACCAGCAAAACGCCAGCGCCATCTACGAAAAATGAATCTGCGCAAAAAGGCGTAACCAAAAAAAGATTCGTCTGTCATATTCTATCGAGATCACCACGCAGCATGGTGATAAATTCTATTAACCAAAAAATCCAATAACATTCTTAGAAAATCAAACTAAACCATTACACAAACAAGTGATTCTAGTGTGGATCGACTGCAACGACTGGGCCAGCGAGAGGAGCTCCTCTGGACGACGGAAACAACTAAAAGGGTGCGTGCCAATCCTCTATATTGTCTTTGTGTGGCTCGGAAAAATTAATATTTTTACATCGTCCTTTTAAGGATTTTTGCACCCAGATTTTATAAAACGACCAGCGCGCTTACAGTCCCGCGGCTCTACCTCATACCTCAAACCTCAAAACATCAACATTTTCTGGTCCCACGACCCAGATAGTTTTTTAAAATTTGTTTGCTAAAAATATTAAAGATTTTTTCGCCTCGCCATTTTGGCTCGCCTAGTTGCCGTGTCCAGTTTAGGAAGGAGGTTCCGTCCCCCCTTGCGTGGCTTTACGGTTGCTCCACCCACATTTCATTGCAGCCGAAATTGGCACTTCGTACGTCGTTTGTTTTGATTCAAAAATCGAAATTTGTTTAAATAAATAGTTATTTTCAAAACAACAAAAGTGCTTGTGAGTTAAATGCTTTATTCTTATTTAACAGGTAAACAAACACATCTAGTATAATTAGTATTTACCTGTAAATAATAAGAGAAGCGGTAGTAGGTACAAGTTGTTTGTGTACATTTATTTTGGGAGAAAAATCGCGACCTAGGATAACAGCTGTTGATAAGTTTTTTGCATTTTATTCGAGAAATCGATAATAAAATATATGCTTGTTGGACTCTTTTGGACTGATTAAAGTCAATAGGGGTCAATGTTAGTTTTATTCTTTTTAAATATTTTTTATTTTTTTAATTAACAATATGTCGTTAAAAAAGCTTGAGAATCAACGCAAAGTTTCAATATCTCGTATTACGGAAACGTATAACTTGGGAACAAAAGCTAAATCAGATAGTTCTTCCTTGCCAATTTTTAAGGCGTTTTACGAATCGTTAGATGATCACTAGGAACAATTTAAAAACATTCATAATGACATCATAGGTCTCTTGAAGGACGACGACGATGATGAATTCGAAGTAAAGGATAAAATTAGGAAAGATACGGATCTATTCTACCACCAAGCTAAAGTTATTTTTTCGAGTTTATGTTCCGATTCACGTAGCGATGATCTGGGCCCTTTAAAGGTACCTTGCTTTAATGGAAACGTAAAAAAGTGGCCAACCTTTTACGATGTTTATTCTTGTTTGGTTCACGAAAACTCTAATTATTCCGATATAAGGAAATTTCAACATTTGCTAACCTTCCTTGAGGGCGAACCACTTAATATTTTAAGGCAAGTAATTACGCAATCGCCTGGAAGGTATTAACAGATCGCTATCAAAATAAAAGACTTTTAGCCACTACCGCCTGGAACTCAATCTACTATGCAAATTCTTTAAAGGGAAAGGGAAACCAGTCAGCAAAGGATCTTAGAGTCTTGGTAGATACCTTTTCTGAGAATATTGCGGCGCTTGAAAATCTTGAATTTCCAGTAACGTCGTGGTGTTTTTGTTTATTTTCAATTTTATTATCAAAAATCGATCAAACCACAAGAACCGCTTTCGAATTAAAGTATAGTACTACCGAGATTCCAACATATCAAAATTTAATTCAGTTTCTTATTAACCAATGCCGTGCTCTTGAAACAGTACAGCTATCTCCCCAAAATATGCAAATGCAACCTTCGACTTCAAAACAGCAAAAACCAAATTATTCGAATTCTAGTAACCAAAAATATAATTCTTATTCAAATAATCAGTACAAATCAAGCCCTCCATCAAATTTTTTAGCGCATACGCACTCACAAGTAGCAAATAAACAAACCAATATTCAATTACGAGAAAAACAACAACCCTATAAGTGCAAATTATGCAATAATTCTTTTCATCCACTCTCGCAGTGTGGTGTTTTTATTTCCAAATCTCCTTCAGATCGTTTTACTTATGTAAAACAACAATCGTTATGTATCAACTGTTTACGTTCAAATCATCAAGTAATTGACTGCAGTAAGACCTACAACTGCAGGGTATGTCGACATAGACACCATAGTCTTATTCATCTATCGCAAATGACAGATTCAATCCGTCAGAATTCAAGTCAATCCTTTGTTAATTCAAGCCAAAATTCAAATCAAAATTCGAACTTAAATCAAAGTTTTAATCCAAATCAAGTGGCACAGGCACAAACTTGTCGTATCAAAATTCAAATTCAAGTCTTAGCCAACAGAACCCTAGTTTTGTTCAACCCAGTTCAAATTCAATTCAAATCAATTCGAATCCAAATACATCTACAAATCAATACTCTTCGTTATCCACCTTGACGCCCCGGACGACAGTGCTTCTAGCGACTATAAAATTAGAGGTACTCGGTAGTCGGGGTAACTACCAACCTGTCCGAGCACTTCTGGACAGCGGTAGCCAAGCTAACCTGATAAGCGAAGCTTGTCTTAACAGGTTAGGCTTGCCAAGAAACAAAATTTCGATCCCTGTTCTGGGACTAAATCAATCTTCGTCGGCCACTAACGGCATTTCTACTTGCACTATTCGAGCCCTAGGCCAACAAGAGCCTAGCTTTTCTATTCAAGTCTTCGTTTTGCCGAAACTCTGTTCGAATATGCCCTCAGTACAGGTAGATTCATCCAATTGGAGTCATATTTCAAATCTAAAGCTTGCAGATAACCAATTTTACAACCCTGGTCCAATTGACTTACTCTTAGGTGCACAACTTTACACAGAAATCGTCCAATCAGGACGAATTCCAGGACCTCACGGCCTACCCTCCGCTTTTGAGACAGTTTTTGGGTGGGTCTTGATGGGTCAAACTCAAAACATAAATATTTCACCTCAAGTCAATTCTTACTTTACTTCCTGTGAGCAGTCTCTCGACTTTAATATTCGCAGATTTTGGGAACTAGAATCAATTAAGTCAAAAACGTTTCTCTCACCCGAAGAAAAAAGATGTGAAGAGATTTTCCAAAAAACTACCACTAGAGATATTTCGGGCCGATTTACTGTAAATTTGCCTTTTCGTCACATTGACCCTCCTGACCTAGGAGACACATATTCAGTGGCCTATCGTCAATTTTTGTTTCTTGAATCTCGCTTAATAAAAAATTCAAATTTCTATAGTATGTACTCGGATTTTATGAGAGAATATCTCAAAAACGGGCACATGTCTTTAATTCCAAGATCCGAACCTAGACCTCAGTTATGTTCTTATTTACCACATCACGGAGTCCTTCGTCTTGACAAATCAACGACTAAACTCCGGGTGGTTTTTAACCCCTCGATTAAGGGTTCGAAAGGCCTAAGCATGAACGAAACTCTTTTAATAGGACCAAAATTACAAGCCGATATTTCCGAAATTCTATTAAAATTCAGATTTTATTCTATCGTATTTTTGACTGATATAAAACAGCATTTTTTACAAATTCAAATCAATCCAATTCATCGGGACTACCAAAGGCTACTTTGGCGATTTGATCATAACGAACCCCTGCAGGAATACAGGCTTAATACAGTGACGTTTGGTGTTAGTTCAAGTCCCTATTTAGCTATTAGAACTCTTAGAGAACTAGCCATCCTGGAGGCTAAGAATTATCCTGAAGCATCCCAGGTCCTTTTGAATAACATTTTCATGGACGATATTTGCTGTGGAGCTAACTCTCTAGAAGGTGCTTTATCGCTTCAAAAGGATCTCATAGCGTTGCTTAAATTGGGAAAATTTGAATTAAGAAAATGGGCATCAAATAATCCGAAACTTCTTTCACATTTGTCGCCCGCTGATTGTCAGATCCCTGTTACCTTTGAAGACGATTCTTCAACATCGATTTAGGTGTTGGGCCTTCAGTGGCACCCTTCTACAGATACCTTTACCTATTCTTGTACCCCTTGTGAAAAACCTTGCACCAAAAGAAATATTTTATCAGCTATCGCTAAAATTTGGGATCCTATAGGTTTCTTATCGCCTGTTTCATTTTTAGCCAAAGTGATTATGCAAAAACTTTGGTTATGCAAAACTGATTGGGATGAAATACCCCCCGATCCAATCAAAATTCTTTGGAATCAATTCAATAATCAATTAACCACTCTTTCGAATCTTTGTATACCTAGACATATTTTTTCGAATAATATTCAACGATGTCAATTGCTAGGTTTCTGCGATGCATCCGAGCTAGGATACGCTTCTTGCGTATACGTTCGCGTCGAATTACCAAATAAAATTATCAAAACTGCTCTAGTCATGGGCAAGTTCAATCCCACGTTTGGAACTACTTGGAGCTACTCTATTAGCTGATTTACTCGAACTAGTTATTCGCACCTATTCATCATTACTCGTAATCGATGAAATTCTTGCGTTCTCGGACTCACAGGTCACGCTTCATTGGGTCACATCTTCACCTCACAAGTGGAAGACCTTTGTGGCAAACCGCGTGAGTCGTATTCAAGAAACAATCCTCGAAGTCCCATGGTATCACATTACAGTCGAACCTCTCTAACTCGAACCACTCTATAACTCGAACCTTTTAAGTGGTCCCTGCACTTTTTATATGAATTTTAACCTCTATAACTCGAATTTCTATAAGTCGAACTCTCCATAACTCGAACTGATTTGGTTGTCCCGTGAAGTTCGAGTTATAGAGGTTCGACTGTACTTCACTCGAGAACCCTGCTGATTGCGCTAGCAGAGGGTTGTCGCCTAATAACTTAATAAATCACCCTCTTTGGTTTCACGGCCCTCCATGGCTCTACTTGTTTTATTTAAAAGGGTCCAAGAAGAGTGTTTTTCGGATATCATTCAAAAAATTCAGAATACTCAGCTATTACCTAAGCCGTTTCGCAAACTCGCGCCCTTTTTGGACGAATTGGGTTTCCTTAGAGTGGGCGGACGCTTACGGCATTCTCAACTCTCCTTTGAGGCAAAACATCCCTTATTATTGCCGAAATCTCATAGATTAACCCAATTGATCATTATTCAAACTCATAACGAAAATTTACATCCCGGAATAAACACAGTCCAATACTTAATTCGTCAAAAGTTTTGGATTATGTCATCACGTCGAGCTATTTAGAGGGTTTTATTGCAATGTATTCCCTGCTTTCGCTTAAAACCAAAACCTTACACTCCGTACATGTCGGATTTACCTTCTTTTAGAATGTCACAATTAAAATGTTTTTCACACGTTTGCTTGGACTATGCAGGCCCAATCAAAACCTTTGTAGGTCAGAGACGTCGTGGAGCACAAGTTGGTAAATCATATATCGCAGTCTTCGTCGATACTTCTGTCAAAGCAATCCATATCGAGCTGGTTTCGGATTTAACGACAGAGGCGTGCATCGCTGCTTTACGACGAAGACGTGGCACTTGTGTCCAAATCACAAGTGATAGAGGCTCAAACTTTGTTGGGGCTATTAAGGAGCTCCATAATCTTTCGAAATTAGCTTCTGAGAGCTTAAAAATCAAATGGTGTCTTAATAGTCCGGGAGCCCCCCACATAAATGGTCTAGCAGAAGCAGGAGTCAAATCTATAAAAACACATTTGTATCGGGTCATCGGTGACCAGATACTAACCTTCGAAGAGCTCTATACTCTCCTCGCCCAAATAGAGGCATTACTCAATTCTCGACCCCTTTGTGAGCAAAGCTCTGACCCAAACGATCTTACGTCTTTGACTCCGGGTCATTTCCTCACAATGGAACCCCTTAATTCGTGTCCTGATCCTTAAAGTTAATACCCTTAAGCGTTGGCAACTTATCCAACGAATTCATGCCGATTTCTGGAAGCGTTGGAAACTCGAGTACTTAAATATTGAAATCAAGCTAGATACGCTTGTATTAATTAAGGATGAAACTAGGCCGCCATTACACTGGTTGCTAGGTAGAATAGTGTCCGTACATCCTGGTCGGGATAATCACATTCGAGTTGCTACTGTTAAAACACAACACGGACTTTTCACTCGTCCCGTGGTCAAGTTGTGCCCACTACCTTTAGATGCGCACTAAACTCCCAAGCAACTTCTTTTTGTTTCGTGTGTCGTTATCTAGAATATATATATATATTTTTTGCATTTTTTTTTCTTTTAATCTATACACCTAAAACGGATTTTAATGACCTACCCTTTAAGGTTTTGAATTAACTTATATTTTTTTATATATAGCCATTTGTATATTCAACTTAATCTCAATGTAAAACTTCGTTTTAAGTGGGCGGAAAATGTTCGTGCAACTTTAATTTTAAATTCAAATTTTGCGCCAAATTCCCGTAATCGGAAAACCCACACAATTTCAATTTTGATTGGCACCAGCAAAACGCCAGCGCCATCTACGAAAAATTAATCTGCGCAAAAAGGCGTAACCAAAAAAAGATTCGTCTGTCATATTCTATCGAGACCACCACGCAGCATGGTGATAAATTCTATTAACCAAAAAATCCAATAACATTCTTAGAAAATCAAACTAAACCATTACACAAACAAGTGATTCTAGTGTGGATCGACTGCAACGACTGGGCCAGCGAGAGGAGCTCCTCTGGACGACGGAAACAACTAAAAAGGTGAGTGCCAATCCTCTATATTGTCGTTGTGTGGCTCGGAAAAATTAATATTTTTACATCGTCCTTTTAAGGATTTTTGCACCCAGATTTTATAAAACGACCAGCGCGCTTACAGTCCCGCGGCTCTACCTCATACCTCAAACCTCAAAACATCAACACGGGAAAAATTTAAAAAGCCCAATATTTTCATTTACTCTCCTCCCCTATAAATGTAAAGTTATGTAAAAGTAACATTACCCACTTCCAGAAACGCTAGAGAGCTGAGCATTGGAAGACTGATAGGAACTATGAGAAAAATATAGGACAAAATTTAAAAACACAACAATTTTAATTTATTTCCCTCCCCTATACATGTAAAGTTATGTAAAATTAACATTGTGCACTTTCAGAAACGCTAGAGAGCTGAGCTTTGGAAGGCTGATAGGAACTACGATAAAATCATGGAAACAAATTAAAAACCCTCAAAAATTTAAGTAAGGCATTGCAAAAGTTTGAACAATATTCCGCATATTTTACTACTTTAAAAATTAAGTATTATCTAATTCCTTTCAAAAAGAAGTGAAATCATAACAAAAACATTTTATGTAAAAAAAAGCCAAGTACGCGAAAAGGCATTCCGTAAAAGGAATTGAGATAAAAGTAAAGCCAAGTTCTCCAATACAAATTTCAAAATGAAAGGTTCTTACTAGTTCGGAAATATTTTTCTAAACTTGGCTATTACGGCTGTAAATGACTCTTAGGCACAGTGCTAAATTGAACATAAAGAAGTTTGGCTGGCAAAGTTTAAAAAAATATTTCCAAACTAGCAAGAACCTTTCATTTTGAAATTTGTATTGGAGAACTTGGCTTTACTTTTATCTCAATTCTTTTTACGGAATGCCATTTTCGCGTACTTGACTTTTTTTACATGAAATGTTTTTGTTATGATTTAATTTTTTTCGTAAGATAACATTTTCGGGTGGTTTAAGATAAACCCTACAATCTTTTGCACTAAACGAGCAGACCCTGGTATTTTAATAAAAAGTGAAAGGAGAAAAAATACGCAAAATCATTCGGCCTATAATGCAAAATTAAAAAAAAAACCTAACCTTTAAAAAATTTATTTAAAAAAAAGTTTATAACTAACTAACTTATACAAAACACCATGTACATAAATTTAATTTTTTTCTTAAAAGTTAAACAACTTTAAGTAAGACTTAGGCCAATGGTCAATAACATCCGGACCGCCAGTGGAAAAAAAATATTTTCATACAGTTAAGCACTGTATGAGAAAAAAAGCGTACATAAAAAAGGTTCAACTTCTGGGTAGAAACAGCTTTAAAATATGCACAACAGTTAAGCACTGTATGAGAAAAAAAGCGTACATAAAAAAGGTTCAACTTCTGGGTAGAAACAGCTTTAAAATATGCACAAATGTGCACACTTTTATTATATTTAAAATTCCAGCCAAACTGCTCTTGACAGCAAAAATGGTGTTTCACTAAACTTTGGGACAAAGGGGTTTAACAAAATAAGAGTGATGTTTTTTGAGGATTTACAATTATAAACATAAGTACATAAAGTTTTACCGAATAGCCGATGTATCATGTTTTTCCCCAAATATTTATATATACTAAAAGCTTTAGTTTCCAAGATATCTACAATAATATATATTTATCCATGTATAATAGCCTCGTTTTTGACAGGTTTGGCGTAAAATTTTTTGTGTCGTACAGCGTGTCTCAGCTCGGTTATTATTAAAGATATTGATTTTCTGATTGCACATTACCGTGCTCTTTTTTGAGCCCTTAAAAATGGTATAATCAGATTTTTGCTATACCCCGTAGTTTCGCTAATACAGGGAGTTTTTGAAAAAATTGTATTTTTAATAATCCCTTATATCTCGCTTATTTTGCGAGATATTTTTATTCTCTAAAAACCTTTTTATTGCAACTTTTTCACAAGAAAATAATGACATTGTCAATTTTCAATTATATTGTTTAGTTTTTGAGATATGGTATTTATCATGAAAAAATTAAATACGGACCTGGATTTTTTTATTATCATTTTGATTGGTTTCATGCTAGTATTATCACAAAATAATAAAAATTTTAAAAAATTTTGTTTTAAGGTAAAAAACAATATTTCTTCCGAACGTAGATATTTCCAACATAAATATAAATTAAAAATTGCAAGTTAAACGATTTTTAGTTTAAGTGTTTTGATACTTAGCATATTAAAATGGTTTTACGTTAATTTACAGATTTATTTGAAACAAAGTCTAGGAAAAATACAAAAAAATAACAAATTTTTCTTTAATGATATAAATGTTCAAACTGATTGCCATTACGCGTAAGACATTGTTGGCATTTTTGAGTAATTTTTGTTAACGCATTTTGCATAAAAATATTTCTGCAGTTTAAATATTGGGATTTTGTTGCTTGAATAAGCAAGTCAAACAACCAATTTTCAGGTTTGGACTATAAATTTTTTTAAAAAATATTAAATAGTTTTTTAAACCTTAAATCAAAAAAATATTAAAGTTTTATTATTTTAAGATAATAATAGCAGGAAACCAATCAAAATAGTAATAAAAAAAATTAAGGTCCGTATTTAATTTTTTTATGATAAATACCATATCTCAAAAACTAAACAATATTTAAAAAAATTGACAACGTCATTATTTTGCTTTAAAGAAGTTGCCATAGAAAGGTTTTTACATAATAAAAATATCTTGCAAAATAAGCGAGATACAAGGAATTAATAAAAATGCAATATTTTCAAAAACTCCCTGTATTAGCGAAACCACGAGGTATAGCAAAAATCTGATTATACCATTTTTAAGGGCTCCAAAAAAGAGCACGATAAGGTGCAATCAGAAAATCGATATCTTTAATAATAACCGAGTTTCCCATTTAATCCGATCGAAAATGGGACACGCTGTACAGTTCCTAATTGTACAAAAATTTAATTTTCAAAATCCCTGGTGGTTCAGTTGGAAGTAACTATATTCCTAACTTTTACACAAAGTTGATTAACTTTAAAAAAACAAAAACTAAATTTTAGTAAATGGTGTTTGATACAAGTGGGGATCACACTTAATATTATAAAGTATTAACATTTTAAAACAAGTTACCTACAGAGTGAGAAAATAATTAAATTAAAAAAAAAACATTTTTTTTTAAAATATGTATATATTTTAAATTCATTTTAAAGTATTTAAAGACCGAATGATTTTTGCGTATTTTTTCACTCCTGACTTTTTTTAAAACAGTTATTAGTTTCCGAGAAAATCATAAAAAACTGATTTTTAGAACATTTGGGGCCTTATATCTAGCGAAGCTCAAGGATGATTTTGGCGGAGAATATGTGGGGATGTGTCTCAGATGATAAGGAATAATGATACAAAATTCCAGCTTGCACCTAATTTTTAACCTTTTATTTTTACTTCATAAATGTTTGGAATAAAAACTTACTTCGCCATTTGATGAAAAATCCTGACTGTTGGAGGCGTCTTCACTGGATGTTTGCTAAAACAGACAAACCAATAGTATCAAAAATAAATAAATAAAAAACAAAAATAAGTAAATATATTATATTTAAAATGCAAAGTGAGGCAAAAATATTGATATTTTTTGTACAGAGAGCACGCTCGCAGGAGGTGCTAGCTTTCCTTTTTTACTTTTACTCTCCGATGATATTCTGTGGTTTTAAAACTTCGCGGACTTTTGATGATTTTTAATCTATAAACTGGAATTTTACTACGATTAGGTACTAATAAAGTTTTTTAAATAATCAAAGTTACTTACTTCAAAAAGGAAACCGGCTTTTCACTCCTATAAAACTCGTTTTTACAATTTTTGATTTTTGTTTAACAAAATCAATTTCAAAAATATACTGATAACATTGACAAAAATTTTAATGACATATCACAAATGACACTCTCTTTAAAGTATTAAGTTCACAGAATACCACCGGTTAACCACCGGTGATTAGAAATAAGAGAGACAGGTTGCAATGCTTAGCATTCATTGTATGTTCTCACTGTAAAAAAACTCTTTAAATTTTGCCTCAGTGTCCCATATACGTAATATATAACCGGTGGCCGTTCCAGTTACTTCATATATAATTCATTGATTTGAAAAGCTTGAAGGAATTGTATTCATTAAGGTACATTCGTTAAGGTACAACTTTATTATTTCTTAACCAATTTTTTCATTTAATACTTTTTGCGTATGGCAAAGACGTGACGTGTTTAAAATCGAGTACAGTGGCGCACAAATAAATTTACCAGGTTCTGCAAAATTACTAAATTTTAAAAATTATGCCTAATCTTGAATTTTATAGAAATATTAATTTTGACAAAAAAGTCGTATAGTCTCCTTTGAATGGAGACAAAAACCACAAAAATCAAGCAAAGGAAAAAAAACTACAGCTGAAAAAAAAATTACGTTTTGCTTGGTCAATCTTATATCATATTATATTTTCTCTTTGTGTTCCACTTGAAACATAAATAAGTAATTATTACCTGAGTTTCTTCCGTATCTCCAATATTATTTCTCTCATCTTCTTCCACTTCACTCCCTGTGAGTCTGCTTTGGTCTGCCTCAGCCAAGTCGCCATTTTCAATTATAACATTGACGCTACCATTTGGATTCGAAGGTTGGACATTCATATCCAATGAGCTATTTTACAGAAAATTAATATAAATATGTGATGCGTTAGCTCTACACAATTTAGGGATAATTTGATCAAAGACTCTAGTTTGTACCGCATATTGAGAATATTTTACCGAATGCTAGGATTTATATTCAAAAATTCACGTGATTTTACGAGTAACTCGGAACATAGCTTCAAAATTTTATACTTTACTTATATCAGATCAATTTTAGAGTATGGATCGGTAGTTTGGTCACCTTTTTATTAGGCTCACATAGCACTGAAAAAATACAGATAACATTCCCGAAATATATGAGGTATAGAAACGAAGGAGTCAACCGAGAAATCGGTTTTCCCAATGATTTCGTTGGAAAGATTCTCTCTGCAGTCTTAAGAAACTCGGCGTAAAATAGCTGCAATTGATTTTATTTTAAAACTCAGTAGGGACCATTTGCATGTCCCATTTTTCTCTTATCTTCTATTTGAGGCATGCGCAGTTACCTGGTTTGAACCTTATTGTGATGTATTGCTGGTCGCCTAACTCGCGTAGTCATATCGCGAGGAACATTACGCCTGCGCACATGCGCATTGGATGACATTTCGGGCTCTCATCAAGTGCGGTGAACGTCAACGAACGTATCCTAGAAACGGTCCTATAAAATAGGCAATTCTACCTGGAATAGACGTCCGATCCGACCACGACTGTTTGCCAAGTGTTCGGCCGTGTACCTCGCCCAGTCGTAAGTATTTTACACTAAGAGGTGATGGTCAGAGACTACAGAGTAAGAAACAAAAAGAACTGGGTAGAAGCGACTGTAATCAAGAGAATAGGTAGAACAGTCTATTTATGCACGCTAAAGTCTGATGCAATATGGAAAAGACATACAAATCAAATGTTAAGAAGACATGTAAGATCTGCAACTGAAGATAAAAACGTCACAGAAGCAGAGGAAAATGAGCCCAGGAAAATAGTCATGACAAAGACATGCATCAGAAGAACTGGTCAAAGGCTAGAAGATCCTCAGAGTAGTGAAATGTCAGGAAAAGAACCTAGAAGTGTCATAGAAGTAGGCAGCAATACAGAAGTTTTAAAAGATCCTGACATTCCTTCGACGTCTTCACTAGGCCAGGAAACAAGATTACAAAATGTTGATGAGCTCAGTAGTAGCCATGAGGACTTAAATAGTGAAACTATAGAGTTCACAGATGACAATCAGAGCATGTCAAGTGATTTTTATGGGTTTCCAAATCCTGGTCTGACAGACAACCCGAAAGACCGAAGAGGCACTAATACAAAAAAGCTCACGTAGAAATCGAAGCGCCAAGTCGGTTCAAAGACTACACTTTGGATATTGATTAAGTGCAATACAAATTGTTAAAATTGTATGTTTGTGTATGTCACTCAAAAACAATTTAAGGGTAGTTTAGAGTTAAGTGTGGAGGGAATTGTGATGTATTGCTGGTCGCCTAATGGATGGCATTTCGGGCTCTCATCAAGTGCGGTTAACGTCAACTAACGTATCCTAGAAACGATCCTATAAAATAGACAATTCTACCTAAAATAGACGTCCGATCCGACCACGACTGTTCGCCAAGTGTTCGGTCGTGTACCTCGCCCAGTCGTAAGTATTTTACACTTATGTTTTACTAAAGAATAGTGTTTGACCTTACTTGTGTTTCAATAACGCATGCTACTAGTCCCTTTATTGAGAGACAGTGTTGCCGCATATATTCTGCAGACAATTATTTCAAGAGCTACCAATGCGGGGTAATCCTCAGATTTAATTTTATGCCAGTAATTGAAAATTATTTTTTATAAAAACTAGTAGGTTCGGTTCAATGTTCTGCGATGTGCGTAAAAAAAATAACAAGTACACAGTAAACACAGACCTAATCCTATATTTTCCTGGCAGTTTTTCACTGGTACTGCTCTTTCCATTTTTCCGTAGTTGTTTTCGGAACTCTAATTAATTTTGCCTACATAAATATAAAGGATAAAGGACAAAAAATTGTGTCTGCAATAGGTCAAAATTGGATCACGTGACATCTGTCATTTATTGTCGCATTTATAAAGGATAAAGTTAGCTAAAGGAGTCATAAATTTCGTCAGTTGGAGAGATTATTGCGTCTTCTGTAAATTTTCTTCTTCTTCTTCTCTAAAACCGGACTGTTTTTTAGAAATTAATTTTTTTTATTTACCAAATGTGAGCTCTCTTGGTTTAATTAGTTTTCCGAATATGTTTGGAATATAATAGAGGAATTGGTCTGCAGTTTCCAAGTTCGTCTTTAGATCAGCTTTTGAATAAGGGTTAACTTATAGGACCTATGTTCTGTTGCTTGTTCTTTTAATATATATATTTATATTTTTTAGCTAATATTAAAAAAAGCCAAAAATACACCAAAAGAGCAATTTTAAAAATCGGCACCTTTAGTTTACTGTCTTTGGGAGGTTCTTTAGTTAATTTTTATCAGGTTAGATCAGTTAGCTTCGTAGTCAATCAAATTAATCCACCTAGAAAGGCACAAGAACTATTTGCTACAGCTACAATGGATACTAGATTATCGGATCAACTAGGAATGTCCATGTTTTAGTAAAAATAGCGGCACAAATACTGAATATTAGTTTACTACAGTTGTGTACGCATTTTTAGTTTTTTTAAAAAATATTTTTCAATCATGTATCCTTTGATAATAAAATAAATAATACTTCTAAAAACATTTAACGTTGTAGAAACAAAATTTCGGACCAAACAATCCAGTCTATAGGCTACTACTTATACTACTTGGTGTGCGGTCAGGTGTGACGGCCCGCCCCCTTAAGGAGTGGTTTCCATATATTTAATATGTCAGTGCTTGGTTGACTGAAAACTTTTTGATTCTGCATTATAAACGCAGCCCCAATAAACTTTCGTTTTCGCCAATGCGACTCCTTATGCAAAACTTTAGCTTCTGACAACTGAATACTGTGATCATTTGATGCGTAATACGCCGAACCGGATTTTTCAATATTCCCTAATTGGGTACATTTTAGATGTTCATTTACTCTAACCTGAAGAGGGCGTTTGGTCTCACCTACATATGATTTACCACACTCACACGGTATTGGTAAATACATTCCTTATTATTTGAGAGATTTTCTGGTTTTATTTTAGTAACAAAACTCCTTATCGTATTTCCAGATGAAAATACTGTCTTTATATTATAGTGTTTGGCTATTCGTCTAATGTTTTCTGAAATTCCTTGAGCATAAGGAATGCTAATAACATCCAACGGATTATTATTTAGAGATTTTGCTACATTTGGTTTGTTTTTAATTTTAGAGATCGTTGAGCTTATTAATTTCTCGGAATAACCATTGTGTTGTAAGTCCTTTTTAATGTTGTTAATTTCTTTGGTTAATTCTTCATTATTACTACAAACTTCTTATAACTTCTTGCTTTGTAGCAACAGAATGATTAGACTTAAAATTTGGGTACTGTCCCGTGTGTGTAGGTTTCCTATATACAGTGGTTTGAATGTTTCTGTCAATCGTTTGACAAGAACATCCAAAAAAGGTAGGGGCGAACCTTTTTCAATTTCCATGGTGCATTTGATTGTTGGTCGAAAATCGTTCAGAGGCTGTAGAAAGTTCTGTAGTTCGTCAACATTTTCCGGCCATAAAATAAATGTGTGTATCGAAGCAATGGTTATGGCTTGATTCTTGCTGTGTTGATCACATGGTCCTCGAACCACTCCATGTAGATGTTCGCTACCACTGGCGATAGAGACGAAGTCCATCATTTTGCGCGTAAAACTTATCTTTCACTTGAAAGTAAGAGTTACGGAGACAGTGGTGTAAAGACTTTCTGCATCACAAATCTATCATCGAGATCTAATTCGATCCTGTTTAAAATAAATAAATACAAAGAAAGTCCGAAATTTTGTCTCTACACAATCATTTTCTACGAGTTTCAAACATTTAACATTGTAGTTTTAAAAATAAATGTGAGTGTAGTTATCTATTCACCTTAAAATTTGCCATTCGTTATTGAAAGAGGCAGGAGATTCTTGGTTATCTAGAAGAACTAAGTTGCCAGGCTGGGTTTTTTGTAGCAAGTGGATAAACGACACCTCGCTGTGTAGCAATTCGGCGGCAGATTGAATAAGCGGCATTTTGATATCCTGAACCCTGCAACAAGATAATAATAATTGATTTAACTAACTTAGTAAACACGTAGATAAAAAGCCTATTGCCTGACTAGCAGTGTGTGACCTATGTTCCAAAAATTGAAGAATAAAAGTTGGTCAGGTAGTATGTTAAGAAAAAAGAGTTAAAAAAAAAGGTTCTAAGAAGCTTTAGTCTTTTTATCTAAGTGCTTTAGTATTAGTGGTGGGAAAACCATTTTTGGTCTAGCGACTAGGCACACAGGCGCGCCCTTTTCGCAAACCCCAATTTGTCCGTACACCATATACCAAACTGATGCACGTGCCCCTTAGGATGCAAGTTTTCTTTCTCTAAAAGGGCTTAATTTTGCCTGATTCCTGTTTGTCAAGGCAGGAATCTTTAAACTGCGTAGCAAGTGTAATAAAGATAAAATAAATGATACGCTGACAAGAGCTATGACCAAGGTAGGAAAAGATATCGCACAAAAAGATAAAAAGAGAGAAAATTTTATATCAGAAGAAATAAAGAAACTGATGGAAAAAAGGGGAGGAACCTAAAGAAAGTAGGAAAAAGAACGTCGATAAAATACACAGAAATAAATAAAACTATAAGAAAAATAATAAAGGAAAATAAAAGAGCCACGAAATAAAAGTTAAGAGAGTTATAGAAAATAACAGAAATATGCAGCATGCAACTAACTGATAAACTCTTTTGGAGATGCTTTTATTAAAAACCGTTTGACATTGATAGGATTTCGAGATGTGTTTTGTTTCCTGCTTATTGCTTTTAATTCAGTATATAGTTTATTACACATTTTAATACAAATTGAACTATATAGAGAAGTTCATTTCCTCAGATTGTTTAGGGTTAATGCGCCCTAGCTTATAAACGTAACTTGTGCCATTTCGCTAAAAGGACATTATTTTATATTCTGACATAATGACACAGACAAGACGATCGATGGAACAAATGTATTGTAAACTGGATACCTTGGGAAAATAAAAGAAGTAGGGGGAGACCCCAAATGAGATAAGCGGACGATTTGAAGAAATATGCGGGAACTAGATGCATGAACACGGCGACAGACAGTTACAAGTGTCAGCATGTAATTGCTTATGATTTATTAATACTAGAATTTCCGTTCGTCATTTTTTTAGAATTGGAAATTTCCTCTAAACAGTTTACCTAGAAATTATCTTTTTTGTTTTAAAATTTTATAAATAAGGATGATTCTACCAAAAGTGGGCTATATGGATATCATTTTTGGTCATTGCCTTTAAATAACAGTACAGCACAGTAAATAATTTTGTTTTTTTAAACTAATTAGTTGTAAGCTAAGAAACATTTATTTTCCCGAATTTTAGGAATTATTGCATAAAAATTCAAGAGGGATGAGTACCAGAGGAATGAGTTTTTTAATGGTTTTCCAATTTAAATCAAAATCTATTTAGACTACTTAACTTAAGTTTTATATAAACAAAGTTCCTATACTTATAATTTTAAAACAATCAACAAAAATATTATACTATTGATATCAGTCGAATATTTACTTACCAGAGGAATGATAATTGAAGCGTTCTTTTTTGATTTCTTTGAAAAAAACTAATTTTCTGCCGAAAATAAAAAGATCTATAACTTAAACCAAACTAAAGTTGACATTATCTGTCACAACTTGTCACCCTCACAAGTAAATTAGATATCCAGGGCCGTCTCTTTCTCTAGAAATTAACCGGTGGTATTCACAAATATTGTGTTATTAAAACTGAAGCACATTTAAAATTGTAAAATTTTTCGGATTTTCAAAAATATGACTGCAAACTTAAGTTTTATCAATTTTTTGATAAATAGTTAAGACTTGGTTAAATATTATTTATTAGGATATTTTTTTCAATCTGAGTTTTTAATATTTGGTTTGGGACTACACCAGAGGAATGAGGTATTTGCTTTGTAATAAAAAAAATTATAAACTTGCAATTTTTTTTATACATGAAACTCAAATGCTCCATAAAGAAAACATTTCGTTTTAAATCTTATAACTAAAACTATGCTTCATTTGCAGTCTGTGTTTGAAAAATATGCATTCACACTCCACAGCACCATTTTTGTAGAATCATCCATAAACTAAAAGAAACCTCAAAGTTTTAAGATACAGAAATGACTAAACTTCCACCTACTTTTTCCCTCTAAACTGTTCTAACTCCTCTTCAAGCACATTGGAAAAATGCTTCTGGAATACAGTGTCTTTAAACGTGTCCCTAAAAGCTTCGGAATTCAGGAATACTTGCTTAAGAGCCAGCAGTAACTGGTTGTTGACAAATTCCGAATCATGGGCGTCTAGAACTTGCATAATTTCCCTCTCAAAGGATTCTATCATAAGCTCCCCTGGGTTCTAAAATCAAACAAAATTCAAAACAATCTTCATTATTGTTACGTTTAATTTGTCATTTACGTCAACAGTTATGTGTTGTATTTTTAGTTTCTATAAAGACTCCGCACTTTACAAGAATGTCTTGAAACTAATAATTTAAGAATAGCTCCTACGTCATTCTGTCTAGAGACCCTGTATGTATGACATATTTCTTTAAAATATGTCATACATACAGGGTGTCTAATTCTGTCCAGTTTAAGACCAAATTTGCGGGGTTGCCGGTTTGAGTTAACAAACGGCAGATGTGAGTTTGAAAAGTATTTTTTAAATTCACGAAAAACTTTTGTTTTCTACGACTGACAACTAGGTTTTAAACGTAACGTTTGTGCACTACGGCGTTAAAATTCGTCACACGGTAAAAAAAATTGTCTTAGATCACAGCAAATTGCTTTGAAGTAAAATAATTTGTGCTTTCCTATTCAGCAAGAGAATATTTTCTTGATATAGCACAAAAAATGTCTTGCCTCTTTATTTTAATGTGAAACAGAGATTGTTTTATTATAAATTAGAACTGAAATAATCTAAGGCACCGTTTTCTCTGGAAGCAAAATATTACTTATATGAAAACAATTTGCTTTGTTACAAAATGAAGTATACTGAGACAAAACAATTAACGAAGAAAAATAAAGTCTCATTTCAAGATTAAACGCTCCGTTTAACTAAAAAGAAATATTTTAATTCAAAACAAATTGTTTTAATGTAAAACAATTTATTTAAAAAAAGTACGGGTTTTCAGTGTAGACAAAATTTTTTACCGTGCAAACGAAATCTTTTTTGAATGAGTTCAAAGAGCAAAAACTTTCTTCTTGTAAAAGAGTTTCTAAAATTTTTATTTGAAATGGTCAGTTTTTCTAAAATTAAATTAACTTCTGGTGCGTTGTTTTTAAAACTTTAAACTTACATTTTGAAAATCGATTTAAAACTCACCAAACACATTTGTAAAGGTCCAAAGCTGCTTGTTGAAGGGCGGTCCCACACACCAGAAAACTGTCGTGGATATTGCTCAGATCCCATTTCTTTTGCCTTAAGATTAAAAATAATTTTAATTCGAATCAGGGTCCCAAGTTCGAACACACTGCTGTACCACCTTTTCTTGAAACATTTCAGCCCATATTTGACCTATCTATAACTCTACTTTGGAATGAGCTACGAACCTCAAACTTTCCACAGTCGTAGATCTCAAAGTTTCACCCGTTTTACCTACTTCCATAAAGCAGTAAAGTAGTTACGATATTTTCTTTTATTTATTTTTAACCGCTCTTAAAACTTAATTTTGTTGACAAAACAATAGCATCACTTTTTCTGTTAATGCGATTGTCTTTTTCATGGCTGCCTTGATGTTTTAAAGAGAGAGTACCAATTTAAGTTTTTCTTTTTAACATATCTTTTATTTTAAAAAACGATCGACTCGTCAAATTTTGACATTTAGAATTTTTTTTACATTCTGACCCAAAGATTCTTAAACTATATATCGTATTTTAATATCTATTCAAATAAACGTTTTAGATATGGTGTAAAAACAAACAAAAAAATCCATGATTTATTTAAAACGAAATTTCTTCTAACAATTGCCAAAGATAGTTGCTCACATCTGGTGTAAAACAACTGTCAAAACATATCAATGGCCTCTAGTCAGCAGCTAAGTAAAAAATATAGAAAAAATCGCAACTATCTGAGGGCACGGGAGTGCCCGGCCAAGTTCTCGGCGTAAGCTGCTGTACAATATTTTCTTTAAACATTTCAGGCTATATTTGACCTATCTAAAACTCTACTTCAGAATAAGTTAGGAAACTCAAACTTTGCACAGTCATAGATTTTTATAGAGTTAGCAACCCCTCCAAGTTTCATAGATTTCCATAAAGTAGTAAAATAGTTACGAAATTTCAAAAAACGTTTCAGATCATCAAAATTCTACTGTACTTCCAGACATGCTACAAAGCTAAATTTTGGCAGACTGAGAGAAATTATGACCAAACCCATCGAAAAAATAAAAAAGCCACAAAATTCTAATTTACTCCCCTCCCCTATACATGTAAAGTTATGTAAAAGAAACATTGTCCACTTCCAGAAGCGCTAGAGAGCTGAGCTTTGGCAGACTGATAGGTAATATGATAAAACTATAGAAAAAAAACCCCAAAATTTTCATTTGTTTCGCTCTCCTATAAATGTAAAATTATTTGAAAGTAACATTGCACACTTCCAGAATCGCTAGAGTTGAGCTTGGGAAGGTCGATGGGAACCATGATAAAACTATAGGAAAAAAGTTTTAAAAACAAAAAATTCAATTTACTGCCCTATCCTCATAAATGTAAAGTTATGTAAAAGTAACGTTGTCTACTTCCAGGAACGCTAGAGAGCTGAATTTTGAAAGGCTGATAGGAATTATGATAAAATCATAGTAAAAAATTAAAAAAACCCCAACATTTTTAATAAGGCATTGCAAAAGTTTTGAACAATATTCCGGATATTTTACTAATTTAAAACTTAAATATTATCAAAATCATTTAAAAAAGGAGTGAAATCATAACAAAAACATTTTATGTAAAAAAAAGTCGAGTACGCGAAAATGGTATTCCGTAAAAAGAATTGAGACAAAAGTAAAGCCAAGTTCTCTAATACAAATTTCAAAACGAAAGGTTCTTATTAGTTTGGAAATGTTTATCTAAACTTGGCTATTACAGCTTCAAATTACTCTTAGGCACAGTGCTAAATTGATCATAAAGAAGCTTGGCTGTAATAGCAAAGATTAAAAAAACATTTCTAGAAAGAACCTTTCATTTTGAAATTTGTATTAGAGAACTTGGCTTTACTTTTATCCCAATTCTTTTTACGTAATACCATTTTAGCGTACTTGGCTTTGTTTTACATGAAATGTTTGTGTTATGATAAATATACCTCTCTAAATTAGACGAAAAAGAGATAACATTAAACGACCAAAACTCTTGGTAACTACACAATTAAAGGTACACCTACTTGCTTGTTGTTAAGCCTTTGTCCCAAGTAGTTTTGCAGATATTGAAGCACTCTTAATCTCAAGGAGTCGGACTCAATATGTTGCAAGTCTTTGAACAGCTGAGAGGTTACTTGTTTGTAAACGTTTTCTCTGGATTCGTCTGATTTATTCCTAATAATTAAATTTTCTTGGATCAACCGCAGAGCACTTTGTTATACCAATTATTGAAATACTTTCATTATCCCTGAACATTAAAAAAGTGTATTATTATATTTAAGATTAAATCAAAGTTAAATATTATACTAAAAAAATAGATTGTTTCTTTAAGTTATAGTTTAATTTACTTTACTACTGTTAAAAAAGCATATTCTTGCTAAATAAAGTTAAGTCTAGTTTCTTATTCAATTGGCCTATTTAAAAAATAACACATATTTCGTTAAAATGTTAAGTTAAATAATAAGATGACCTGACCAACTTATGGAAATATCCATGACCATTATCAAAACAAAACATAAAAAATGGAAGAAAAAATCAGCCTCCTTCAACTCCTAGCAGCTGACCTGAACAGACCTTTTATTATATAGGTACAGTACGATCATTTATACCACAAAGTATATAGCCTTAGTATATTTTGTGTTTATACCTGCAGACACCTCTGGAGCGCTTATTTTTAGTTTTAGAATTTTCAAACAAAAAACCGAAAAAATAAGATTACCAAAAATATGTTGCTAATGTAAAAGATAAAAGAAAAAGAAAATGAAGAACATGAAAAATATCCAAAAATATTTATGTTTAAGGTCACTAAATTACCTTATTTTGATACGAAATATCTCGAAAACTAATAGAGAAAATTTTGTGATTTCTTTTCGAGTATTTAGAGAATTTGTAGAAGAACAATTTTAAACTATTTTTTTGTATTTTTTTATTCCTTATCGCCGCTATCTTAAATATCTTATATTCTCAGAGATAATTTTTCTTGGAAAACTTCAGATTCGTCTTTAGCACTAAAAAAAACATAAAATAAGCCACAATAAATAATTGCACCAGAACTTTCCGGTTTGACCCTTTTGTTATATACTATTTGGCTGGGTAAATTATAGAAAAAAATATGCAACTTTTGTATTAAAAGTTTTTATATCATCTACATTAGCCCCTAATAAAGGCCAGGCAAATATAATCATTGGTTTTTTTAGGCATAAGGATATTCATCGATATACCTGGATTCAGCCAACAAGAAATCTTAAATCAATCATTGATTATGCTGTAGGTAGACAACACTCGCAATTAAAGTGGTATGATGTGCGAGCACTTCGTGGTGTTACCTGTGGATCTGACCACCATCTGGTAAAAGCAAAAATATTATTCAACTTAAGAAAAACAAATAAGGACGAAAGTATTGGAGAAAATGAAAACCTAGACAGACATCAAAGACAATCAAAAATACAACTTTAGAAATCTAGTAATCGAAAGTACTCAAAGATTGTATCAGAACCGATTAGATAAATAATTAATAAACACAGAACACTCATTTGAAGAGATATATACAAACATAATAAAAAGCTTGAAGGAAGCAAGCATCGAAGCTGTTGGATACCAAGATAATAGAAATAACAGGAAGATATGGTAGACGGAAAAAATATAGGAAATGGTCAAAGAGAAAAAACGCACATACTTGAAATGGCGCAGTACTAAAGAACAAAGAGACCTAGAAATCTACAGGGAAACCAGAAGACAGCTAGGAAATTTGATACGCACAGACAGGCAAATGCCACGATATAAATACACACGTAGGAGGTAGGCAGAGTTCTGAAGTATGGAAATTCATTTCTACAGTAAAAAACCCAACATCCAGATCATCAACCCAGAACAATGGACAGAACACTACAAGGGACTGCTGCAGGAAACGAGACCCGAATATCTGGCAGCCTCTCCGAGGAGAGACATAGAAGTACACGGAGAGGAAGAAATCATCGAAAAAGAAATGATAAAGGATAGTATTAAAAAGCTTAAATCCGGAAAAGCAAGCGGACCTGGAGGAATATATGCTGAAATGCTCAATAATATGGATCAGAGAAACTAATCGAAAATCTCACATATATTATCAGTCAATGCATAAACGGATATCCAGTACCTGATCATTGGAAAATTGCATTCATATCCTCAATACATATTAATAAAAAAGAAAACAAGCTGGATTGCAAAAATTACAGAGGAATTTCAGTAACCAGTACTCTAAGTAGATTGTACGGTAGGATTGTTAGAGATCTAATAGAGAATGATTTTCATGAACAAGAAGAAGAAGAGCAAAGTGGGTTTCGTGCAGGCAGATCTTGTAGTGATAATGTTTTTTGTCTTAAACAAGTAATTGAGAAAAGGAGCGCCAGAAATATAGAGACTCACGTTACCTTTGTGGACCTACAAAAGGCATATGATACCGTTCCAGTAGAAAAACTATGGACAGTGTTAGAGCAGACTAATATCAATCATACATACATAAAAGCGATAAAAGAAATATACAAATGGTCAAAATCTAAAATTAAAATTGGAAATCGACTTTCAAAAGAATTCCTGGTAACAAAAGGCTTAAGACAGGGATGTTGTATCTCTCCAACTCTTTTTAAAATATATATCGCAGTAGCTCTAAAAAACTGGAAACGTAAAGTGCACGGCATGGGAATACAAGTTAACGACCGATTTACCATATACACACTACAGTTTGCTGACGACCAAGTAATTGCAGCTAATGATAAAGAAGACATGGAGTATATCATGAGAAAGTTAATGGAAGAATACCAAAAGTGGGGATTAACAGTGAACGTGGACAAGACACAGTACTTGTGTATTGGAAACGAATCCAGTGAGTTAGAACTAGACAATGGACAAGTAATATCTCCATGCAATGAGTATGTATACTTGGGTGTCACATTTGATAAGACAGGAACAGACTGTAAAGAACTGGAAAAAAGAATAGTAAAAGTAAAAAAGGTTATTGGATGTCTTAACAGTATTTTATGGAGCAGAGAGATCAAAAAGAATGTAAAATTTAACATATATGAAACAATGGTGAAAAGCATGCTGTTGTATGGAATAGAGACTTGTCGCGTAACAGAAAAATACAAAACAAAAATGGAAAGTGTCGAAATGGATGCAATAAGAAGATCAATGAGAATATCTAGAAGAGATCACATAAGAAATGAGATCATAAAAGAAAGAATGGGAATCGAGGGAAGCATAACGGATGACATCACTACAAGACAACTGATATTGTACGGCCATGTACAACGGATGAACGACGAAAGATTACCAAAGCAGGTCTTAGAATAGCAACCAATAGGGCGCAGAAAAAGAGGGCGTCCTAAACTAGAATGGCAACAGTCAATCTAAAGACCAATGAGTCAAAAAAATCTGGAGAAAAAGGAGGTGGAGAATAGGCGTCGGACAACGTAGAAAAACGTTCAAAACATACTAAAAAAAAAATATATATATATATATATATATATATATATATATATATATATATATATATATAATCATTGACCCTATACACTTACATTTTAATCAAAAAGAATTTTATACTTCACACAAAGATGTATGTGCTTAACTCGCGAGTGTCAAAAAGAGAAGGAAGAGTTGGTTTTGGTTCTTTCTGACACTCGCGAGTTAAGCACACACACCTTTGTTGGAAGTATAAAACTATTTTTGATTTTTACCGATTCACACACAGCACATCTTTTTTCTTTCAACTTACATTTTAGACTGTTGCTCCTCATGCCATTCGTTTCTTTGATTAAGACAGTCTTTTGGCGTGCTAGCCTCGGAGATATTTAAGGAGTGTTCAGTATTGGAATTTTGTAAGCTTAATAGAGCTTGTAGACTAGAGAGGCCCACATCTTCGTTTGAGCCAACTAAAAATATATAAAGAAAAACATCAGGACACATTAAACAAATTCTAATAACATGAAAGCCCTTTTTGGGTATTTAGAGTGCGAATTTAGAGAAACGCTCAGACACGTCGATTTTGTTTGCGAGGGGACACTTTTTGGCGATCTTGAAATTTTTGTAGCACGAACCCCCTTCGAGGAGTATACTTTACCCCTATAATTTGAATAGGGAAAGTGGGTCTAGTGATACCTTGTTTTGAAGCTTTTTATATGTGTAAAAATTCTGAAAATCGATCAATCAGTTTTTAAGATATTTGCTTTCAAATTTAACATGGAATGATGAAAAAAAACTAAAAAAATTAAATCCGAAAAATATAAAATTTTTATTTTATCAGTTCATGTTAAATTTGAAACTTTGAAGGCAATTATCTCAAAAACTAATGGATAGATTTTTGAAATTTTTACAAGGCCTTCAAAACAAGGTATCACTAGACCCGCTTTCTCTATTAGTACAGAGGATAACGGCTTAATAAAGCAAAAATGTGGCTATCAGGTATACAAGCATAAAATTTGGTACACTAGTTCTTAGGACAATTTTAAGCGATTTGAGTCGAGTCCCCAAAAAATTCCTCCATAGAGTGGGGAGTTTCCGCCATTTTTTCAAAATGGCCGACTTCATTTTTTTAAATATCCTAAAATGACTTATTTTTTACAAAAAACACATTAGGAATATTCTTTGACTTTAAATAAAACCTACTAAAATTCTACACCGATAGAAAATGGCGTCCGACGACTACAGTAGCTCTTTTTCAAGATGGCGGCCAACGTACATAAAAATCTAAACCAGGTACCCAACCTAACTTGTGATACCTCGATTTTGACTAATTTTGGGTCGAGATATCCATTTCTTGTGATAAAAATATCACACATGTTGCCATTTTGCTTTTGGGCGCCATTTTTTCAATATGGCAATCCTAAATTTGACACATTCTTGCACTTATAGCTTATGGTATATCGTTTAATAGGTATTTCGACTTCTCAAATCCAATTTTGACAATAAAACAAACGTAGGAGCTTCCATTTTTATTTTGGAGGCCATTTCAAATATGGCGGCATTCAATGTACAATATACTTAAAAGTATACTATATAATATAACAATTTAAACCAATTTTGGCAACAAATAATACTAAAAGTTACTTTCTTTTGTATGTTAAAGTTACTTTTAGCTTTAAATTGCTTTATTCTTGGAACTGAGTAGGGTCTGATCTAAAAATAACCGTTTAATGTTAATAAAAATATGATTATAAAGCAATCTTAATTACATTGTTACCTTTGATTTTTACAAGCTCCACGACAATTCCCACAAGCTGTGGTACAGGGGAAGTGGTTTCGGCGGCAACTGCAACGCAAATTATCGCATACCATTTTACAGCAGCACTTTCCCAGATCTTTAAAAGACTTTTATATCTCGGAAAGATCTGTCCAATTGGGAATCCAATCGTTTGCTGTGTTAAGGTAGCCCCAATTTACTGGACTCGGCAATTCTCCATTAATATCAAGTGCCCGACCACAAATTTGACCAGCTTGGTACGCTGTCCTTAGCGTGTGCTGTGTCAATGCTGCTAGAGTAGGGGGAATCATATTGACGTCAAGGCCACCTGCACAAAAAAGTTTCTGGCGAGCTTTGTCTATTTCTGTCTCCGTGCTGTGGTTGTCGTATAAACAAACAACGAACTTTTGTAATGGCACTAATGCAGAAGCACTGTTTTCGGTGTCTTTGCTTCTCAAGCATTTAAAGGCTTCAGTAACCTCTAGGCCTGTTGTAAGAGGCGACTAAAGGGGCCTCGACCCATGGGTAAATGGGTAGTCTGGTAACGGACGAGCATTGACCAGTATGTAACAGAAAAAAAAATTGTATGTGCTTAAGACCACACGACAGAAGTGTAAACTTCAACAAGGCGAAATTAATAATACTGGCCCATAACATACTCTGCAAAGCGGACCGAACCGAACTCTTCTGTGTACTGGCCTTCATCTGCATCATCATATCGTTCGCTTAATGTTTCTCACAGTTAATAGACTTGAGCAGATTTCACCCGAATGAGCGTTACATAGCCGAGCCTGACGGCTCAGTTCAATTCACTATCCACAAAAACTGCTAAACGCGCCTAAAGAAGTTTACACTTCAATAAAAACTGGTGACCTTTGGGAACACACCAGATAACATCTACGGTAAAGGCGATGGGTTAATCTGGTGATTCTCTGAATGGATTCGGTGGCCTGGCCATTCAGGAAATCACCACATGGAACAGGGTATATGGAGTGCTCATTTGGCGCTAGCAGCTTGTGCGGGCACATTGTGGCTCTCTCTACCCTGTTGATTATGGCAAAAGGTTTATGACCCATCAGTCGTCTAATGCTACAACCATGGCATTATGTGGTATATCATAATGACTAAGTTTCTGGCCGAAAATATAATTTGAAGTCTACTGGGTTCTATATAGGTACCAGATGGTATTTAAATTATGATCTGAGTCGAACACAGTAGGTACGTGGTGCACAACGGGCCCAGAAAGGCGGCCTGGGTACCAGGTTAGATCCTTTAAGGGTGCTAATCGCCACTATCGTACATTCATACATTGATTCAACCTCATCTTCTTGCCATGCAGCCCATGCCTTGCGTTTTCCTTTTGAAAAAAAAAGGACGTTGTGTCGCACCCGGTAAAACTATGGAAACCACGTAAGGCAACAGATTTGTCACTTCCAAGACTCCTGGCAATGGTATGCGCTGAAATATATCTGGCATTCTTTCCCATGCCAAAAAGAACCCACAGCTCATGAAGTCCACAACTGTTTAAAGGCCAACGGAAAGATATGGCTAAAACTAGTACATCAGTGTCAGAGGCACGAAGTCATAATTGGACAGATCTTTCCAAAATATGGAAGTCTTTTAAAGATCTGGGAAAGTGCTGCTGTAAAATGGGATGCGACAATTTGCGTTGCAGTGGCCGCCGAAACCACCTCCCTGTACCACAGCTTGCGGGAATTGTCGTGGAGCTTGTAAAAATCAAAGGTACAATGTAATTAAGATTGCCTTATAATCATATTTTTATTAATATTAAACGGTTATTTTTAGATCAGACCCTACTCAGTTGCAAGAATAAAGCAATTTAAAGCTAAAAATAACTTTAACATACAAAAGAAAGTAACTTTTAGTATTATTTGTTGCCAAAATTGGTTTAAATTGTTATATTATATAGTATAGTTTTAAGTATATTGTACATTAAAAGCCGCCATATTTGAAATGGCCTCCAAAATAAAAATGGAAGCTCCTACGTTTTTCTTGTTGTCAAAATTGGATTTGGGAAGTCGAAAAACCTATAAAACGATATACCATAAGCTATAAGTTCAAGAATGTGTCAAATTTAGGATCGCCATATTGAAAAAATGGCGCCCAAAAGCAAAATGGCAACATGTGTGATATTTTTATCACAAGAAATGGATATCTCGACCTAAAATTAGTCAAAATCGAGGTATCACAAGTTATGGTTGGGTGCCTGATTTAGGTTTTTATGCAAGTTGGCCGCCATCTTAAAAAAAAGCTACTGTAGTCGTCGGACGCCATTTTCTATCGGTGTAAAATTTTAATAAGTTTTATTTAAAGTCAAAGAATATTCCTAATGTATTTTTTGTAAAAAATAAGTCATTTTAGGAGATTTTAAAAAATGAATTCGGCCATTTTGAAAAAGGGCGGAAACTCCCCAATCTATGGAGGAATTTATTGGGAACTCCACTCAAATCGCTTAAAATTGTCCTAAGAACTAGTGTACCAAATTTCATGCTTGTATACCTAATAGCCACATAGTTTCCGTTATCCTCCGGGCTATATCGAAAATATAGGGGTAAGGTATACCCCTCGAAGGGAATGCGTGCTACAAAAATTTTAAGATAGCCAAAAAGTGTCCCCCTCGCAAACAAAATGGACGTGTTCGAGCGTTTCTCCAAATTCGCACTCTAAATATCCAAAAAGGTCTCTGTTTCGATGTTCGTGAAACACCCTGTATTTTAAAACACTTCGGTAATAAACGAAAATTTTAGACCAGTGAATTAAAAATCAAACAAGTTTTCGTGTCTAATCGGGTAATAAAGATTTTGTTTCTCTTGTACTTTTCCGTGGATAGCCCGAAACCTTATCTTCACGGGGGTCCAAGATCTAATGCCCACTAAGCACAAAATCGTAAAAAACGAAAAATAAATGTTGGAAAAAAAATGTTTTTTCTAACACAAATTTGTGTTAAAATTAAGTCAACTTTTGACATTAAAAAAAACATGTAGAAAATCCTAACGAAAATTTCATGTAAAAGCATTACCAAAAATATATTTCTTAATAACGTTAAGAAACCAGCATTAAAAAAACCATAATTTCACTAACATTAAAAATAATTCCATCAAAACATTATAAAAATAACCTATAATGTTTTTCCTAGATCTCATTTCTAACGTTGAATTTAAGTTATATGAAGCTAATAAATGTTTTGTTTTTTAAACATTAAAAAAAATGATACTATAGAGGGCGCTGCCGCATAGTTCCACTACCAAAACGGGCCATCGCCATGTTTAGTTGCATTTCGCTGCGAGTTCATACGAGTCGGTAGCAGATACGCTTTGTGCAATTTTGGTTACAATATTTACCTTTTGTAGAAACAAACATGGCAAATTAAAAGCACAATTATTAATAATGATAGTGAATACATATTTGGATAGGAATATTACTCCAGTTGTGTGGGAAAGATGGTATAGTTAAAGAGCAACATATGTGTATGTAGTGATCTAAATGAAGCACCACAACCTAAGGTAAGAAAGTAAACAAAAGAAATGGGTTTGTATGAAATATCGCATACCTAACGTTATAGGTAATCAGACAGGGAATGCGACAATTCACCGCGAATGATTAGCCGCCAGACCTTAAGCCGCGTATTCATTTGAGGCAGAATTCGCAAGCCTCGCAGTGGGACCAAACGAATGCTTCGTTTGCATTCATGCTAAATTGAATAGGCGCGTTGAAATTGTTTGACTTGTATTCACTTGAGCATGAATTGTTTGGCCTCATAGCGAGGCACTTACTACAAAATTATTGTTTACATAGAATTTTAAATTTTATTTTTAGAAGCTACGGATCCGAATTTCCTTTACTGAGTGTGGAGTTCATGAAAACCTCAACAGACTGTTGCTGCCCTGTGTTTCCAAAATAGAAGAATTTTATTTACGTTATTTATGTTACCTTATCTTTAGAGATATATTTTTTCATTGTTAAAAAAACATTTCTTTTCCACTGTTAAAAATCAATATTTTTTTAACGTTCGAAAAATACTTTAAAAAATCGTTATAAAAACATAAGATTATTTTTTTAACGTCAGAAAACGGATTATTAAGCTTCTTTTTCACTATGAATATGACGTTAGAACTAACATCCACCCTAACGTTATGTTTTTAAATTATACATTATTTTGACATTATTAAAACGTGTTTGTGTTTAGTGGGTGGACATCTAATAAGTGTTGACAGTTAACTGTTTATTATGGGACTGCTCAGAACACTCAGACACCCTTGCGAAGTTGATTTACACTTATTAGGTGTCCATTACATCTTTAACGATTATTCGTATTTATTTGGCTTAGATTCCGCTGACTGACCCTGACGTCTTGAAGGTTAAAGCGCAATCAGCGTTGATCTGACCTAAAAGACAATGGGCTGTCAAAGGCCACAAATGGATTCTCTCCTTTCAATCGATCGATATGTAGCAGTTTATTACTCGCCTGCTCTTGTTAGTTTCTCTCATATTTCGGTAGATGGCCCTTCTAGTGGATAAGACTATTGAGTTTTCTCACTATAAACGTAATATGAGAGACAAAACGATCTAAATAACTTTGCATGGGTGTCACATTGACCAAAGCCGTGTCCCATATGGACGAAATACACACATCGTCAAATGTCTTGGCCCCCCTGATCATCCTGTAAATTGTTTCAGGTACGCTGGCAATTTTTTTGTTGATAAATTCTTTGATATCTTATCGCAAATATAAAAACATTATCGGGAAAAAAACTGCCTTATTTGGGAACTATGCAGATTATTCTTAATAAGGTCAGTTTTAAGACGGATACGACAAGTGCATTTTCAATTAAATTTCGAGAAAAATACCAGGTCACTTAATTTCTCCGTTCAACCGAGCAAGAATAGTGGCTTTACATCAAGAGGGTTTATCAAACCATCTTATTGCGCGTCGTTTGAATATCCCACGGTCTTCAGTGAGACGCATTGTCCTTCTTTTTCTGGAAACTGGGAGTGTTGCGCGAATACCAGTTAGTGGAAGACCCAGAGTAACATGAGATAGGGAAGATCATTCTATGGTTAATTTTACACGGAGAAACCGAACAATAACGTCAACAGCCCTCCGAAGTCATTTTTTGCGCACGTACCAGAGAGTTGTTTCGACAAGCACCCTAAGAAGATTACATTCTTCAAATTTAAGGTCAAGAAGACCTTTGAGAGTGCCAAAGCTCTCACCTCATCATAGAGCTGCCCGTCGTCAATGGCCCCAGAAGTACAGAAATTGGTTTTTGCCTCAATGGCGCAACGTTCTTTTTTCGGACGAGTCGCGATTTGGCCTACAGACTGACAGTCGACGGCAAAGGGTCTGGAGAGGTCCAGGAAGAGCAGAACGATTGGCTTTTGCCCGAGAAGTTGTTCCCTACCAGGGCGGCACAGTAATGTTTTGAGGCGGCATAATGTTTGGTCGTCGTACTCCACTTATCCCCATTCAGCCAACAATGACAGGCACCATATACGCAGAAAACAATATCGAACCAATCATTCACCCCTTGCGAAATGAATTTGGAGAAAATTTCATTTTTCAAGATGATAATGCCAGACCACATCGAACGAAAAGGGTGGAAAACATGTTGCGGGAGGGAAATATCCAAAGAATGAACTGGCCAGCGAACTCTCCCGACATGAATCCCATTGAACACGTGTGGGATGGAGTTGCTAGAAGAATATCCAATCGACTGAATCCCCCTGCAACACTTCAACAATTGACTGCAGCTGTTCAAGAAGAGTGGAACAACTTACCGGTAGATTTTATTAATAACTTGATTCGATGGATGCCCAGACGTGTCGCTCAACTTATTGAAAGAAGAGGCGATCACACAGAATACTTATGTTTAATTAGGCCTTTACCGTTTTTTTCTCTAAGTTTATTTTTTTAGAATTTAAGAATTTCTGATCACTTTTCGATATTTTTTAATACTGCATTATATGGAATCAATATTTTTAGTATTGAATTAAAGAATATTCTGTAGCACATTTGAAAATTTAACTATCTTTATTTTTCCAAATACCTAGGGGAGCCAAGACTTTTGACGATGTGTGTAGTTAACTGCAAACACTTATTAGGTGTCTATTACATCTTAGACTTCGATACGTTAACATAGTCCAAATAACTAAATCCCAATATTCCCAAAAGGTCGAACACCCCTTTAGAGCTACCATACAAAATATCGTCCGAATAATTCTTGCGTTAAAATAAGAACTGCGCAACAGTGTGCGAGTGAAGCGCCATCATTTGAAACCTTAATTTGTTATGATTGGTAAAAGACCCCCTACTTAATAATTATATCTAAAAATTCGAACTAAAATACCTGGATTATCTGCGCCGATTGATGAAGCTTCTAATCGACTAGTTAAAGGCGTATTTTCATTGTTTTCTTCTGTCATATTTTGCGCCTGCACACTGAGGTTGTGTAATTGACCTGACAAATTTTGTACGTGCTCAATTGAGTTGGACCCTATAAGAAAGTTTCCTAACTAGACTATTCATCATCTTTTTATTTTTCGAAGATTTATGTAAATCTAACCATGTGTTTTTTAGGGTATGGAAGAAGCGTATGACAAACTACCCAAGTAACATTTTATTACTTACAACACACTGATCGAATGTCGTTACTAAAACTTAACCTAAATTCAAAACGTCAGTACGATACATATAGTTTTATAGCTACAGTGAATTTTTACTACTACTACTATGTCGGTTTAGAACGTTTTTCTACGTTGTCCGACGCCTATTCTCCACCTCCTTCAATCCTGACAGTCATCTTCCGTCAGGTTTTTTTGACTCATTGAGTTTTGGATTGACTGTTGCCATTCCAGTTTAGGACGCCCTCTTTTTCTGCGCCCTATTGGTTGCCATTCTAGGACCTGCTTTGGTAATCTTTCGTCGCTCATCCGTTGTACATGGCCGTACCATATCAGTTGCCTTTTAGTGATGTCATCCGTTATGCTACCCTCGATTCCCATTCTTTCTTTTATGATCTCATTTCTTATATGATCTGTTCTAGATATTCTCATTGATCTTCTTATTGCATCCATTTTGACACTTTCCATTTTTGCTTTGTATTTAACTGTTACGCGACAAGTCTCTATTCCATACAACAGCGTGCTTTTCACCATTGTTTCATATATGTTAAATTTTACATTCTTTTTTATCTCTCTGCTCCATAAAATACTGTTAAGACAACCAATAACCTTTTTTGCTTTTACTATTCTTTTTTCCAGTTCTTTACAGTCTGTTCCCGTCTCACCAAATGTGACATGGAAGTATACAAACTCATTACATGGAGATATTGTTTGTCCATTTTCTAGTTTTAATTCACTTGATTCGTTTCCAATACATAAGTACTGTGTCTTGTCCACGTTCACTGTTAACCCGCACTTTTGGTAATCTTCCGTTAACTTTCTCATCATATACTCCATGTCTTCTTTATCATAAGCTACAATTACTTGGTCGTCAGCCAACTGTAGTGTGTATATGGTAAATCGGTCGTTAAGTTGTATTCCGATGCCGTGTACTTTGCGCTTCCAGTTTTTTAGAGCTACTGCGATATATATTTTAAAAAGAGTTGGAGAGATACAACATCCCTGTCTTAAGCCTTTCGTTACCAGGGATTCTTTTGAAAGTCGATTTCCAATTTTAATTTTAGATTTTGACCCTTTGTATTGTTCTTTTATCGCTTTTATGTATGTATGATTGATATTAGTCTGCTCTAACACTGTCCATAATTTTTCTACTGGAACGGTATCATATGCTTTTTGTAGGTCCACAAAGGTAACATGAGTCCCTATATTTCTGGCGCTCCTTTTCTCAATTACTTGTTTAAGACAAAAGACATTATCACTACAAGATCTGCCTGCACGAAACCCACTTTGCTCTTCTTCTTCTTGTTCCTGAAAATCATTCTCTATTCGATCTCTAAGAATCCTACCGTACAATCTACTTAGAGTACTGGTTACTGAAATTCCTCTGTAATTGTTGCAATTTAGCTTGTTTCCTTTTTTATGTATTGAGGATATTAATGCAATTTTCCAATCATCAGGCACTGGATGTCCGTTTATGCATTGATTGATAATATATGTGAGATTTTCGAGTAGTTTCTCTGATCCATATTTGAGCATTTCAGCATATATTCCCCTAGGTCCGCTAGCTTTTCCGGATTTAAGCTTTTTAATACTATTCCTTATTATTTCTTTTTCGATGATTACTTCCTCTCCATGTACTTCTATGTCTCTCCTCGGAGAGGCTGCCAGATATTCGGGTCTCCTCTCCTGCAGCAGTCCCTTATAGTGTTCTGTCCATTGTTCTGGTTTGATGATCTGGATGTTTACTTTTTCTTTTGTTGGGTATTTTACTGTAGAAATGAATTTCCATACTTCAGAACTCTGCCTACCTCCTACGTGTGTATTTATATCGTGGCATTTGCGCTCGAACATTTCATTCTTTTCTGTGCGTATCAAATTTCTTAGCTGTCTTCTGGTATGCCTGTAGATTTCGATGTCTTTGCTCTTTAGTACTGAGCCATTTCAAGTATTTTTTAAGTTTTTAAATCATTCGAAAAATGGAATTAAACCGAAAACATTTTCGGGCCATAATTTTTTACAACTTTCGAAGGAAATTATCTCAACAAGAATGCGGTGCAGAGTTGATTTCTGTTTTCGGTAATGAAGCACCACATCAGTCTTCTCGTTGGTATGGAAAATCCAAGCGTGAACGAACGGATTAGCTTTAGCGACGATCCAAGACCAAGTGCACCAAAAACGGCTGTCACCCAGGAAAATATCGATGCTGTGCTTATGTCCATCACGGAAGATCGACATGTGACATATCGCGAGATTGAGGCTTCACTGAGGATTTCAAAGATCTCAATTCAAAAAATTTTGAATTGGAAGTAAGAAAAATAAAAAGTTTCCCGCTAGATACCGCATCTGTTAACCGAAGAACAGAAAGAAGCTAGCTATAGCATTGTCGGCAGTGATGAATCGTGGATTTACTCATATAAACCCAAAATAAACGTCAGTCGTCTATTTGGGTGTTCCAAGATAAGGAAAAGCCAACAAAAGTCATCCGCTCTCGAAGTGTATCCAAAAAGATGGTCGCGATATTTGTATCAAAAGTAGGTCTTGTAGCAACAGTTCCTCTGGAAGATCAAAGGACTGTTACTGTCGATTGGTACATCATCATTTGTTTGCCGAAAGTCATCGCTAAGTCCCAACGATTTCTATACTTTTCCGAAAATCAAGAATGAACTGCGTGGTCAAAGATTTCAGTCGCCGGAGGAAGCAGTCGACACCTTCAAGAATGCAATTTTGACAGTACCAACAAACGAGTGGAATTACAACTTTGACAACTGGTTTGAGCGTAGGCAAAGTGCATTAATTTCCGTGAAGAATACTTCGAGAAACAATGAAGTATTTTTTAAGGTTTGGCCCTTTTGGTATAAAACTCTGATAAATACAAATGTTACTTAGGTAAGGTACGCTTATAGTTTTTGCAAAGTCAGTTGAACAAAGATAAAAGCCGACCATCGACATATGCTTTCAAGAAAGTGACATGGACGGCGGTAGATGTACTCATGAAAATTATTTCATTTAATTATGGCGTAAACTAAAGAAATAAAAATAGATAATAAAACTTTCTATTCCTACACCTACAGAAACGACACTAATTTATTTTCTTACTCTGCATACTGCCGACTAAAGGGGTCCCGAAACGAACACCTGAAAGCAATTAAAAGCGCATCTTAAAAAAATCTGCCAATCAGGTGCCGTCCATCCACCTGGCCTCAGTCGCTCAGAAAACAAATACTTTGTGGTTGGACCGCGCCTTTTCTCTGTCGGTAGGGTTGAAATTATATCAGGAAGATTTTATATGAATTTGGATGGATGAATGAATGAATGAATCTTTTATTGATAAAGCCTATAGCTGTACAATATTATTCCCTAAACTAAAAAAAAAACTACAAACTAAAATGCAAACTAATTACTAGTATATATAATATACCCAAATATACCCATTCAGAGACTTTCATATTTTTAAACAAATTTTGATTTTTAGTAATATCATTTAATGAATAATGAGCTGATTGAAATAAATAAGATTTAAGGGTTTTATTAAATTTTGTAGGTGTCAAAGTTCTGATATTATCTGGAAGCTTGTTATATAAAGTTTTGCCAAAATAAAAAATAAAAGAATTCCTGGTAAGTGAAGATAGAGGTTTGTCAGTTAGTAGCTGAGTCCTGTTTCTTGTATTATAATTATGTATATCAAGTCTTTTCTGAAAGAAACCTTGTTTATTATATTTATGTATAAATGAAAGTGGTTCAAACAAAATTAAGTCATAAAAAGTCAATATTTTTAGATCCTTAAAATGTTGTTTGCAAGAAGTGGTGATAACTTTTGAAGGGCAGAATGAAGCAAAATTTCATGAAATCGATAGAACCCCGTATTAAGAGTTATTCAAGTGACTTTGCAAAAACTATACCTGAGATACCCTTAGGCTTACCTTGATTAACAAAGTTATGCTGCATTTTTCGACGCGGTGTGTTCTCATTGGAGTTTGAACTTTTGTTCGGAACACAAACAGACAAAAGCGGATTTGTTCGGTCTGCAGTGGCTGACGCATGAGAACATTCTGTGTTTTTGGTTGACAGAAGATTTTGTCTTGAGTAGCTAAAGATAAAAATATATCATAACAAAAATATTTCATGAAAAAAAAGCTAAGTACGCGAAAATTGTATTCCGTAAAAAGAATTGAGATAAAAGTAAAGCCAAGTTCTCCAATACAAATTTCAAAATAAAGGGTTTTTACCAGTTTGAAAATGTTTTTTTAAACTTTGCTATTAAAGCCAAACTTGTTTATGTTCAATAGCACTGTGCTTAAGAGTCTTTGCAGCCGTAGTAGCCAAGTTTAGAAAGACATTTTCAAATTAATAAAAACCCTTCAGTTTAAAATTTGTATTGGACAACTTTTTATCTCAATTCTTTTTACGGAATACCATTTTTGCGTACTTGGCTTTTTTTATATGAAATGTTTTTGTTATAATTTCAATAATTCTTTAAAGGATTTGGAAATTATTTAAGTTTTAAAGTAGTAAAATATGCGGAATACTGTTCAAAACTTTTGCAATGTCTTATTTAAAATTTTAAGGTGTTTTAATTTTTTCCCATGGTTTTATTATAGTTCCTATCAGCCTTCCAAAGCTCAGCTTTCTAGCGTTTCTGGAAGTGGGCAATGTTACTTTTACATAACTACATTTATAGGGGAGGAAAATAAATTAAAATTCAGGAGTTTTTTAATTTTTTTTTGTAGTTTTATCATAGTTTCTATCAGCCTTCCAAAGCTCAGCTCTCTAGCGTTTCTGCAAGTGGCCAATGTTACTTTAACATTTTTTACATTTATAAGGGAGGGAAGTAAATATTTAAAATTTTTTACTTTAGTTTTAGCATAGTTTCTATCAGTCTGCCAAAGCTCAGCTCTCTAGCGTTTCTGGAAGTGGGCAATGTTAATTTTACATTACTTTACATGTATAGTATACCTTCTAAAGTTGTCCCAATAATTGTTCGCTCGATTTCCAGGAGGAACTTGATTGTTTAAAGCCGTGTCGTTCCAGATATGCGGAACGTTCACTGGATTGCTGCTATTTAGTGAATGAAGCATATTGTTTAGATGCTCTGTTGATACCTAAAACGACAAAGGGTTGGTTGTTGGTAGAGCAGATTAATCAAGAACTTATACTTTAAAAACGAAAAAAGAGAGTATTTTATTGTTTTTTATTTTACGAAAACGAAAGTTTATTGAAAAATAAGGTAATCTTAAGCACTAGCAAATAAATTTAAATAGTTATTCGCAAGTGCGTATTTTTGAGTTGCGTTTCAAATAAAATCAAGACAATGAAGTAGAGGTGTTAAAAAAGTAATGATTCGTTAATCGTTACTCGACAAATAACGAAGTAACGAATACCGACCCGAAAATTAAATGATTACTTTTATTATTTTAATTCCTTCGATTATTTTAGTATTCAGTATCACTCGAAAGTCGGTAATCCAAAATCACAGAGTAACTATGATAAGTTAAGTAATTAACACATTTAAATTGTATTTATTTGTATGTAACAATAAGAAAAAGTAGGATGTGACAATCTGGCAATGTTGTTTGTTTAAACGCTTGCAGCCGCTTGCTCGGAATGCTGGACAGCTGATTTCAGAACGAAGAGGTCGATTGAAAGGAGAAAATTTAAAAATAAAATTATACTTTTTTTACATTACAACCAAGATTTATAAATTATTTTAAGATATGTTTTTTAAATATGCAGTATCTACAATCTACATAATTTACAGAATTAATTTTTTTATTTTTGACCATTTTTTAAATATATTTTTTGAGTTCTCGTCTAAGATTGTTATTTTTATCTCTATTTTTATTTACTTTTAGATTTTAAGTATGTATATCTTTGTATGTAAGGCATTAGATTTTCAAAACAAAGTTGTACACAGGACAGTTCCTACGTAATTCCTATCTTTATTTTTTCAATTTTAGCCAGCATTTTGAAAATTTCAATTGAATATTTCCATAATATGAACAACAGAAATATACGTACAAGTAAATGATCTTCGAATTAACGACAGTCCGAGAATTTTGCACTAATTGTGTGATTGAATTGAATATAGTTACAGTAATCTAAGTAACGATAGTAACGAATATATAAAATGATTACTTAGTAGTCGAGTAACCATTAGTAACGAGTAATCAAAAGTAACGTAAATAAAGTTCCCAAAACTTTTGTTTAATTGAACAGAAGAAAAACTTACCTGAAGATTTAGATTTGAAGCAGCATTATTCAAACACTCAAAATTAGACATAGTTTGATTTATAGGACTACTAGTATTATACTGATTCAAGTTTGGCATCGAACAAGCGGCCGAGACTTGATTAAGTTGAGTTAGGTTGGACCTATTGGACGGTTCGGCATGCTGAGGATATAATAAATTACAATTGCTAGCGGGTCTCGGTGTCTCTACATGATGATTCTGTTCCAAGTTGACTTGATTAGTTGCTGATGGACAGTGGTGTGAGTCTATTTTTTCTTGCAACTAAAAATTACGAAACAAATACATCAGCAAAATTTTAAGGCATAATAGTTCAGGCCCTACATCCGAGATTTAAGTGATATGCTGCTTTTAATGATAGAAGCAACACACTTGGTATGGATTGACATAAGACTCGCCCGAAAATTTTACGAAAGGGAACCACTCCCCCAATCCTTGCTTTTTGATAGTTTTTTGCTAATAACTCGAAAACAGTCAACTTTTCCAAAAATCTTCAAAAGATCATTTTTCAAGCGGATACAATTTCCTTTTTAACGATGTCCCTTGGTACCCTCTGACGCCAGTGGTGCACTTTCCATTAGCGTACGAAAAAGAAGAAAATTTTGTAAATATTTTTTTGTGGTATTTTTATCCTTAACACTATTTTTTTGGATTAAAGCCCATTGTATACCGTTAAATACTTATTAAGCTAGACATATTTCTTTTTTTAAAAGCTGCCTTGAAGTAAATGTGTTTGTAGAAATCCTTAAATCAAACAAAAATGTGGAACATCCATTTTATCCAAAAATTATTTTAGGTTAGTAATAACCTAAAACTGACTTTTTCTAGTTGACCTTCTTTAAAGTGGTGGTGGGGAGGCATCCCCCCTCTCACCTCCCTCAAAAGTGCTCTCTTACAGTATTTTCCAAATTATTTGCAAACTTTTAACTTGGCAAAAAACAGCTAAGTAATAAATATTGAGGCTGATGAAAAGTGCTCTTTAACGATGTATAACACGGTTCGGTTCGGTTCGGTTCGGGTACCCTTACATCAGTGGCGCACCTTTTATAGGCATTTAAATAAATGAAAAGTGTGGAAAAACTATTTATTTTTAATTTTCTTAAATTTTACTGTCCCACATGTCTTGTTTTAAAACAGCCGAAGCAATTTCCTTTCCAACGATGTACATCACTCCTCCCTCAACGCAGCAGTAGACCTTGCATAGACGCCTCAAAAATGGTCAAATTTGATATACCAAGTAATAAAAAATTTGGAAAAAAACACCTCATCCCTTTATAAGATACACAGAACATTTCTCTTACCAAAACTACTGCATTTCTGAGTGACGCCATCTCTCGCTGTTGCAGCCAAAGCATTTGACAGCACTGATTCAAGGTGTTGAGCATAAATGATTGCGTTTGTAAAGTATTGGTAGCCAACCTAAGAAAAAATAGTTTATTATTGGTTCGGTTTGGTTAAAACAAATACAAAAACTAGCCTCCTCCAACCAAGATAACATTTCACAGGCAATATTTAAAACATTTTAAGCTTTGGGCTTACTAGTTGTAAAATCTGTAGCGATCTTTTAGTAGAAAAGCATTTTTTTGAAAGTAGTATAAGTCTCCTCAAACTCATAATGTCCTATATTAAGAAGCTGGAACAACCAAATTACGCCAGGTATTTTAATGTTTATTGAAACATTTAGACAAAACAAAAACACTTTAACATGAATAACTTCTCTGGCCAGTTAATATTTTCATGACATTCCTAAATGTGTGAAAATTCTGATTTATATTTTCTGCTTTACTTTTTGAGCGACTTACCAGTTCTGATAGGTACAATCCGGTGGCTGTGGTGGTGGTATAGAAGAAGGGTTAAATTGGTTTAACCAAGTCACTTCTGGGACCGGTTGGAGGCAGCCTGCTGGGTTATTCTGTCAAAATATATATTACTTTCAGAAACATACCAAAACTATAAACAACAACAGTTTTGCAATATTAAACTATTTTGTGTAAACAACTGTCAGTGAAACTAAACAAAATACTCTGCCAATATATGGGCCCCTAAGCTCACACTAGGTACTATAGTTATAGTGTACGTGTGAGCTAATATAACTAAAAACTAAAATATATGTTATTCAACTCCAGACTAAATTACCTTCTCGTTTGATACCTCACAAGCCATGTTTTGACAATTTTTGAAATCCCCCCCCCTTAAAAAAACAAAAATTAAATTGTATTTTGTTTAACTCCAGTCTTAATTACCTTTCGGTTGATATCACACACGCCATATTTTCACGTAAACTCTAATTTTTGAAATCTACCCTCACCCTTTTTTTTGTAAACTAAAATTTATTTTGTTTAACTCCACACTCAATTACCTTTCGTTTGATACCACACATGCCATATTTTCACATAAACTCTATTTTTTGAAATCTACCCCCACCCTTTTATTTGGCTTGTGTTCGGTGGATTTTGTTCATTTTTAAATGGGACCATCTCGATCCAAGACACAGTCCATGTACCAAATTTCATTGAAATCGGGCAAGCGGTTTTTGAGTTATGCGCGTTGGTCGTTACAGACAGACATACAGACAGACAGACAGACAGACGGCGCGACAAAAACGTTTCAAAATCATCTGAAACGCAAAGATATATAAAAAATTTTGAAATCGGAGCAACTTTTTTTTTCTCGAAAAAATTAGGATCACCATCATAGCTCACACTACTATACTCGAATTTGGCCCACCCTGTACATTGTCAAAAAACATTAAAAAACCGTTTTACTCAATAAAAATACTCTGCCAAGATATGGGCCCCTAAGCTCACACTAGGTACTATAGTTATAGTGTACGTGTGAGCTAATATAACTGAAATATATTTTATTTAACTCCAGACTAAATTACCTTTTGTTTGATACCACACAAGCCATGTTTTGACTTAAACTCAAATTTTTGAAATCTACCCCCACCCTTAAAAAAAACAAAAAACTAAAATGTATTTTGTTAAACTCCGGACTCAATTACCTTTCGTTTGATATCACACACGCCATATTTTCACTTAAACTCTAATTTTTAAAATATACCCCCACCCTTTTATTTGGTTTCTGTTCGGTGGATTTTGTTCATTTTTAAATGGGACCATCTCGACCCAAGACCCAGCCTAGGTACCAAATTTCATTAAAATCGGCCAAGCGGTTTTTGAGTTATGCGCGTTGGTCGTTACAGACATACAGACAGACAGACAGACAGACAGACAGACAGACAGACAGACATACAGACAGACAGACGGCGCAACAAAAAAGTTTCAAAATCATCTGAAACGCAAAGATATATAAAAATTTTTGAAATCGGAGCAACTTTTTTTTTCTCGAAAAAATTAGGATCACCATAGCTCACACTACTATAGTATAGTATATGTGTGAGCTAAAATTAAGATCTATAATAACAGGCGGGGTACTTACAGTAAGATAATAGGCCTTTACGAGGATGGGATGAAAAGTTTCCGGCCTAACAGAACGCAACACCATAGTGACTAAATAATAATGTATGTAAGGTAATACATTGGGCCCAACGATGTTCAACTGATTTGATGCCATCACTGAAGTCTGATTTATCCAACTCGTCAAAATAGGCGTTTGTATGCAATAACTTGTAAATCTGAGGAATAGTAGTTTACCTAACTAGTGCGGAAAGTGCCTCTTTTCCGCACGCGATTGCAGATGGCCAAACGACGCGATAGCGGAGTTTGGCCAGCAATCAAGTGCGGAAAAGACACTTTACGCACGAGTTAGGTACATTATTTTTTCTATAAGCGTGAGGAAAAAACTAAAAATTAATCAGAATATTATTTATATTCAAAACATTTTAATCAAATCAATTATTATTATTAACATTAATATTAAAGGTGCAGTTTGTAGCGTGCTGTAAGTTGATAGCAGAGGCAAGTGTTTTCTCAAATGAAGTGGCAGATTTGAAACTTGGGTTTTGGTTCTCCACTGCGTTCTCCAAGTTTTCGGAAACATCTGTTGCAACTGTGGTCATGCATTTGGGGCTGGATTGAGGCACTTTGGAAGGTTGTATGGTAGAAGAAAGTTGCTGACTAGTTGAAGGACCAGGGTGGCTGAACTTCAAAATTTTATTCGAAATATTTTTTTGGAATCCAGTTGAACTGTCAAGGTACCCTTCTGCGACACTTGAAGATTTCCATCCACCGAGTCGTTTGATATTGGTTATTCCTTCGCCTGAATCTGCCAACATTGTTGCGGCAGAACGTCGGAAGCTGTGGCCCGTGTATACTTCTGGATTTGAAAGCTTCAGATAGCATGCGATATCTGATGGCATTTTACCGAATGTATTAATTCCAATGCATTGTACCGTACATGCTCCTTTTTTGTAGTTTACGAAGAACCGTCTATGTGGGGTCTCTGGTTTCCTTAAGTTGACATATTTTCGGATCAATTGGAGAAGTTTTCCATTCTCGGCTTCTTCTGAAATAGCAAAACTTCTAAATGTATGGTTTTTTGAGTCAGGAATTTTTATAATGATCATATTTCCTTTTTCTTCAATGTCATCTAGGCACATTTTTGCTAGTTCTTCACGGCGACATGCGCCCGCCAAACCAAAAATCGTGGCAACTTTCATATGCAAATAAACTAGGTCAGGAGCTTCGCTTAAAAACTTGAAAAATTCTTCTTTTGTGAAGATTTTTGCCTTCTTGGGTCTGAATCCAACGTTTTGTTTTTCAAGTAGGCCGTAACTTTAAAAAAATTGCTTAAGTCAACGTTTTTTCTGAGTTTTATTACACTTTTGAGCATAGAATACTTCGACCAAAGGGTATTCGGTTTGCACGTTTTGGAAATTTCGGAGAAATATGCCAAAAAAACAGCTTCTTGAAGGGATTTGATGCCTTTAGCGTGGCACCATCTCTCAAACAAACTATATTCCTTCTCATACCTGTGACGAGATTTTAAAGGAAGCAGGTCCAAATTAGCGATTCTAGCGGCTTCTAGAACTGACTGGGGTAGATCTTCATCCGAAGAATCCATTGAAAATCTGATTTTTTTGTTTGAAAAATTCAAAAGACGCTTGTATCTGCAAAATTGGCTTTGTTTTGACAGTTTGTTTGTACTTTGTTGCTATGGTGATTTAAGATGCCAAATCTAAAACCACTAGTGTTCATTGTTGTTTGACATTGACAATGACGATATTTATACCGGGGAGGTTAAAAACTTATAATTTGAACCTATTTTACTGAAAACTTTATTTTATCGAAAATATTGAAAATATAGCAGAATTTTAGTCAATTTGAATATTTTTAGGATATTTCGTGTGGTAGGAAAGATACAAATGTATTTTGAACGGTCTAAATGTTATAGAACACCTCAAAATCGTAACAAACTTACTTTGAAAAAAAAAATTCCGCACTAGTGCGGAAAAGTGGCACTTTCCACACTAAAATGCGTGCGGAAAAGTGGACTTTTCCGCACGCTTATAGAAAAAATATTTTTCCAGCAAGAAATTTTTTTCGGTTTGGAAACAAGTAAAAGTCTGACGGGGCTAGGTCTGGCGAATAAGGTGGATGGTTTAACAGTTCAAAGCCTAGCTGATGGATTTCAGCCATTACAAGAGCGGACTTGTGGCGAGGTGCATTGTCCTGATGAAACAACATTTTCTTTTTTGCCAAACCCGGGCATTTTTCGCTTATATTCTGCTTGAGCTGGTCCAGTAAGTCGCTGTAGTACCTACTCTGAATTTATTATTCTTCCTTTTTCGAGATAATCTATGAGGAGTATCCCTTTAGCGTCCCAAAAGACCGTTGCCATGACCTTTCCAGCAGACGGTACTGCATTTGCCTTCTTTGGAACTGGTTCGTCATTTGCCGTCCATTGTTTGGACTATTGCTTAGTTTCAGGGGTATAATGATGAACCCATGTTTCATTAAACGTAATCAATCTACGCAAAAAGTCCCCTGAATCACGTTTAAATAGTGCCAAATTCTCCTCTGAAATGGTTAAACGCACGAGCTTTTGATTTGGCGTAAGCAAATGTGGCACCCATCGGGCGGATAGCTTTCTCATGCCTAAAACTTTACATAAAATATGGTGAACTCGCTCTTTTGATATGCTCACAGCCTCAGCTACCTCTTCCAGTCTTAAATCGCTGATTAGAATTAGTTTGTGAATGGTTCGCACCATTTCTTCAAAAGTTGCCGTTTTTGGCCTGCCAAAACGCGGAGCATCATCGGTGCTAGTACGACCACGTTTAAAGTCCGATACCAAGGTTTTAACTGTGGTATAGGAAGGAGCAGATTCCCCTTTGATATGAAAATATTTTATCACGGCTCATATCTCGTTGTTTTCCATCTTTTAAAATCGACACACTTATAAACTTTCAAAATAAGCAGGACGCAAACTACTTGACGCACTCACTTTAAACTTCGAGCGTATACTGATCATAAGCAAGGCTACACAAACACGGAACAAGAAAGCCAATCGGGCCTGCTATAGGCTAGGCCGGAAACTTTTCATCCCATCCTCGTATATTCCAGTCAGATAACATCGCTATAAGAACCTTCTTAAAGCAAAATATTGACAGCAAATTTTCAAGTACGTTCAACTTTAAAAATAAATGGATCCATGACGGATCTGAAACCTTCCTAGCTAGCCTATTAGATTAGCATACTTCAAGTGAACTCCATGATATATCAGCCTTGAAAACAGTTTTTTGTAAATATCTCAGAAACTAAAGCACCTACCAGGTTTTTGGTTATAACAAAAATTATTAAGAAAAATCTTGTCTACTGCATTCCGAAAACTGCATTTTAATTGTCAAAAAACTGTCAGCATTAATGGAATTTGCCCAAAATCTAATCAGCTCGTAAGAGTGCCGAACACTATTTTACCTAAAAATTTTATGAAAATCGGTTTAGCGGTTTAGGAGCTATTGTGTTACGGACAGACACACACACACACGGCCAGACGATATTGCTAAGATAGGTCAAAATACACCCAAATAAAACATTCTCGGCGTTATCTGAAAAAAAAATTTCGTCGAAATTAATACCTTCTTCAACCATTGCTATGCGGGCTAAGAATGTAAAAATACAGGTACTTACTGCAATACTTGGTGGCTCCGAGCAAACAGACACAGAAGGTGTTATATTATTTCGAACATGTGGAAAATAATTATGTGACTGTTGGGCCTGTTGCTGCACATAACTAGTCTGTTCCACTTGTTGCTGCTGTGTTTGTAAAACTGAGTCGCAAACGTTCTTTATAAGTTGAAGTTGTTTCTGAAGCTGAAACGTAATAATAATATAGTTCAATATTACTGAAGAGCTGCCATGAAACAGTTTTTTTAGAATTAAAATATTTTGTAAAATAAGCAGTATGATAAAAATCTGATCAAGCTTAAAGCGCTGAATATTAACTGTGTTTGTGAGAACTGGGAGGAAACTAGCTCTTCCCAAAAGCGTACAGAGGAGGTTCGATAGTTTTTGGAGTTTTAGGTATTTCTAGACGAGATACATAAAAACGTAGAGGATCGATTTTCCAGACGTAGTTTTTTAACTAAGGAGGCATTTTAAAAAGTCTGCACTTAGGACAACACAACTCAATTTAATATTTCACATTATTTATTGTGTTTACAACTAAATAAAAGATTAGAGAAATTTAAAAACCACATAGTTTTAATACGTTCCTAGCGAAATCATCAAAGCATCAGTATCAATGCCGGTAGGGGTCTTTTTCTTTGGATTGGTTGTGTCTGTGGGGTTCATACAGCTTATAACACGGAGCTATCTTCTGTATGCCCCTGAGAATGGCCCAATAAGGCCAAAACCGGTCAGGGATTGGCATGCGTCACTCTTCCTGCATCTTGTCAGGACGTGTTCTAAAGGATATATCATAACCTAATGATAGACATTGGAGAAAGTGAAAACCACATAGTGTCAGGAATGTTAATTACCCTAGACTGTGCCACTGTACGAAACGAGCTTAGAAAAATGAAAAGCGCAAAACGTGGTTTTGCATAGATAAGAAAGTGGTTCCGCCTCCCTCTACATTGGTAAATAGTTGCCGCCTACCTACACACCAGGTGATTGATGCGTAAAAAACTACTGAAAAGTGAGAGTTGTTTTGGTTAAGCGTGGGGATACATCAAGTAGAGAGAGGGTTTTCCTTTCAATGTGATTGGCTATGGAAAAACTGTGAGATAAGAAAGTGTTGTCTATAAAATGTCAATATATCTCTGTTGTTGTTTAGGTCTCCGTGTTTAGCTCGTTAGCTAGAATGTAAAGTAAACTTTAGGATTATGAGCAACGCCACTGACTTGGTTCCTCCAAGCTCTTCAAAGAGGGGATAAAGGATTACTTAGGTCCAACCTACCATTAATAAAAACCCAAACTTTGAGGAAACAAGTCGGTAGTCACATTCTAAGTGTTGTTGAACTTAAATTAAAACCTCTAAACTAATTATCAGTAAAGAAACATAAGATTTTTCTATTTGAAGAATATTTTGCAGTTTGTTTTTTTTGCAAAGTTTTTGCAAAGTCAGTTGAACAAAGATAAAACTCAACCATCGGCATATCCTTTAAAAAAAGTGACATGGGCGGCGGGAGATATACTCATGAAAACTATTTCATTTAATTATGGCGTAAACTAAAGAAATAAAAATACATAATAAAACTTTCTATTCCTACACCCACAGAAACGACACTGATTTATTTTCTAACTCTGCATACTGCCGACTAAAGGGGTCCCGAAAAGCACACCCGAAAGCAATTAAAAGCGCATCTCAAAAAAATCTGCCAATTAGGTGCCGTCTATCCACCTGTGCTCGATCGGTCGGAAAACAAATACTTTGTACTCGGACAGCAAAGAGCCGCGCCTTTTCTCTGCCGGTAAGGTTGAAATTATACCAGGAAGATTTCATATGAATTTGGATAACTTTTGAAGGACAGAATGAAGCAAAATTTCATGAAATCGATAGAGATCGTATTAGGAGTTATTCAAGTGAGTTTGCAAAAACTATAAGTATTTATTAATATGTTGGGTCTTGTTTTATAGGTCATAAGAAAACTCTTGTGAAAATTTGTAAATTGCAACAGAGTTTTATTTTGTATTCACTAAAGTCTGTAATGTTTTTAAAACTGTTTTATATTTATTTTATACACACAAGAGATCTACGACGGTACCCTCGATTAAGGGCTCAAATCATCAGTATAATTCAATGTCGGTAGAGGTATTTTCCCCTTGATGTTGTTTCTGTTGGTTTTCCCATCAAATAATTTACCTTATGTCCTTCTGAATCCGGCACCCGTGTGACGTTGTTGGCATTGATCTCCGAGGCGGTCGCAGAAAAGCTACTGAGATTCCTTTCTGGACTACGTGAGAAACTGAAAGAAAAAAGTTATGATAATGATTCAGTTGCCTAGATTAGCAAATTTATTTTTGGTGTTTAACACTTTTTAGGGAATTATTAAGTGTCTACCTTAACCCGCCCAAAAACTGGCCGAAAAGCAGTGGCAAACCGTCAGTTGTAAAGCTGGGGGGCGCAAATATTTTAAAGGTAGGTAATGGATTTTTTAAGCAGCACTTAATTGAGTTTGAATTTTTGTTTTAGCTAAAAATGCAAATCCAGTGCAAGAATTCATATGTTCTCTGGACGATTTATATTTTCTTATTTTCTCAGGAAGATGGTGCAAATCTTTCACACCCGTTCGTGCCAATCAGGGTAAATTCTTGATGCCGCATTATAAAATAACACATACAGGATTGGTTAAATCACACCCGGAAAATTAGTTATTTTTTTTATAGGTATTCAAAATAAGCAAATATGTTTTATTATTCTCCTATTAATCTTGTTAGATAGGTCACCAGTAATTCGCGTCGCTTCACAACCAGATTCTTTTTTTTTCGCAATTTGTAGGAGACATAACATATTGATATTATATTATACAGTGCACAGATTGTGGACCCAAATGCGCGTTTCTTATGCTGTCTTCCCGGTCAGGGCCGACCGATGTGCGGATTACGATTAGGCCTCTATGTCTAATAAACATAGAGAAATCAAGCACGTAAAAGAACGGCAACGTTGGCGAAATTTTCGATTTATTTGGGATATAAACCTAGAATTTAAAGTAAGGACCAATTAATCAAGGGTCGCCATAAATATGTTATAGCCCGTGGCACCATCAACGTATCGATGTTTTCTTTGTACGCAGTCGGCATTTCTGATCTTAGGCCTCCCCCACATCAACTTTTTGAAATATAAAAAATAATAAACTTCACTAAGTTTAGGTTACACAGTGGACTATTTTTTTTTTAAGATAACAAAATATTTATTATACAAGAGAAAATTTGCAAATCTAGACATTTTAAATATAACTAAGTTTAAGAGTTTTGGTGCAGATTATTTACTTAATTGTTGTGTTATTGTTTCTTTAAATAAATTAATATTTTTAAGTTAAATATTTAATTAGTACCGATTTAAGAACAAAAATAAATAAATAAAATGTTACATCCTAAAAGGTATTTAGGTACGTCGTTTTAAGCCGTTTTTTTCGTATAGTTTTGACCTAAGCTTAAGATGATCGAGAATGACCCTCCTGTATTAAAACTGGCAGAGACTAAAAAAGTACGCAAAAAGCCATAAAGATAGACTCCATTGACATGTGGAATGGAGACAATACTATGCTAGTTCGAAGACAAAACAGAGTGAAGCCGTTTGAGCTAGCGAACTAAATGAAATATATAAAACAAAATAATGCTATAAACAGAAGACTATAATTTACAGTTACAGATGAGGCAAAGCGGGGAGAACTGTTGAGAGAACCCTAAGTTTAAATCTAATTTTTCTATAAAATATAAAGTTGTTGAAAACGCCAACAAAACAAAAAAGTTGCCGAATTGTTCTCATTTTGTTTTAAAAATGTTGGAAAACATTGAGTTGCTGTTTTGTTTTTGTTTTGTTGGTTTGGTGTGGACCCGCTATAACAGTTTACCTGTGCAATCGATCAGATGACATGTCATATTCGGATTTAATAGGAAGGCGCCCTCTCGGTGGCGGCATATCAAGCTGACGATTGGAACTGATGCCCCCTGACGGCGACGTGGTGCTGGGACGCAAACCGTGCAGCACATTTTGGATCTCGTGGACTTCTGAGTACTCATTTTCGTCTTCACTAGAAACCAGATAAATAATTTACATAATTATGTACAGGGTGATTCAAATTGGGCACTTGTATGTGAGAGTAGGTACTTCTAGGGGTTCGTTTGTAAGCGTTTTAAAGCTAAATGCAATTGTGATTTTTTTTTAATAGTACTTTACATAAAAAGCATGTTATGATAGTCATTACACGCAAGAATAAAGTTACGACCAATGAAAATTTCTTTATAAATATCAAGGATGGTAAAAAATGTCAAATATGAACACTCCTAAGTACAACAATACAACTTTGTATTATTAAGGCAACTTTTAATGTTTCTGAGAGAAATGCAAGATCCTGTGATAAAATTCCAGTCTCAAAAATATTGAAAATGTTCATAAATTAATTTGAAATTTTGAAATTATTTATATCTATATATAAATTTTGTTTATCTTTTAACTTTATATTTTTGCGTCACTAACACCAGTATTTACTAAGACCTTAAGACTTAGCATTGTAGACCGGGTTTAAGTATCAAATCTATAGACTTGATACCGACCGGTTTGTTAGCTCCCGCTAAATTTCGCGGTTGTTTGTAAATTTTAAAACCACACAATTGGATGACGGACAGAGTACATTTTTCGCGCATTGGACATGCGCACCAAGAATCAGTGAGATCCTTTTCTACCGCCTCGAGAAAATGGCGTGTTAATTTCTTTCTCCAACTATTACAAATTTCTACACTTGAAAGTGCTCGATTTTGGTGTACTGAAGCATAGAACTAAAAACTTCAGCCCTTCAGCTACGTGGTGCCATCATTAGATCCAGAAAGGGGCCCCTAGAACGTGGAGAAATTGGCTGCAAACTGGTGAGTGCTTTGTTTCTGATTTCCGTTGTGTGGTACCAACAATTAACCTATGGACCTTAATTATTTCGTGATTTCATATCAATATATTTATGTTTGTTCGCGCTTTCATTTAATAAAAATATATACAGTCTACTGCAGTTATCGTTTTTCTACCTGCGGGCAAACATAAAGTGTTCCTTCGACCCGAATTATTTAAATTTACTCCATACGTCGGTATTAATAAGTCGGCCATTTCATTTTCACATTTTCGCCGAGATCATACGGCCTTGAATTTTGCCAATCGTATTGAACCGAGAGAGATTTCCGCTCGACCTTCGGTATCGGCGCAGTTCACCTGTTTTCGGTCCGCTGCTATGGTAACACAGGGTCTACCGCGTGGTCATTCAGTAAACAAAAATCGAGAAGCAATCAAAACAAACAAGCACGATTTCTATGATTAGATGTGTTCCATATCATTTCGATATTTAAAACAATTTTCATCAATTGCGATAAATTAGTGCATATTTTCGACAATTCGTCATTTTTCTATTTCAGAAGCATTAATTTAGCGTTAATTGTATATTTACCGACATTTCTGTGATTAGATGTGTACCATATCATTTCGATATTTAAAACAATTTTCATCAATTGCGATCAATGAGTGCATATTTTCGACAATTCGTCATTTTTCTATTTCAAAAGCATTAATTTAGCGTTAATTGTATATTTACCGACAATTTCGTCATTTCAAAGGTAAAATCATGTCTATCAAAAAAGCCGTGCAAAAACGCAAGGGTTTTTTTATCTGCGATCACCGAGTGTTATGTGTTTTCACAGACCGCGGCAACGGACGCAAAAGCGAGAAACGAGTTTCAAGTGAGGTATTCCGACTTGGATAAATGCATGTTGGCACATAATGATGTCATTATGTTGATAGACGACTCGGACGACGAGGAGTTTAAAACGCAGGATGCGATCCTTTCAGAAGCTCGTAAATATTTTTATGCGTGTAAAGGGGTTTACTCTGAAATATTTCCGGTTGAGGCCCCATCCTTTTCGGGATCATATGTTCGACAAAACGAAACTCCAAAACTCAAAGAGTTAGGTATTCCCATATTTCGAGGTGATAAAAAATTATGGCCAAGCTTTTTCGATCTTTTTAATAACATTATAGATCAAAACCAAAGTCTAAGTAACGTCCGAAAACTACAATATTTATTTTCATATCTCGAGGATGATCCTTTAAAATTGATATCAGAGATTAGCTTATCTGATCAAAATTATAAAATTGCTTACGACAAAGTCAATAGATATCAAAACAAGCGAGACCTCGCAAATGATGCTTTAAGCACAATTATGAACTCTACATTAAAAAACGAGTCAGCTAAAGAATTGCGTAATTTAATTGACACCTTTTCAGAATCCCTAGAAATTTTAAAATCACTTAGCTTTGACGTTGACAGTTGGGACTTTATTATTTTTTTCATTTTGTTAGAAAAATTGGATATTCCGACGCGTTCAAATTTCGAAATGAGTCACGCCAATACTAATACCGAAATTCCCACTTTTCAGTCACTTTTTCAATTTCTAGAAAAAAGATGTAGAAGTTTTGGAATCACTTCCTCAATCAACAGCACCCAAAAAGGTGCCTACCTATCAAAAATCAAATTCTATGCAAAATCAGTTTGGGCAAAAGGCTACCTATAAATCATCCAATTCGCCTTTTATAGGACTGGCTGGCACCTCAACTAATTCAAGTACGGGAATAAAATGTTTCCGGTGTAATCAAGGTCACGTGCTTTCGAAATGTCAAACATTTCTTGACCTCTCGCCTATCGATCGCCTATCTTTCGTCAAGCAGAAAAAATTATGTCTAGCGTGTTTTCATCCCTCGCATGGGGTAGACACGTGCAAATCAAAATATTCATGCAGGACTTGCAATAGTAAAAGGAACCACACTTTAACTCATATCTTAGAAACTAATAAAGAGTCTGGAAGCTGTTCGTGCAACTTTAATTTTAAATTCAAATTTTGCGCCAAATTCCCGTATTCGGAAAACCCACACAATTTCAATTTGATTGGCACAAGCAAAACGCCAGCGCCATCTACGAAAAATGAATCTGCGCAAAAAGGCGTAACCAAAAAGGATTCGTCTGTCGTATTCTATCGAGATCACCACGCAGCATGGTGATAAATTCTATTAACCAAAAAATCCAATAACATTCTTAGAAAGTCAAACTAAACCATTACACAAACAAGTGATTCTAGTGTGGATCGACTGCAACGACTGGGCCAGCGAGAGGAGCTCCTCTGGACGACGGAAACAACTGAAAAGGTGAGTGCCAATCCTCTATATTGTCTTTGTGTGGCTCGGAAAAATTAGTATTTTTACATCGTCCTTTTAAGGATTTTTGCACCCAGATTTTATAAAACGACCAGCGCGCTTACAGTCCCGCCGCTCTACCCCTCAAATCAGCAACATTTTCTGGTCCCACGACCCAGATAGTTTTTTAAAATTTGTTTGCTAAAAATATTAGATTTTTTCGCCTCGCCATTTTGGTTCGCTTAGTTGCCGTGTCCAGTTTAGAAAGGAGGTTCCGTCCCCCCTTGCGTGGCTTAACGGTGGCTCCACCCACATTTCATTGCAGCCGAAATTGGCACTTCGTACGTCGTTTGTTTTGATTCAAAAATCGAAATTTGTTTAAATAATAGTTATTTGTTTAAATAATATGTTATAGTTATTCAAAACAACAAAGGTGCTTGTGAGTTAAATGCTTTATTCTTATTTAACAGGTAAACAAACACATCTAGTAGAATTAGTATTTACCTGTAAATAATAAGAGCGGTAGTAGGTACAAGTTGTTTTGTGTGCATTTATTTTGGGAGAAAAATCGCGACCTAGGATAACAGCTGTTGAGAAGTTTTTGCGTTTATTCGAGAAATCGATAATAAAATATATGCGTGTTGGACTCTTTTGGACTGATTAAAGTCAATAGGGGTCAAGTGTTAGTTTTATTCCTTTTAAATATTTTTTATTTTTTTAATTAACAATATGTCGTTAAAAAATCTTGAGAATCAACGCAAAGTTTCAATATCTCGTATTACGGAAACGTATAACTTGGGAACAAAAGCTAAATCAGATAGTTCTTCCTTACCAATTTTTAAGGCGTTTTACGAATCGTTAGATGATCACTATGAACAATTTAAAAACATTCATAATGACATCATAGGTCTCTTGAAAGACGACGACGATGACGAATTCGAAGTACAGGACAAAATTAGGAAAGATGCGGATCTATTCTACCACCAAGCTAAAGTTCTTTTTTCGAGTTTATGTTCCGATTCAGTTCATTCAAATTTTACCCCCGCAACTTCACACTATTCACGTAGCGATGATCTGGGCCCTTTAAAGGTACCTTGCTTTAATGGAAACGTAAAAAAGTGGCCAACCTTTTACGATGTTTATTCTTGTTTGGTTCACGAAAACTCTAATTATTCCGATATAAGGAAATTTCAACATTTGCTAACCTTCCTTGAGGGCGAACCACTTAATATTTTAAGTTCTATAAAATTAACGGCAAGTAATTACGCAATCGCCTGGAAGGTATTAACAGATCGCTATCAAAATAAAAGACTTTTAGCCAGTACCTACTGGAACTCAATCTACTATGCAAATTCTTTAAAGGGAAACCAGTCAGCAAAGGATCTTAGAGTCTTGGTAGATACCTTTTCCGAGAATATTGCGGCGCTCGAAAATCTTGAATTTCCAGTAACGTCGTGGTGTTTTTGTTTATTTTCAATTTTATTATCAAAAATCGATCAAACCACAAGAACCGCTTTCGAATTAAAGTATAGTACTACCGAGATTCCAACATATCAAAATCTAATTCAGTTTCTTATTAACCAATGCCGTGCTCTTGAAACAGTACAGCTATCTCCCCAAAATACGCAAATGCAACCTTCGACTTCAAAACAGCAAAAACCAAATTATTCGAATTCTAGTAACCAAAAATATAATTCTTATTCAAATAATCAGTACAAATCAAGCCCTCCATCAAATTTTTTAGCGCATACGCACTCACAAGTATCAAATAAACAATCCAATATTCAATTTCGACAAAACCAACAACCCTATAAGTGCAAATTATGCAATAATTCTTTTCATCCACTCTCGCAGTGTGGTGTTTTTATTTCCAAATCTCCTTCAGATCGTTTTACTTATGTAAAACAACAATCGTTATGTATCAACTGTTTACGTTCAAATCATCAAGTAATCGACTGCAGTAGTACCTACAACTGCAGGGTATGTCGACATAGACACCATAGTCTTATTCATCTATCGCAAATGACAGATTCAATCCGTCAGAATTCAAGTCAATCCTTTGTTAATTCAAGCCAAAATTCAAATCAAAATTCGAACTTAAATCAAAGTTTTAATCCAAATCAAGTGGCCGTGCCTAGCACAGGCACAAGCTTATCGTATCAGAATTCAAATTCAAGTCTTAGCCAATAGAACCCTAGTTTTGTTCAACCCAGTTCAAATTCAATTCAAATCAATTCGAATCCAAATACATCTACAAATCAATGCTCTTCGTTATCCACCTTGACGCCCCGGACGACAGTGCTTCTAGCGACTATAAAATTAGAGGTACTGGATAGTCGGGGTAACTACCAACCTGTCCGAGCACTTCTGGACAGCGGTAGCCAAGCTAACCTGATAAGCGAAGCTTGTCTTAACAGGTTAGGCTTGCCAAGAAACAAAATTTCGATCCCTGTTCTGGGACTAAATCAATCTTCATCGGCCACTAACGGCATTTCTACTTGCACTATTCGAGCCCTAGGCCAACAAGAGCCTACCTTTTCTATTCAAGTCTTCGTTTTACCGAAACTCTGTTCGAATATGCCCTCAGTACAGGTAGATTCATCCAATTGGAGTCATATTTCAAATCTAAAGCTTGCAGATAACCAATTTTACAACCCTGGTCCAATTGACTTACTCTTAGGTGCACAACTTCACACAGAAATCGTCCAATCAGGACGAATTCCAGGACCTCACGGCCAACCCTCCGCTTTTGAGACAGTTTTTGGGTGGGTCTTGATGGGCCAAACTCAAAACATAAATATTTCACCTCAAGTCAATTCTTACTTTACTTCCTGTGAGCAGTCTCTCGACTTTAATATTCGCAGATTTTGGGAACTAGAATCAATTAAGTCAAAAACGTTTCTCTCACCCGAAGAAAAAAGATGTGAAGAGATTTTCCAAAAAACTACCACTAGATATATTTCGGGCCGATTTACTGTAAATTTGCCTTTTCGTCACATTGACCCTCCTGACCTAGGAGACACATATTCAGTGGCCTATCGTCAATTTTTGTCTCTTGAATCTCGCTTAATAAAAAATTCAAATTTCTATAGTATGTACTCGGATTTTATGAGAGAATATCTCAAAAACGGGCACATGTCTTTAATTCCAAGATCCGAACCTAGACCTCAGTTATGTTCTTATTTACCACATCACGGAGTCCTTCGTCTTGACAAATCAACGACTAAACTCCGGGTGGTTTTTAACCCCTCGATTAAGGGTTCGAAAGGCCTAAGCATGAACGAAACTCTTTTAATAGGACCAAAATTACAAGCCGATATTTCCGAAATTCTATTAAAATTCAGATTTTATTCTATCGTATTTTTGACTGATATAAAACAGCACTTTTTACAAATTCAAATTAATCCAATTCATCGGGACTACCAAAGGCTACTTTGGCGATTTGATCCCAATGAACCCCTGCAGGAATACAAGCTTAATACAGTGACATTTGGTGTTAGTTCAAGTCCCTATTTAGCTATTAGAACTCTTAGAGAACTAGCCATCCTGGAGGCTAAGAATTATCCTGAAGCATCCCAGATCCTTTTGAATAACATTTTCATGGACGATATTTGCTGTGGAGCTAACTCTCTAGAAGGTGCTTTATCACTTCAAAAGGATCTCATAGCGTTGCTCAAATTGGGAAAATTTGAAATAAGAAAATGGGCATCAAATAATCCGAACCTTCTTTCACATTTGTCGCCCGCTGATTGTCAGATCCCTGTTACCTTTGAAGACGATTCTTCAACATCGATTAAGGTGTTGGGCCTTCAGTGGCACCCTTCTACAGATACTTTTACCTATTCTTGTACCCCTTGTGAAAAACCTTGCACCAAAAGGAATATTTTATCGGCTATCGCTAAAATTTGGGATCCTATAGGTTTCTTATCGCCTGTTTCATTTTTAGCCAAAGTGATTATGCAAAAACTTTGGTTATGCAAAACTGATTGGGATGAAATACCCCCCGATCCAATCAAAACTCTTTGGAATCAATTCAATAATCAATTAACCACTCTTTCGAATCTTTGTATACCTAGACATATTTTTTCGAATAATATTCAACGATGTCAATTGCTAGGTTTCTGCGATGCATCCGAGCTAGGATACGCTTCTTGCGTATACGTTCGCGTCGAATTACCAAATAAAATTATCAAAACTGCTCTAGTCATGGGCAAGTCAAGGGTTGCTCCCTTACACACTATTTCAATCCCACGTTTGGAACTACTTGGAGCTACTCTATTAGCTGATTTACTCGAACTAGTTATTCGCACCTATTCATCATTACTCGTAATCGATGAAATTCTTGCGTTCTCGGACTCACAGGTCACGCTTCATTGGGTCACATTTTCACCTCACAAGTGGAAGACCTTTGTGGCAAACCGCGTAAGTCGTATTCAAGAAACAATCCCCGAAGTCCCATGGTATCACATTACTTCACTCGAGAACCCTGCCGACTGCGCTAGCAGAGGGTTGTCGCCCAATAACTTAATAAATCACCCTCTTTGGTTTCACGGCCCTCCATGGATTACCTTGCCCACTACGGAGTGGCAAATTCAAAGGTTTATAAATGAACGTTCTTTGGGAGTTCCAGACGAGGTGCTTAAAGAAGAAAAACCGGAAAATTCAGTGGTGCTGACGGCAGAAATTCAAAATCAAAACTTTTTTGATAGATTAATCGATAAAATATCCAATTTAAATACCATTCAAAAAATCATTTGTCATTTTCTAAGACTTATTCACAATCGAAAAACCTCAGTTGACCCTTTATCCGGCGTTTTTTCCGCTTTTGAACTACACAAGGCTCTACTTGTTTTAGTTAAAAGGGTCCAAGAAGAGTGTTTTTCGGATATCATTCAAAAAATTCAAAAGACTCAGCTCTTACCTAAGCCGTTTCGCAAACTCGCGCCCTTTTTGGACGAATTGGGTTTCCTTAGAGTGGGCGGACGCTTACGGCATTCTCAACTCTCCTTTGAGGCAAAACATCCCTTATTATTGCCGAAATCTCATAGATTAACCCAATTGATCATTATTCAAACTCATAACGAAAATTTACATCCCGGAATAAACACAGTCCAATACTTAATTCGTCAAAAGTTTTGGATTATGTCATCACGTCGAGCTATTCAGAGGGTTTTATTGCAATGTATTCCCTGCTTTCGCTTAAAACCAAAACCGTATACTCCGTACATGTCGGATTTACCTTCTTTTAGAACGTCACAATTAAAATGTTTTTCACACGTTTGCTTAGACTATGCAGGCCCAATCAAAACCTTTGTAGGTCAGAGACGTCGTGGAGCACAAGTTGGTAAATCATATATTGCAGTCTTTGTCGATACTTCTGTCAAAGCAATCCATATCCAGCTTGTTTCGGACTTAACCACAGAGGCGTGCATCGCTGCTTTACGACGCTTTGTCGCTAGACGTGGCACTTGTGTCCAAATCACAAGTGATAGAGGCTCAAACTTTGTTGGGGCTATTAAGGAGCTCCATAATCTTTCGAAATTAGCTTCTGAGAGCTTAAAAATCAAATGGTGTCTTAATAGTCCGGGAGCCCCCCACCTAAATGGTCTAGCAGAAGCAGGAGTCAAATCTATAAAAACACATTTGTATCGGGTCATCGGTGACCAGATACTAACCTTCGAAGAGCTCTATACTCTCCTCGCCCAAATAGAGGCATTACTCAATTCTCGACCCCTTTGTGAGCAAAGCTCTGACCCAAACGATCTTACGTCTTTGACTCCGGGTCATTTCCTCACAATGGAACCCCTTAATTCGTATCCTGATCCTGACCTTTCTACCCTTAAAGTTAATACCCTTAAGCGTTGGCAACTTATCCAACGAATTCATGCCGATTTCTGGAAGCGTTGGAAACTCGAGTACTTAAATACTTTACAACAGCGTTCTAAGTGGTCGGACCCTTCGGTTGAAATCAAGCTAGATACGCTTGTATTAATTAAGGATTAAACTAGGCCGCCATTACACTGGTTGCTGGGTAGAATAGTATCTGTACATCCTGGTTGGGATAATCACATTCGAGTTGCTACTGTTAAAACACAACACGGACTTTTCACTCGTCCCGTGGTCAAGTTGTGCCCACTACCTTTAGATGCGCACTAAACTCCCAAGCAACTTCTTTTGTTTCGTGTGTCGTTATCTAGAATATATATATATTTTTTTTCATTTTTTTTTCTTTTTGATCTATAAACCTAAAACGGATTTTAATAACCTACCCTTTAAGGTTTTGAATTAACTTATATTTTTTTTTTATATAGCCATTTGTTTATTCAATTAATCTCAATGTAAAACTTCGTTTTAAGTGGGCGGAAAATGTTCGTGCAACTTTAATTTTAAATTCAAATTTTGCGCCAAATTCCCGTATTCGGAAAACCCACACAATTTCAATTTGATTGGCACAAGCAAAACGCCAGCGCCATCTACGAAAAATGAATCTGCGCAAAAAGGCGTAACCAAAAAGGATTCGTCTGTCGTATTCTATCGAGATCACCACGCAGCATGGTGATAAATTCTATTAACCAAAAAATCCAATAACATTCTTAGAAAATCAAACTAAACCATTACACAAACAAGTGATTCTAGTGTGGATCGACTGCAACGACTGGGCCAGCGAGAGGAGCTCCTCTGGACGACGGAAACAACTGAAAAGGTGAGTGCCAATCCTCTATACTGTCTTTGTGTGGCTCGGAAAAATTAGTATTTTTACATCGTCCTTTTAAGGATTTTTGCACCCAGATTTTATAAAACGACCAGCGCGCTTACAGTCCCGCCGCTCTACCCCTCAAATCAGCAACAGAAGCCAAGATACTAGTCCTGTCATTCACACACCACCTGTCAATAATCTTCATGTGTCATTAAATACCTCAGGACCTTCAGGTACCTTTCTTTTATGCACCGCCATAATAGATGTTATGGACGGTTGCGGACATTTTCCACCTGTAAGGGCACTGCTTGATTCTGGATCACAGACAGGATTCATCAGTGAAAAGTGTATTCAGCGTCTTAATCTTCCTAGGCGAAGTTACACCATATATATTCGGATTAAATCAAATGTCTTCTTTTACTTCCAAAGGGCTCGTTCAATGTCACATTAAGCCACAAGGACAGGTCACTCCTTTACTTAATTTCGAAGCAATTGTTGTTCCACAACTATGTTCCAATATGCCTACATTCACTTTGAACGATAATCAGTGGAAACACTTGGAAAACCTTAAACTTGCCGACCCATCTTATTTCAAATCTAGACCTGTGGACCTAGTTATTGGTTGCGAGTTATTCGCACAGATATTCAAGGAGGGCAGGGTTCTTGGACAAATAGGGCAACCATCTTTGGCTGGGTCGTCATGGGAAAAGTGGACGAAGTAGGTAGTCTTACGGAACGAACCAGTTGTTTTTTAACGAGTCATTCACCTCTTTTGGAGGTCATTATCCCTAGGTTTTGGGAAATCGAACATTTGCCTAAAAAACAAATCTTATCAAAGGAGGAAAAACAAGCGGAATCAATATTTACTGCGAGTGTCGTACGACAACCGAGCGGTAGATTCATGGTAGATCTTCCGTTTAAAGATAAAATAAACCCTGACCTAGGAAATACTTATCTGCAAGCTTATCGTAGATTTTTACTTCTAGAAAATAGATTACTCAAAAATCCTGATCTGTACACTGCCTATTCTAGTTTCATGCAAGACTATATCGATTCTAATCACATGAGTCTAGTTTTACCTAGTCAACCAAAAGTCGACGTATCATGTTTTTTGGCACATCATTGCGTACTAAAGCCGGAAAGCTTAAGTACAAAAGTAAGGGTAGTCAGGGATTGTTCGGCAGTCACCCCCAAGAATATTAGTCTCAATGACACGTTTTTTGTCTGGACCGAAACTTCAAAAGGATATTGCTTCTTTACTCCTTACGTTTCGTCTTAATCCTATTGCCTACATTGCTGATATCAAACAGATGTTCCGTCAAGTCCTTATCAATTCTTATCACAGTCCTTATCAAAGGATATTGTGGAGGTTTTCTCCACAGGACCCACTTTCAGTGTGGGAACTTTCTACTGTCACTTTTGGCATGACATGCTCACCTTTTCTAGCCATGCGTACATTAAATGAGCTGGCAGAGAGAGAAAAGGAACGTTTTCCTATGGCTAGTACTGTTCTAAAAACGTCAATTTACATCGACGATATCTTGGGAACTAGCCCTTCGCTTTCTGAAGCTCTTTCCCTTCAAACGGAACTCAATGATTTGTTGAAGTCGGGAGGATTTGAACTTAAAAAATGGGCAAGCAATTGTCCTGAGTTATTGGCAACATTGCCAGAATCCGATCGTCAAATGCCTCTCTCTTTTGACAAGGATGAACCACACTTTATCAAAGTTTTAGGCCTTCAATGGCATCCAAAAAACGACATTTTTTCTTATCAATGCCGAATGAAGGACAAACCCCCAACTAAACGTTCTATTTTATCTATCATAGGAACAATCTTCGATCCCTTAGGTTTTCTTTGTCCCTTGTTGCCACAAGCAAAATTTATTTTGCAACAGTTGTGGATATCGAAAATAGGCTGGGACGAAGAACCAGATTCTTCTATCATCGACTCTTGGAACAAACTTCGTTCTGAATTCCCGCTTCTTTCCAATTTTCAATTACCCCGACAAATCAAACTGTCAAAACCCAATACCTGTCAAATTATCGGCTTCTGTGACGCTTCAATTCGAGGTTACGCAGGCGTCGTATATTTTCGTGTAGAAGAGGAAAGCAATATATCTGTTTCTCTCATATCTGCAAAATCTAGGGTCGCGCCTATAAAGTCACAAACTTTGGCTAGGCTAGAACTCCTAGGCGCATTTCTTTTAAGCGAATTAATTGACTTCGTCTTATCTAGCTATGAAGGAAAAATAACTTTTACAAATATCGTTACTCTCTGCGATTCGCAAGTCGTATTGCACTGGCTTTCATCCCCTCCTAATCGCTGGCAAACCTTCGTTGGAAATCGAGTCCGTAGAATCCAAGAAATCATTCCCTCAAACTCATGGCGCCACATTCCTTCTGCTTTAAATGCAGCCGATATTGCGTCACGAGGGGACACCCCCTCACAGCTCATTTCACATGACAGGTGGTGGAACGCACCGTCGTTTTTGTGGTCTCCCGAAAACGAATGGCCCGATTTTCATAAATCAAAAATGCCGATTGATTTCGGAGATATTAATCTGGAGGAAAAGCCAAAGGTCTGTTGCAATGCGATAATTGACGTTAACTTCTTAGATCAGCTTCTTATCAAATATTCATCTATATCAAAAATTCAACGTATCATTTGTTATGTCCTTCGAATAGTTAACCTTTCTCAAAACCATTCCTATCAAAAACACACTAAGCCACCGGACCAAAAAATTATTTTTGAAAATATTTCCTACCACCGGTGAGATGCAAAGTGCGTTATACCTTCTTATCAAACGCGTTCAAGGTTCTTGCTTTTCTGAGCTTTTTTCCGCGTTATCTAAGGATAAACCAATACCGAAACCTTTTCGAAAACTTACACCTTTTCTTGATGAAAATAATATCATTAGAGTCGGTGGCAGATTACAAAAATCTGACCTTTTGTCTTATTCTGCAAAACACCCCGTCTTACTTTCGAGTAACCATCGTTTAACTACTCTTCTTATCGAGTCCACTCATCGACAATACCTTCATCCTGGGTTTAAAACATTACATAATCTGCTTTTACAGCAATTTTGGATATTATCTGCCAGACGGGCAATTCAAAGAACCATATCCAAGTGCTTGCAATGTTTTAGAATCAACCCTAAACCCTATAGACCGCCCATAATAAGTTCTCTTCCCTCATCGAATCAATCAACTTAAACCTTTTTCGAGTGTAGCTATCGACTTTTGTGGACCTTTCTTTGTGATTCCTCATCGTTACCGTGGTTGTAAAGCTTTCAAATCGTATGTCTGTGTGTTTGTCTGTACGGCCACACATTGCGTGCATTTGGAATTAACCATGGAACTGTCCACCGAAGGGTTTGTAGGTGCATTCCATCGATTCATTTCCAGACGTGGAAGCGTGACGCAATGCTGGTCAGATCAGGGCAGTAATTTTATAGGGTTTCGTAACCAATTACTTGATTACGCAAGAAGTGCGTCCACCAGACTTTCTATTCGTTGGCATCTGGGACCTCCTCTCAGTCCACATTTCAATGGCCTGGCAGAAGCTGGCGTCAAAAGTATTAAAACTCATTTTGTTCGAGTAGTCGGCGACCAGAAGTTGTCCATCATGGAAATGTCCACCCTTACATGTCGCATAGAAGCCGTACTTAATAGTCGCCCTTTATCTCCTGCCTCTTCAGACCCACACGATCTTCAACCTCTTACCCCTGGGCATTTTTTGACCCTTGAACCCCTTAATTCAGAAATTCCGGAGTCAGATTTGTCCGAGGTTCCCCTAAATCGGCTCTCGAGATGGCAACTAATCCAAAAACTACATAATGATTTTTGGAAAAGGTATTCTGTAGAGTATTTGCATACGCTACAACAGCGACACAAGTGGGCTGATTCGTCCCCAAATATCAAATTAAATGATTTGGTTATCATAACGAGTGATCACATCCAATCACCTTTGAAATGGCCAGTCGGTCGGGTTCTCGAATTGCATCCCGGCGGAGACGGTCAAGTGCGTGTAGCGACGGTACAAACGGCTACCGGTGTTTACAAGCGGCCAGTTGTAAAACTGTGCCTCTTGCCGAATTAAAAGTAATTTTAATTTTTTCTACCTATTGAAGTCGATTATTACAATAGGTAATTCTTTATTATTTTTTTTTTTGAATTTTGTTTGTTTGTTTTGACTTTTTCGGGTTTTTGTTATCTCTAAATAAACTTACGCTACTTATCTGTTTTTCATTCATTTATATTTATCGGTCGATCATTTTTCTTATATCTATATCTGTCCGGCTGATATTCTAAAATTGTGTGTTTTGGAGGGCAGTTATGTTAGCTCCCGCTAAATTTCGCGGTTGTTTGTATATTTTAAAACCACACAATTGGATGACGGACAGAGTACATTTTTCGCGCATTTGGACATGCGCACCAAGAATCAGTGAGATCCTTGTCTGCCGCCTCGAGAAAATGGCGTGTTAATTTACTTTCTCCAACTATTTCAAATTTCTACACTTGAAAGTGCTCGATTTTGGTGTACTGAAGCATAGAACTAGAAACTTCAGCCCTTCAGCTACGTGGTGACATCATTAGATCCAGAAAGGGGCCCCTACAACGTGGAGAAATTGGCTGCAAACTGGTGAATGCTTTGTTTCTGATTTCCGTTGTGTGGTACCAACAATTAACCTATGGACCTTAATTATTTCGTGATTTCATATCAATATATTTATGTTTGTTCGCGCTTTCATTTAATAAAAATATATACAGTCCACTGCAGTTATGGTTTTTCTACCTGCGGGCAAACACCGGTTTAAGTGTATTTTTTTAATACTTACAGGTCAAATAACTGCAATTTGGTTCACCCTAATGTGCAATATGATAGGAAGCATTTTTCAGTGAGTTTCATCTCATATAAATTCAAATTAACTTTAGAAATAAAGAAAAACGACATAAAATTTTTGTAACCAAATGTCATTTTTTGGAAACTTAGTTCGTGCAGTCGTAGGATTCCCGTTAAAAATAGTCTCAAATTGTAGTACCACCCTTGAGGGGTGGTTTAAAGTTCGAAAAACAATAGAAATAATCCATGATTTACAAAAAAACTTACATACAAAAATATTCAAAGCTAAATAATACATAAATACCTTAAAACTATATCTGTAGATGCATTACCGTATTAAATACGTATCAATATTTAAATACTGTAAAAAGCGCAAGATATATTAGAATCCCTTTTCAATTACTCATTTACTAAAACAATCGATGATCGGTTTAATCGTCGCTGACTTGTCTAAAAAATTAACATGTAAAATATAGCGGACAGCTGACACTGACTTACACCGTTTTTATTCGACATTTCCTAGTGACATTTGGAGGTTTAAATATGGCTACTATTGTTAAACCAAAATATTTGATTATTTTTATTTATTTATAACCTTTGTGTGGAAATAATGTCTTTGTTACAACGAAAAAAGATGACCCATATCCCAAGGTATTTATGAACAATTTATATAAATATTAAAAACTATTGCATTCACGGGAAAAATAAGTTAAACCTTCAACCAAAATGTAGACTTTTAAACCTAGGATTGTAGCACTTAGCACTGTAGACCCTTTAGTAAATACTGATGTTAGTGTCCTTTCATGATTTACATGCTGAACTTCATTATTATCCTAGGAGCGAGCGCAGAGCCAGGACAGTTAAGGTCACTAGATCACCAAGTTCTTTCAAAACTTCGTTATCTAGTGAACTTAGTCATGCTGAGATGCTCCTTAACCTATTATTTGTTGGTAGCTTTGATGATGTGTCTTGTAAACATTGGTTGTAGGCAAAATAATACCAATGATAAATTAAATTAAAGTAAACATAATGGTAGGATCTACTTAAAATTTAAAAATATTCTTCTGAGTATGTTTTTTTTATCAAATAAGTATACCGTTTCCTAAACATGTTCCGCGCCTAGGGCCAAAACCAGAAATTAAACATTGGATATCATTTTTGTTTTACTTTTCTATTGCTCTCTATTGCTCAGATGCCCTTGATACATTTTGAGAGTTGGTTTACACCGGAGATGAGCAACTATTTTCGACAGTTGTTAGGATGTTTTGTTTTAAATAAAAAACAATTGATATCTGCAGGTTAATATTCTATATTAATAATTTCTTGTCAAAATTTGAAGTTATCACTTTGACGCAAGGAACCAATATTAGTAAGTTTTATTAGAGACTTATTGGGGTAACGCTAGGCAGTAATATTGTCAGGTAGTATTTTGACAGATTTACATTGTATGCTAACAGCTGAACTTACAAAATTGACGTAACAATCGAATTAAAAAATAAATCGTTTATTCATCTTTAATTAAAAACGGCAGTATTTATTCGGGTTCTTACGGTCAACAAAAATCTTATATTGAAAGATCTGCCGTCGTCATCTTATGTACAACTGTCAAAATACCGCCTGGCACTATTACAGCACGGCTTTATTTTAATAATTCACTATTATTTTTCAAAAGTGCGTAACTAAATAATAAAAGTGTACGAATTGATCTGTCAATTCAAAAAATTAAGAACTAACGTGTATAAGAATAAACAACGCGCAGCGCACCAAAACAGTTCAATTTGCGAACTACTAGACAGATGGCGCAGCTTCAATATGACAAATTGTTTTAAGAGCTTGTACGTGTCTCATCTATTTGAGTGATTAGTAATCTGTTTTGTTTTTGTGGTGAAAAGTTTAAGTATTTACTAACCTCAAATACTAAAAACTTCAAATCGGTTTTGTTTTTGTTGTCAAAATTTGAAGTATGTCCATGGAAATAACACAGAAAAAGAAAGGTATGTCTAAAATTAGATTATGGAAACCATTGCAAACCACATAGAGGACAAAAGTACTGACCTTGAGAATCCATTGCTGCCATGTTCCTGATTTGGGCGGCTTTTCCAAAACTGTGGATAAGCTAAGCTTGAGCCATAGTCTGACTTGTTGTCAATTGCTCCCACGTCGTGGTTTAGGTTAGAGGTGCCAGCTAATTAATTAAATAATTAAGTACAATTGTTTTAAAATAAATTTAAGATTGACTTAGTTCAAGAGCAAACATTATTTTTCTCACAATAATTGTATGTTGCAAGTGATAATCAAAACGATTATTATTATAAATTAATCATAAATTTGATAATATCTATGTATACCAAACCTATTATTATTAAGATTAAACAAATTTCCCAACTTAAAATTATGAAAAACAAAAAAACGTCATTTTATTAATAAAGAAAGTTATTTTTTACCGGTAATCTCAGTAAGTGCTCAGTAATGACTTAAGCGATTTCAATAAAATTGGCACACACGTTCTATGAACTAATCTGTTCAGTTAAGGCAATTTTTTTACGCTACGACGCGTGCAATGAACCGAACCTAACCGGCGAAGGCGGTTATTTTTAGGTAAGTATTAATATAAAAAAATAGAAAAAAAAATTATAATTTAAAAAAATTTACTATAAACTTTTACTCTAGAAATAAAATTTCGGACTTCCATTGTCTTTATTTATTTTAAAACACGACGTTTCGGTTAGTAAGTATCTCTAACCGTTATCAAGTGTGAACTGCTTTCAATTCACACTTGATAACGGTTAGAGATACTTACTAACCGAAACGTCGTGTTTTAAAATAAATAAAGACAATGGAAGTCCGAAATTTTATTTCTACACAATCATTGTCTACGAGTTTCAAACAAAAACTTTTACTCTCTTTTACAAAGCTTTACATTTTAATAAGTCCTGTACATTCTAGGAAAAAACGACAAATATATAATACAAAATTTACTTTATTTTTTAAAAACTTTTTAATTATTTTTTAAATATTTTCATGACCTTTGAATTTTAAGCAGTAATCTGTTTGGGTGTTCCAAGATGAAGAAAAGCCAACAAAGGTAATCCGTTCTTGAAGTGTATCCAAAAAGATGGTCGCGACATTTGTCTCAAGACCAGGTCATGCAAATCAAAAGACAAATGGATCACCATTTGTTTACCGAAAGTCATCGCTGAGCTTCGAAAAACGAACCCCGCACGATGAATCACCTAAACCAAGACAATGCAACTTCGCACAAAGCATTGTCAACCATTGAATTTTTAACCCCACAAAACAACATTTCTATAATTTGCCGAAAATCAAGAATGAACTGCGTTAAAAGATTTCAGTAGCCAGAGGAAGCAGTCTACGCCTTCTAAAATGCATTTTTGACAGTACCAATAAACGAGTGGAATTACAGCTTTAACAACTGGTTTGAGCGCATGCAAAAGTGCATGCATTTATGTGGAGAAACAATAAAGTCTATAAAAATTATTTACTGTTTTATTCTAGCTGTTTATGCAAAACTTAAAAGACAAGCCTCGTATGTGCCCCTAGCTCCACAAAATTTACCTTTATGTTTGCCCATGATTTCCTCCAATTCTCTCTTTCTGGCTTCCAGCTCAGCTTTAAGCGCCAATTTTTCGTTGATGCTGCTAGAACTCGGTTTCTGTCTGGAACCAGCACCATCCATCTGGTTCCTGGAGTTGGTTTCTTTCTGCACGACGCAGTTATTTTCAAATCGCATTCCGATGTTTTGCTCGATTTGTAACTAAGCATAAAATTTTTTAAGTAAAATTTGAAGTAAAACTTTGACATCAGTTGTTTTTTTCTTTATGTCTGTCTATTTTTTTTAAGTTCAATTAACAGAGTTAGTTTTAAATTCAGCATGTTTTTTGACACTCCCAAAAAACGTAAAAAAATTAATGGATCCATGAGAGATCTGATACCGTCCTAGCTAGCCTATTACGCACACTTCAAGTGAAGCTATGATAATCAGCCTTGAAAACAGTTTTTTGTAAATACCTCAGAAACTGAATCTCCTACGAAGTTTCTGGTTATAACACAAATTATTGAGCCAAATGTAGTCTACTATATTCCGAAAACCGCATATTAATGCGATTCTCCGTTAAAAAGTTAGCATTTTGAAAAATTTTAATTGTCAAAAACCTGTCATTAGCATTAATGGATTTTGACCAAAATCTAATCAGCTCATTAGAGTGTCAAACACTATTTTACCTGAACACTTGATGAAAATCCGTTCAGCGGTTCAGGAGCTATCGTGTTACGGACAGAAAAAAATACACACACACACAGACAGACATCACGACTATATTGATAGGATAGGTCAAACTACACCCAAATAACACATTTTTGGTGTTATCTGAAAAAAAAATCGGCAAACATAATACCTTCTCTAGTCATTGCTGCGCGGGCTAGGAAGGTAAGAATGAATTTTGAAATATTAACTGCTGGGCAGAATACTAACTAATTTATATAATATATAAATCTCATCTTACGATATTGGTTCATTCAGAGAGAAATTCATAGAGAAATGAAAAATAATACCTGCGATACAGTATGCTTTAAACACAATTGGCGACATCTACCGAATACAAAAGAAACTATCAGAGTAAAAATAAAAGACAGGCAGGTGAAACGAAAAACAGTACCCATGACTGTGATATAATTTGTCCTTCAGGTCGGGTCAATGCATATTGCATTTTTGCCGGCTTGGCGGCATTTTATGTCGAGTCAGCGAAGTGTGAGCCAAAAATACTAGAAACGTTAAACTTAGTAAACGTGAATAAAAAACAAACATTTTTCTTGGCTAAGCGGAAATAGAAAAGTTTTGTTTCTGTTGTATTTTTTCGTGGGTAGCTGGAAAGCTGTACATCCACGAGGGTCCAAGATCTAATGGACACCTATTAAATGTTGACAGTTAACTGCTCCGTGCGTAATGGACACTTCAGAACACTGCATGGTCAACAATAAAATTTAACATATATGAAACAATGGTGAAAAACACACTGTTGTATGAAATAGATACATGTCGCGTAACAGAAAAATACAGAACAAAAATGGACAGTGTCGAAATGAATGCAATAAGAAGATCAATGAGAATATTTAGAGCAGTTCATAAAAGAAATGAGACCATAAAAGAAATAATGGGAATCGAGGAAAGCATAACGGATGATATCACTAAAAGACAACTGATATGGTACAACCATGTACAACCGATGAACGACGACAGATTACCAAGGCAGGTCCTAGAATGGCAACCAATAGGACGCTGAAAAAAAAGACTGGAATGACAACAGTCAATCCAAAGATCAACTAGTCAAAAAAAACTGACCGAAGATGATTGAAATTATAGTATTACGTTAATAAAAAATCACCCTGTACCACTTAATGATTAAAAGTAACTTAATAACTTACAGGTCTTGTTTTGTGAATTTGATTTTGCAGGAAATTCTCAGCAGTCTGACATATTTCATTAGCTGTTAGTTGAGCTTCAGGAGAGCAGTTGTTCGTCATCACGGTTTCGGTCGTCTTGACAATTTCGAGCATGTCTTTTAATTTCTTCAGCTGGTCTTTCATTGTCACGATTTTTGAAACTTGAGTACCTAGGAAAAAAAATATAGATTTAGTCAAATAGTTAAGGCAAGATTTCGGAAAATCCACTTTCTAAAAGCATTTATAATATTTTTTGGCAAATGGTCAATTCCCCATATTTCGACCCCGCTCAATCCGAAATCCCGGTTGCCACCTCGAAAGATGGTGCCAAAATTTTAAATTGCCGCTGTAGAGTCCCAATTGACACATGTGTACATTCAAAATAAATTAGAAATAATAATAATAATAATAATATCACATTAGACTTTTTAAATTGCTGCAAAAACCTCCAAAAACCGTTCCCAGACTTCCCAAAATCTAAAAGTTTGAGGTTTTTTTCATATATTTATCGGTTTCACAACGTTCTTCCGATACCCAATCTCCACTCGTTTCTTGTACGATTGTCTCTATTAAGCCTTTTATATTATTGTAGTTTTAAGTAACTTTAATTTAATAAAAACTCAAGAGCGTTTTAAACTAAATGTGTATTTTATAAGACCCAAAGAACAATCTCCTTCCCTAAACAGAACAGCTGATCATTTGACAACAATCTTGGAATCATAAATAAAAGTGGTTTATGAAACACCTACTGTACATCTCCTTTTCTTTTTTAATTTTTCGTTTTAGAAAAATCTAAATTAAAGAAAACAAATTCCTAAACTAAGAAAACACTTAATTTGAGATTAATATAAAGAAAACACAAATCACTTATATGAAATAAACAAATCATCACATAATCATTGAACTTCTTTGGTTTTCTTCTTTCTCTCTTTTCTCTCCCTTCTGTATTTTCTTCTTTTTGTGTCTTTTTCTCCTTTTTAGGCAAGTCTTCAGTTTTACTTGGAAGTTTAATCAAAAATTTGCGATTTCTTCTGAAAATATCACCATCTTCTGTTTCTACCATAAATGAATTTGGTTCTTTGCAATTTCGGATCGGATCAAAACTTGATCATTTTCTTCCAATAAAGGTAAAATTTTCGACTTATGTCTTTTGTCATAATTCTTTTTAGCTTTTTCTTGTTCTTAATGTTGTATCATTTTTATTTTATTATGATCAATTAACTTTGGTTTTAAGTTTTCTTGAGTAGTAGGTAACACTTCTCTTAATTTACGTCCAAATAATATTTCAGCAGGAGAATTTCCGCAGGAAAGTGGAGTATTACGGTAAGCTAGGATTCCCAAGTAAGGATCTTCACACTTTTTTAACAACTTTTTAACCAGTTGCACGGCTCTTTCTGCTGATCCATTGCTTTGTGCAAATCTAGGGCTACTAATAATGTGATTGAAATTGTAATTCTTTGCAAACTTTCTAAAGGCAAAACTATCAAATTGTGGGCCACCGTCAGAGTAAAATAATTCTGGTATTCCAAACCTACCAAAAACTTCTTTTAGTTTTTCAATAACATCTTCACTTTTAGTCTTTTTCAAAATGATTACTTCTGGATATTTTGAGTAAATATCTTGAATGACAATTCTTCTGTATTGAAAAAGGTCTGCTGATACATGTTGGAAAGGTAACTCCGGCAATGTTCTCAAAGTCATAGGATCTGTTTCTTGATTTTGATTCTTTAAGCATTCATGACAATTTTGTACAGTTTCAGTGATGTAATTATTAATATTTGGCCACCAGACTGTATGTTTAGCTCTTAGTTTACAACTATTTATACCTTGATGTCCAATGTGAATTTGTTCTAGTGTTTTTCTAAACATAGATGTAGGAATAATTAATCTGTCTTTATAGTACAACAAATTGCTATAAAATGTTATATCATTTCTGTATTTGTAAAATTTTTGACATTCTACAACTACTTTTAATGAATTTTCTGGCCATCCATGTATTACATATTCACTTAGTTTCTTAAACTCTTTTTTCTGTAATTTTTCTACTTGTTCATGAGTTATCTTTAAATTATCTTCAGTTTCTTTTTCCACTCTGTCCAGTAATGGAAGTGCTATACGTCTAGTTGTAGAAATTGAAAAAGGTTTACAGTTTTCTACCATCTTAATTTCATATTCATAGTTTTTAAGCTTTCCAATTTTATTGAACAGTTCAGGTTGTGTTTTTATCACTTTTTGTAGAGTAAGTTGCTCATTTGAATTTTTTCTGTCTTTTCAAGACTATTTAGCCATTTTATAAGGTTAAAGTCTTTAATGACAGGTCTACCAAGTAGATTTTCATGGTTTTCCATGACATATGTCTTTATTGTCCTGTCTTCACCCTTGTGCTTGACTTTAAGTTTACATATGCCTAGTATGTTCAATCTGTATCCTCCTGGACCCTTTAATTTAGTTTTAGTGCATTTTAGTTTTGGTTTCTGTACCAACTTGTCATATGATGCTTTGCTTAGTATTGTAACATCTGCACCTGAGTCTATTTTAAAGTTAACTTCTCCTTGAGGTAATTTTAAGGCTATTTTCCAAGCTGTTTCTTTGTCTCCTTGTATTTCTCGTACAATTTGGTTTACATCATAGTCTGATGATGACTCGTCTGAACTGTCCTCTGCCTCATTGACTTTTTTGTGTTTACCAGGAGTTGCTACAGACCTGGTTTTGCACATTTGTTTGTAATGGCCTTTGATTGAAAATTTTTCACAACGCACTTTTAATGCAGGGCAGTCTTGTAACTGATTACTTGGTTTTTTGCCACATCTACCACATTGTGGATAGGCTTTTGTAGAGTGTGATTCCTCATTTTCTGATGTTTTGGTCTCTTATTTGTGAAAACTCTGTTTACACCTGCTGTGTCATAGATAAGTTGTTTATTGTCCAGCTTAACTTGTTCACTTTGCAAGATTTTAGCTTTGGCTGTTTCTAGCATCAAATTACTATCAAGCTGCAACGTCAATGATAACTTTTTATCTAAAATACCCACAACTAGTCTGTCTCGAACTAATTCATCTGTCATTGTACCATAATTGCAGGTTTTTGACAAGGCAATGACTGTTGAAATGTATTCTTGAGATGTCTCATCATCTTGTTGACTTCTTGTGTTGAACTTGGCTCGTTCCATGCAAATATTGACTACTTTAGTCATGGAAAAAATCTGTCATGTTCTTGTAAGAACTCATGTGAAGGTCTGTTGGGCTACAACCATCTAATAACTGATTGACTTCAGGTCCCATATGGAGTAATAAACTGTCCACTTGTGCTTTTTCTGGCATTGCACTTGCATTTGTCACGTTTCTGTAACGCTCGTAATTTACCAACCACCTGTTCCACTCGACAGGAACAAATGAAAATTTTTCTGGGGGTGGTACACTTGTCGATGTTGTATTTGCTGTGCCACCCAGAACTTGTATCTGTGTCAAGGCCCGCTCCATACGGTCTACTTGAGCTTGTAAATCTTCATTTTTCTTTTGTAGTTCCTCCATGGCAAACAATAATTCTAAGTATTCCTATTTTAACTATTGATGTTGAAAGCTACCTGAACTTTTAGGTTAAGTGATGGAATTTTTGCGTTTTTTCGGAAAATACGTGACTTTCGTTTATTATTTTTACACCTGACACCATGTACGATTGTCTCTATTAAGCCTTTTATATTATTGTAGTTTTAAGTAACTTTAATTTAATAAAAACTCAACAGCGTTTTAAACTAAATGTGTATTTTATAAGACACAAAGAACAATCTCCTTCCCTAAACAGAACAGCTGATCATTTGACAACAATCTTAGAATCATAAATAAAAGTGGTTTATGAAACACCTACTGTACATTTCTGTTTGCCCATAATTCATCATCTAGGCCTCTTATTCTTATTTCACTGTCTATTCCTTCTCTCCAGCTTCTCCTTGGCCGTCCTCGTTTTCTTCGGCCAGTTGGTTTCCATTGTAGTATTTGTTTAGGTAGTCTTTCACCATTCATTCTTTGTACATGTCCGTACCACACCAGTTGTTTTGTTCTTATATCATCCACTAAAGTACGTTCACCTACTGTCATAATTTCTCTTATTCTTTGATTTGTAACTCTTTCTCTTTTTGATTTCTCTGCTGCTCTTCTCCAATAGTTCATCTCCGTAGCGGAAAGGATTTTTTTCTGTTCTATCCTTGATTGGCCATACTTCTGAGCCGTATGTAATAATACTTTTTACAATGGTGTTACATATAAGCTTTTTGTTATGTTTTGATATACTTTGGTCCCAAATTATTCCATTTAATAAAGTTATTGCTTTTCTTCCTTGTACGTTTCGATCTTTTATAGCTTTGTCTGTTGTTCCGTTAGCTGTAATTTTTAGACCTAAGTATTTATACTCATCACAGGACTGAATTCGCTGCCCGGTATTTAAGATTAGATCCTGTTTCGTTCCCCCGATACACATATACTCTGTCTTATTATATTTAAATTTCCTTAAAAACTAAGCTTCCAAGAGAAAAATTTATAATTTACTTTATTGTAAACAATAAAATTCCTTTTTTAACAAGGTATAATTCAATGGGGTTGCACTGACTACAAACTCTTCAGCGGCATCCGTTAATTGAAGTAATTGAAAAAAGTTTAAAAAATGCCCATGTTTTTCCTATGATTTATTCGATTTTTTTAAAACCCAACGTCTACAGGAAAATATGTGTTATATTTTATTATAGTCAATTAAATTTCCTTTAAAATGATGTATCACGTGGTTAAATTGGTTTCATAATCAAAACTTTAGGGGCGTCCGTAAATTAAATCAATTCTAAAAATTAGAAAATAAGCCAGTATTGTTACAAGTTTTATCTAATTTTCTCAGAAACTTATAACAAACTCTCCAGCGATTTAAAAGAAATCATACAAAAACATGTTTTTCACACGTTTTATTCGATTGTCTTAAAAACCAAGCTGTGTATACTTCGTCGTACACAATAAAATGACCTTTCAAACGCTGTATAAAAAAGCTATCCATAGCTACCGCTTCAATAGTGTCCTTAATTTAAGTAATTATTTAAAATCTCTAATATAATCAATTTTTTTACAGGTTTATTTACACCAGTTTCGAGTAAAATCAGGAGGATGATTTTTGCAAGTTAATATAAAAATTTGAATTTTTTACCCATATCACTGCCTCCGCAATCTTCTTCTTCATCGTTAATGTTTTGCAATTGTAATGCCAGCTGATCGACTTGTAGTTTTTTGTTTTGCAATTCACTTAATTTTTTCTGTAGCTCCGCTTGCTGTGATCTAGAAACAAATATTATCGGTTTTATATTTTAAATAAAAAGTCTATCAAATTGTGCTTTAAGAGCTTCGTTTTTTCGTGCTTTTATATTCCTGATCGACGATTAAATATAAGTTAAGTTATCTAGCGGACCTGGGAGAAACTACTAGAAAATCTCACATATATTACCAATCAATGCATAAACGGACATCCAATACCTGATAATGGGAAAATTGCATTCATATCCTTAATACATAAAAAAGAAAACAATTACAGAATTAAGTAGATTGTACGGTAAGATTCTTAGAGATCTACTAGAGAATAATTTTCATGAACAAGAAGAAGAAGAGCAAACTGGGTTTCGTGCAGGGAGATAATGTTTTTTGTCTTAAACAAGTAAAAAAAATCGCATGAACCGGGGACTTACCGCCTACAATAAAAGGGATGCGATATCGTCGTTATAACCGATTACTGGGACCAATTTAAGTTAAATTATTGTTTGCTATATACGAGGATGGGATGAAAAGTTTCCGGCATAGCCTATAGCAGGCCCGATTTGATTTCTTGTTCCAACGTGTTTGTTAGCCTTGCTTGTGATCAGTATACGCTCAAAGTGAGTGCGTCAAGTAGTTTGTGTCCTGCTTATTTTAAAAGTTTATACAGTTTATCAATTTTAAAAGATGGAAAAAACGAGATAAGAGCCGTGATAAAATATTTTCATATCAAAGGGTTATTGCCAACGGAAATAAAAGCTGAACTAGAAGCTACACTAGAGAAATATGCCTTTCTTCCTATACCACAGTTGAAACCTGGGTATCGGACTTTAAACGTGGTCGTCGGAACAACATCAGTGCTACGATGTTGTTCCGCGTTCTGGCAGGCCAAAAACGGCAACTTCTGAAGAAATGGTGCAAACCATTCACAAACTATTTCTAAAAGATTGCAGATTAGGACTGGAAGAGGTAGCTGAGGCAGTAGGCATATCAAAAGAGCGAGTTCACCATGTTTTATGTGAAGTTTTAGGTATAAGGATAGCTTTATCCGCCCGATGGGTGCCGCGTTTGCTCACGCCAGATCAAAAGCTCGTGCGTCTAACCATTTCAGAGGAGAATTTGGCACTGTTTAGACGTGATTCAGTGGATTTTTTGCGTAGATTTATTACGGTTGATGAAACAGGGGTTCATTATTATACCCCTGAAACTAAGCAACAGTCCAAACAATGGACGGCAAAGGACAAACCAGTTCCAAAGAAGGCAAACGCAGTACCGTCTGCTGGAAAGGTCATGGCAACGGTCTTTTGGGACGCTAAAGGGATACTCCTCATAGATTATCTCGAAAAAGAAAGAACTAAGTAATGGCTAAAATCCATCGGCTAGGCTTTGAACTGTTAAACCATCTACCTTATTCGCCAGACCTAGCTCCGTTAGACTTTTATTTGTTTCCAAACCTAAAAAAATTATTGCTGGAAAAAAAACGCCTATTTTGACGAGTTGGATAAATCAGACTTCCGTGATGGCATCAAATCAGTTGAATATCGTTGGGCCAAATGTATTGCCTTACAAGGGGACTATGTAGAAAAATAAATTATTATTTAGTCACTATGAGGTTGCGTTCTATGTTAGGCCGGAAGCTTTTCATCCCATCTTCGTAAGTACGTCGTAATATGCGATGTCGTTATAGGCAACACGTCTTCAATGCATTTAACATAGAACTCTGTCGGTACCTTAAGATGTAGTCGCTATAACCGATATGTCGTAATATCCGATATCGTTATAAGCGATATTCACTGTAATTACCTTAGTTCAGAGTCTCTTGTATCCAACACTTCAATTAGTTCTTCTCGTTCGTTGTTAGCAGTTCTCATGCCCAGTATTTGATCGTGGAGGTTTTCTATTTCGTTCATTATCCTGCAAAATCAAAAAAATAACAGGTTACATAAAAAAACGGCAGGTGTAACGAGGAAAAACAGTTTGGGACTTAACTAACTGAAATTGTTTTATCTATATCCTCAAAACTGCACTTACAAATGACACATCCGGTTAAAGTTTCCAAATTAGTTAAACGGTTTGCTAACAGTAATTGATTTTTTGATCACTAATAGAGTATTTGACAAATTTTACAAAAGAGTTTAGAATGATACATAGATCCCTAATTTGCTACGCAAAATTATTAAAATAGTATATTTTATCATGACTACATTTAAAATCAAGTGTCAAATTTAGTACCCGTAAATTAAAATTCAAACAAGTTTTCGTGGCTAATCGGGTAAAAAGAAAAATTAGGGGTTTTTTGTTTCTCTAGTATTTTTCCGTGGGTAGCTCGAAAGCTTAACCTCACGGGGGTCCAAGATCTAATGGACACCTAATAAGACTCGCGGCTACAGACTAAAATGCACTCTGGCTCCTTCGATTTCGCGGGTTAATTTGAACGTATATTTTTAAAATTCGTAGTAGTTCGGGGCCTAAGAGGGAAATTTTGGGGTTTGTCTGCATTTTTCCGTACCGTAATAAAATTTGGCACAGAGGTAGTAGACACCTAGAGATGCCATTTTAGAAGAGGTGCTCCGATGGAACCCAGTGCTGGGCCCACATACAGGGACGTACTTGAGGTGGGCAAGAAAAAATTTATAAATTAAATATGAAACTCATTTCGCGTACAGTTTTTTGTTTGTTTCACCTTATACAAAAAGTAAAGTTTTGAAAACGGTTTTTTTCAGGGGAGGGAGCAAAAGGAACGAGGACAGATATAAATTAAGTCCAAACGTCAAACTGTTCACATGATATATCAAAAACTGACACCTGAAATGTACCTGTTCTGAGATCTACGTGAGAGAATATTAAAAACACCTAATCAAACCTAACTTAATAAAATTTGATAAATTAAGTAAAAATGAAGTTTCTGGAATTTTTGAATTATAATGTACAGGGTGTTAAGAGTTAGGTCGCCACTATTACTTACTTCATTAATATTAGAGCTACAGGGTCGGTTAAATAGACAAACTTGTGGTATTTTTTTTCTCTGATTACGATGGTGATGAACGAAAAGAAAATCAAATGACGAGTAGGTGAGTTATGTTAAAAAAACCACATTTTTTTAAATGGGACACCCGGTATTCAGTTCAGCCAATAAAATAATACTACAGTGTTGTACTATATTCGCACCAAGTATCATTACGGTACCCAAAAATGCAGACAAAAGTGGTTTAGGCTCTGAACTATAGGAATCCAGGCTAAATCTTTTTGAGGTTTAGGTTTTATGGAAAATTTGGTACTATATAATTAAATCACATTTATAATGAAGATTCCATATAAAACAAAAATAAATAAAATGTGAAATGTTTAAGCTATTAGCTGAACTCAAAAAAAGATTTTGGGAAACACAAAAATAACAAGTGGGCAGATGCAAAAATAAATTATTCTTCTTAGGTTTTTATTATTTTTCTCTATTAGGTTTTTATTATTTTTTGGAATCAAGAATGTAACAATTGATTTGCTATTACAATTGTCTCTTCTGGCTCAGGCTCAACTCCAGACTAAATTACCTTTCATTTGATACCACACAAGCCATGTTTTAAATTAAACTCTATTTTTTGGAATCTACACCTACCCTTTTTTTTACCTAAAATTTATTTTGTTTAACTCCAGACTCAATTACCTTTCGTTTGATATCACACATGCCATATTTTCACTTAAACTCTATTTTTTGAAGTATACCCCCACCCTTTTATTTGACTTGTGTTTGGTGGATTTTGTTCATTTTCAAATGGGACCATCTCGACTCAAGACCCAGCCTAGGTACCAAATTTCATTGAAATCGGGCAAGCAGTTTTTGAGTTATGCGCGTTGGTCCTTACAGACAGACAGACGCACAGACAGACGGCGCAACAAAAAAGTTTCAAAATCATCTGAAACGCAAAGATATATAAAAATTTTTGACATCGGAGCAACTTTTTTTTCTCGAAAAAATTAGGATCACCATAGCTCAACTATAGTATGGTATATGTGTGATAATAATAAATAATAAAAAGCATCAGGGTCAAAAATTTACCTGGATGACATTTTTTTAAATGAGCTCTTAAATTAGACTTGGAAGAAAAACTGATCTCTTGAGTGCACTCGGTATATTTCATATTTTTAGGTCGATGTATTTTTATATGAATTGAAACAATGGGGGCAATTCTTCAAAATTTGAAATAATTTGAAATAATCTGACGAAATTTGAAAGAACAGAATTTAGGTGTAAATCTTGACAACACTGCAATTTCAGCTTTGTGTAAAACGTCTTACACCACACGGTAATGGGCCATTTTAGGAAATTATGAAAACCCCAAAAATTTAAAATATGCGGGAAAATTTAATCTAAAACCTACCTTGAAACTCGGCTACTGATAATCCACAAGTTCTTGATAAATTGTATTTTTCCGAGCACCTCATCATACAACGGTTTTTCTTTCTGGCACATTTGACAACTGTCAGTCACAGATCACCAAGGGGACTGTCAGTTACGAAATACTGCCGCTGTTGCCAATTCATTGTTTCCAAGTGAAACCAATAAAGGGACCGTTCACAAGTTGGGTTTCACTTTTTAAATATGTTGTTAAAATATTATTATGAAAAACTTACAACGTAACGTGCAAGGTGGTACCTAAGGGGGGATCAATCTCCCCCCGATATTTTTAGGAATAAAAAGTAATCAAACATTTAGTAGTGATAATAGTAGTAGAGATATGGATAATTCCCATTTTTTACGGCGGAATTGATTCTGATTTTTGAGATTTTTGCATATAATAGCTAAAAACATGCTCAAACTAAAGTTTGGTTAAGTATTTTGTTTTCTGAAAAATTAAAATCTTAAAGGTATTTTTTTATACCTAAATGCATGGAGAGTGGAAAAAAATTTTGTTTTCTAAATCTCATAATTTTACTCATAAACATTTGTGTGTTTTAAATAATATTACTTGACTTGACTGCAAAATCAATCCAAGATTTGAGCAGCTGCTAAAAAATTGTTTTTCTTTGTCGTGTTTTTGAACTTGATTTTAAAATAAATTTGAATGAAAAAGTATGCTTGGCTGACTTATTTTTTAGCCACTCATAGGTAGGAAGGCTATTGGGGACCGTCAAAAAAATCCTTTTTATTTTTGCTCAAAATAAGTTTGGGCCAAAAAATTCAAAATGGCTGTCTGTCTTTATTCATAGTTATTTTAAATATAGAACCAAAGTTTAATGAAAATTTTTACTTGGTTTTATTTTCATAAGTTTAAAAAAAACAAATTCAATTTTTTTTTACCCTTATTATATTTGTTATAATCAAAACCTTAAAAACTATTTTATTTTTTTTATTACTTTTTCAAATTAGGTAGCTATTCAATGAACCTACAGAGTAAATAATTTTGCACTGGAATTTATTCTTTAGCTTTTTAACTATTTCTTCAATTTCAATATATTTTAATTATAGTATCTAAGGTTTTAAACCCGTTATATTTTGTTTGTGTATTTTATTCCGGGATTAACATTAATATTGATAAACATACACAATTGAGAGGGTGCAAAATTTTTTTTTGGACGATAGCTTTTCTAAAAGGTTCGATGTCATCACATTTCGTGCATTTCCTAATACAAAAAGCAAATTTTGCATTTTTTTTTAAACCAAACCTCACCTTTGTCGATTGATGGCAAACTTATCCTAACCTGTTAATTCAACTCTGGTTAATTGATCGAAAACGTGACCTAACCGGTCCATTGGACACATTTTTTTTGGTGGAAAATGGGCGTGTATGGACAGGTAACGGACGAAACATCGAAACACAAAATGTCGAAAGTACAAAATGTCGAAGAAACAAACTAATAGTTGAAAAATTTAAAAGACAGAAAATAAAACCTAACCAGATCGGGTTAGATTGGTATACGAAATAAAAAAAAAGCAAACCTAATCCGGTTGGGTAATTATAATTTCAAAAAACTAACTTGAGCAGATCAGGTTAGTTTGTTTTGTATAATAACCTAACCAGGTCAGGTTTAAAATCTAACCTGACCTGGTTAGGTGAAAATTATTTAAAAAAACTAACTGTTTCTAGTTAGTTAATTACACTGAATCTAATTTCCTCTTCCATTTTCAAAGCACGAGACACAAAACCACAAAACAATACAACACTGTGATACAAAACAGACCACAGGCGACTCGTGTTGGCGGGTAAATAAAAAAGTGAGGTTGGGTTGGTGCATAGAGAATTTGTCTCTGCGTTAGTGGCAGGGTCGAATGAAACGTGCGATAAATTGTGGTAAAATAGCCAGCAAGAGAAGGTTTGTTTGTGAAAGGGATCCGTTCACAAATTAAGTGAAAGAGACAAGTAAGTTTCTTCTTGTATATAAATATAGGTACGTACCTAACCAGGTCAGGTTAGGTTTTAAAGTATATTACAAAAAAAGGCACCTGATCTGGTCAAGTTAGTTTCTATTATTATATCTAATAACCCAAGCTTTCGACATTCTGGACTTTCAACATTTTGTAATTCTTCTTCATTCGCACACACAGTTTCCCATAGAATCTACATTTATTTTTATTTTAATATTTATTTTTATCCTTATAAACCCAACAGTAACGTCTTTTAGACGAAAATTGTTCGTAGCACCCCTGTAATCTTCCGCCGGCGGCGACTGTAGCAAGTATTTCTGATTACCATATCCAAAACCTCATGGGCCGTCACTGAATAACAGCAGTTTCTATATGGGAGGACCCTCCAGAATAAAAAACTATATACGTGCCTAGCTTTGATAACAAAAGTAAAAAAATAATCACCACTTCAATAATTTGACCAGTATCCCACTTAGTCAGATTTTTCTGGCAGATTTTAAAGAAATAATTTGACATTCCCTTAAAAATCCGTTCAAATATAACGGTGGCAACAGCGTAGAGCTAATTTTGTAGCGACCCTTCCACGACATGCAGTTAGTCCCTCTTTGTTAATTTTACCGTGAAAAACAAAGAAAGAAAGTAAACTTAGCTGACCTCATAAAGAAAACGAACAGGACTCATAAATTTGAAAGAAATGTGACGAAATGTGACGAAATTTGACATTTCAGTTTGTGTGGTTAATGGTTATCTGCTTTAAATTTATTTACAATTTTTATATTAAAAATTTTCAACAAATCACGGGTTTTTAATTAAAAACAAATATTATATCGTGAAGCTACATCTATCAAAAAGTGGGAAATGGCCTTTTAGGTAAGTTTTTAAGTTTAAAAATTGCCTTTTAAACGAGAAATCTTAAGCGCCAGATTATGTCACATTTTTTCAAATTTCGCCAGATTTTTTGAAATGTAAAGAATTGCCCCCAATAACACAAAATAAATTTGACCGAACTAACTACACGACAAATATAAAACACGGACTAATTTTTAAAACTGGAAGGGACTTCAGACTTTAAACAGTCCGAGGCTATTTGAACAAAAACAAAACAATTAAAACGTAACCTCGAAATCGAAGGAGCCAGGGTGCATTTTAGTCTGTAGCCGCGAGTCCTAAAAAGTGTTGACAGTTAACTGTTTCGTCCTTATGGGACTCCTCAGAACACTACTGGTCGATGTGACACCGTTCATAAATTCAGTACACGGCTTTATCTCCCACCTTACATTGTTCGTGAGAAAACAAAGCCATGTACGGAACATGAAGCGCCATCTACCCAAATACGAGAGAAACTAAAACAGCAGCAGGCGAGTAAAACTGCTATATCATCGATCGATGAAAGTATCGATTGAAAGAAAGAATGAAGAAGAAAAGAATTATTTCTTTCAATCGATCGATGATATAGCAGTTTTACTCGCCTGCTGCTGTATTAGTTTCTCTCGTATTTGGGTAGATGGCGCTTCATGTTTCGTACATGGCTTTGTTTTCTCACTAACAATGTAAGGTGGGAGATAAAGCCGTGTACTGAATTTATGAACGGTGTCACATCGACCCAACGATTATAAACACACAGGATTGCTTATTTCCATTTAACTAATGTTAGCGTCGCTCAGCGAGACGAACAGTGTCTGCTTACGTCACCAGCGGACTAGTTGCTTTGTTTGTATTCAGAGTTCGTGTGATTTTAAGGTGTTTTTGACGTTTTTTTGCGTTTTTTCATTTATTTGACGGTGTGGTTGACTATTTAGGAGGTAAGGCACAGCCGTGCCTCGCCAAGTTCACGCGCCGTACCATCTTTTCTTGAAACATTACTTGACCTATCTAAACTCTACTTCGGAATGAGCTACGAATCTCAAACTTTGCACAGTCGTAGATCTCCATGGAGTTAACAATCCCTTTTCACTCACTCACTCACTCATGTATAGATCATCACAATTCTACTGTACTTCCAGATATGCTACAAAGCTGAAATTTGGCAGAAATAAGTCTGCCAAATGCCAAACCCCTGGAAAAAATCAAAAAACCCCAAAATTATAATTTACTTCCCTCCCCTATACACATAAAAAGTTATGTAAAAGTAACATTGCCCACTTCCAGAAAAGGAACTATAGAAAAAAAATTAAAAACCCCAAAATTATAATTTACTTTCCTCCCCTATAAATGTAAAGTAATGTAAAAGTAACATTGCCCACTTCCGGACACGCTAAAGAGCTGAGCTTTGGAAGGCAGATAGTAACTATGATAGAACTATGAAAAAAATTAAAACACCCCAAAATTCTAATTTACTTCCCTCCCCTATAAATTTAAAATTGTGTAAAAGTAACATTGTCCACTTCCAGAAACGCTCGAGAGCTGAGATTTGGAAGGCCGATAGGAACTATGATAAAACTATAAAAGAAAATTAAAAACCCCAAAGTTTAATTAACTTCCCTCCCCTATAAATGTAAAGTTATGTAAATTAGCATTGTCCACTTCCAGAAACGCTAGAAAGCTGAGCTTCTGAAGAAAACGCTAAGATTTTAATTTACTTTCCTTCCCTATAAATGTAAAGTTATGTAAAATTAACATTGCCTACTTCCAGGAACACTAGAGAGCTGAGCTTTAGAAGGCTGATAAGAACTATGATAAAACCATAGGAAAATATAAAAAAAACTCAACATTTTTAATAAGGCACTGCAAAAGTTTTGAACAATATCGCGTATATTTTACTACTTTAAAACTTAAATATTATCCAAATCCTTTAAAAAAGCAGTGAAATCATAACAAAAACATTTCATGTAAAAAAAGCCAAGTACGCGAAAGTGGTATTCCGTAAAAAGAATTGAGATAAAAGTAAAGCCAAGTTCTACAATACAAATTTCAAAATGAATGGTTCTTACTAGTTGTAAACCTTGGCTTTACTTTTATCTCAATTCTTTTTATGGAAGACCACTTTCGCGTACTTGGCACTGAATTGATATAAAGAAAGCACAATTTTTTGTTGAAATAAAACCTTTGTGTTCCCTCTTTCAGTGTAGAAATATAAATATATATACTTTTATATTATTATATTTATATAAACTTTTAATTTTTTTTTGATTTTTGGAAACTCCTTGCTCATTAAATTATTCACATTAAAGAAAATTGATAATTATGCCGCAAACGTACTTTTTTTATTAAACTGATTATTGGAAATTTTATTTTGTAGACAGTTTCTCCAAGTTTAGTTTCAGTTTTTTTGTTAAGTTTTTTTAGTCTCTTTATAGAAGTTTTCAGAAACATATTACAGAAGAAGGAGTGAAAACGGGCGCTGGGTGGGATAAAAACAACTCATAACACAAACAATGTAAATCATTTGAAAAAAAAAACTTATGAAACTCTATTGATTTAAAGCATAAGAAGTTGAAAAACACATCTTATTTGGCTGTTTTCTCCAAAAACTGACTGGTTTATGATATAATAATATAATAAATATTGCAATTTTAGATCTAAAATACCAAATAAATACCTTTTTGTTACTGCATAATATAAGTGTATTTTATTATATCGGCAACAAAAACAATAAATTATACATCTAATGATTTAAACTGATTAAACTTTTTAAAAAAATCCTACTTCTATTCTAAAACTTTCAACTATTTAAAAAACAAACTCCAACATATCGTCTGGTAGGAAAATTCAGCTCTCAGAGCAAACTCTTGATTTATCAAATCATTTGTTTTGAATAAATGAAATTATTAATTATATTTACGAATAAAAAATTTGTTTACAAATAAGCAAGAAAAAAGCGGGAAAAACTCACGATTGCAATGTGTATTATATGAAGCGCGCTGAGCAGAGGTCCACTAGTGACCAGCAGTGTTCTGAGGAGTCCCATAAGGACGAAACAGTTAACTGTCAACACTTATTAGGTGTCCATTAGATCTTGGACCCCCGTGAGGTTAAGCTTTCGAGCTACCCACGGAAAAATACTAGAGAAACAAAAAACCCTTAATTTTTCTTTTTACCCGATTAGCCACGAAAACTTGTTTGAATTTTAATTTACGGGTACTAAATTTGTCATTTTTTAATATTTGGCTCTAAACTGCGTTGGCTGACGCGATGCCGACGTCTTGATAGCGGAACAAACGCAATTTAGCGTTGACCTGATCTAGAAAGGCAATGTGTGTCGTAGGTCACGGTATGGATTCTTTCTTTCAATCGATACTTTCATCGATCGATGATATAGCAGTTTTACTCGCCTGCTGCTGTTTTAGTTTCTCTCGTATTTGGGTAGATGGCGCTTCATGTTCCGTACATGGCTTTGTTTTCTCACTAACAATGTAAGGTGGGAGATAAAGCCGTGTACTGAATTTATGAACGGTGTCACATCGACCAGCAGTGTTCTGAGGAGTCCCATAAGGACGAAACAGTTAACTGTCAACACTTATTAGGTGTCCATTAGATCTTGGACCCCCGTGAGGTTAAGCTTTCGAGCTACCCACGGAAAAATACTAGAGAAACAAAAAAACCCTTAATTTTTCTTTTTACCCGATTAGCCACGAAAACTTCAAGTTTTCTAATTTCCGATTTGAATTTGCCGCGAAAACGCTCATTTCTAGCATGGCGTTGCAATGACGTCACAGCAGTCAACTTGCGGACAGATACAGGGCATTCAAGTGTTTCTTTTTGGTCTGTGTTTTTACTGTTTTTTATGTAAAAAAATGTCCTATAAGTGGTGTGTAGTGCCTCAGTGTTCGAATACTAGCATAAAAACACCTGAAAAACTCAGCAGCGTAGCGTGCCTGAAGGGGGGGGGGGGGGCCGACAGCAAAAAGGGCGCCCCTCAACAATCTGGCGACCAAAAAAAAAAAAAAGGTCATCATATCTTTCGTTTGCTTTCCCGCCCTCTCAATTTGCCGTTGGCAACCCTGCTCCTTAATACCTTATTGCAGCATGAGGCGCTTCGGCCACCCGTGGGGCGCCAGTACCCTCAGGGCGGGGGGGGGTTCGCCCCCCCCCACGCTACGCCGCTGGAAAAACTATTTATTCATGTGCCTACAGCAGTAAAAGAACGGAAAAAGTGGCTTCCTCGAAGAGACCCAAGGGCCTTATCAATACATTTTCACTTTACATTTGTGAAGATCACTTTGATGTGAGTATAACTAAATTGTTTCTATTAATTTTTTTCTAACGTTGTCTATAATATATATAACTATTTCGTAAATGACGATGACATTTTTGAGGTTATGTTTATTACAAGGGGTGAACAACTATAACAGGCAGAAAGGTGTACATATTTTTAGGCAATGCTAGTGTCTATAATATATATAACTATTTCGTAAATGACGATGACATTTTTGAGGTTATGTTTATTACAAGGGGTGAACAACTATAACAGGCAGAAAGGTGTACATATTTTTAGGCAATACTAGGCAGTTATTAGGCAGGACTAGGGAGTACCTCTAAATGCAGGATAAGGCAGTGCACATGTAGGCTAAATATAAGACTGAGCAGCGCATATGCAAGACTAGGCAGTGCATGTAGAATGTATTTAGAAAATTTTGTTTTAAAAAAACAATTTTTAATTGTTAAATAAAAAAGCAAAACATATAACCTACCTCAAAATCTAAATGAGTAAAAGTAGGGGAAGAATATCGTAAAAAACTTTTAGTTATATACAAAACAACTCATCGAATACACACACACATATAACATTTTAACGTTTCTAAATTCCGCAGAACAAAAATCACTGTTGTTAGCAAAGAAGCCTGCCACCATAAAGGAATTCAGCATTGGCAAGTTGGAGCTATCGACTTTGGAGAATCCGTTTTCCATTGAAAATGTTTTTTATAAGCAAAACAAAATAAAATCTTTTAGGACGATAATTCGCACTTTAAACCAAAGCAAACATTACCATCCATAAGAAAATAACACAGAAAATAGGTTCGTTCGAGGCGTTTACTGTTTTGTGACGTCACTCGCAGCTTATTGGTAGAGCGCCTGTTTTGAATCACGTGGCTAATCGTTTTAATTCAATGAATTTATTTAATTAAAAGAACTATGAATTTGAGAAAAAATTTAACAAAAAAGTTTGTTTTTAGCATTCCCAAGACCTAAAGAGATATCTAAAAATAAATATATATTTATTTTTTACTACTGTCAAACACCCTATTGTAAAAAACAGACTGAGTAGTCCAATCATTAGAGGCTTAAAAATACCGCTTTGGTGCAAAAAGTCCGAAAGTTGAAACGATTTGATGATGCACGATTATAGGGTTGATGGTCCTTAATATTCCATTAAGTTTTTTTAATTCAATTTATTTACCAACAAACTTAATGTCTGTTACAAAGAAAACAAATTCATAATTAAAATAATAATAATAAAAATACTATAAACAACTGGTTAAATTAAACATAGTGGTCCAACTTTTATGTTATTTTAATTTAATTTCAGAAAATATTGTTTTGTATATTTCTTAAATAAATGAAGAGATTTAATGTCTTTAATGCCTTGTGCTAGATTATTGTAAATGTTAATACCAAAATATAATAAACATTTTTGGTCAATATTAGTTTGAAATTAATTTTTGCGAGTTGTGTGATCATGACTATTATCATTTCTTTGAATATTTCAATTGGATATTATTTGTTATGTTAACAGTGAGTGAATGAATATATTTTTAAATTATATAATTTATATAGGTTTAGATAACCAAGTGGTTCATAAAAATTAATTGTTGGGTGTAATTTGGAAGTTTATGAATACATTTAATAATTTTGTTTTGTAATTTTTTAAAGGCTTTAATATTGAGTTATTTGCAGACCCCCAAATTGAAATTAGATATTGCATCTTTGAGTGAAATAATCCGTAATAAATATTTTTTAAATATTTTAAGGGAATGTAATATCTTGCCTTACATAGTACACCCACTAAACAAGATAAATTTGATATCATATGATTTATATGTTCTTTCCACGTTAAATGTTCATCTATGGGTAATTCTTTTGAAAACCATACAGAGTCGTTGCTCGTATGTCACAGATTTTTTTAATTTTTAGTATATTTGTAACCCCTATTCCCCGTAACTTAAAAATGTATTTTAAAAAAAATTAAGTTAATTCCTTATTTTTATACAGGAGATCAAAAGTTTGTATGTCGGTTTTTTTTACTAAAAACATAAGGTTTTGTAAAAAAAATACAGGCATAGCTTACTATTCAACAAGTTTAATTTTTTTAAAATAACTTTTAAAGGGTTAGTACTAATTTTTTGTTAGTTAATTTTAAGTGTCCAACGATCCCTTAGAGGTGAGATCCATATTTTAATATTAGCGAAATTGAGGGTAATATCTGTTTTTTTTTTATTTTTTCTGAGGAAAGGAAATACGTTTTACTTTATTTTTTTACAACAATCGGTTGCTCGGTATATCTGCTCTTGAAACGTGTTCGAAAAATATCTAGTTGCCTTTGATTTTTATACAGAGTCGCTCAAATATAGCAAGTTTTGCAAAAAACGCCTATTTTAAACAGCGCATGCGCCGAAGGGCCTAACTTTAAAAAAAATATATATTGTTTAATAAATGCTCCAATATTCTTTTATTTGCCAAATAAATTTTGTTATTGATACTATGCTCATAACATAGTTATGCTGGTTTATATCCATACAGGATTTTCAGTTTACACCAGAGAAATCAAAATACATTAGTAGTCTTAAAATGCTTTTAAATCAAGAATTTATTGCTTTTAAAATTTTTTAGTAGTTAACATTACCTAATGGCCGAGTTACACGGTTCCAGTAGCTGAAACAAGTACTTAAGCCAGTAACTAAAATTTAGTTACTGGAACCGTGTATATTTAATAATTTAGTATAATTAAGTACTTGGGCAACTAAATTATACTAAATTATGAAGTCTACGCGGTTCCATTAACTAAATTTTAGTTACTGGCTTTAGTACTTGTTCCACCTACTGGAACCGTGTAACTCGACCATAAGGGTAGCTGGTTAGTAAGCTATAACTAGGTACATATATTATACAGGGTATCACAAAAATCTGGAATCACCGATTGATCTAAGCAAGTTCTTAAGGAAAAAGCTTAGACGCATTGATTATAATTTAAAAAGGCGATCTCCAAACAACTACGAAATATATACAGGGTATCCCTTAAATAAAAAATTACACAAACTTGCAGTTTTAATAATAAAAACTTGGGGTTAAAAAGACTTTTTAAAACTGTTTTTGTATCGCTTACACCGGCATAGAAGTAACTCAAAGTTAAAAATAAATTTTACATCTAATGTATAAATATATATATAAAAAAATAAAACCTTACTCAATTACTTGGACGTTTTTGTAACTCTAAAACCTTCTTCTGAAATAGAGGTTTTATAGCATTTAATTTCTGAATCGTTTGCTGGTACAAACCGGTGATAGGATGGCCTCTGTGCTATAGAAATACAGGAATCAAACCTTTTGTGAAGGTGGATAGCATTTGATTTTATCTCTTCCGATGGTACGAAAAAGTATTCGATTCCTTGAAGATTTTTTTTACAATAATCAAACATGTCTTCAGGTGTTAATATTTGATTGTTCAACGTCCTTTGGGCGCAAAATCCAAGTGTTTTATAAATTCTAATTCTTCGCTCTGCTGCCTCTCGGTTTCAGTCAATTTTTTATAACAATTTGGGCATAAAGACTATTCATGAATCAACTTTAATTTAGTGGAGGAGAAACATAATTTAAGAGATATCTCTCTTAGTCCCTTCAATATTTTCTGTCTGTGCAGAGAAAATGGATTACAACAGCTTCTTCCAAATTGTTTGTGATACTTTACTGTGTATTTAGTTTCATGATATTCACATATAGTTATTTTTTTGGTCTGCACTCTCAGAAATATTATGTCTCTGCTTTTTTTACACAACCATAACTTGTTTTGTGGCGAATTTCATTAATAAGTTTTGCCATGTCACACTCCATTTTTTTTTAAATATTTTAAATTATGTGATTTGCAAAAACATACAAAAATGGAGTTAATCGCTTATTGTGATAAATCAATAAAATTAAACTTGATTGTAATAAATCACATGTAATTTAGGCGTTCTTTTGTTTTTGTAAAAAAATAAATGTAACCTCCTATAAAAAAATATAGTTGGGTGGCTGTACAATTTAGATAGTGTAGAATATTATCTGTCGAAGGCAGTAATGGATGGATACACGCAAGTGAACCTATTTTATTTCCATCTTACAGCGAATGCGTATATTACACCAATTTAGATCCCTTTAAACAGGACAGTTGGCTGTAACAATAATTGCCGACCCTTCCTCGGACAAGCTAGAGGGCACCCTGATAAGTGTTGATACAGGAGAAAAAAAGATTTTTATTATGACTGAAAATTTCAATACTTCTTATATTTTAAGGCCATAAAATCCTGTCTGGATATAAACTAGCATAATTATGTTATGAGCAAAGTATCAATAACAAAATTTGTTTGGCAAATAAAAGAATGTTGGAGCATTTATTAAACGATATTATTTTTAAAAAATAGTTAGGCCCTTCGGCGCATGCGCTGTTTGAAATAGGCGTTTTTTGCTAAACTTGCTATATTTGAGCGACTCTGTATAAAAATCAAAAGCAAGTAAAGATATTTTTCGAACATGGTTAAAGAGCAGATATACCGAGGAACCGATTGTTGTAAAAAAAAAGTAAAACGTATTTCCTTTTCTCAGAAAAAATAAAATAAAAAACAGATTTTACCCACAATTTCGCTAATATTAAAATATATATCTCACCTCTAAGGGATCCTTTGACACCTCAAATTAATTAACAAAAAATTAGTTCTAACCCTTTAAAAGGTATTTAAAAAAAATTAAACTTGTTGAATAGTAAGATATGCCTGTATTTTTTTTTTTACAAAACCTTATGTTTTTAGTAAAAAAAACCGACATACAAACTTTTGATCCCCTGTATAAAAATAAGGAATCAACTTAAATTTTTTTTAAATACATTTTTAAGTTACGGGGAATAGGCGTTACAAATATACTAAACATTAAAAAAATCTGTGACATACGAGCAACGACTCTGTATGGTTTTCAAAAGAATTACCCCTATGCAAAGTCTTATAAATTTTATTGAAATTTTATATACTATGGTATTGTTTTAAAATTTAATTGTATTTTTTTGTTCATTTGTTCAACATATAAAATGTTTTTTTTAATGAATGGTTAATTTGTTTGTTTGAAGTCAATTTTATAAGATTTTTAAATCATTTGAAATATTCATTTTTATTTCATAATTTTTTTTCCTTTTTTTAATATTATGTTAATATTTCCATTTAATTTTCGTTTTTCTATTGAATTGATATATTAAAAATAAAATTGGTGCAAGCACTGTAGTTCGCAACCTCGAGCGATGTCCGCTTACGCCGCCATCTTCAAATTGCGGCCCGATTTAGGTTTCTTAAATCCGTACGTTGTCAAAATAATTTTTTTTACAACAAAATTTTCTACAAAAAATGCTGAAAGGTATGTGGTTTTTGTCAGACTAATAGTTTTAAGTTATAATATCAACAATTTTGCCGTCATTTTGGATTTTTTCCCAGTTATTTTGTTAGTGGCCTTTAGCTTAAAAGAACTACTCATTTTTGAGAATATTAGGAACCATCAACCCTATAACCGTGCCAAGTTTCAAAACTTTCGGATTGTTTGCAACCTCAAATATAAATAATGACTAAATATATTATAATGGTTGTTATTGAATTACATACTAATATTTAAGGAATAAATTTTATGGGTCCATTATGAGAAAGAAACTTCATAATATGAACATATATCCTAAACAGCTTAACTTTTGAGATACAGGGTGTTAAAATTTTTCGAAATATCGCGTTTTTATTATTATCTGTAAAACTGCTCTAGATATTTTTGTGAAATATGGTATAAACTTTTTTTTTGTAATAACTTTTTTTTAACAAACTTAAATTGTTTATTACAGGGAAACTATTTAACTCAAAAAAAGATTAAAAAAGAAGTAAGAATTATATAAATATATACATTAAACAGTTAAAAAAACATATAGTGTAAATAAATATTAATTTCAATGTTGTTGTAATATAATATCCCATCATATAAAAGTGATTTTTTGCCAATATTACTTTTAAATTATATTGTTTTGTACATATTGAATTGTCTTGTTTGATGTATATGAATAATATTTAAAAAATTTTTATTACATATTAGAGTGAATAAAAATATATGTCTTTACTATATATAAATTTTTTAAATTAAAATATCCAATTGGTTTGTACAAATTGATAGTCGGTTCTAATAATGGAAGTTTATGTATACATTTTATGGTTTTGTTTTGTAATTTTTGTTAAAAGATTTATATTAGAAAAATTTGTACCACCCCATATTGTTATTAAATATTGTAGTTTTGAATAAAATAGAGCAAAATAAAAATTTTTAAGTTGAGATTAAAGAATAAGAAATCGAATATAATACAAAACTATTACTAAGGGGAAATAATGATTTTCCTAAATAATCTGGGATTTTTCCAAGTCAAGTTTTCATCTATAAACAGTGCTAAAAATTTTGTGCAATTAGTATATTTTATAAGGTTTGATTCAAACTTAATTAGTTCACATTGATATGTTATTTGGCTTTTATGTAGTAACATGTAAGAGGATTTGTCAAAATTAATTGTTAATTTATTTCAATTTATTTATTTATTCCACAAGATTCCCGCAAAAACGCCACTGGTTGAAATAAAAAAAACGTGCTATACATTAGCCTCTTGATGAATAGAAAATGTGTACCGAATTTCTCAAAAATCACTGATAAAAAATAAAATAGGAAGATATTCCAAATCCTTTAACACCTTATATCTCAAAAATTAAGATGATTTTTTGCCTCAAATGATAAATTTAACATTTTTGCTCAATCACGAATAATAAAACTACCTGTCAGATGCAACGTTGCCGTCTCCGGCAGCTCCAGCGCAAGCGTTATGGCCAATATTTCTTTGCTGAGAATTTTGGTTTAGTCTTTTTGTCCGCTCTTCCAACTCTTTGATGGCGTAGTCGAAATCGCCCAATGACATGTTCTTGTCTTTTTGTTCACTTATTACGTTAATGGAAGTTCTTGGATTTGTGCCTGGAAAAATAGGAAAATAAACATCAACGCTGCCTGAACGAAGTATAGGTTACAGAAAAATGGTTCCAAAAACTAACTGCGCATTTTGAATATGGACTCTTTCCTGACTTCAGAGCGATATTCGTATAAATCCTAGCTGATCCTCTTCTCGAAATTTTATAAATTTTTTGAAATTTTTCTAGTTAGTCTAGGCGCTGGTTCCTGTCACGTGTGACCTAATATGTGCTTTCAGTTTGACTGCGGGACATTGTTAAGCACCCATAGGTGCATAAAAAAAGTTTGGTCACGTAGTCGAACTCATGGTCGTTTGGCCGCCATCTTTGAAAATGGCCGCCAAATTGATAGATTTTTTTTGTTTAAGCGTATCTTCCTACTCAGACATCCGATTTTAATTTTTTAAGGCTTGTAATACTCCGTTTTTCAAGGCAAATAAATTTTGTTATTACACATTTTTTATTAAATCAAGTAGTTTTTGAGATATACCAAGATTATTAGTATTTCCGCTCGCAAAAGAATTAAAATAATACCCGTGCTAATTTTATTGTAGCTACAAAATTATTGACATTTGTTTTTTTTGTTACATAGAAGGCTTTAGACCTTTCACAGAAGAGAATATTGACTTTATGTTTTTAAAGTTCGATGGATGGTACCCCTAAAGACTGCCTTAAAGAGGGTGGTTTCTAAAACTGTTCACAAGATTACATAAAAAGTGAATTTGCAGCAAAACGATGCATCCTAGCGAAAACCGTTAAGAATAATTTTTTATAGTACTTTTAATTCTGCATCTTCTGATTATTGCATATCTTTTACAATTTTTAAGAAAAAAATCGATTTTGGAGCGAAAACATGGAATTTTTACAAAATTGTATATTTTAGCTGGTTTGTGCAGCTAACTATCAAAGGTAGGATGCTAAGTGATACATCAGAAGAAGCGAAATTGAAAGTACTATAAAAAATTAATTTTATCGTTTTTAGGTAGGATGCATCGTTTCGCTGCAAATTCACTTTTTCTTTAATATTGTGAACTGTTTCAGAAACTACCCCCTTTCAGGCAGTCTTTAAGGGTACCATCCAACGAACTTTAAAAACATATAGTCAATATCCTCTTCTGTGAAAGGTTCTATGTTCTATGTAACAAAAAAAAAACAAATGGCAATAATATTTTAGCTAGAATAAAATGAGCATGGGTATTATTTTGACTCGTTTGCGAGGGGAAATACTAATAATCCTGGTATATCTCAAAAACTACGTAATTTATTAAAAAATCTGGAAGGACAAAATTTGTTGGCCTTTCAAACAGGAGTAAAAGAAGCTTAAAAAAATTAAAATAGGACCACTGGGTAGGGAGATACGCTTAAACAAAAAAATCTTTTAATTTGGGGGCCATTTTCAAAGATGGCGGCCAAACGACCATGAGTTTGACCACAAGACCAAACTTCTTTGATACTGCTATGGATGCTTAACAAAGCCCCGCAGTCAAACTAAGCGCACATATTAAGTCACACGTGACAGAAGCCAGCGCCTAGACTAACTAGAAAATAAGCAAAAAATTGATAAAATTTCGAGAAGAGGATCAGCTAGGATTTATATGAGTATGGTTCTAAAGTCAGGAAAGAGTCCATATTCAAAATATGCAATTAGTTTTTGGAACCATTTTTATGTAACCTATACTTCATTCAGGCATACTGTGTGAAATAAATTCATCTAGTACGCAATATTCAGGGACTACTAGTGCGATATAGTTGCATGTGCGAGTTCCGAGGTTCATGTCTATCATATAAATACCATTAGATCATAGTACTTGTCTCTGAATATTGCATACTAAACAAATTTATTTCAGCGCCATCTGCCCCTCAATGTGGCAGAGCTCGCCGGTTGCCGCTCTATACATATACTTATTGTTTAAATCAATGTTTCGCAGTACTGAAAATTAGTAGTATACTCCGAAACGCAGTGTTGTAAATGGACAGTATGTATATTAAACACACTGATATCCTATTTTTTGACAAATCTTTATCCTAATAGAAATAGAAAACGAAAAAGCGGTACAGATGAGGTAAATTTTTAAAGCATTCTTAACAAATATATCTTTGTAGTTTTTCGCTAATTTATCTTACTCAAAAGTTTTTAAAAAAGTTATACTATATAGCAAGGAAGAAAAGCAATAACTTTATTAAATGGAATATTTGGGACCAAAGTATATCAGAACATAACAAAAAGCTTATATATAACACCATTGTAAAAAGTATTATTACATACGGCTCAGAAGTATGGCCAATCAAGGACAGAACAGAAAAAATGCTTTCTGCTACGAAGATGGACTATTGGAGAAGAGCAGCAGGGAAATCAAAAAGAGAAAGAGTTACAAATCAAAGAATAAGAGAAATAATGACAGTGGGTGACCGTACTTTAATGGATGATATAAGAACAAAACAACTGGTGTGGTACGGAGATGTACAAAGAATGAATGATGAAAGACTACCTAAACAAATACTACAATGGAAACCTGGCCGAAGAAAACGAGAACGGCCAAGGAGAAGCTGGAGAGAAGGAATAGACAGTGAAATAAGAATAAGAGGCCTAGATGATGAATTATGGGCAAACAGAAACGAGTGGAGATTGGGTATCGGAAGACGTAGAACGTTGTGAAACCGATAAATATATATATATATATATATATATATATATATATATATATATATATATATATATATATATATATATATATATATATATATATATATACTATATACTATACTGTTTAAAACATCAAGGCAGTCATGAAAAAGACAATCGTGGCGACACAAAAAGTTATGCTGTTGCTTTTGTAAGGAATATAATTTATTAATATTTTTCATCCGTGGTGATTCTGTGCAGTAATAAGTAAAAGCCAGTAAAAACAAAAAATAAAAACATTTTTTTAGAAAAAAATAAATATCTAATACTTCACTGCTAATTTTCTACATAGCCTACTTGATTATTAATGTAATTTTGAATAATTCTTATATATTTTCTGTGAATAGCTTAATAGATAGAGTGCGCAGAATTTCCATTGAGATCAAGAAATGTCTGTCTATTTTCTCTTGTAGAATTTGAACAGGCTGGAAATACTTCAAATATACCTTACAAAAGCAAGAACACCATTTTTTGTGTCAATGCGATTGTCTTTTTCATAGCTGCCTTGATGTTTTAAAGAGTATTAATTTATGAGTTTTTAAAACTTTTAAACGCATTTATCTCCGAAACTAATAAACGAAATGATCCCAACATATATTTTTGAAATCAGCAAGAAAAGATCTCTAAAAATCTAAAATAATATATAGGGTGAATTTAAAAAACCATCGACCTGTCAAATTTTGCTATTAAGAATTTTTTGATGACATTCTGACTCTAATATTATTAAACTTCGTAAAAATTAATAAACTTTTGTGTTTATCATATTTTGATATCTATTCAAATAAACGTTTTAGATATAGTGTAAGAACATACGGGAAAACCCTGTAAATGGTGCTATCTAGAGATGCCACGAATATTGATTTGGCCGAATACCGAATATTCGGTCACGCTCTCGTCCGAAGCACCGAATATTCTGCCGCCGAATATTCGGCAGCAGATCTGTGGGTTTTGTGCGTTAACAACAGGTCAGGACCTGTTTTATTCTTATCGCGTCGCCTGCGGTAACGAAGGAATTTGGTTCACTTGAGAATATATCGTGTCACAATACGCATTAACTTTTGATCGCACGTTATTACTTATACTTATCACCTTTAGCCAAAAGTTATCAAAATGGCACCAGTAATTAATAAAAAGTCGCCTATTTGGAAGTATAGTATATATATCTGCTGAGTTTGTTGTGTAACAGCAAAATCTCGCGTGGTGGGGAAGGCAAAAGCAAGTAAGTAAGAAAATTTAGGTAAATTTAGCGTCTGTATGTCTCAAGCTTTTCGCTTTTGACATTTTCTGCCTCGCTCTACGATTTTGTAAATTCCAAAAACAACATTTTTTTCAAATAGCTACTAATTATTGGTAGTGCCAGCATAAAGGATAATGCTCTGTAGAACCGAATATTCTGCCGCCGAATATTCGGCAGCAGATCTGTGGGTTTTGTGCGTTAACAACAGGTCAGGACCTGTTTTATTCTTATCGTGTCGCCTGCGGTAACGAAGGAATTTGGTTCACTTGAGAATATATCGTGTCACAATACGCATTAACTTTTGATCGCACGTTATTACTTATACTTATCACCTTTAGCCAAAAGTTATCAAAATGGCACCAGTAATTAATAAAAAGTCGCCTATTTGGAAGTATTATGAGATATCTGCTGAGTTTGTTGTGTAACAGCAAAATCTCGCGTGGTGGGGAAGGCAAAAGCAAGTAAGTAAAAAAATTTAGGTAAATTTAGCGTCTGTATGTTTCAAGCATTTCGCTTTTGACATTTTCTGCCTCGCTCTACGATTTTGTAAATTCCAAAAACAACATTTTTTTCAAATAGCTACTAATTATTGGTAGTGCCAGCAAAAAGGATAATGCTCTAATGATTTTTTAAAAATGTTTTGTTCACCTGACGTGAAATTATCTACAAAAAATGCAATGATGCGTAATCAAACTAGTTTTTTAAAATCGTATCCTGTAATATTCGAGCAAAGTAAGTTTAATTATTGTATTCGTTTTTTTTGCTTACAGCTACAACTTCTCTGAAGAACCATCTTAGAAGCAAACATGCTGAGCAGTACGCTACTTTAACTACCGCTCCCTCAGCAAGTGGAAGTCAAAATGACGCTACTTTGGCATCTACCGATACTAACATACTGGTGGTACCATTTATGTCAAAAAATCAAAGACAGTTAACACTAAAGCAAACAATCGAAAGGAAATTGCTGTGGGATATAAATGGCCCGAAATCAAGAAAATATCATTATTAAATCGGCGAGATGATTGCCGTAGACAACGAACCGTTTTCTTTTGTTGAACGAGTCGGCTTTAAAAGACTTCTCTGGTCGCACTTATATAACCGAGACAGTTATTCCTGATATATATAACAGAATTCGTTCAAAAATTGAAGCAAATATCTCGTGAGCAACAGCAATATCAGTGACATCTGATATGTGGACATGTCAGCATAATAACAAGTTTCTTGAGTTTCACTGCGCACTGGATATCTCCAGAGTTTATTCTTGAACATGGCGTTTTAGCGATGAAGCCGTTTGCTGGCTCACATACTGGTGACAATATCGCGAAAGAGCGCAATGCCATTGCAGAAATATGGAACATTCCTCAGAGCAAGATCCATTTACTTGTCCATAACAGTAGAGCCAATATGATAAAAGGTGTACGTGTCGCAGAATATGATTCTGCCAAGTGTTTTATTCATTCACTGCAGCAAGCTATCGAGGAATCGCTGAAGTGCCAAATGGAAGTACTGGAGATGGTGGCTGTTGCGAGACGTATTGTTACCCATTTTAACCATTCTGGTATAGCACAACAGAAACTGAAATCCATTCGTCAAGAACTTAACTTTCCAAACCATCAACTAGTACAAGATGTTAGCACACGCTGGAATTCTACATATTATTTAATGGAGCGATTACTTGAACAAAAACAAGCTGTCTCTTTGTATATAACAGACCACGAATCATTGAACAATTGCACACCGTCCCAGTGGGAGTTGAAGGAGCAATGCATCAAACTCCTCAAAAAATAACTAGCTCAGGTGTTTCCTGCATCTCTGAAGTAATTCCACATGAAATACCTGGGAAAAGAAGAGACTGAAAATAGAACACAAAATTTATTAATGATGAGATCTTCACTGAAAGTTGAGCTTGAAAAACGGTCCGATTTTAAGAAAAATTACAAATATCTGGTTGCCACTTTTCTTGGCCCGCGCTTCAAAACTAGTATCCTGGGATTGGCCCAAACAAAAAGAGTAAGAAAAAAAAATATTTTAGAAGCTTTAAAAAATAGTTGTGATGAATCTAGTAGTTCCAATGATGATTCTTCTCCACCTAGTAAGAAAAGAAACACCAACACCAGTGAAAATGATATAAACACTCAAATTTACGAAAGTTTCTGGAAATGTTTTGAGGAAATCGCTCACGACAATTAGCAAAATGAAAATAGGGTTTCGGAAAAAAGTGCTATTGCAAATGAAATGGATATTTATTTGAAAACTGTTCGCCTAGATCGGAAGGCAGACCCTTACAAGTGGTGGTCAGCAAACGCTAAACAATAAACAATACTGAACAAATTCGCTAAGATTTATCTACCGTCTCCTGGCAGTAGTGTGAGAGGCTGTTTTCAGAAGCAGGTATCATCTATGAAGAAAAGCGTAATCGTTTGCTACCAAAGAATGCTGAAAAAATTGTTTTTATTCAGCATAACTTGCTACTGATACATTTTAAGTATTAGATTCATTGTAACTTGTTATTAAATAAATTAATTTTTGAGTAATATGTGCGTTTTTTTTTCATTATTCGGTTTTCGGTATTCGGCCGAATACCGAATACAAAAAAAAATGGCCGAATACCGAATAGTAGCCGAATATTCGTGGCATCATTCCTAATAATATTTACATACCCATTGTCATACGTTCCTGCACCAATCTGGCATCCCTCAATCTGTTCTCAGCCTTTTGTTGTAACTTTAACAGAGAGAGTTGCTGCTCTCTTAAAACGTCTAAGTCGGGGCTATCATTGCCACCCCCAACACCGTTCGCTTGACTGTCAAAACTGTCATTTCTGTGCGATGACGGTCCTGGAAAACTTAGCTGTGACTGGGCCTCAAAGTTGTTGTTAACTAGTGTCTGCAGATAAAAGAAGAAACATTTAATAGGTCATAGTTACGAATCTTTGTGGGTGCACCGCGTATGGTAAGCCAAATTATCAGAGATATTAGAACAGACATTGGATTGGATTTCACAACCAACCAAAATAGAAAGAGTGGGTACATCATGCGTTTGGCACTACCATTGAAAATATGTTAAAAATAGTTAGACACTGATAGGCAGCCTAACCCAAATATATTTTAGCATAAATATATGTTCAAAGAATCGAAAAGTGAAGCCCTCATAGCTGGCTTTGGAAACAATGGCAAATTTAAATTCGCGGACGCGAATTTTCAAGTGCGCAGGCTCTTGTCACATAGACATAGCTGCCGTGTGGCTGGAGGTCATATTTATTGCTTATTTACATTTTGCGGTAATTTGCGTTTGTTGTGTAAAATTGTTTTTTTCTGTGAAAAATGGAAAATAATTCACGAAAAACATGTGGTTTGTGGAAAAAAGTCCGGGAGAAGTAAGGGAGTGCCATTCCATAGGTAACTACTTCTATTTTTCTTCATAATTTGTTAATAAAGTTAAGAGTGATTTATAAAATTAAACACACTTCATGGTGTCCACAATACATCTGCACAATTATTTTTAGAAAAACTAAAATTTTAATCCACAATTTGATAAATTTTGACCCAATCAACTAGTTTTTAGGAAAAAATAATAGACATAACCCTAAACTTTTGACAATTTTCAAATAATCGAGTGACGTATCGCATGCGCAGTAACCGAAATCCTGTCTACCGGAAGTATCGCGTGTGAGAATGAATGGGTATGCCCCATATTTATGCTCTAACGTATTTGGCCCTTCCATAGAAATACTTGTATTTTTCTCAAGGTTCCGCGGATATATATCAAGTGATATATATCATGATATATATCACGATATATATATAGCTTGATATATATCCGCTATATTCAATAATTTTACTTATGTTGTTTCTACCATTCTAAATATCAGAAAATATGTCAGTACGCCCCTGTACAAAAGTATAAGCATCTGTAAAGGTGACTGGGAATCCCCTGTTTCACATCTGGTAGATCCCCGACGCGACGATTTCTTTTGTTTTCTATTTTCCCAGGTTAGAGCAGTTACTGTGTTTTCCATCTGTGTGTACTTTTGATTTATTAGGAAGTAGTGATTTTTATTTAATAAGCCAAAACAAAAGCATTCAGTTTGATAATGATATATATCAGATATATATCTGATATATATTCGATATATATCATGTGATAAGATATTTATATAAATATCGTGATATTTTCGAACCCTGATTTTTTTTATGCTCTAACGTATTTGAGTTTTTGTTAGGAAAACTTGAAAAGATTTAGTCTTTTTAAAAAAGCTGCCGCTGCTTGTTCGGCATCCCAATGCTTCTATCTGAGTTTTCAAAAATAGTAGATTATATTCAAAACCTTCCCAAAGAAAGGTAACAATTTAAACCTGGATTTTCTCAAAAATTATCAGGAAATTAAAAAAACGCCGAAAGACGTCAATTTTGTTTGCAAGGGGGATACTTTTTGGCTATCTTGAAATTTTTATAGCACGAACCCCCTTCGAGGGGTATACTTTACCCCTATATTTTGAATGGGGAATGTGGGTCTAGTGATACCTTTTGAACGTCCTTACAACCGTGTAAAAATTTTAAAAAAATGGACTGATAAAATAAAAATTTAATTAGAATTTTATATTTTTCGGATTTAATTTTTATTTTATCATTCCATGTTAAAATTGGAAATTTGAAAGCAAATATCTTAAAAACTAATCGATGGATTTTCGAAATTTTTACACGATTCTTAAGATATTCAAGAGAGCTTCACAACAAGGTATCACTAGACCCACTTTCCCTATTCAAAATATAGGGGTAAAGTATATCCCTCGAAGGAAGTTCGTGCTACAAAAATTTCAAGATCGCCAATTCCCCTTGCAAACAAAATCGACGTGTTTCGGCGTTTTTTTAATTTCCTGATAATTTTCGAAAAAATCCAGGTGGATCCTTTTTAATTTGTCACCTTGTATTGATTTTCTTCTGGCTCAGTCCTCGGCCCACAAAATTAACCGAATCAATTATTTCGCTGTCAGATCATTCACCCACGGACATGAATTTCCACAAGTTTTATAGATGACACGATAAATCGCGTAAAAAGATGCATATGTATGGCTAGCTATTGGTGCAAATATAAAAATGTTCAAGGTTTTCAAATTTTCTTACTTGGTTATTTTCTAGTCTGCTGCGAGTCCGGTTAATTTCCTCTAAAATATTCATCAATTTGCTTTCGCTGTCGAGTAAATCGTTTTTCATTTTGAGTAAGCCATTTCTTTCTGACATATCATTCTAAAAAAGTTACAAAATGTATTGTCAAACAAGTTTTCGTGGCTAATCAGGTAAAAATAAGTTTTTGTTTCTCTCATATTTTTCCGTGGGTAGCTCGAAGGCTTAACCTCATGGGGGTCCAAATCGATCGATGAAAATACCGATGAAAAAAATAACCATTCGTGACCTACGACAGCTTTGATTAGCGTTTTTACCCACCATCAGACGCAAGCGTCAATCAACGGAATTTTTAAGCCAAATATTACTAACTAACCAACTAACTACTTACTCGGCTAAAAAAGTTTTTGTTTCTCTCATATTTTTTAAATGTATTAGAAAATATATATCGCAGTAGCTCTAAAAAACTAGAAAAGTAAAGTAAACGGCATGGGAATACAATTAACGACCAATTTACCATATACACACTACAGTTTGCTCACGACAGTGAACGTGGACAAGATACAGTACTTATGTATTGGAAACGAATCAAGTGAGTTAGAAATAGACGATGGACAAACAATATTTCCATGAAATGAGTAGGTATACTTGAGTGTCACATTTGATAAGACAGGAAGAGACCTTAAAAAACTGGAAAAAAAAATAGTAAAAGCAAAAATGGTTGTTTTATATAAATGTATAAAACAATGGTAAAAAACATGCTATTGTATGGAATAGAGACTTGCCACGTAACCGAAAAATACAAAACAAAAATGGAAAGTGTCGAAATGGTTCTAAAAAGAAGATCAATAAGAATATATAGAACAGATCATATAAGAACGGCGACCATAAAAGAAATATGCATAACGGATGACTTAAAAACAACTGATATGGTACGGCCATGTACAGCGAATGAACGACAAAAGATTACCAAAGCAGGTCCTAGAATGGCAACTAATAAGGCGCAGAAAAAGAGGGCGTCCTATACTGGAATCAACAGTCAATTCAAAGATCAATAAGTCAAAAAAACCTGACAGAAGATGATTGTCAGAATCGAAGGGGGTGGAGAAAAGGCGTCGGACAACGTAGAAAAACGTTCTAAACCGACAGAGTAGTAGTATTGAATAATAATAAAATATTTTTTACTTACCTCTGAATTTTTTAAACCACCCAACATTGCGGTAGTGACTTGCAAATACTCCCGAATTTGCTTCAACTTGTCCTCGATCTGCTTTTTATCGGGATACTTCGTTACGTTATCACATTTCAAGGCCGAAGATGAGGAATTTCTTCTAGATGTTTGAGAATTTGGTTCTGAACTGACTGCATGCCCTAAGAATATGGATATGAGTTTGATTTTCAATAATAGGGACTTATTTGCATAAAGCCACGCAATAATAGTGTCAGGCAGTATTTTGACAGATTTACATTGCAGGTTGACAGCTGAGTTTTCCATTCACTACCATCAAAAATTAATTAAATGAACTGCAGGAAGGAGAGTAAGAGGGAGATCATGAAAAAGGTGGATAGAAGATGTCGATGACGTCAAAAATAAAGGAATAAAGGTTTGTAATGCTACTTGAAGAAAAAGAAGAATAAACTCTACCTACCGTTAAACATAAGTCCATTCCTCAAATCTTGACTGGTCAATGCATCCTCAATTGCGGCAGCATCCATGGCGACTTGGTGATGATAATTGGTCCTGTGAGATCGGGGTGAATTTCGGATAAAATTCGATGTGTCAGAAAGAACATGCCAAGACGTCGACTGTAAAAATAAGTTTAAAGATTTATGATGCACTGTATCTTCTTTAAATTTATACTGCTTGGAAAAGATTCGGCCTTACCTTTTTTGGATGTTCTTGTCAAACCGATAGACAGAAACGTTTAAACTACTGTATATAGCAAACCTGCACACTCGGGAGAGTACAATTATTTTAACCCCAATCATTTTCTTGCTACAAAAAAAAGAGTTATAAGAAGTTTTATTAAGAACCGTAATATTAGTAATGAAGAATTAACCACAGAAATTAACAACATTAAAAAGGAATTACAACAGAATGGTTATTCCGATAAATTAATAAGCTCAATGATCTCTAAAATTAAAAACAAACCAAATAGTAGCAAATTTTCAAAATAATAATCTGTTGATTTCAGAAAACACAAGACGAAGCCAAACACTACAATATAAAAACAGTATTTTCATTGGGAAATACGATAAGGAGTTTTGTAACTAAAACAAAACCAGAAAATCCTTCAATAAGGAATGAATTTACGAAATCCCGCGTGAGTGTGGTAAATCATATGTAGGAGAAGCGAAACGCTCTCTTCAGGTTACAGTAAATGAACATCTAAAAAGTACCCAATTAGGATATTGAAAAATCTGGTTTACCGGATCCTACATGGCAAAATGATCACAGGATTCAATGGTCAGAAGCTAAAGTTTTGCATAAGGAGTCACATTGGCGAAAATGAAAGCTTATTGAAGCTGCCTTTAAAATGTAGAACAAAGAAGGTTTCAGTCAACCAAGCACGGACATACCAAACATATAGAAACCATTCCTTAAGGACAACAAGCGTCTTAGAATTAAAAAGGGGACGAACCGCCACACCTGACTGCATACCAAGTAGTATAAGTAGTAGCCTGTAGACTGGATGTTTAGTTTCACTTAAAAACGGTTAGAGATACTTACTAACCGAAACGACGTGTTTAAAATAAATAAAGACAATCGAAGTTCGAAATTTTGTTTCTATTAATTACTTACCTTCGCGCAAACCTCCCTACACTCACACACAAGAACGAACTAAACAACAGCGAATTAACTAGAACAATCCCGCTGGCTAGCGGGTCTAAATTTAGAAAAAATATTTTGACGCGCCAGGTTTGTCTTTATTTTTAGTTCTGTAAAGCTGTAGATAATTTAGGATGTGTAGACAATGAAAATAAATAAAATGGTTTTGAAAAAGGTAACTTCAACACCGAATTATTATTGTAATAGTTCACACAGAAAAGGCGAAACCTTGAGAAATAAGGTAAAAGAACATCGATAGATTACACACAAATACATAAAACTATAAGAAAAGTGATAAAAGAAAATAAAAGAAAGAGCCAAGAAATAAATAGATAAGAAATAAAATAAAAATAAAATAAGGAATATGAACGGCATTGAAACTAACGTAAAAGAAGATATTATAAATATCACACAATTATTCTATACCAAACAAAATGGGAACCACCGGACTATAGGGAACTATCGACCTATAACACTCCTCAATGTAATTTATAAGTTATTCAAGAAAATATTAACAGATAGATTAACAACAAAATTTGACGAATATCAATCAAAAGAACAAGCAGAACAGTACAGTTGACACAAATCCAACATGCAAATTTAAAATCTCTTTTTTTATTAATATATGTGATCCTGCTCAAGACATTTTTGTGAAATTTGGTACCTACTTTTTATTCATTCATCTTAAACGAAATTTCTTTAGACAATTTGAAGCCACTACGCGAAGAATTAATACCTATATCCAGTACATCGAATGAGCAGTAGAAAACAATTGAAAACCTGTTCTTTATGTTATAATAGGTACTAAACGAAAAAAAAAGGCTTTTTAAAATCAATGAATTATATACGAAGTAACTGGAACGGCCACGGCTATACATTACGTATACGGGATACTGAGGCAAAAATTTTAAGAGTTTTTTTAGAGAGTTACAAGTAGTGTAACCTTGTATTGTTGGTATTTTGTGAACTTCATACTTCAAGAAGATTGTTATTTTAGGCCAGTTAAATTGCACTTTGAGAGAAAAAAATTATTAACAGGACCTGAAGCATTAAAGATTGTAGAACGGCGAAAAACAAAGTTAAAAAAAAAATGCATGAGCAGGGGAATTGCGGGTTAGTTTTGGGGGTAAAAAGGGGCAAGGAATCGTATTATTGCGATTTCCGGTAAATGTTGACTTCGTAGAAAAAGTGACATACACAGGGTGTCCCAACTAAAAGGTAACAGACGTCTTTTTGGGTATTTTTCGTGCGAATTTGGACAAACGCTCGGACACGTCGATTTTGTGTACGAGGGGGACACTTGTTGGCTATCTTGAAATTTTTGCAGCACGCACCATCTTCGAGGGGTATACTTTACCCCTATATTTTGAATAGGGAAACTGGGTCTAGTGATACCTTGTTTTGAAGGCGTCTTGAATGTCTTTACAACCATGTAAAAACTTCAAAAATCTATCCATTAGTTTTTGAGATAATTGCTTTCAAACTTTTAAACTTAACATGGACTGATAAAATAAAAATTTAAGCAGAATTTTATATTTTTCGGATTTAATTTTTATTTTATTCCATGTAAAATTTAAAAGCAAATATCTCAATAACCTATGGATTTTCAAAATTTTTACATGGTTATAAAGATATTCAAGAGAGCTTCAAAACAAGGTACCACTAGACCCACTTTCCCTATTCAAAATATAGGGGTAAAGTATACCCCTCGAAGATGGTGCGTGCCACAAAAATTTCAAGATAGCCAAAGAGTGTCCCCCTCGCAAACAAAATCGACGTGTTCGAGCGTTTCTGCAAATTCGCACGAAAAATACCCAAAAACACCTCTGTTACCTTTTAGTTGGAACACCCTGTATAACAGTCATAGGTCATCAAAATATCTAAAACTTTTGTTAAAGAAATTTTTTACATAACCTCTAAATGTTCGAGAAAAATGAAAAAAACCGTATTTTTTTTTTGTGCAAAAAATAATGTCAGTTTAACAAAACTAGGCGAGAGTAGAGCTCTTCAGGTGCTAAATATCTACAATATTTTGCAAACAAAAAAATTAAGATGTTTCTAAGAGATTTGTTTTTTTCGCTCAAAAACACTTTTTTATGATATTTAGTACAGGGTGTTCAATTTAAAAAACCACCGACTTGTCAAATTTTGACAATTAGAATTTGTTTTTACATTCCGACCCTAAAATTTTTAAACCACATAAAAAATTATGAAACTTTTGTATTTATTATATTTTGATAGCTAGTCAAATAAACGTTTTAGATATGGTCTAAAAGTATACGGAAAATAATATAAAATTTACATAACTAAATAATACTAAACTAGTCTTGGGTCTTTTTGGTGAAATCTCAGCTTCTTCTTCTTCGTCGTGGTCTAAATCTCGGTCACATTGGGCTTCTCTATCTTCAAAATTTTCTTCTATATAACTTGACTCCTCGGGTAACTGAGTGTCTGTATTTGGACAAAGGTCTCGCCGTTCATTTGAGATATCAAATTCATCAAAATCTTTTGAAATTTTTGCAACGTCTGAACCATGACATTTTGTACATAAATCTGTGCATTGCAATCCATGTTTTCGGCACCCGCATCGACTCTCACAATTGGTTACCCAGCAGCCAGATATTGATTTTAATACATCAGGAATTACTAGGTCTTCAGTAAAGCGAGGCATAAGTATTTTTGAATTATTTCCAATCACTTCTTTCCAGCCTCACTTGGTTGGAGTAAGATTGGTTCCAAGCCACGCTTGAATCTGAAAGTACCTATGCTCTATAAGAGTGTTGTGTTGTTAAATAAAATTAGAGATAGACATACCAAGTGATTCAGTTTCAATTATAATGTTCTTATTTGCTTTTATTTTGTTTTTACTTAAAATGCGTGTTTACGCCTAGTTTTTACTATGCTGCTTGGCGTGCGGAAAAATTACACGTTTCAAATTAAAATGCATACAAAAAATGGACGTTTTCCGCACGCTGCCAGAAAAACTGTTATTCAAAATGAAATAAAAAAAAATTGTCAAAATTTTTTGTTAGTTTTTAAATAAATAATTTTTTTAATTTCTTTAAAAGGTATATCTCAATGTCAAAAACTGAGTATAAGTACACGATAGTATACGATAATTTTATAAATGTTTTTGAGCGGAAAAACAAATATCTTAGAAACTTCAAAATTTTTTTGCTTGTAAAATATTGTGGATATAAAACACCCAAAAAGTTCTACTCGTACCAAGTTTTGTTAAACAGATATTATTTTTGTAAAAAAAACAAAAAATATTACGGTTTTTTAAATTTTTCTCGAATATTTTGAGGTTATGTAAAAAATGAAATTTACAAAAGTTTTAGACATTTTTATGGCCTATAACTTTTCTTACTTTTTTCTCCAAGGTCAACTTTCGCCGTAAATAGCAATATTACGATTCCCTGTCCCTTTTTACCCCCCAAAACCTAACCCACTCACGGATTTTTTTTTAACTTCGTTTTTCACCGCAATTTCCATTGCTTTAAGTCCTGTTAGTAAATATATATTTTTTTGTGTGTGTCTGTCAGTATATTATTGAAATTTTTTTTGTTGAACAAAAATAAAAAATGGGAACACGATGTGTTGCTTGTAAAAATGAGTTTTATAGGAGTGAAAAGTCGTTTTCTTTTTTGAAGTAAGTAGCTTTGATTATTTAAAAAACTTTGTTTGTACCTAATCGCAGTATATATCCTGTTATAAATTAAAAATTAAACGTCCGCGAACTTTCAAAACAACAGAATATCATCGGAGAGTAAAATTGAAAAAGGAAAGGTAGCAGCTATATATATATATATATTTATCGGTTTCACAACGTTCTAGGTCTTCCGATACCCAATCTCCACTCGTTTCTGTTTGCCCATAATTCATCATCTAGGCTTCTTATTCTTATTTTACTGTCTATTCCTTCTCTCCAGCTTCTCCTTGGCCGTTCTCGTTTTCTTCGGCCAGGTTTCCATTGTAGTATTTGTTTAGGTAGTCTTTCATCATTCATTCTTTGTACATGTCCGTACCACACCAGTTGTTTTGTTCTTATATCATACACTAAAGTACGTTCACCCACTGTCATAATGTCTCTTATTCTTTGATTTGTAACTCTTTCTCTTTTTGATTTCCCTGCTGCTCTTCTCCAATAGTCCATCTCCGTAGCGGAAAGCATTTTTTCTATTCTATCCTTGATTGGCCATACTTCTGAGCCGTATGTAATAATACTTTTTACAATGGTGTTATATATAAGCTTTTTGTTATGTTTTGATATACTTTGGTCTCAAATTATTCCATTTAATAAAGTTATTGCTTTTCTTCCTTGTACGTTTCGATCTTTTATAGCTTTGTTTAGTGTTCCGTCAGCTGTATTTATAACTGGATAGGCCTTTACATATATGCAAAGTGAGGCAAAAATATTGCGCAGGAGCTGCTACCTTTTTTTTTCCTTTTTTTCTTTTTTTTTTTAATTAAAAAAAAAGGTACCAGCTCCTGCGCAATATTTCTGCCTCACTTTGCATATATGTAAAGGCCTATCCAGTTATATATATAGAGATCATTGTTATATGAATTTTCAACGTTTTGCCATTTTGGTCTTATGGGTTTCCCTATACTAAAAATCGCTAAATGACGTTTTTTGGAATCTCAACTCACTCAGTGGTTTTTTTGTATCTCTATAACGCCACAATACTGCAAGTCGGTGCTTTTTTTAATAAACTGTATAGTTTGTAAAATATGAATTTTCAAAGTTTTGCCATTTTGGTCTTATGGGTTTCCCTATACTAAAAATGGCTAAATTACGTTTTTTGGAATCTCAACTCAATCAGTGGTTTTTTCGTATCTGTATGAAGCCACAATACTGCAACTTGGTGCTTTTTTTAAATAAACTGTATAGTTTGTAAAATATGAATTTTCAAAGTTTTGCCATTTTGGTCTTATGGGTTTCCCTATACTAAAAATCGCCAAATGACGTTTTTTTGGAATCTCACCTCACTCAGTGGTTTTTTCATATCTGTATGACGCCACAATACTGCAACTCGGTGCTTTTTTTGATAAACTGTATAGTTTGTAAAATATGAATTTTCAAAATTTTGCCATTTTGGTCTTATGGGTTTGCCTATACTAAAAATCGCTAAATGACGTTTTTCAATCAGTGGTTTTTTCGTATCTGTATGACGCCACAATATTGCAACTCGGTGTTTTTTTTTTCATAAACTGTATAGTTTGTAAAATATGAATTTTCAAAGTTTTGCCATTTTGGTCTTATGGGTTTCCCCGAGGGGTAAACAGCGTGGGTATTTTGGTGTACAAATCTTGGGTATTAGGGGAATTGTTAGAGGAAATAGTGGGTATTAGAGGTATTATTAGGGTATTAGTAGGCATTAGTGGGTATTAGATGTAATAGCCGGGGCATTAGAGGAATTAGTCTGGGTAATAGCTGTATTAGAATTATAAAAGAACATACGATTTTTCAAACTTATTTCCCTATTTACCACAGAACAAGTCCAATGTAACCTGGTATCTGGTACCTTTCGACGCGTATCAATATGCTACAGTAGATTATGAGCATTTTTTATGGGAACCTCCATTATTAGTAGATACATATTAACGATTTGGCAACATTGCCTACACCTGTTGTGAAAAAAACCGCGTATCCAGTGGTAAACTTTATGTTTTTTTGTGGTGGCAGTGAAAAAAAATAAGGTAAGTTATGTTCAGTAGAAATGTCTGTGAGACTGATATTGTCTATATGATTCATTTTTCATAATACTTTTATTTAAGTTGGCAATCGGCTAAAGTAATAAAGCGAGCAATAAAGTTAGGTTATGTTAACTCCAATATTTTCAGGCAGCACCGAGTGCAGCACGATTGCTATTTTTTTTAAATGTTGCCAATAATAGTGTAATACAGATAGTAATATGATTTTTCAAATTCAGTTTTAAATTTTTCAAGGAGTCGAAATAAATTTTTGGTTTTTGACTGCCGTTCATTTTTACTTGTAAAGTCCTAAATGATGTGGAAGTATAGTATCGGCAAAAAATTTTAAAAAATTTTTATTGGCTAAATCGTCTTAAAATGGCCCAAAACGCGTAGAAAACCTATTTTCAGCAAAAAAGTTTTTTGAGTCTGTCGGTCTATAAGTCTGTCGGTGTGTCGGTCTGTTAGTTTACGCGATAACTTTTGAATGAATTGAGCTATCGACTTGAAATTTGGCACACAGGTAGAGCACCATAGGAGAATGGTTCGGATTGTATTTAAGCCAAATCAGCCCAGGGGTAGGGGGTAAGAGGTGGGTTGAACTGCCAAAAAAAATTTTTCAGTGTAAAATGCAATGAAGACGGTTTTCGGGGTCTGTTTTCACATGTAAATTTTTTATCAGGTTGTTCAAAAGCTGCATGACGTACTTAGCTTTGGGGATGGGGGTAAGAAGGGGTGGGGATTTGATGAGATGGAAAATATCGTGTAATATGTCGTTTTCGAGGTTTGCGGGTTCGGGGATCTCATTTCCATCAACTATACTCCAATTCAAAAAAATTGAGACAACATTTACTGAGAGTTTGACAAGTCTGACATTTAAATGTTATTTGTAATGTCACATTTGTCAAACAGTCAATAAAAAGTGTCTCAATTATTTTGAATGGGAGTATAACATTAAACATTTTTGATTATTTTGATGAAAGTTTCAAACTATTTTTCTTGTAAAATGGTTTTCTTGCAGTTTTATGAAATGACAGTTCGTTATGTGGCGTGTCCAAAAACTGTGTTGTTCGTGACAAATAGTTATGGTTATTAACCACTAACATAACCACAACTATAACGAAATTGACGTCTACATGTGCTGACCAAAAACACTCTAATAAATTTTTAACTGCGAAAAGTAGATTTTTTTTCAGAGATATTTGTGGGTATTAGTAGGCTCGATTAGGTATTAGTGGGTATAAGTGGGTATTACCCAACTAACATTTATAGTAGCGGCTACATGTTCTAAAGGCTTTGCTACTTTCTTATAGTAGAAATGTGGTGATCCCAACCAAAATTTGTTACTTTTTAGTTCTAACTACTATTTAGTATCAGGAAATAGTAGATGTTTCGTAAAAACGACCCTCTAAACTACTTCTTAGGATTGTTTCTTGATAGTCGATTCTGATAGTCTTCTCTGCCACAATAGGACGTTACTAAAGTTTTACTTTTTATTTAGTCGTTATTTCGTAGTCGCCCTGACTTTTATATCCTACTTAGTTACCACTAGAAAGTTAAGCTTCATTGGAGTCCCAAACAAGTGTATCAACAACTACATTATAACTTTAATTTTTACCACAAAAGTTTGTGTCATCATAGTAACATCTGATGTAACAATGTAGACAAAATAACTTTTTGGATCAACTTTAAAGCCGCAACTACTTTGACTTTTTTTTAATGTCGATCTTTTAAAGTAATCTCTCCTTCCTGTTTCTACTTTGAAAACGTAGACTTTTTGAAGTCGCATCTTGGTCGCACACATTCTTAACCCTACTTTTTGTGGCTCCTTTTATAATATGGGAATATTAGGAATAGTTTTGCAAATATTTTTTTAACTACCTTGAGCAGTCCAGTTTTTCGAGCTCATTGCTTGACCATTTTGCAAAACAATCAAAATGCAAAATATTTATCCAAAGTATCGAGTACCGCACACGGATTTTAAGAATTCCCTGGTCCATGCTTAATCTCCATCCATAATCTTTTACGCTACTTGTTGTTGGTATTCTATTCTTGTATTGTCTTTACGGTCGTTCGTGGCTTGTGCTGTGGCACCACCCTCTTGTGCCGCCAAAAAATTATCTAGAGGGGGCAGTGAGGCTCGATTTCCACCTATGTGTGCCCACCCTGATTCAAAAAATGTATCACACAACGGGACATAAATTGACTTATTTAAATGCTAGGTCACCTAATGAGATTTAAGCAATGTGGGCACACATAGGTGGAAACTGAGTTTTAACATGGGGGGGGGGGGGTTGTTTTTGAACCTATCTATCTAGTTATAAAACCTTATTTTTTTGCTCAGGTGTGTAATACCACATGCCTTGTATTTTTTATGTAATTCTCTGGAAGAAGGGAGGAACATGCCACCCCCCCCCCCTCTGGGACCTCCACTGACATGACCATTAAATAAAACAAAAGACATCATTTCTTTGGATGTACAGGGGTATTGTATTCTAAAGTGGTGGCAGGCCCTAGTGGACCTCGATGCATCACGACCACATGTGGGTCTCTACTGACTACAACAAAAAATGATTTAGGATTAACACATTGCCACATGTACAGGGGTATTCATTATGAATGTAACCCCCTCACTATCTTGTGGGGATAGTGGATCTCATGGGGATCGTGGGGGGTTACATTTATAATGGATGCCTGACACAGCTCAATGTGTAAGGAAAAAACTTATGTTCTTTATTTTAATTTCAGAGTAGGTAGGTAGCTAATAATAACATTTTGTCAAATTAAATTCAAACACTTTTTTGTTCTTTAGTTCAAACTAGGCCAGAGGTTTCTGTAAAAGTTCTCGGATTATCCTGTAAACCTATCTTCCCAAAATCTGCTGTATTCACATTTGTAGAGGTTTCCTCGTCTTTGAAAATGTGGATGCTGTAACAAAAAAAGGAAATTTTTATACATGGGGCTTCTGCGATGTGTTTGAAGATATAGTATTTAAAATATTTGCCTACAGATATCATTATTCTGAATAATGAAAGCCAATAAAAAGGGCGTATTCCCCATGGTTCATAGCTCTCTCCCTTACCTATTTTCCTTTGGTTTACGTGCCTTCATCATTTCTCTATGTAGATTGTACTTGATTGCAGATTATTTGCACTATAATAAACTTGAAGGCTTCGTTGTTTTGTGGCATCATTCATCAAAAAGCCATTTTAACAGAAGCACAGATTAGGTTGAATAAGATTAGTAAAAAACAGAAGACCAAATCCATTTTTTATTTGTTTATAAATCAAAACACTTTTTGAGGTCTGCCTATTACACTGACCCGAATTTTACTGACTTGGATATTACTGACCAACGATTTTTTATACTATTTCACGTCAGACTAAATTGTATAGGGTCGAAACAAATCATAACTAATAAATAAAAGCTTCTACCACTGCCATACAGTTACCTATTTATCTATTATTTAGTTACAGCTCAGGTTTATAGCAAAAATGCCTTTAATTATTAGATTCTACACCAACTACTACCACCTTCGCTTAGCTTCTATTACAAAAAACCAACTACTACCACGTTCGCTTAGATTCTACCCCTAAAAAAACAACTACTACCACCTTTGCTTAGCTTCTAACACCAACTTCTCCTAGCTTTCACCACAAAAAAATCAAGTGCTTCCACCTTCCCTTAGGTTCTACTACGGTAGGTGGTAGTAGTTGATTTTTTGATGGTAGAAGCTAAGCCTAAGCGAGGGTGGTAGAAGCTAAGTCAAGGTGGTTTTTGGGATAAAACTGAGTTGTAGTTAAGTGATGGGTCAGTAGAGCTGTTTAGAAGTGGTACTTCACTAACACCTGTTAACTTAAAAGTTAATATTTGTTTTTACCACAAACTAGGCGGTTTTTTATCGAAAATACGTTGGTCGTTAAAATGATGGTCAGTAAAATAGAAATTCCCTTTTGCTATGGCACTGTCTCTTTTCTTCTCAGTAAATTTACTCTGTGTCTCGCGCTCTCTCTTACACAACACATAAATCCGTATTGTCGTCTTGCCGTCGGTTGCTGCGTTTCCATGGCGTTTCAACCAGGTTTCAACTCAGTTTTATTATTTATGATTTATTTAATTTGGCAATAACGATTCATTACGCATTATGTAATATTTAATCTTTTTTTCTTTTGTAGGTAGGCAGTAGGTTAAGTTATAAATATTTACTTTTTTTCATCCAATTTTTCTCTATATGTTATTACCGTAATTAGTGATGTTTGTAAAGTATCCAATAAATAAATAAAAGTAAATTTTAAAAAGTTTTTATAATATACCAAAATATTTGGGTAAAAATCATGGAGGTGGAGAATTTCAATTGGAGAAGATTTTTTTAGTTAAAGCTGTAGTAAATTACAGTTTTCAAATTATTGTCAGATTGTTATACTTCAAACTCATCTGCACATTTCAGAAACATTTTTAATAAAAACGTCCCCAATTTAATTTTATTCTCTTTATACTCCAAAAATTACTTGGGGAACGCAACCATAACTCAATAAGGATAGTTCAAATGGGCACAAAATATATTAAAATCAATTAAATTTTCCAAACTTTATTTCAAACTCTAATTAGAATCAGTAAGGTTTATGAGTTCCTACATGGTTTACAATAAATTTTAAGTAAACGTTAATTTTACTTATTAAGAAAGTTGTCCGACTAGAAAGTCATCATTTGGGGAACAGATACATAAAATATTAAAATGTTTTTTATTGAAGGTGTCAGGTGTGGTACCAGGTCTTTCTATCGCATCGCAACTTCGAACAGTTTGTCAACGCTGAATTGATTGTTGGTATTAAATATTACATTAAAGCAGTAAACAAATTTTAATTGAATATATAAGTACATCAATTCAGCATAATTTGGGGAATGCTGTTGTACAATGTGCTTAGGTTAAAACGTTATATTTTTGTCATTGTTACAATAAAAAATCAAGGCGGACAAGGTATTAACGGGACGTCCTTTGTCCCATTTTTCAAACTTGGCACAAAATTTTAAGCTTTTAGCAATTTATCTCACATGAATTGTTTTATTTTAAGAAGTCAACTGCAACACAAAAATGATAAAACTATTTTTTAACATATGCTTGCGTACAAGTGCATATTACGGACATCATTATTAATGAGTGGCTCACAAACGTTCTTAAACTTTCCATATGTATTTTTATGTTTTTTTTTTCTGCTTTGTCCCATATTTTTGCTCCTTTTTTTATTTTAGTCCCGTTTTGACCCAAAACAGATCTGGCAACCCTACCTTAAAGCCTACCAATAAAAACTAAAAATTGACCTAGCATCTAACTTAACTAGGGTTGCCAAATTTAGATATTTGTTTTTCACGACAACAGAACCAAATTTCTGGGACATCTCTCTCTCTGGGTCTCTAGTACACGTATTGGTTCGGTTCGGTATTTGACTTTGGTATGTCAATTTTGAAAGATCAACTATTAGCCTGCAATGTGAATCTGTCAAAATACTGCAATAATAGGGACCTATTGCAATTTTGGCAGGCACAAATTGTGCCGGGCACTATATTGACAGTTTCGCATTACAAACTGATAGTTTATCTTTCAAAATTGATATACCAAAATCGAATTTATAAATACCAACGTTTATTTTCCATTAATAGTGGCGTCACTATTAAATCCGACTCGTATAATACACAAAGGCCTAACTTTGAAAGGACACAGCTGTTCTTATAATGATAAACTGTCAATATAGTGCCCGGCACAATTTGTGCCTGGCACTATTGCAATAGGTCCCTAATAGTGTTATTATGGCTTTATTCCAATAAGATTAAACCGAACTCAATTCGCATGAAAACGTAGCAATGACAACCAGGGAGCATTTTCGATCTATTTATACCACTTGTATTAGTTGCACTTAAGTCACAACTTAAAATTCTGCTTACAAGTCGTACTTTGCTAAGAATTTATTATAAACGATACTTGCTTTAATTGATTATAAATTATAACAAATTCACAATAATTTAAGGAGCCACAAAAAGTAAGGTTAACATTAGTCGCGCCCAACAGGCGACTTTAAGATGTTTACGTTTTTAAAGTAGAAATAGGAAGTAGTCTCCACTTTGAAGGATTGACATAAAACCAAAATCAAAGTTTTTGTGACTTTTAGGTTGTCCTCAAAAGTAATTTTCCCTACATTATTACATCAGATATTACTATGATGACCCAAACCTATGTAGTAAAATATAAAGTTATAAGGTAGTTGTCGGATACACCCGTTTGCGACTTCAATTAAGCCCAACTTTGTAGTGGTAATTAAGTAACATATAAATGTCGGGGTGACTACGAATTAACGACTAAAAAGAAAGTAAAACTTTGGCAACGTGCTATTGTGGTAGATCAGACTATCAGATTAGACTATCAAGAAACAATCCTATCAGGTAGTTTAAAGGGTCGTTTTTACGAAACTTCTACTTTTTCGTGATACTAAACAGTAGGCAGAACTAAAAAGTAACGAATTTTGGTTGAGATCACCACATTTCTACCATAAGAAAGTAGGAAAGCCTTTGGAGCATGTAGCCGCTACTATAATTGTTAGTTGGGATTAGTTTAACAAATTCGGGTATTAGAGGTAAAATGAGGTATTAGTGTACACAATTTTGGAGAGCGGTTTACGGTTTCCCTATACTAAAAATCGCTAAATTAGGTTTTTTGGAATCTCAACTCACTTAGTGCTTTTTTCGTATCTGTATGACGCCACAATACTGCAACTCGGTGCTTTTTTTGATTAACTGTATAGTTTGTAAAATATGAATTTTCAAAGTTTTGCCATTTTGGTCTTTATGGGTTTCCCTATACTAAAAATCGCTAAATGACGTTTTTTGGAATCTCAACTCACTCAGTAGTTTTTTTTGTATCTGTATGACGCCACAATACTGCAACTCGGTGCTTTCTTTGATAAACTGTATAGTTTGTGTAAAATATGAATTTTGCCATTTTGGTCTTATGGGTTCTAAACTAAAAATCTCAACTCACTCAGTGGTTTTTTCGTATCTGTATGACGCCACAATACTGCAACATGGTGCTTTTTTTGACAAACTGTATAGTTTGTAAAATATGAATTTTCAAAGTTTTGCCATTTGGGTCTTATGGGTTTACCTATACTTTCTTTTGAGCGGAAAAACAAATATCTTCAAGTTTTGCCATTTTGGTCTTATGGGTTTCCCTATACTAAAAATGGCTAAATGACGTTTTTTGGAATCTCAACTCAATTAGTGGGTTTTTCGTATCTGTATGATGCCGCAATACTGCAACTCGGTGCTTTTTTTGATAAATTGTATAGTTTGTAAAATATGAATTTTCAAAGTTTTGCCATTTTGGTCTTATGTTTTTACCTGTAATTTTTTTTGAGCGGAAAAACAAATATCTTAGAAACTTCAAAGTTTTGCCATTTTGGTCTTATGGGTTTCCCTATACTAAAAATCGCTAAATGACGTTTTTTGGTTTCTCAACTCACTCAGTGGTTTTTTCGTATCTGTATGACGCCACAATACTGCAACTCGGTGCTTTTTTTGATAAATTGTATAGTTTGTAAAATATGAATTTTCAAAGTTTTGCCATTTTGGTCTTATGTTTTTACCTGTACTTTTTTTTGAGCGGAAAAACAAATATCTTAGAAACTTCAAAGTTTTGCCATTTTGGTCTTATGGGTTTCCCTATACTAAAAATCGCTAAATGACGTTTTTTGGAATCTCAACTCACTCAGTGTTTTTTTCGTATCTGTATGACGCCACAATACTGCAACTCGGTGCTTTTTTTGATAAACTGTATAGTTTGTAAAATATGAATTTTTAAAGTTCTGCCAGTTTGGTCTTATGGGTTTCCCTATACTAAAAATCACTAAATGACGTTTTTTGGAATATCAACTCATTCAGTGGTTTTTCGTATCTGTATGACGCCACAATACTGCAACTCGGTGCTTTTTTTGATAAACTGCATACAGTCGAACCTCTATAACTCGAACTTAAGAAGGGACAACCAAAACAGTTCGAGTTATAGAGGTTCGACTTAGAGAGGTTCGACTGTAGTTTGTAAAATATGAATTTTCAAAGTTTTGCCATTTTGGTCTTATGGGCTTCTCTATACTTTTTTTTGAGTGGAAAACAAATATCTTAGAAACTTAAAAATTTTTTTCTTTGTTAAATATTGTGAATGAACCAAGTTTTGTTAAACTGGCATTATTTTTTCAAAAAAAAACAAAAAATACGGTTTTTTAAATTTTTCTCGAATTTTTATTGTTCTATAACTTTTCTGTATGGAACTTTTTTCTCCAACGTCAACTTTCGCCGTAAATCGCAATATTACGATTCCCTGTCCCTTTTTACCCCCCAAAACCTAACCCGCAACGCCCATGCTCACGCATTTATTTTTTTTTTAACTTCGTTTTTCACCGCTCTACAATTTCCAATGCTTTAAGTCCTATTAGTAAATATATTTTTTTTAATCTTAAAATATGGTTATTCTACTGGCCTATTTGTGATTTGTCATTAAAGTGTATGTCAGTACATTATTGAAATTGTTTTTGTTGAACAAAAATAAAAAATGAGAAAACGATGTGTTGCTTGTAAAAACGAGTTTTATAGGAGTGAAAAGTAAGTAGCTTTGATTATTTAAAAAACTTTGTACCTAATCGCAGTATATATCCAGTAATAAATTAAAAATCAAACGTCCGCGAACTTTCAAAACCACAGAATATCATCAGAGAGTAAAATTGAAAAAGGAAAGGTAGCAGCTTGCTCTCTCTACAAAAAATATCAATATTTTTTTCAGTTATATATATGTATATATAGAGATCATTCTTGAAAATTCTCTACTTTTTTGTATTTTATCTAAACCTTTGGGAGATTTTATTATTGCATTTTTGTGAATGACTTGCCACTGTGTCAGTAAAACTATACAACGTAAGAATTCCCTAAAAAACTAGAACATCTATTTTTGTCCTTGAAAAAATATGTAATGAGTAGGTCTTAGAATAGAGGTTGATCATTGATTCTACCTACTTATTCATTAAAAACTATATTGATTCATCAATCGGATATGATTTTAAAGTGACTCTAGAGTGAAGTATTTCCAATTTTAATATAACAAAGACTTTTTTACTGCCTAAAAATGTAAAAACTAAAAAAATACACTATATCAGCTTTGAAAACAGTTTTTGTGTTCTACTATAATCCAAAACCCTAATATTGATGTGATGCTCTCTTAAAAAGTTTGCTTTTTACAGTATTGTACACTATTTTAATTAATTAAAATCAGTTCAGCGGTTTAGGCGCAATCGTGGGCCGTACAGATACACACACACTCACACACAGACAGACGTCACGACGATATTGCCAAGATTAGTCACAATAGACCCAAATACAAGGGGTGATCAGCTGAACCAAATTGTAGTGTATTGTAGCGTCCTGTATAGTGTCCTGTGGAGTCCTGTAGATAATTTTTGTACAACCACTGTACACATTTTCGGTGTCATCTCAATACCTTCTCCAACCATTGCTGGGCGGGCTAATACTTTCCTAAATAAGAGACATTTTTTTAAAGTAGCATTTAATCGAAAATTAAATGAAATGCACTTACTGGTAAATTGGATCTGTCTCCATGGTCTCTCCTATGTTGGGGAGGCTGTTTGTCATTTTTTCTAGATGTCGAACCAGGGAACTGTTTATTAGACTTACGACCATCTCCTGACATTGCCTCTGCACTTCCCTACAAATTAAAATTAATCCTTCTATCAGTCTTAACAATAATTAACTACTGAGATTTATTAGTTTGTTTATAATATAATTTAAATGAAGCGTAATTTTCTTGATTCGTAAAATTGTCGAAAATAATGAAGTCAAAAATAATTTAGATGAAGCGTAATTTCGTCGATCCGTAAAAATGTCGAAACTTAATAGCATCGAAAGGGAAGTAGTAGATATATATGTTATATTAAAAATATGCGTAGGTGTATTTACTTAATGCGTAGTTTCTAGAATAAGTTAAGACGTAATACCATAATTGCACAATATTGCTATTGTTTTCAAGATCATATAAAAGTCATTTGATAAACATGTTTACTTCCATATTCTTCGGGAACCCACGCGAAGCTGTGTCAGCACTCTTGTAACTATAAGTAGGCTAGCAGGTAAACAACGTTTTTTAGGTTTGACTTAGCATCTAAACGGTTCACATCTAACTTTAAAGTTGTCTTATTTGTAAAAGTGACTAAATAAAATAAAGTTATTTTTTAAAAAAGAGTTTTATTAAGCTCGCATCTAAAATTGGCGCAGTCGTGCGGATTTTTTGAACACGTCGTACTCTAAAGTCGCGTGGTGAAGTTCTAACTTCTTTACGAAAAATAAAGGACATACGTGCTAAAAAAAGTGCTAAAAATCAAGAACATTGTATAAAAAACTGGTCTCCAGTCTCCATTCGTGGATATACATCGTTCCTGAACAGAAGTGACTCGAAGAAAATAAAAGAAGAAAAATACCAGTATAAACTGAACAAAGTAAACGAAACATTCAACACTGAAGACTTAAATTGTTGTGTGTGAGCAAGGAGTTGAACCCAGCCTTTGGAAGTGGCTACGAATTTTCTATTGGAACTTCGTGAGACGCCCGGAATTGAACCCAGCTTCTGAGGGTTGCTGCGCAACAAAGTCCTTCAGCAGATTGAATCAAATAAGAAAAAAGAAGAAAGAAGAAGAAACAAATGAAGACAACACTTTCTATGTAAGCAACTTTATTATTATTTCCTTTAATTATTGTTATTTTTTGAACTTGCTGTCAACCTCCGTGTGTGTACACGTAAAACTATTATTTAATTTTATAAATAATTAAGTTTCAATTTAAAACATCTTATTTTATATTTATTAAGTTTTAAAAATACTTTAAAAATGTCAAATCCAGATAATATTAATCAAAATCAAGCTCCAACAACAACAACAATTGAACCTTATAAACTTTCCGAAATATTTTCGTTACTACCAGAATATGATGGTAACCCTATTAATCTTAATACCTTTATAAATGCGTGCGATCTGGCGTACCAAATGTGTGTTCCAACACAAAGATCATTTTTAATTGTCGAAATTAAAAATCAATTACGCGGAGAAGCCTCTAGATTAATTAACTCGCCAGACTTAGATACATGGGCACAAATTAAACGAATGCTTCTTGCCCATTACGCGGATCAAAGAGATTTGTCAGCTTTGACTCAAGATCTCCAAAAATTATTTCAATTACCAAACGAAAGTCCTTTAATTTTTATTTCAAGACTTCAAGTCCATATTGCTAAAATAAATGCTGCAATTAATAAACAGGACTTAACAAATATTGAAAAACAAGCTCAAGGTACACTAATCGAAACAATGATTTTAAATACTTTATTAACAGGCTTAGATAAAGACTTAAGTTTAGTCGTAAGAGCAAGTAAACCTGCAACATTTTTAGAAGCAGTTTCTTGTGTTAAATCTGAACTTCAATTTGAATATTTTCAAAAACAAAGACTTCATAAATTGCAATTTTCTCAAAAATTAAAACCTAGTCAACAAAAAATTTGTTCTTTTTGCAAAAGATCGGGACATTTAATACATGAGTGTAGAACGAAACAAAATAGTAGAACTATTCAAAATTACATACCAAACTTTAATCCGACTTTACCTTCCACGTCAAATTATAGACAAACTCAAACTTTCACCCCAAATTATAGACAAAATCAACCTTCCACGTCAAATTTTAAACAAAACCAACCTTCCACGTCAAACTATCGACCAAATCAATCACCAACATCTAACAATTATAGACCAAATAATCAAGGAAATTATTTTAGGTCTCAATCAAATAATAATCCTCAATCAAACAATAATCAAAGATCAAATTTTCAAAATAAACCTATGCATTTTATGGAAAATGTAGAAAATGGAACTCAAGATTTTGAAGATACTTATTATCAAAATCAAACTAATGATTTTTCTAATGATCAAAATCTTTATGATAATAATTTTGAACAATATGAAGATGTTTCTTTTGAACAAGAATATGAATCTAATGATGAACAAAATGTAAATTTTCGAAGACAAGCCTCGGAAATCGATCAAACGTTAATAAATTTTCAAACTATGTCAATACAGAACGAACACGATCAAGCGAACCAAACTCAAAACAAGTTCATGTAAAACATCAAATTTTAACTTTTTCAAGTAATTTTTATTATTTTACAGACATTACACAAAAATTTAAAATTTTAGTTGATACAGGTGCTAGTTGTTCTGTTTTTAAACCAAAAACATGTGAGCAATATTTACAAAGATTTCCTGAAAATGTAACTGTCAAAGGCATTTCAAATGAACCAATTTCAATTAACGAATCAGTTTTAATTCCTTTTACTTTGAAAGATCCTTTTAAAGTACTAGTTTGTGATCTTGACATAGGATTTGATGGACTAGTAGGATCAGATTTTTTAAAACATTATAATTGCATTATTGACTATCAAAATAATAAATTGATTACCAATTTTAAAACAGTTCCTTTATATAGAACTAACCCAGAACAAAAAGACTTTACTGTAAATAATGAACCAATAAAAAATATAATACAAATAGAAGGAAGAACAGAAAGAGCTTTTAAATTAAAAACAGATAAATTAAAAAATACAGAAGTTATTTTACTAGCTCAACAAAAAGACAAATGTTACATTCCTAATTGCATTGTTAAAATAAATGAAAAAGGAGAATTTTGTACAACAATTATTAATGCCTATGCAACTACTAAAACGATAAATTTTGATAATTTTGAATTTGAAAATTTACCTAGCAACTCAAAAACAACTGAAGTATGTTTTAATCTAAAAGAAAATAAACCAATAATAAGAGAACATGTAATACCAAAGCAATTAAGATTAGATCACTTAAATGACGAAGAAAAAGAAATCATAACATCACTTTGTCTAGATTTTTCGGATATATTTTACTTAGAAGGAGATAATTTAACTTTTACAAGCGAAATTAAACACTCCATTCACACCAAAGAAACCAAACCAATTTTTACAAAGTCCTATCGATATCCTCAAGTACATAAACAGGAAGTAAAAAGTCAAGTTTTAAAAATGTTAGAACAAGGAATAATTCAACATTCTGTTTCTCCATGGTCCTCTCCAGTATGGGTAGTACCAAAGAAATTAGATGCTTCAGGGAAACAAAAGTGGAGAGTTGTAATTGATTACAGAAAGTTAAATGAAGTTACAATTGATGATAAATATCCTTTGCCAATGATATCAGATTTACTTGATCAATTAGGACATTGTGAATACTTTTCAACTTTAGATCTTGCATCAGGATTCCACCAAATTGAGGTAGATCCTAAAGATACTCAAAAAACAGCTTTTTCAGTTGAAAACGGTCATTATGAATACATTCGAATGCCGTTTGGACTTAAAAATGCTCCATCAACATTTCAAAGAGTTATGGACAATATTTTACTTGGTATCCAAAACGAAAGATGTTTGGTATACATGGACGATATTACTATTTATTCAGATACAATTAATGAACATGTCAAAAGACTAAAAGAAGTTTTTTCTAGATTAAGAAAAGCAAATTTAAAGATTCAACCAGATAAGTGTGAATTCCTACGAAAAGAGGTTGCATATCTAGGTCACATAATAACAGATAAAGGTGTAAAACCTAATCCAAATAAAATTTCAGCTTTGAAAAATTTTCCAGAACCCAAAAATCAAAGAGAAATTAAAGGTTTCCTAGGATTAGCAGGATATTATCGACGATTTATCCAAGATTTTGCCAAAATTTCTAAACCATTAACTAAATTATTACAAAAAGATCAACCATTTGTTTTTGACGCAACTTGTAAAGAATCTTTTGAAAAATTAAAAAATATTTTGACAACCAGTCCAATTTTGATTTATCCTAATTTTAATGAACTTTTTCTTTTAACAACTGATGCCAGTGGTTATTCAATAGGATCTGTGTTATCTCAAGGACCAATAGGAAAAGATTTGCCTATTGCATATGCCTCAAGAACTTTAAATAATACGGAACAAAAATATTCTGTCATTGAAAGAGAACTTTTAGCCATTGTATGGTCAGTCAAACATTTCAGACCATATTTATACGGAAGAAAATTTAAATTAATCACGGACCATCGTCCTTTAACTTGGTTATTCTCAATTAAAGATCCTGGAAGTCGTTTAGCCAGATGGAGATTAAAACTGGAAGAATATGATTATGAAATAATCTATAAACCAGGAAAAATTAACAAAAATGCAGATGCCCTTTCTAGAATAAGAATTGAAGAAAACATAAACAAAATACATCACTCAGTAATGTTTCAAAAGCAAATTAATGAAGAAAATATTAAAATTTTATATGGAAACTTATTTGATGCACCTCAAAATTTTTCATTAGCACATTGTGTATCAAAAGATTTAAAAATGGAAAAGGGAATTGCAAAAGAATTCAAAGAAAGATTTGATAATGTAGATTATTTAAAAGAACAAAATAAACAAATTGGTGAAATAGCAACTTTACAACTATCCAATAGAACTATTTACTATTTAGTTACAAAAGAATTATACTATCAAAAGCCAACATATGATACAATTTATCAAATTTTGCAAAACCTAAAAAATATTCTTCTGCAAAATAACGAGAAATATTTAGCTATACCCAAAATAGCATGTGGTTTAGACTCACTCGATTGGAACATTATATTGGCAATGATTAAATCAACTTTTCAATCAACTGATATACAAATAAATATTTATATTTTACCAGATAAAAGATCTGCTTTAATTAATGCCCTTACAGAAGATGAAAATTCCAATGAATCAGAAAATATAGTTGAAGATGAACTAGCTTTAATGTCTCCTCAAACTTTGGAAAATGAATTTAAGAGATTTCACAATTTATATCAAACAACATCATTAATTGATTATTCAAAGATTAGATATACAAATGATCAACTATTGGATAAAAAACACAAAAATATTATAACCATTTTTCAACAAGATAACTTAAAAGAAAAACATCATACTATAATAAGTGACATATTAGATGAAGAACTTAACTTTGATTTAAATAAAATTAATATTTGTTCTTCAAAAACAGTTAATAAACGAAAGTATTTTATAATTCCAGTACCGTATGTTGAGGAAGAAGCCAATTTAACTCTTTTCAAAATTTTATGTAGATGTCAAAATGACATTGATATCTCCAAAACATTCTATGTTGAAAATAATGTAGATTTACCAATTTTAGAAATGCTCTGTTTTGTCTTTGCTGAAAAAGATTTAAATTTAGTAATTTGTCAAGATATAGTTACTGAGCCAGTAGAAGATCAAAGACAAATAATAATTGATCAATATCATTCCGGAAAAAAGAATTTTCATAGGGGAATTAATGAAACAATTAGGAGAATTAAAGAAAAATATAATTGGAAAAATTTAACCAAAGATGTTGAAAAATTTATAAACCAATGTGAAATATGTCAAAGAAATAAAATTTTAAGAAAAAATTTGGACAATCCACTTGTGATTACTGAAACTCCAAAAACACCATTTGAAAGAATTAATCTAGATATTTTAGAAATTCCAGAAAGAAATTTGGTTTTAACAATAAGAGACGAATTGACAAAATTCATTCAAGCTTATCCATTAAATGATAAAACTGCAAAATCAATTGTTAATACACTATTATTATTTTTTCAACATTATGGAACTCCTTTAAGAATCCATACGGATTTAGGTAGAGAATTTAATAGTCAGCTTTTAAAAGACTTGTGTAAGATGTACGATATCAAACTAACTTTTTCAAGTACAGGACATCCACAATCAAATGGAAGTTTAGAAAGATTTCATGCAACATTATTAGAAATGATCAGAGTTTGTAAAACAGAAAGTCCTGAAGAACATCCACTACAATTGTTACCATTTACTGTCATTTGTTATAACAATTCAACATGTAAAACTCATGGATTTACACCGTACGAGTTAGTTTTTGGACATACAGCAGCAAGACCTCCAGAAACTCTTTACAATGAAGAAGAACTTATTTGCAAATATATCAGAGATTTAAATGCAAGGATCAAACATTATTATCGTATAGCTAGATCAAGAACAAAACTGTCAAAACAAAAAGCTAAAGAAAGATTCGATAAACACGTAACTCCAAATTATGAATTTAAAGTAGGCGATAGAGTTTTCGTGAAAGAAACTCAAATTACTGGAAAATTATCACCAAAATTTAATGGACCTTTTGAAATTAGAGCAATTTCAAATAATTCTGCAACTGTTTATAATCCAATAACTAAACAAATTTCAAAATATAATTTTGATCTTTTAAAACCTTGTCATAAACCCGATTCAGACTCTGATTCTGACTGAAACTTTTCCTTGTTTCAGATTACTCGTTTTCCTTATCGGATGGGGAAAAGGACAATACAAGATCGATGAAATAAATAATACCGTAGGTGTTTATTTTCATAAAGAACTTAGTATAAAGGTATCAAATGATAAATGGACCTTATTAGTTTATAAAGATATTAAAGCTTTGCAAGATGCTTTTATTAGTAATAATGTTATTTTAGATAGCTTACGCTTAATGCTTCATCAATCAACTGGAAATATTAAAATGATCCACTTAGATATAAGACCACACGTGTCACTTTTATTTCAAATTTCCAATGATATAACCAATAAATTTAATGAAATCTATTCAGACATGCCTTACACACCAAGACGTAAAAGAGGTTTAATAAACGCTCTCGGTACTGTTTGGAAGTATATAACGGGAAATTTAGATGCAGCTGACGGTCAATATTATGAAAATTGTATCAATAAAATTGAAAAAGATGATAAAGAATTGGAAAACTTAATGAAAAATCAAATAAGTGTTACTACGTCAGTAATAAAACAATTTAATGCAACTTTGCGCAAACTTCAAATTGATGAAGAAACTTTCAACTCCAATATAATTGAAATTTCAAAATCAATACATCAGATTCATGATGAAATCGAACTTCTTAATCTTAAATTTTATTTTATTAATCTTTGTGAACAATTATTGGAATCATACACTTATATTCAATCTCAAATAACGGATGTATTAGATTCAATTTCTTTTGCCAGATTAAAAATTATTCATACAAGTATTATCCTTCCTAATGATTTAACTAATGCTTTAAAACAAATTGCCCAAAATTTACATACAAATAATTTACCGGTAGCACCCATGGACGATAGAATTGCAACATACTTAGATATTATTGATTTGAATGCTTATATTACAAATGAAAGACTTGTTTTTGTCTTGGACATACCATTGGTTCGACCAGAATGGTATTCCGTTTTCCGATTGTACCCAATACCAATTTATGATAATCGAACTATGTTACATCATATTTTGCCTGTTAGTAAGAAATATATTGCTAAAGATAACGATGATGATTTCTATTTGTCTTTATCAGAAATTGACACTTGTAGGGATTTGGGCTATAAAATGAAAATTTGTAAAAATTTATATCCTCTTCCGATTGATAGCAATTCAATTTGTGAAGCTCAGTTATTAAGAACTCAAAAATTGTTAACATTTCCAAAAACCTGTGAGTTAGTTTTGATTTTAGCAGAAGATTATAATATTCAAATTTTACAAAATAATGTTTGGCTAATAAGTGTAACAAATCAACTTCCAATTACAATAAAATGTAACACTGATACTATTTCGAAAATTGTAACAAAAAATGTAATTTTGTCTTTAAAACCATATTGTTCAGCTTTTGTAGGATCAACTAAAATCCAAGCCAATCAATTACAAACACTTGATTTAAGTTATAATTATTCAAATTTTATTCAAATTCCTTTCAATTGTTGTGAAAAATATCCAGAAAAACTTAGAAATCTTCCTAGATTAAAACCTTTAAAAATAACAAAACTAAATTTGGAAGATTTGGAAATTGCTAAACATAAATTAGATCAATATGCAAATGAATTGGATGATTTAATCAATGAACCTGAAATTGAAAAATATCATTCATGGCTTACATATCTTGTATTGGCTTTGATTATGGTTTTGGTTTTAATTTACTTTTATTGTAAATGTAAAAATCGAAGAGCTAAAAATGTACGTATAGGCATCGAAAATAATACTGATAACAATGATTTTCCACCATCACCAAATATATCAAGTTTATCAAGTTTAGGCAAAAGATTTTCAATAACTAGGCGTAGGCCATCAATAAGGCTTACAGAGCCAATCGAAGAAGATATTGAATTAAATACTAATGTTTTAAGAAAATCTTATGTTTAATTGTATTTTGTAATTTTAGGAATTTTAAATTTTGTTAGTAAAAGTTACTGCATTGTATAGCACTAACTTTTTAAATTGCGAGGGAGTTGTTATATTAAAAATATGCGTAGGTGTATTTACTTAATGCGTAGTTTCTAGAATAAGTTAAGACGTAATACCATAATTGCACAATATTGCTATTGTTTTCAAGATCATATAAAAGTCATTTGATAAACATGTTTACTTCCATATTCTTCGGGAACCCACGCGAAGCTGTGTCAGCACTCTTGTAACTATAAGTAGGCTAGCAGGTAAACAACGTTTTTTAGGTTTGACTTAGCATCTAAACGGTTCACATCTAACTTTAAAGTTGTCTTATTTGTAAAAGTGACTAAATAAAATAAAGTTATTTTTTAAAAAAGAGTTTTATTAAGCTCGCATCTAAAATATATATATATATATATATATATATATATATATATATATATATATATATATATCAAATATTTACCCATATATATATATATATATATATATATATGGGTAAATATTTGATAAAGGGGTCAGAATAAGGAAAATTTTGGCATGTTGGCAATCAAATCCCTTAATGTTTAAAATGTATTTTTTAAATAAAAGCACTAAAATCAAGCTGCCCTAAAAAAGGGCCAGATAATTTTTGTAATTTGAAGAAAATTTTTAACTTCCAGGTGAATTACAGCTATCAGGGGAATTACATCCCACCCAGGGGAATTACATCCCACCCAGGGGAATTACTAATGTAAAGCCCAAAAAGTTAATGATTTCTCCCCAATTTTTTTATTATTAAAAAACAACATACACATACACCCCACTTGTCTTAACACATACAAAATGACCTTCACAATTTTTCAAGGTCAAAAAACCACTCACACTATTGACCTATGCTCAAAAAGACCACCCACACTATTCGCCTATCATGATGACGTCCTTACCTCCTCATTTTGGTTTATATATATATATATATATATATATATATATATATACATTTCAAACCAAAATGAGGAGGTAAGGACGTCATCATGATAGGCGAATAGTGTGGGTGGTCTTTTTGAGCATAGGTCAATAGTGTGAGTGGTTTTTTGACCTTGAAAAATTGTGAAGGTCATTTTGTATGTGTTAAGACAAGTGTGGGTGTATGTGGAGGAGTGTGAGTGGTCTTTCTGAGCATATGCCAATAGTGTTAAGTGGCTTTTTGACCTTGAAAAATTGTGAAGGTCATTTTGTTGTGGAGGCGAATAATGTGAGTAATCTTTTTGACCTTGATATAAAATTGTAAAGTTATGTGGATCTTTGTCTTTTGTGTCCAGGTGCAAATAGTGTGGATGGTCTTTTTGACCTTGATATGATATTGTAAAGTTATGAGGGTCTTTGTCTTTTGTGTGCAGGTGCGAATAGTGTGGCTGGTCTTTTTGACCTTGATATGATATTGTAAAGTTATGTGGGTCTTTGTCTTTTTTGTGCAGGTGCGAATAGTGTGACTGTGTGTGGCGGAGTGTGGGTGGTCTCTTTGAGCATAGGTCAATAGTGTGTGGTTTTGTTACCTTGAAAAATTGTGAAAGTTTTGTATGTCGACGAGTGTGGGTGTATGTGGAAGAGTGCGAGTAGTCTTTTTGAGCATAGGCTAATGTGGGTTTTTGACATTGTACATTTTGTATGTTGAAGCGAATAGTGTGGGTGATCTTTTTGACCTTGATATGATATTGTAAAGGTATGTGGGTCTTTATCTTTTGTGTGCATGCGCAAATAGTATTGGTCTCGTCCAGCATGAGCGCACCCAGGGGGGAATTGGGGCCCGGGCCCCCCCCCCAAGTCTAAGATTTTTTTAGATACTTTCCACATATGTCATGAATAAACACAAAAAATAGCATCATACAACATTATAAGGCCTCGCCCCCCCCCCCCCCAACACATATTCCTGGGTGCGCCACTGCTTACAGCCAATACCATTTTATCAACTTTTTGAGTTATGTTATTTTCAATTTATTATATTATTTTTTTACTTATACTGGGACTTTTTTTTATCTAAACTAAGATTAATCGCCCAGTTTTTGCCAAAGTTTTTGAGTATAAAAATAGCTTCTTACAAATAACAATACAACCATGCATTATGTGGGACTTGAACCCACAAATTCGCGAAACGGCGTGATTGAGGCAGTGCGGTCCAATATAAGCTACCATCATAGTATAGATACATCCGAAACAGGACCACTACACAAGTGGACATGAACTCACACTTTTATATTATTATTATTATACTTAATTAGATTACTTATTTGTAAATTTGTAGCAAAGAAGCTAGTTTTGTAGTTGTACTTGTTGTCTGTAGTGTAGTGGAAGCAACATTTTCTTCACACCAGGCCAGGTTCAAAAGGACTGTTCGTTACTTGTGCAGAAAAAGGTGCACAGAATCATGACTGTTCCATCTATCTTTATTTTGGAATCGGTAAGCCTTGTTTATAAAAAATTCGCCAGTTCTGTTTAGACAAGTAACTACAATCTACTACAAAATAATTTACCCTTACCAATCCCTAAATTTAAATTTACAAAAAATTCAATAATATATGAAAGTATTAAAATGTTCAATCATTTACCTCAACAAATTAAAGATTGTTCTAATTTTAAAGCATTTTGTTTGTGTGCCAAACAGCACCTAATTACCAAAGCCTTCTATAGTGTAAATGAAGTTTATGAAGAAAATGTTTTTAGTAGAAATTAAGTTTTTAATGGTGTCTAATGTGTATAAAAATTTAATTCATTAAAAATGATATATGCTTTTTTTAATTATTTTGAATGGATTTTATACTTATTATTTAAAATTATGAATAGAAAACTCAATTTTACCTTGAGATATAAATTTGTCTTAAACAAAAATATTTTTACTAATGAACTAGAACATTTTATTATATCTTCTTTTCTGTTTTATTAGTTCATAATCACACTGTAGTTTTTATGTTGTAAGAGTATAGGTTAAGTATTTGCTTTGTCAATGAAAAAGATCTTTTTTTGGACAATAAAGCTTATTTGATTTGAAACCCTGGCTTACCTTTGCTGAAACTTTGCAAAACTGGGAGATTAATCCTGAAAAATTATTTTTAATTTTTAAAGTTTCTACAGCCGCCATTTTATTAGGCATATTATAATTAATGAGTTAACTTGCTATGAAATGTAATTTAATAGTACTAGAAGCAATAAATAAATTAAATTGAAATTGAATTGAATTGAGTTAACCCAAATGTAGCTACACAAGTCAATAAACTGTGTAAATACATGAGATATGTAGGGTTGCCAACCGTCCTCCAGCCTGGAGGACAGTCCTCCTTTGAGGCAAAATGTCCTCCGTCCTCCACAGACCCTGTGGAGGACGCCATTTGTCCTCCTTTATCAAAATTATGTGCTTAAATCAAAAATAATGTGATAAAAAGACATGAGAAATGGAACGAATTCATAGTTGTTCCCCATTTTTATTCTCTGTCATCCATATAAAATAACACATTTAAGAAATAAATAAACCAAGCCTGAGGAACGTCTGCAAAAACAGCCCTAAACAACGGCGGCATCATTTGTAAGTTTTCGTCACATCTCCCGCGTCAAAGCAAAGGTCAGTCAAGTGTTCTGTGGGCAGTCCGGCACAGACGATTGCGCATAGAAGATCGCAGAATTTGCACCCTATGTTTGCCTCCAAGTTTTGGTTTGTTTTACTAAGTATTTAATATTTTTTTTCTTTACTCTTGGGGTATAGTAGTAAGGTAAGTAAACAGTCACTTAAGATGATTGCCTCAATTTACTGTTTTTTTTTATATTATTGAAATCTAGCACTTCTGCTTATGCTGCAATATTTTATGCTGAGTTTATACACTATACATACAGATAAAAATAATAGTTGATAGATAAAAAGTTGGACAACTTTTAACTTTTTTTTTATTTTTATCTGAAAACAGATGTGCAACATCACATCATATGATCTTTGTTGTTGTTTTGGTATAGAATTTGATTATTTTTTTCAGTTTTTTTTTAACCATTTTAAGATTTTTAAGCAATCCAACTTGAAAAAGCCATTTATCTTTTAATTCAAAAAAACTTACAAATTGTGTTTTTTTACAAAAATATTGATGTTTGTTTTTTATTTTGGCTGTCTAAATAGCAAAATAGGTATTTTAATTTTTTTATACATAACCCCAGCATAAAAATAAAACAAAAGTACATATTAAAATAGAATTTATATTATTTTCTACAAAAACAAAAACAAACTTTATTAAAAAACTACCTCCGATAATGAAGTTTTTCACTGAAAACGGCGTTTTTCACAGAGCAAGTGCAAAAGTTTTGCACATGCTGTATATTGCATGAAAATTTTTTTTCACAACTCGCTCGAATTATGGACCTCGCTAAGGCTCGGCCCACCAAACTGTCTCGCCCATATAAATAAATTCATTTTTAAAACTTGTTTTTTAAATAACTATTAATTTTGATTGAGCTGTTTCAACAGCAAAATATTTTTATTTTAATTTTTACTTTAAAATGAGTCTCAGTGGCGGCTCGTGGTCATTTGCAAAGGTGAAGCAAAACAATGACATAAAGGTACTCGCCGCAGTCAAAAAAAAATTAGGCATCATGATCAAAAACATTAATTTTGAGCCTTAAAAAGTAGTTATTTTACCCATTATTGTAAAAAAATAATATGATATTTAAGCTCCTGATTAATTTTTATCTGTATAAACCAAGCACACAATATGTTTCTGTTTTGAAACAACAGAGTAAACCATTTGTATCTCCTTTTTTGAGTTTCACCTCCCAAGAAAATTTGTTTGGTGTTTGTGTTGATGTATGTATGTACCTGTTATTTAATAAATGTGTTTTGAAAAAGATTTTTTTTTTAATTTGAAAAATACATACCAATATATATGTACCTACCTAGTAAATTTTTATATTATGTTTGAGGGGTGAACAGCTCTCACAATTGGTGTACACATTTCTCACAATCTGTTCACAATCCTTCACAATCTTTACCCAATCCCTCCCAATCACCCACAATCTCTCACAATCCTTCACAATCTCTCACAATCCTTCACAATCTTACCACAACCCTTCACAATCTTACCACAATCCTTCACAACCCCTCACAATCTCTCATAATCCCTCACAATCTTAGCAAAAGATTGTGGATTTTCGCAATCGGCGTACACATTTTGGGGTCCCCTCACAATCTTAGCAAAAGATTGTGGATTTTCCCTCTGTTATTAAGCAGCAGGGCCGGTAACGGTAAATGAAGAGGGCGGCAAAGGAAACTATAGACATGATGACCTTTTTTTTTTTTTGGTCACCAGAATTTTTGATGGAACGGTGTCCACCCCGCCCCTTCAGGTGCGCTACGCCGCTGCACAGTCCTCCACCACCTGTCACATTCTCTCACAATCCTTTACAATCTCTCACAATCCTTCACAATCTTACCACAATCCTTCACAATCTTACCACAATCCCTCACAATCTTTACAATCCCTCACAATCCCTCACAATCTTTCACAATCTTGCCACAATCCCTCACAATCTTAGCAAAAGATTGTGGATTTTCACAATCGGTGTACACATTTTGGGTTAGCTGTTCACCCCTCGATTAAGTTTATATGTGTAGAGCTTTATTTTAAGGAACATGCACTAGAATTTTTTTTTTAATTGTGAGATCATAAAAATGCCCTCCTTTGGCTCCAGTGGAAGTCTCTATCTGTCAATGTTTTTGTTGGTCAAAGTCTTGGATAAAGCTTGGGTCAATGCAACAGTAAGAAGTATGTCATTCTAAAATTAAGCAATGTCTATTCCTATAGTGCCTTCAGCACAAATAAAAGAATGAACAATTTTATTATAAGAATGTTAAAATTTCTGTATACATTATATAATTATTTGATCTTCTTCTTCTTGAATCTTGAATCTATTTTATTTGTATTTGTATTTTTTCAGCCTGGATTCTTTACAATAGTTCACAAAATTCCTTTTTTTACATAAAAATAGGCATGTATCTGTTCCTTGTTTAGGTGATGTGTGAGGAACTAAATCCTGTGTGCATTTGCAGTAAACAAACAAGAGTTTATCTAGATCCATTATAAAACATTTGAACTAAAATACTTTTCAACACTTAAATATATAAAATAAAATACTACATAAAATTTGAAGAGATCATAACATCAAAACTACAGACTATATACCTAGGCCAGGAATGTATATTACTGTTACAATTAAGATTAAGCAAAACTAAAACTAGGACGAGTGTGAACCATACCTACATGCACAGAACACCAACTTACACGTTTAAATAATGTTATTAAAAATAAAAACCTTCAATAACAAATTTTTTTGTTTATTTTTTAAACTATCGTTACCTGTCAATGTCAAAGTTCTGTGATGTCAAGCAGGGAACAAAATCCAAAACAGTCATGGCAATGCGTGCACGAATCACACGCGCGAAGGTGATTCGAACCGCACTGCATGGATATTTTACAGGGCTAGTAGATACTCGCGGCTACAGACTAAAAAGTACTTTGGCTCCTTCGATTTCGAGGTTATGTTTTAATAGGGCTGTCTAACAAAACATATGATCAAATCCAAGATGTCTTCCATGGGACAAACAAACCGATTTCCCATAAGCCGTAATGTTAACAAAAACGTAAATTTTACAAAAACGACAAGAGCTTTAGTCTCAAAAATTAATCAGTTTTAAGAATAGATCCTTTGTGCATATGAGAAAAATGCGTTTTTCTTAAAAATATTAAACTAAAGCGAGAAAATCTGAAATAAAAGGGACCATGTTTTCTTCAAAAAAGTAGGTTATGTTTTTGTTTATTTTGTTTTTTTTTTAACTTTTTTTCTAGTTTTTTCACTTATTTTGAATTATTACATGGGCGCACCAAGGGGGCGGGGGGCTAGGGGGCCGGACCCCCCAAACCACATATTTTTTTAGATATTTTCCATATATTTCATGAGTAAACAGAAAAAATAGCATAAAGTACATCATGAGACCTCTGGGGCCCCCCAAAGGTTTTTGAAGTTTTTTGACCAATGAATCAATGAACTATCAGCCCAAGGTAGGGGAAAGCAGTTCTATTCAAAGAGCTCACTTCAAGGCTCACTTAACAGAGACGAAATTGAAATAGACTAAACTTTTCTCATCAGATTCAGGTTTTCTATTAGGATCTTTTGTTGTATTTGAGTAAACCTTTTGCTAAGTAATAGGCCTTCTATAGCATTAAACTGTGAAAAATATTTCACTATGATTTTTAGGTTTAGACAAAGTTTAATCACGGATCATCTTAACAAAGGTGATCCGTGGTTTAATTGTTTTAACCCTCCAGTAGTAAAATGAAAAAGAGGCACAACTTATAGGTAGGTCAGTCCAACAGATCAATATGCACATATAAGTTCCAACCAAGGTTGGTCAAGCAAACTTCTAATAAGTACTTTACAAAATATGTTTATTTAAAAAAATATAAGTAAACATTATATAAAAAAAAACTTGCAAAATTAAAATACAGTTTTTTCTTGTCATTGGCCTCACACACCGTACATCACCATATGATTTTCCATGAACTATAATACATAGGGCTTAAGTACAGTCAAATTCATCAGCTCACAACAGTAAGTACTGTTCAAATTTTACAACAGTACAATATTCGCTGTTGTATTACTACTGTTACTATTACTTTTATTACTGTTTTTTTGTAACAATATTTGCTCAATTATGTATCTAAAAGTTTATGCAAATAAACATATACTCTACTCTACAATTGGGCGTAACAGCATATGACCCATTAGGAGTATTAGAACCCAAATTTTTTTGAGAGAAATTGAAAAAAATATCTGAGAGAACTTATTTGTTTTTCTTGTGGTCATCAAAGTCAACAAAGATTACTTTTTTATCCATCTATTATTAATGATGGCAAAAAAATTTTTTTTGCTAATAAGCTCAGTACAGTACCAGAGAAATTTCACAACAGGACTTGCAGTAGGTCCAGTCAGATACTATAAAAATTTTACGGTGTACAAGTTTTAGGTGTCAAAAAGCATGGAAATAAAGGAAAATTTGCACCAAAATAGTTTAAGATAAAAAGAGGTTTGAGTTAGGGAGACTGTCAAACTCACCAGTTTATTCTAAACTGTTTTGAGGTCTGTAAAATAAATATTTATTAAAGAAAAAGAAACTTTGATGATACAGGACTTCACTCGACACTATACAGGACGCTACACTACCAAAAGTTTATTTAAGGTTCTGTAGGATGGTGTACAAATTTGGTTCAGCTCATTATTCACACTTTAACCTCATATTGTTTTCCTTTTCTTTCTTCTCGGGACCCTTTTTTCAACCATCATTTTTAAAATTTTTCAACCGTTTTGAAACAATGGATGAATGGATATTCAGGAGAGACCCAGTCATGATCATTGCTGTATTGTATTGTCTAGAATAGTAAAAAAATCATAGTGAAATATTTCTTACAGTTTAACACAATTCTATGTTACACTTCTGCAAAAGGTCCACTCAAGCACAAAAAAAGATCCCAATAGAAAATGTTGCCAAAATGGCAGTTGCACATTTATCCAAAACAAACCTGACAAAAAACTTTCGAATATTTCAATTTATCCTCTGTTAAGTCAGGTAATAGAGCACTTATCCACTTTCTTTTCCCTTCTTTGAGCTGATACCTAGTTCATTTAAATCAAGATGATTTTTTAAGGTCAAAATACTTGGCATTCCATCAAAACTAACATTATCAAGCTCTCCCCAGCTGCCACAATTCATAACAGCACAGAAACTAATAATAATGATTCAAACTGAGTAAAAAACTGGAAAAAAAGTAAAAAAAAACAAAAGTAAATAAAAACATAACCTGACTTTTGAACAAAACATGGTCCCTTTTATTTGAGATTTACTGGCTTCAATTGATTTTTTTTAAGAAAAACGCATTTTTCCCATGTGTACAAAGGTTCAATACTTAAAACAGCATCTTTGTTGTAAGTTAAATCGTTTCACTTTTTTAAAAAATTACGTTTTTGTTAACATTGCGGCTTATGGGAAAACGCTTTGTTTGTCCCATGGCGACCATCTTGGATCGAAAAACAGCTGATCGTGACAGTTCGTTAGACAAGCTAATTGTTTTGTTTTGTTCAAATAGCCTGGAAGCATGGAATAAATAAATTTCTTCGATGGTGGAAGTGTTTGAATTCCTTTCGAGTTTTAAAAATTAGTATTAAAAATATTTGTCGTGTCGTTAGTTCGGTCAAATTTAGTTCAAAATAGCGCTAGTAACGAAATAGGGTGTCTTTCTAACATATTTTTTCAAAAAAAAAACTTCCCTGGCTTCTTTCGCGGGATCCTAGCGGGTGTGAAACAAAACCGAACCGAACGGAACGGAACTGAACCGAACCGGCATCCCAGAGGTTGTGAAACCAAACCGAACTAAACCGATTCGGTTAAATTCGGTTCGGTTCGGTTCGGTTTTGTTTCACACCCGCTAGGATCCCGCGAAAGAAGTCAGGGAAGTTTTTTTTTGAAAAAATATGTTAGAAAGACACCCTATTTCGTTACTAGCGCTATTTTGAACTAAATTTGACCGAACTAACGACACGACAAATATTTTTAATACTAATTTTTAAAACTCGAAAGGAATTCAAACACTTCCACCATCGAAGAAATTTATTTATTCCATGCTTCCAGGCTATTTGAACAAAACAAAACAATTAAAACATAACCTCGAAATCGAAGGAGCCAAAGTACTTTTAAGTCTGTAGCCGCGAGTCTAGTAGATGGCCTCCGATTTTAAGGAGAAGCACTGCCCAGTAGAATGTGCGCGTTTCCTTTCTCCGACCCCGACCCCGACGCACAATGGGTTATATGGCGGAGCTAGCACACGGATATTAGAACAATAACGGATTGGATTTGACCAAAGTAAAGCCGGCAAATCCAAAATGGCCGCGACCAAACCTAAAAAACCCAAGAAACGAAAGACGAAATGTCAAATGCTTGTCAACCGCTGTTTTTGTTTATTTTTTTTTAAAAAATTTTTAACAGTTTTTGCGAGTTTTCCTAATCGAATTTGGATAAATTGGAGAAATATCAGTTCAGTATTGTACCTATCGAGTTATATTAAAAGCCTGTAAGTATTGTTTTAAAGATGGACAGGTAGCTTTATGGGTGTTTATCCTGGAACTTGGTTCATTGTTGGAAGGTTACATACATAGAGCATTTTATTAGGTTATGCTGCCCACAAGTTTTACTTTTTCGTAGATGACTGCAGATAGCTTGATGATCTTGCAGAATGATCTGTTTGTTACCAAGCTTAAGGCATTCAACTATATCTACCATGATGACAATGATACCATATACTTAGGAATATTATGTATATGAATGATACCTACAAGCTGGAGTGGCATGTATTAAAGTAACATTGGTGAGTAAAAGGAAGATAAAAATTTTATATAAAAATAATATATATATATATATATATATATATATATATATATATATATATATATATATATATATATATATATATATATATATATATAGAAATAATAATAATAAGTGAAGTTTATATCATATATACCTACCTAAAATTGGCAAAATTTGCCTTAGTTTTAAATCATGTTGACCAGTTTGTAGATACATTTTAATAGTTACATTTACATTAAATTAGAAATATTAACGCTTTTAAAATCTTTTACATCAACTTGTTTTTAAATATATAATACCCAGGATTATTTTCATTGAATTTTTAGCATGGTTTAAAGGTTTACCAAACAAAATAAGGAAGATAGATGACAAACAGAAGAAAGGTTGGTGTATGTTTATGTTGCCATTTAGGTAAGTTTTTTACAACTTTAAAATCTCTTACTTAATCTAAAATTATAATTGGGCACTATGTATAAATAAATCTTTATTAGCTATTATCTGCCTCCTAATGCATTTTCAAGTGAAAACCCACACACCCCTCTGAGTGTTACATAATTTAAGAATGGTCCCTTAGTCAAAGCTCTCACTATTATTTACATAACCACTCTAAGGTCCCTACAGACAGACATGGGTGAATTAAGACATGAATGTGCATGCATGAAGACATAATCAAAAATGTGAATGTGTATGCGAAACAATGTTACATTTCTAAATATGCACGAAGTGGAATGTGCTGATAAATTTTGAAATGTCATTTTATTTCTGTGTTTAGTGTCTGTTCTTAAATTATGTAAAGCCCTAAAGGGGGGGGGGGGGGGGTTGGCCTTGCATTACACTCAATGTGTTTCTACTGTGTTTTTTCTTGAAAATGCATTACGATGGGAGCTCAAAAATCCTGAATTTATGTGTTACATAATTTCATATGTACATTAATGTCTTAATTTATTTAAGTCCATCTAGGAGCCTCTAGAATCCTGGTGTAGAAAAACAAATATTAATTAAATAGCTGTTGAAATATTTAAAGATTTGTTTTTTTTTTAGTATAATTTTAAGCATTGTTAAACACCAAAAGCAATGCAGGCCTGCAAATGCTTAGGGACCTTATATTAGACAGAAAATGATAACTGTCACAATAGGTGACAATTGAATATACCTATTGGTAGGTTAAAAAGAGGTCTGTCCAAATTATTCTGCAATTCTGTAAGACTTTACAAAATGAGTCTTGAAGTCAGATAATGACTTTGTGTCTTTAAGTACACCTTCTTATCCAAATTATTTTGTTAAAAAAGGGGTTATCCATAAATTGCATAAACATAAATTGGGAGAGGAAGTGTATCATGGGTGTGTTAGATTTGATGGAACCACAGATTGAACTTAAGTTTCTGCTGGGAATAATATCCTAGCAAAGTGAGATTTGTGCAGTTATCTCATTTTTACATATCCAGTTATGAATTTGTTAGCTTTTGATTGTTAAAACAATGATGCACTAGTGAAAAATTTACAAAAATGGTTTTTTTTTTTGCATAATTTTAAGCTTTGCCAAATACCATCAAAAGCCACACAGGCCAGCAAATACTTACACAGAAAATGAACAAAACGTGACAATTAAAGAAGTTGGTAGGTTAAAAATAGGTAACTGTCCAAATTATTTTGCAAAACTATAAAAAATAAGTCAAAGACAAATAGTGACTTTTTGACTTTTACAATAATTGATTTGTTTTTTAGCATAATTTTTAAGCCTTGCAAAATACCTATCAAAACAAATGCAGGCCTGCAGCAAATACTTAGGTACAGACCTTGAGAAAATGATAACTGGACAAAATATGTGACAATTAAAGATATAGGTAGGTTAAAAAGAGGTCATGTGTATTTTGTTGTGTTGTGTAACAAAAATAGAATTTTTACCTTTCTATCCTGCAAAGCACTGCTTAGGTCTGATTTATAGTTTGACTTTTATTTTTGCCCTTGGTATGTATTTCCCTCCTTTTCAAAATGAAAGACAGCAAAGAACTTTAGTATTTCTTTCTGATTTAAAAAAATAGTTTATGGTTTTATAGTCTTGTAGGTAATAAGCTAGGAAGGTGCCAGACCTGTCACATTTAGTTTTTTAGACAACAAATGTATCAATGCAATTTTTTTCGCTAGTGTTACATATTTTTAGGGGGTTCCTCTCAAATGTGTTTTGTGGTTTTAATGGGTAAGGTTAGGTTTAGGTTCTTGTTTTTTCCTCAATAGTGTTGCAAAAGTTATGCATATGGGGTAAAGCTGAGAAAAAAAATAGGTTTTAGAAACAATCTATTTCTAGTATTATTCGTTTTGACAAAATCCTTCCTAGCCTGCACAGCAATGGCTAGAAAAGGTATTGTTTTAGTTAGATGAATTTTTTTTTGAATAACGCCGAAAATCTATTATGTTACTGTATTTCAACCAATCTTAGCAATCTCCTCGTGACATCTGTCCATGTATGTCTGTATGATAGCTCCTAAAATGCTGAACCAATTTTCATGAACTTTTTAAATAAAATGGTGTACCATACTCTAGAGCTGTTTAGATTTCATTCAAAATCCCTTACCAAATGCTGGCACAGTCAAATTTTTTTTCAACATACATTTTAACAGAGCATCACATAAATATGTGGGTTTTCATAATAATTTGTGTTATAACCAAAAACTTTGTAGGAGTACACTTGGAGTGTGCTAATGGACTAGGCATAGAACATTTCTAAAAACTCAACTGTATTTATTGCATGATGATACAGAATTATTCATTTTTAGGAAAATGTGCAAATTTTCTTCAGTCAGTAGCTGGGATGTAAGATTCACCTAATCAGTTTCATTTATCGAGGTTTTGGTAGTGATGAATGTGAAAAAAGGCAAGAATTACAAAGATTAATAGTTTATATTAAAAAAAAATAATAAACACATATACAAAACTTTTTTATAATTAATTTAAAACATATATTGCCTTAAGCAACCAATTTTGAAATTTTAACCATAAAAAAATACTGACGGCATAAAAGGCAATTAGATCATTTTTCTCAGGTACACTGAAAAAAAACTGTTTTCAAATCAACCATAAAAAATTGGTTACTTCCATACTAACGATAAACAGATATTTTGTTAATATAGTGTAGTTTTACTTAATAAAATTCATAACTAGACTAAAATAGTGCACTTCCTAATTTAAAAAAAAGTTATTTGCTTTTTAACTAAAATTGTATTGTATATTGAACACTTTTTTCGTTGTTTCGCTAGCTAATGAAAATTTTAGTACCCAACCAAATTTCAATATATTAATGGATTTTATATTCCCAGCAAATATCTTTACATCTATCTTTTGTTTGTCCATTTTTTTTTTTGTAAAAGTTAAAGCTGTACTCCAACTATTAGGGTCACATAATTTTTGACTTTTTGGAGTTTTGAAAGCTGTAGAAAAAACAAGAATAAAGGTCTAAAATTCGCTTTACTGATATGTCTCCAACTGGTGGGTGAATCATTTATTTTGCTCTATTTCGTTTCTTTTATGTTTAAGAGATGTCGGTGATTGGGTGGTTAAATAAAATACAAAATTAGAATGCCACATTATAATGAGTCACAATTTAGTACATTTTTAATCACTAGTGCAATGGCGGACACAAGGGAGAATGTTATCTAGGAGCAAGAGGGAGACCAACACGTTGGTACATTTGGCGATTTCAACTTTAAAAATATATAAACTCTGAAACATTTTTTTTTTGAAATACATATATTTTTAGCTTTTGTTTGTAAATTAATGTTCAGTTTGCCTTATTAATGTTCTTAGAGTATGTTCTGGTTAAAATATCAATCCAACATTATACATATACATATATTTAATAAAAAAGATAACCTAAAGTTTTAACAAATTTATATTAATTAAACATAACCTTTATTTTGAAGTTAATCTAACTATAACAAAAATTCAAAACTAAAAGAAAAAGATTTATAATTCTGGTGGTACTAAAAAAAATATTCTTGTGACCATAAAATATAGATTACTAAAAAGCTATATATGTTGTGCCTTGTATGAATAAGCGCAGCGTATTAGTTTCTTCTTACAATCATCATAATTGTTCTTATTTGACTTAAACGTTTTGTCAAACATACCTAATGATTGATGGATCTGCTCAGAGGCCTATTCGGAAAAAAATCGTCATTGTCTTTGATACTGCTCTATAAATTCTGGTACGTGATATACTAGAGCATGAATTTTTGGTGTAGGAAGAATTTGACCTTGTGAAACGCAGAAAAAAGAGCCACATATTTGTTTCCTGTAAGAAAATAATCATAATTATAGCTTGAACGGTTTTATTTTTTCGAAATTAACCTTATCGTTTGAAGTTTTTATTTAAACAACTTTCAAGTGATATGGTAAAAGACGAAAAAACGAAACAAGGAATATTTATAATTATTTTCTTACAGGAAACAAAAATGTGGCTGTTTTTTTGCGTTTTACAAGGTGGTTGGCAGTTGTTTTGGACGAGTTGTAGATGCAAAATACAAAATATTCATTAAGCACTACAGTTCAATATAGAGCTGGACAAAGTCAAAATTCTTCCTACAGTGAAAATGCATGCTCTAGTATATCACATACCAGAATTTATAGAGCAGTATCAAACAGCAGGATTTTTTAGCAGATCCATCATTCATTCTATATGTTTGAAAAAACGTTTGAAAATTCGCTGAGTTTGTTCATACAATACACAACATATATACTCCTCTTTTTATAGCTTTTAAGTAACCTATATTTTATTTTTACAAGGATATTTTATACCAGAATAGACATTTGCATTTTTTAATTAATAATATTTTTTTAATTTTCATCTTATCTTGTATAATATACCGGGTGGGCCAAAAAAAACCGAACAATTTTTTTTTCATTATCACTTTTGAACTATACAATCGATTTGAATGGGACAAACTGGACTTGGCAGATAATTAATCAGAGTTTTGACTGAATGTATTTTTTTGTCCATCATCTCAAAATCCAAGATGGCGTTCGAAACTAAAATGTACCCTTCAAAGATGATCGTTTATTCTCGTGTTGCGAACATGTTTTATTAATTTTTTTAAATCACAAGGTATGAATCAGCAAAATCGGTTCGGTGGTTCTAAAAAAATATATTTTTTTTAACCATTGTTTTAAACATTATACAATTGCCTTGCCAATCATGTCTGCGCCTATTTCCCTATAAATTCATTACTACTGAATCGATTTTAATGAAATAAAAAACATCCTGGTGAGAATTGATTGCTTTTTAAAGATCATGATCAAAGTTTATCGCCATCTTTAAATTTAAGATGGCGGTCGGAATTATATTTGATTCTTCTAAATGGCGTGTTTATTCTTAGTTTCCGAATATGTTTTAGACTTTTTTTAATTTATAGAAAGGCACTGCTTTTCCCCCACACAACGAGGTGCAAGTTAGTAAAATCGGTGTGGTGGTTCTCAAAAAATCTATTTTTGTTTCAGCCATTGTTTTACAGATTATACGATTGCATTACCAATCCTGTCTGCATTTATTCGCTTATAAATTCGTTATTACTAAACCGATGTTAGTGAAGTAAAACAAATCATGTTGAGAATTTATTGCTCTTTAAAGATTATAATCGAAATTTGCCGCCATCTTAAAATTTAAGATGTCGGACAGAATCATACTTGATTCTTCAAAATGGCGTGTGTATTCTTATTTTCCCAAAATGTTTGTTTTTTTTAATTTATAGAAAAACATTACTTTTCTCCTGCATAAGGAGATAAAAATTAATTAAGTGCTTTTATATAACGTAAAACATTTTTTGAAAATAAGAATAAACGTGCCTCTTTGAAGGGTCAAGTATGATTATTTCCGACCTCCTAACTTTCAAGGTTCAGTAATAATGAGTTTATAAAGAAATGAATGCGGACAGGATTGGCAATGCAATCGTATAATCTGTAAAACAGTGGCTGAAACAAAAAAATATTTTTTGAGAACCACCGAACCGATTTTACTAATTTATACCTTGTTGTGCGGGGGAAGGGAAAAATAGTGCTTTTCTAGAAATTAAAAAAAACTAAAATATTTTCATAAAATAAGACTTAACACGCCATTTTGAAAAATCAATTATGATTCTGTCCACCATCTTAAATTTTAAGATGTTATTAAATTTTGATCATGATCTCTAAAAAGCAATCAATTCTCACAAAGATATTTTTTATTTAATCAAAATCGGTTCAGTAGTAATGAATTTATGGCAAGGCAATCGTATAATATTCAAAACAATGGTTAAAACAAACATATATATTTTTTAAAACCACCGAACCGATTTTGCTGACTCATACCTTGTTGTGCGTGGCAAGAATGCAGCTTATTTAGTGATTTAAAAAAATTAATAAAACATGTTCGCAACACAAGAATAAACGATCATCTTTGAAGGGTACATTTTATTTCGTCTGCTATCTTGGATTTTAAAATGGCGGACAAAAAAAAAATTATTTAAAATTCTCTGTCAGCTGCAGTTTGTCCCATTAAAATCAATGGTATAGTTCAAAAGTTATAATGAAAAAAAAAATTGTCCGTTTTTTTTTGGCCCACCCGGTTCATATTGGAGTGACATTTTTACCAGAAGATACTCTAAGAACATTAATAAGGCACATTGAGCATTAATTTACCTAAAAAAAGTAATTTTATATTATTTCTGGAAAACGGCTAAATGCGCGATTTCAATTTTCATTGCAAATAAAAGCTAAACATATATGTATTTCAAAAAAAAATGTTTCAGAGTTTATATATTTTTAAAGTTGAAATCGCCAAATGTACCAACGTGCCAACAACTTCCTGTAAGTTAAGATTATGTTTCAAAAGCGTTTCTGTAGAAACTAATGAGTTGGAAGCATATTTGTGTGAAACTTTATGTAACCTACATGTAACCCTAACTTTTCTTACTACAATATTAAGCAATTGTCCTTATTTTTAATAGAATAAGCAAACATTTATTTCCTGTAAAATACATTTGTCTACAGATATAAAATAAAATTGGTTATAGAATTATTATTCTTTTTATTTTTGCCACAAAAAAAAACAGTTTTAAAGTTTCCGAAAATAATCAACTGATCGAGCTGCCCAATAAACATTTTCAACCATTTTCATTATTTTTAGGAAGCTACAAATTTGTTTAACGATTGTTTACAATAACTAAATTTACTTTTAAAAATTAAAGTCTGGATCAATTCTAACCCCCTTAAGTCTACAAGAGTCTCACTTATAAGTTACTATACAGGGTGTTTCCTAATTGAATGTGAAATGATTTATTTTTGAAAACTTTACCACCCTGTATCTCAAAAGGTAAGACGTTTAGAACATATGTTTAAATGAAGTTTTTTTCTTAAAATGGGCCCAAAAATCACCCCCATAAATATTGACATTCAATTAGGAAACACCCTGTATATAACTCCATCCTCCCTTCTTAAGTGCTAAGCCCTCAGCCCTTGCCACCATTGCAAAAAAAATCTACAAAAGTTTGAAATCAATCTAGATCATATAAACCTACAAAAAAAATAAAAAATATATTATATTTTATTTTTTTTTATTAAAATTATTTATCACAGATTTGATTTATTAATAATAATTTCAAACTCGATTTATTTAGGAATTATTTTTAGGTCTAAAAACAAAAAACCTTTCTATCAGACATTGGGTTTTAAAATATTTAAAATTTGATCTCCAGCAAAATATACTTTCCTACCACATATAAAATTTTTTCTGCTGTTAATTTTTGAGTTTTGTTCAAGATTTTACATGCTGCTGAATGTTACAAGATCATTATTAAAAGACTAAAAAAAACTTAAAAAAAAAGAAAAATAGTTCATTGCTAATTGTTTGGATGAAATTTGGAAAGTTAATTAATGTTTGTTTATGTCTGTGACCCAAAAATATATATTTTTTAAGAATAAGAGTTTTATGACTAAATTTTTCTATGTAGGTAAAAATAAGTAACAATCTCCAAATTGTATCCAAACTAATAGTAATTAACTATTTTTTACTATCAACTTATACTTCATTGAAAAATAGTTAGATTTAAGATTTTACCCCTTCCATTTTCCTTACTGGCTTTGGAGCTGATAGTCTGCTAATTTCTCTGGGGGTTTTTCTCTGGTTCTAGCACTGTGCAAAGTTTGAGTTTGCCATAGGACTAATTTGTCTTCTTTCACCAGGTGATGATAATGCAGTGGTAGAACCATTGGAACCTGCTGTAAGAAAGCTGTTAAAAGAGCCATTTTGACTATTAGTGTCACTTTCCTTTTGATGAAATTCTGGAAGGTCTTGTAGTGACTCTACTGCTCCAGAGCTATTAAAAGAATTGTTATTCGATTGTAAACTGGGGGATTGCTTGTTTTAGAGGTTGCTTAATATGAGGGGAAGTTGGTGCAATAGCTTTGGTCTGGGTCACAGTTGTTTGTTGATTTTTATGTATGAGTAGTCTTCTTCTGGTTTCTCTGTTGGTTTTCACCAGATATTCTGTATGTGTGATATATTTTAAGGAAATAGAGACGCCACAAACTTATCAAACTCAAATTTATATGTGAAAATCAAAGAAGGAAAATATCAGTACTGTATACTCTAGCATTGTTTAGAGAGACTCACCTCCGCCATTGCTAATTCATAAGCACAGGGAAATAAAAATAAACGATTTTTGACAAAAATATACCATGTGGCGGACAAATTGTTTATATGTTGCATGATTATAGATGTCATTCACCGCTGACGACTTAAATTATTTTAGTGAAACGCCAATGAACTTGACAAGAAAATAACAACCAAAAAATATGAATTTCAGTGACTTTGATGGGTTTGTCGCGTCTCTATTTGTTTAAAATATGTCATACTACAGGGTCTCTTGTTTTTACCCGTTATTTCTTGATACTAGTCTGTGTTGCAAAGATATGTTGTTTTACCTATTATTTTTTTTATTGCAATTTAGCAAAAAACGATGTAATATAATGTATGTAGTGATACCTGACTGTTTCTTGGATCATCTAGAGCAGCTTTCATTTTGTTTTTAAAGTGCCCTACAGCCCTTCTCCTCAACTACAAGAAATTTACAATCCATTTAGTCTCTTTGATCTGTGGTGGGTCTTTTTGAGTTTTTTTGTGTGTTGCCTCCAAGTGGTTCAATGATTCTGGCCATTTAGTTTCTTTAATCTGTGCTGGGTCTTAAATCACAAAAATCTATGTGTATATGTCCCATGACCTTTTCTTTGATCTGTGGTGGATCTTTTTTGTGTGTTGCTTCCAGTGGTTCAATGATTCTGGCCATTTACTCTCTTTGATCTGTAGTGGGTCTTTTTGAGTTTTTTTGTGTGTTGTTTTCAAGTGGTTCATCACATAACGGATCGAATCTAAACCCTGCTTTAGTATTGGGTTTACCTATAACAATAAGAAAATACAGGGTTTTACTAAATTAAACAACCTTATTTTAAGAGGTGAAACTATATATGATTTTTTAAGACAGAAATTGATAACAAAAGGTTTGCAGAAATATGTTTATAAGAACTTTTAATAAGAGGGTTATGCTGAAAATTTTAAGATGCTCTGATAATAGGTAATAATTTTTTTGGAAAAAAAAATATAATTGAATGTAGTGGCGAATAATTTAGCTATCACCCAAAACTGTATAAAAATCTAATCCTACACTAACTATAGTTTTTTTTTTATTTTGGCGGTTAAATCATGACATATTTCCATTAGTTTAAATATTTATTTATTTATTTAGTAGTGAAAATGTGAAAATGGTTTACATTTACAATTGTTTACATTTACAATTAATAATCATCATTTAAATAAAATGTTATAATGATTTTTGGTCAAAGGCAAACATTTCATACCAAGTTAAAAACAATTTTGAAATCTCCAAATATTTTTAAAACATTTTAATTAAAAAGACACTCACCAGGATTTTTGCTATTGTTTTTTTGAAGATGATGATGAACATGTAGCTATGATAGCTAATCCAGCTGTAAACACTGACCATAACAACAGTGTTGCTTCCAAGTGGTTCACCACATAATGGATCAAATTTAAACCCTGCATTAGTATTGGGTTCACCTATAACAATAAGAAAATACAGGGTGTGACATAATTAAATAACCATATTTTAACAGGTGAATCTGTATATACTTTTTGAAGACAGAAATTGGTACCTAACAAAAGGTTTGCGGAAATATGTTTATAGGAACTTTTTAAATGAGGGTTATGATCTGATCCTACACTCACTATGAAAAAAGTAAATGTGTATTGAAAAGATACATATTTCTCAACTCACAAGCTACAGCGATTTTTTTTGTACAATTTTATAATGCCCTTTTGTCACATTTAAAAAAAAGCTTACAAAATACTTTTTTGTGTAGTTTTAGGCAAAACTGGCCGACACCATTCGAAAGAAAGGTAAAAATTTTATAGCTCCTTACAATTTCGTATCTATTGGACAAAGGATGGTCAAGAAATAAATTTTGAAATTTCAATTGTAAATAAAATTTTCAAGTGCAAAATTTTTACATCTTTTTCGAATGTTGAAAGTCAGTTTTGAAGCTTTTTTTAAATGTGACAAAAAGGTTCTATAAAATTATATGAAAGACATCTCTGACCTGCAGGTTCATTGCATATTGGCTGTGAAACAGAGTGAAGGTTTCAAATCTACTCTTGTGATAGTTACTGTAGGATCAGATTTTCATACAGTTTTAGGTGGTTGCAATGAATACACAACTATAGAGTTGAGTATTCATTGGTGGTTGCTAAATTATTGGCCACTACTGTATAGTATTATATAATTATACAAGTGACTCTTTTTGATTCTAAGAAGAAAAGTATGTAGGCTATCTTACCTTTTGCTAGGTGTGGGTAGCAACTTTCAGGCTTTCAAAAAGTAAACTTGAGCTAGTGAGTCCTTGGTGTAGGCTGGGAAGTACTCTGATACTTTCGTTCTCACCTGCCAGGCCAATTGTGACCTGTAAATAATTTTTTTATTTAATTTTACCTGATGTAAAGACTGTTAAAATGACAAGTTTGATATGCTAAGATGAAGTTTTAATTTACTGTCATCAGAAAATATCTGTTCCTTCAGGGTAATTTCATATCAAATCAACCAGAGGTTTGGCAGACCATTTCACTGATTTTGAAAAAATTTGTTACACAGTATCTATATATGGGTGGGATAAAATATCCAAAATATTTTTTTTTCTGATCAGTTGTTTTTTTTAATTAATTTTCAAAAATCGAAAAATTGACCCATTTTGGTTCAACACAGCTTCACAAAAATTAACATATCTTGAGGACAACTTATCGCAGATTGATAAGATATAGCTCTAAAGGCAATTTAAATACCTTTCCAACGATGTGTCACATGACCTATTATATTTTCATCCCTTTTTTTTTGAATTTTGGAAAAAAAATTGATTTTTTGCAAAAAAGTCATTTTTGATATTTTTGAAAAAAATTTCTAAATGGAGACATTATGGGTTCATGGTCAAAAAAAACAAACATTTGGCAAGTCTGAAATAAATCATGTTTATTTTTTGTGAACTTTTTCATTGACCAACTATATACAGGGAGTTTCAAAATTCATTAACATAATTTTAGTGTTGAATTCTCTGAGTGATTCTAAGACAAAATTTTCATATAAATATAGGTCCTCAAACCCCTTGTTTTGAGATACAGGGTGTAATTTTTTTTGTAGTTTTTTGTCTATAGCTAGTCCAGTTTTTCAGATATTTAGCTCAAATTTGGCACATATATTTAGCTATAGGCACTCACTACACTATTAGACATGCCAACTAATAGTAAAAATCTACAGAGTGATTCTTTTTTAGGGGTCTTGTTGCCTTTTCCCCCTGATTTTTTTTTGTTGTAAGCTACTGGTAGATTTTAAAACAAGAAATAAAATAGCTGTTTCATTTGAAATTTTTTTTGTTTTTTGCAATATATCTCTAACTGTTTTAGAAAAAATCACTGTTGAACCAAACACTTCTAAGTATCAGAAAATAAAAAAAATGTTCCAGTATTATATGGGAACTATATCAAAACAAACAAATTAATTAAAACACATTTGGTTCATCTCAAAACTGCAGAAAATATAAAAAAAAAACTAAATTTTAACACCCTGTAGGTATCTCTGAAACTAAGTGTTTGTGGACCTATGCTTATATAAACTTTTTGTTTTGAAATCACTCAAGGAATTTAGCATTAAAATTATGTTATTGAATTTTGAAACACACTTCATGTTGCACCAGTGTGGCTGTCCCAAGGAAAAACACACTAATTGACATAAGGAAAAGATCATGGTATAAATTTTTCATTGTCCATTTACTCAATGCAAAATGTTTATTAAGGCATAGAGCAAGTAATTTTCAAACAAGGATGACATAGATATTTAGTAGGTATACTTGGTCTATCAAATCAAAATCAGAATCTTTATTAATGCATATAGCAGTTACAAATCAAATAGTATGTACTAACACTATTGTCACATCAAATTTTTTTTATAATAATGCCATTTTATAAATAAAATTACTAAAGTGCAAGTTATCATAATTCACACAATCGGAATATCACTTTTTACCACAACTTATAACTTATTTATTTATTTATTCATATATACCTATATATAGGACCCTTGCAAGTTAGTCTAGTAGGTAGATAGGTAGTTATTAGGTTAGATAATATAAATCTGTATCTTTTATTCACTTGTATGCTGTTGATACATTAAATAAATAAAATACAATTTCAATATCTCACTAGTTAATTTCTTTATAGCAAGAAATAACCATCCTCTCCCACTCTTCTTAAAAATTTTCTCTGCACTTTCTCTAAGCACTCTTTATGACCACTATAAAAAACCTTCCAAACTGAAATGGAACACCAAACGAACAAGTGCACAGTATACATTGTTGAATCATAATGCCTCAATAAAAATTTTACATTTGTCATGACAATGGAAAGGTAATACCATGATTTTCTTGGGACAGTCCAGTGCACTTTATTAAATTATTGAAATGAAGGGGGTAACAACTGACCCAAAATTTGTACATATGTTGCAAGTAATGCCGTGTAAATATTTGAATAATGCCAAGAAATTCACACAAATTACTGTAATGCCATGCTAATATATATTGTTAATGCAAGGTAAACAGTTGTTTCCCCCTTGATCGAAACTGCACTGACCCAATTTTTAACAGCACCAAAACAGTGTTTGTCACTTACTTTCACAAAAGAATTTGGTATAAGTAATAAACTGTCTTACCAAGCCATATATTTTTGTTCCTGTAAATATGTAAACGAACATACAAGTAGAATAATTCATTGTGAGGTACATCCTGTACCTTTATGATGTTTGAAGATAAAAGTTGGGTTTAAACATATCTCAAATTTCCAACTGCTTTACATTGGTTCCTAAAAATTTTAATGTAAAGTAGAGTTTATACAGAAACATGGCATGACATAAGACATAGCATGACATGACATAACATTACAGAAGGAAAAATGGCTGTTTATACAAAAAACATAACATGACATAATATAAAGCTTGGTCCAATTACAGTTTGACTTTTGTTCATGTGATTTTGGAACTTTCAGCTGTCTTCTGTCATTTAGTTTTCTGTTGTTGTTTTGAAAATATGGACGATGGTTAATTTATTGAACAGGTGCAGGGCTTCCCTGCCCTGTATAATAAAAAAGACAAGTGATACAAAGATAAGAATGCCAAAAAAAATGGCTTGGACTTCTTATTCATTGGGCGAATTTTAAAGTGCCTTCTTTTTCACACTCTTGTTATACATATAGCACTAGCTGCAAGGCCAATGAGAACTAGAAGCTGTACTTCTTCATCCATCTAAAACAAGTATATACATCACTTAAACTAACCAAAGGGCCATCATCACATGTATTAGGGGAGCCCCAATTACCTGCAACAAAAATGAATGAAAACTACTTATATGTACTTAAATATCTGACGTTTTGCTTACCTTTTTTGCATACTTATTTCTTTTTTAAACAAAAAAACCACATCAAAACTATCCAAACCCAATATAAAAGTAGGGTTATGGTAAAAAATCGTAAACAAATGACGTCGCGATCATGCGCATAATGTGATTTCACACAAGACATGACATAAAAAGATAAAAGTTGGGCATCTTTTTATGTCTCATGTTATGTCATGTAATGTTATGTCATGTTATTTTTCTGTATAAACACCAACAGGGTTTGTCATAAGCTCAACTCTGTTATGTTATGTCATGCTATGTCTTATGTCATGCCATGTTGCTGTATAAACTCTACTTAAGACCACAGAAAATCACATCAACCCCAAATACATTTTACCTTTACTAATCCCAGTGTCCGGTGGGATTCTGCTCCAAAAATCCTTAACAAACACACAAAACTTATAGATTATAATTATATCTACTGTATTCATAAAATAGAAGTCTGTAAATATATCAAACACGGTTTTCTTTTCGACAAAAATTCAAAAAACCCAACAAAAACAAGACATCGTGCGCCATGATAAAATCAAAGTATAAAAGAGTTTGGTTTGGGCTGCCGGCAGGGTGCCATGACCCACAGAACACAGTGCCCAACTTTTAGTAGCCACTTGCTTTCGATATGTCAAACGCATGGCGTCCCCACTTTTTCTATTTTGGTTGGTTGTGAAATCTAATCCGTTATTGTTCTAATATCCGTGAGCTAGCACGACAATAGCCCTGTATATGTTTTTTAAATTATCATAACCAAACCCACCCAAATGTATTGTAGATAGTCCAGTTAATAAAAAAAATGCAATTGAAAAAAGAAGGCTTAATGTATTTCTCTGTAACAGAGCCCTAAATTTGAAAAATATGTTGGGAAAAAAATTAATGTATTATTACAGTATTTTTATATAAAAAAAATGACAATACAAACAGCACTTTTTGGGTATATGGGTATAAAGTGGGCATAACCGGTAACTGCACTTTTAAAAACACTAGTAATTTCCTAATTCGAAAACCCTTTTTATGGTTTAAAATTTTTGAAATATAGTAAGTTTATTTTCGTCTCTATTTTTCTTTGTAAAGCATGCAGAAACAAGCTTAGCAAGGCTTAGTGAAATCTCCACCAGAATATCAGAGAGAAGGGTCTATTTTACTCAAAAAACAAAAAATTTGCTGCCCCTAGCTGGCCCCTTTTTTTGGGGGTAGCCCTAAACACTGCCATGTCCGTGGTCTTTATAAAGTCAGTGTAACAGCCAAATGGAATAAATTCGACAGCGGATTGAGTTTAGATTATTCTGAAAAATCCAAAAGTACGTCGACTGAGATTTTTAACGAGCAATATTTTTGTTCGAAATTTTTTTGTATAGACCCCCGCAAAGGGGTCTACTCGCATACAACTTTTTTTTCAAATAAGATAACCCCACTTGTGGCACCTTGTTCGAAAGCTTATCAAAAAAGAAAAACGATAAACTACTTTTTTTGACAAATATTAAAAAAAGTTAACCTTTACTTTTTTGCCATTTTTAGACAATAAAAAATATCCTTTTAAGTAAAATTTATAATTTAATTAAAAAACTTAAGTAAAAAGTTAGTAACATCCATCCTCTTTTGCAACTGGTAGACCCAACTTGTAGCAACTTGTTCGAAAGCTTATTAAAAAAATAAATAAGATGGTGCGTAATCCTAAGCCTCGAAAATCCCTCCATCATCCTTAAAGGTGGAGAGTTTCCAACTTTAGAGCTATATAATATTAGTAGTAGATATATGTTCCTTCCAGGCCAAAATGAGGAGTGAATGACGTCATTTCCGAGAAATCCTACTGTTCTATTGTTCTTTTGTATGCAGGTGTCTTTTTAACAATGGGCGAAGGGTCATTGTCTTTTTAACAATAGCTTTATTGTGCGGGTCCTTTTTTAAGCATAGCCCAATAGTGTGAGTACTTTTTTGACCTTGATATTACAATTTGCAGTTATGGGGGCTTTTGTTTTTTGACAATAGCCGAATAGTGCGACTTGTTTTTTGGGCAAAGGTCAATAGTTGTGGCCAATTAAAATGCGTTGGGTGACATTTGTGGCAGCTAAAAGACGTTGCCGCCATTTTGTGACACTGCAAATAGAGCAATAACGCTGTGCCAATTTTTGACACAAAAAAAACTACTGAATAATTAAACAAATATCTGGAAGCAGAACTGTATTTTCCAGCTAGGTAAAACATTGATATGCCCGGTAACTTTTATACAGTGGAGAAGGGGGGGTTCAGAAATAAGAAAATTTTAAGTGCGCCACAGTGTTTTAATATCAATGTTTTACAAAGAAGATCTTAATTAAAATACAGTTCAACCCAAACGTTGTAGCCAAACAATGAAACTCTACTTACTTCCGAGGCTTCCAGAGTATTTGTGTAATTAAGAATAACCAAAAAAATTGACTAATAAACAAAATAAAATTCTAAAAGATTTCTAAATGAATCAAAATGACACAAATAGAAAGTTCTTTATAGGTAGATGCACATTTCCAACAGGTCACAGTGTACCTACATTTGAGTCAGTAGTGTAGGACTCAATTATATGAATGATGGTTAAAAAAAAATATACTTCCAAAATTATTCCGTCATAGGGGAGATCTGGACCAAATACCTGCTGTCATCATTCTACGTTGGGTAGAATGAGACAGACAGCAACCCAGTCCAAGATCTACCCCATGAGGTAAAGCAATGTAAGGAAACCGCTAAAAAAAATATAATCTCATCTCTCTTTTGTCCCTGCAAAGTTGGTCATTGGGTTGTACAAATAATACGAAAATTTAGTTCATCTTGTTTATTTTAATTGGAAACTGGAGAATAATACCAAACAAGTCAGGGCCAAAATAGCAAGGCACACCAAATTTCACAGCAGAAGTCGTATTAAACAAATGAAATGAAGGAAAACAAGTCAATTTAGTAAATACTCCGCAAAATTGTGGTTATGACGTCATACCTGCACCTTGCGTTTACACAAAATGTTAAGTTATACTGTAAAATTTATGGAAAAATTATATAAAAAAAATGGTTGCTTGCATGAAATGACTCCTACCTTGGTCCTTGATTAGTTTTTAAGTTGTTGGTTAATTGAACAATATGTTGTTTTATTTTGTGAACCTGTTTCCAGTCATCTTCCACTACTCCACCGGTCCCAGTTCTGCCGCGCCTTCCCTGGTGATCACCTAGCACATGACGCTAGGACAGCACATGGTCCAAAAATGTGGTTGGATCTTGCCCGAGCGTAAAAACCCTGTGGAAAATGAAATGTTTCAGTTTCCTGGAATTCGTCTATTTTGCACGAAGTTCCCCTACACCGAGTAACTCAAATCGAGAACCCCATGTCGACTCAATAAAATAAAGTAGATTTAAACAGATGAACTAAAATAATCCTTACGTACCTTTCCCAGGGTTACAACTGGCTCGAACCTCGTCCCACCAGCAAAACTGTCCCGTCGATGGAATGGACGGGCTGTAACCAAAGGAAAAAACAATATATAGTTTTTATCCAAAACGTGGTTAAAAAAAATATAAAAAAAAACTCCAAAAATTCCACACGTCTGCTGTAGTAAAATTACATTTCACACGAAAAACAATTACAATTTGGGAGGCAAATATTGTCTTGAAGAATTCAAAAAAAAATTATAAAAAAAACGAACTTACCGCCCTTATTTCCCGTAGAAATGGCGTAGGCTGCCTTAAATCCCTCTCAAGGGTGTGAGCGTCACTTTAAGATTCGCCTAAACACGACGGCTCACAGTAAACCGTCTTTGGTATAATCTGCATCTACTGCAGTGCCAAGAACCACAAAAACAATGGCGACACCAGTAGACGGCCACCAGCCCAGCCAAAATTCTTTAGGAAAGAGACAAGGCACTCCGTCGAGAACACAAAAAATGAAGTTGCCGGAAGTCGTTTCTTGATTTGGTGGGGACAGTACCAACCCAATTTTCCCGGTTAAATTCAAATAGGGATGCAAACCTATTTATAAAAAAAAAACGCTCTCACCAAAAAATCACTAAATACGGTTTGCGAGACTGGAGGAAAAAACCCGCGGTTTTCAAACTAACCAATGAGGAAATACATCAATACTTTCGTACCGGTATATAGGGGGCAGCATCGACCAAGGGGATATTGAAAATACGTAAAACGCACCTTGAGGTGTTGTCGGATCTATTTCCACGGTTGAAATTTTTATAACAAGGACATCGAGACATACATAGACCGAACATTTGCCTACCGGACCCCTGCCAACATAGCAAGTAGGAGGAAAATAACCCGCTAGACTATAAGAAGCTCAGCATTGAAACCATCAACTGTAAAATCAATTACTGGCGATTCGAGCATGCATCAAACCCAGGAATATTCGAACATTCAACCAATTCCCATATGGGTAAAGCTATACTAAGTGTAGAATTTAGTTGTATTTTAGTTACAGTTTTAGTCAAAAGTTTCCTTTGCTCTTTATATATGTTTTCTCTAAGATTCATATGGTTTGACGCCATTCTTGTAAAACATTTCTACATTAATAAAGTTGTTTCTGAACTTGAACCTAAAAATACACATTGAACTACTGCTCAAACTCGGCACAAGAGTGTTCAGATGTTAAGCCTGCTCACCACTAGCCAGCCCTACAAAGCCCTTCAATCCGACTAACTGAGCTAGTTATTAACTTTATATAACTATGATTATATATAAATTTATATAATATAAAAATACGATCTTGTTTATTCTTTCAGTCCTGGTTTTTATCCCTCGTTTATCTCCCATTTATAAAAGTGCATAACTCGTATTTATTTTATCCTGTCCCTATCAAATTAATAAAGATATCAAAGTGGGCGGAGTCTCGGTTGTTCCTGGTCGACCCGTGGACCCAAATATGTTTTCGTGCTATCAGACCTAGCTAATCCGTGAAGGATATGAGGTTCGGATTGTCCCAATATCCTCGAAATTAAACATAAGCGAATGAAATGTTCATCTAAGTGTTTCCTTCCTGTTACTGAAACCATTTGTGATGCGGCAACGCCGCCATTCCCCAGCAGAACAGCTGTTTATTTTCATGAACGTCAAGCAAAATTACAAAATTTTACAAAAAAACAAAACAATCAAAAGTTTTAATGTGATTTTTCCCCCAAACCTGTGATCCTAAATTCCAATTACGATGTCCAGATAATACGGTGTGCGTAATGTCCACAGTAATTCGATGGAATGTCTCCTTTATAAGGTAACTTTTTGGACACTATATAACCTCCAAACCTTGCTCTATAAAATACCCTTAATTTGTGTACAGAAAGACGAGTCGAAGAGCCTTGATTATTTACCTAAATAAACAAATATGTAACGTTGCCTTAAACGTAAAAATGACACGTTACATAATCCCCCCCCCCAACATCAAGACGATTAACCTAAAAAGGTTAATCGGAGAGATCCGCTGCCGACTTAAGGTCTTTGGCATGCCAACTCCCTGGCAGTACTTTACCCGATGGTTCCTGAAGCTCAAATATCCATGGAGAAATTTTATTCCTAATTACATAAGGACCAACGGATTTCGGTGCTAACTTCTTCGAGAAAAACTTCGCAGCATCTGGCAACACATAATGGGGCTTTCCCACATTTTTGAGACTCAGCGGATTTGTGTACCTTAATCAAAGCTATTTACAGGACAGTTATTTTTTTTTTCGAAAATGTCTTGGTTTTGGAGAAAATAAGGTTTAAAGTTGGAGTCCCGCAAAAATCTCCAAAGAATTTCATTTACGCAATCACGTAACAAGAAAAAAGGTATACCAGTGTCCTGCGTGGGCCATTAACGTCTAATAATATCGTTGGCGCGGTGCCTCACTTCACTTTTCATTTCTGCTGTCAGAATGTTGTGTCAGTTATTTATATGTCATATTTGTTTATTATTTTGATTTTCAAATAATCTAATTAATATTTAAATTACTAAAGATTTTGTATCAAAATTAGATTCTTCAGGTGAAAAATGTTGAAAAAATGTGTTGTAAGTGGGTGTGGAAAGACAAGCGAAAATTCTCCTGGGACAATATTTGTGTCATTCCCTACAACTGGGCCTCGAAGAGAGGCATGGATGAAGGCATTAAACCTCAAAAAGTTGTCGACAGCTGGGCACAATAAAGTGTGCGAGCCAGCGGCGTAGCGTGGGGGGGGCGCGGGGGGTTCGTCGCCCACCCCGCCCCGAGAGTAGTGGCGCCCCATAGGTGGGAGAGGCGCCCTTGTGTCGTAGCGGCCGCCCCCTCATACATGATGATACATACTTTTTTGTAGTTGCAAGATTTCGTCAGACGCGCCCTTGTGACTTATCGGCCGGTCCCTGACATATGATGACCTTTTTTTTTTTTTTTTTTTTTTTTTGGATGGAGACGGCGCGGTTCAAATTTCTACGGCGCGGTTCTTTTTTTTGCCGTAAGATTTGTGAGAGGCGGTTTTCAGAGGCGCCCTTTTTAGCTGTCGCCCCCCCCCGCCCTTGCGGGCACGCTACGCCGCTGGTGCGAGCATCACTTTAATGTAAGTACAATAAATAGCTAGGTATAAATATATATGGGAGGTCAAAATCAGTGTTAACATAAAGTAAGTATAACCTAACCGTGGTCTATTGATCGCAAACATATCCCAACCTGGGTTTGCCCACAAAGGATAGGATCTGTGTGCAATCATTTGAGGGTTAGGCTAAAACCAATTTCCCAAAAAGAGGAAAGGGGATGTATAGCTAAAAAAATAAATACTAAAAACCTAAATTCTTTCCAAAAAATAATTATTCATATAAGTTCTTTCCAAAACATTGACAGAGTATGTTAGTGTTACATTATACTGGTATATGAAGTTGTTTTGCACCAAAAAGTAACTAAGAAATGTTTAAAGGCTTGACAACTGGTGCCATCTTTGCATATGTATTGTCGTAATGCCTGGATAATTTATATGGGTAATGCAAGATAATGCCAAAAGTGCTTTTCCCCTTCTCAGGCCCACTTGAAACAGAGCAACACTCTTGCAATTGCACTATGTTTGCTAACCTCCAAAAGCCAAACTAGACCATAAACAATGGTTTTATTTTAAGATTAACAAAAATTGAAAAAAGAGTAAGAAACTGTAGTAAAATAAATGGATCCATGATGAATCTGATACCTTCCTAGCTAGCCTATTAGCACCCTTTACATAAAGCCATGATATATCAGCCTCAAAAACAGTTTTTTTGTAAATATGTTTGACAAATTATTAAGCAAAATGTAGTTTAATATACCCCAATAACTGTATATTGATGTGATGCTCCATTAAAAAGTTAGCATTTTAAAAAATTGTTAACTGTCAAAAAAACTGTCAGTAGCATTAATAAATTTTGCCCAAAATCTAATCAGCTCGTTAGAGTGTCAAACACTATTTTACCTGAAAATTTTATTTTTCAGCGGTTTAGGAGCTATTATTATTATTATTATCACACTTTATTAGCAAAATATATTGCTCTTTACAATGTCATTATAAATACAAATAGGTAGATAAGTATTTACATCCAAACAAAAAAAAAAAAATTTACAAAGTTTTCACATAATGAGCACACTTTGTTTTAAAATTTTTCAATGAAGTGCATTCTTTCATGTCTCTAGGGATGCTATTAAACAATCTTAAACCTACACTGAATACCGTTTCACTTTGAAAATCAGCAATATAGAAATCGTTTACTGATCTTGACCTAGTGTTATGAGTATGAATATCTCGAACATAAACTATCTCACCAGTTAAATATGTGGGCAACATATTATTTTTGAGTTTGAAAACAAAGACTAACATGTTGTATGAGGCACGTTGTTGAACATTCATAAGGTTTAATCTGTCAAGCATATTTCTAATAGGAGTTCGCTTATTACATAATAAAATTGCCCTCATGCAACGGTTCTGCAGTTTCTGTAACATGTTTTTCTGACCTGCATTTAAAAAATGAAACAATGTTCCACAATAATCAAAATGTGGTGCAATAATTGATTTGTAAATTGTAAGTTTAGTGAATAATGAAACTTTATTATTTAGCCTATACATGAAACCTGCTTTCTTTGCGATTTTCTTTTTTATGTACTCGCAGTGTAGAGAAAGGTTGAGCTCAGGATCTAACATTACGCCTAGATATTTAAAGGATTTAACCTCTTCTATTTGAGAATTTTCAATAACAATGTTGAGTTTGTTTTTATTCTTAAGTTGATTTAAATTATGTTTTGAGGATAAAATCATAAATTTTGTTTTGTTTATATTTAATTTAAGTCCATTTTCTATCAACCACACATGCAAGTTATTAAGATCTTCATTTAAATTTTTTTCAATGTTTTGAAATTCGTTGATATCGCAAATGAAATACAGTATTGTATCATCTGCAAATAGTTTGATTTTGCAATACTTTATGTGTTTAACTATGTCGTTAATAAAAATAAGAAATAAAATGGGCCCCAGTACTGATCCCTGAGGAACACCATGATCAGTTTCTATTTTTCCTGATACTGAGTTTTTAAATTTAACCTTTTGAAATCTTTTTTTCAAATAGCTCTTAAACCATTTCAATACATTACCTGTAATGCCATATTTTTTCATCTTTTGTAATAGTAAATCAATGTTAACAGTTTCAAAGGCTCTGCTAAGATCTAAGAAAACTACCCCAATTACTTTTTTATTATTTATCTGAGATCTCCAAGAGGATGTTAAAAACTGCAAAGCTGTTTCACATGAATGAGCCTGCCTATAGCCTGATTGTTCACTAATTAAAATATTATTTTGATTGATATAATGCATCAACTGATCTTTTACCAGTAATTCCAGAGCTTTTTCATAAACAGGTAACGTATTAATGGGCCTATGTTCTGTACAAAGAATAGTTTTTGGTACTTTTTCTATTGGAATTACGGTTGAGCACTTCCACGCATCCGGAACGACACCCCGTGACAAGGACATATTTATCAGTTCTAAAAAGTAATCACCAACTATTTCAATGGCTAATTTAAATGACTTCAAATCAATGCCGTCCTCATCACTGGATCCCTTTCCCATGCCTGCAATTTTTTGTTTTAATTCGTGAATATCAATAATTCTAAAACTATCAAACGAACCATCTAACTGATTAATTTTTTGCAATACAAAGTCACATCCCATTATACTTTTAGTAGAAGTTACGATATCTTTAATACTTTCTGTAAAATATACATTAAAATTTTGTGCAATCTCTAACTCATTTTCAAGTTGTCTGTCTTTGAATTTTATTTTTGAGGGTTTTTCATGTCTTTTTCCATTAACTAGTTCTTTAATAGATTGCCACATTTTTTTTGTATCATGTTTGTTTTCATCAATTTTTTCTTCATAATATTTTTTTGTTTCATGTCTTATTTTGGTCGTGACCTTGTTTCTAATTTTTTTATATTTATCCCAGTCTTCCTCTAATCCTGACTCCTTTGCTAATCTAAACAAGTTGTCTCTATTTTGAAAATCCTGCATAAGTTCATAGCTGAACCAAACCTGAAGCTTAAAATTATTAAAGATTTTAACCTCTTTGATTGGTGCATGACAATCAAGAGTTTCTGCAATATTTTTCGTGAATACATTTGCTAAATTATTTAAATTATTTGAATTTGAATTACATGTTGTCCAATCTAGGCTTAGCAAGGAGAGTTTAAATTGATCTTTTGTAAAGTTAGAAAAATTTCTTTTATGAATGATAACTTTGTTGTTTTGTTGTGGTACTCGATCAACTAAGGATACTAGTAGGTTGGAATGATCTGAAATTTTAGGTTTATCTGATACTGAGTGGTTGACAATTTTATTGTTTGAAATTATATAATCAATCAGAGTTTTGCTAGTTGAAGTCACCCTAGTGTATTCAGTAACCACTTGGTATAATCCTAAATAATTTAGTAAACTTTTTATTTGCCTACTGTACACTGAGTCTACACTAATGTCTATATTAAAATCCCCTAGAATTATTAATGGGCATCCATGTGATAAAAGCTCTTCTAATTTTGACTCTAAGGCATCCAAAAAGTCAGACTTAGAGGCACTAGGAGAATGATATAGTGCACATATGATATAATTTGATTTTTTTATATTTACTTTGACTGCTAAAAACCACAAGTTCATTTGAAGCGAATATTTTAGGATTTCCCGATATTCAATGTCATTTCTTACATAAATAATAGTTCCACCTGTGTGTCTGCTTGTTGAATTACATTGCACCATATCATACCCTGTTATTGATATTTCGTTTTGATAAATATCATCAGTAACACAAGTCTCTGACAAGCACAAGATTAAAGGATTGTGACAAAATATAGCAAATAAAATACTATCAAAGTTTTTGATGATACTTGAACAGTTTGTATAAAATATGTCTGTTACTGATTCCTTCTCGGTTTTTCTAAAAAATCACTTACCAAAATGCCTTTTGGCCATAAATGTGGATCCAAGAAATCATTATTCAAATAGAATGGAATACCGACCTTAAACGATCCAACTCTGTCTTGATTTCCAAGTTGAAGTTTTTCGCATTCATAATTTTCGTTTGCACTAATTCGCTTTACAATTGAAATAACTTCAGCGTTCTGAGTGTTTGGTGTAAAACCAGTAACAAAAAAGTACTTATATTTCTTTACTACCTGGTTTTGATTGTCTGAATTATTTCCAAAAACCACTCGATTTCTGCGATACTGATTATTTTGTCGTGGATTATTCCGGTAGTTATTGTAGTATTGTCCAGACATGTTTCTGTTTGACTTCATTTTGTTTTGGTTTTCATAAGTATGTAATTCTTTTTCATCACCCTCATCCAAGTTTATGATCTCGGACATTTTCTCAGCATATTCGGATTCTAAACGTGGCCGCATTTTTGTAGTCTTATTATATGTTTGAGGTCCCATTTTTGTATCTAGCGCCGATGTACTAGTGTTGGCACTTATATTTGTATTTTGCACGTTTTTAATTTCTTGCTGATACGACTGTTTTTCAAGTTTCTCGATTTTCTTGAAACAAAATTCTAACAGTCCTTCCAGTTTAGTAACCTTATCCTGCAATTCCTTCTCTTGATTTGATTTTTCTTGAAATTTATTTTGGTGAAACGTAATGATTTCAGTTTGCATGGTATCATAAGCTTCAGAAAATTCTGCTGACTTCTTTTCTAGTGTCTTCTCAATTGTTTGTTTTGTTTCGTTTTCAATTTTTTTACAAAAATCTGTAAGTTCAGCGGTTTTATTAGATATAGATTTTTCTATCGTTGTTTTAGCATCATGTTCCAAATTTTGTGATAAACTTTGAAACTTTTGACTGAAAATATTATCTATGTTTGTTTCAAAAACGCTACTGATTTTCTGATCAACCACTTTACTAATGCATTCTTCTACACTCTTCAGCATTTGAGTTTGATGTTGCGACATTGATTTAATTATTTCTGCGTTTATATTTACACACAGCTTATTGAATCGTTTCAGCTCATCTTTAACTATTTTGTTCATTTTAATGAACTCTTTAACCTTCTCAGGGCTGCAGACGTCGCAGCAAAATATCAGTGAGCGCTCTTGGAGACGTGTAACGTATGCCTCAGATTTTGATAATTCAGAGCACTTCAAGCAAAACTGTTTTAAGCATATATCGCAGACTATTTTATAGCCTGCGTCCTCCTGAGATAACTCCAAATTACACTTCGAGCAAGACATTGTGGATAAATTATTGTCTCACCCAGTACATTAATTTATTTGGTTAAAAGGAATAATAAATAATAATTTGTATAGCTATAGTTTTTAAATTTAAAAGTTTTTTTTTATCAAGTTTTGAGCGATTGATTCCTTATCTCTCACAAAAACACAAATATATTGTTTGTTTTCTTTTCTTTTGTTTTTTATCATCAATATCGACGAGTTTTATTTAACGAATTTAATGTAATTATCAAAATATAATGAACACATTCGCACTTGTATCACTGAAAGTTTTATGATAAAAACCTATTTTTTTTTGTGATTATTATGATATCAGATTTAATAATTAATTCGCACTTTAACTACTGTAAAATTACGTTTAAATGACCTCTCACTACTATGTGACCTCTCACTCTTTACTTATACTCTGAAGTATATCTATCATGATACGGACAGAAAAAACACACAGACAGACATCACGACGATATTGCTAGGTTAAGTCAAAATATACCCAAATAACACATTTTCAGTGTTATCTCAAAAAAAATTTTTTTGTCAAAAACAATACCTGTGCGGCCTAGGAAGGTAAAAATTAATTTCTGTGGGCTTTAAGTGGGTTGCAAAAGTTGCATGCATTATGAAAAAGTTGCATAGCTAGTGGAAACAGGCTTTATGGTTTTTCCCTTGGGTCTCTTTCTGATAGGTTAAACAGTTGGACTTCCAAAACCTAATTTAATTTTTTTTAAATAATGTAGCATAATAAAAGGATTATATTCATTATTATTATCACCAAGTACAAAAATGTCCCAATTTTAATGGTTTTGTTGTCTCAAATTTACAAGTCCTGCTTGAGAGGGCATGTTATAAATATTTCTATAACCATCTAAGAAGAAAGTGTATGATGCTTTTTGAGAATATGCTTATCATATCCCTGGAAAAAATTCCACATAGAATCTATTATTCTTTCTATGAGTTCTATTTAATTTTATAATATGTTTTCTATATGGGATATGAAACAAACCCTATAAAACCATATCAAATCTAATAAAATCAGTTTTTATGAGTCAAACGGTCTGGTTTGTAGTATCTTGTAAAACACTACAGGATCACCTTCACCATCACTATGAGAAGTTGTAAACTTTTATGATGTTTTTATGTGGGATTTTGGCAGGCAGGCTGTGTTTTATAAACATATTCTATGTGTTTGCTAGGCATGTATTCCACAGGGTGTCTCATTTAGAAAGGCTGCCATATTTATCTCGGAAACAACGGGACAGCCAGTACATACCTACCAAAGTTGAAACTTTTGCCTACTTAAAAGTATATAATAATGTCAAGAAATATTCCAAGTATTAATTTTTGATAGGAGGCGTTTTGTTTTGAAAACTGTACAAAATATATTTTATTTCTCATCATTTAGACATACCTAATCTCTTTACCTCTCTTTACCATTTTTCTGTATGTCTGTCTGTCTGTCTGTGTATCTGTCTGTCTGTCTGTGTGTCTGTCTGTCTGTGTTGCTACAGTGGGTGGGATTCTTCAATCGAACGCGACCCGGGTGGCGGATAGGGGGTTATTTTCGCCGATCAAAATGGGTAAAAATTACATTATACATTAATCATGTGAACTTAGGGGCCCATAAATTGGTAGAGTTTTTACTTAGGTACACAAAAACGATTTAAAATCTTTCTGTATTCCACATTTGACATTTATCATTTTTCATATGGGTAATTTCATAAAAAGTGGAATTCCCATTTTTTTGGTCATCATAGAATATCAGGTACTTATGGATGATTCTACCAAAAGTGGGCTATATGGATATCATTTTTGGTCATTGCCTTTAAATAACAGTACAGCACAGTAAATAATTTTGTTTTGTTAAATTTATGTAATTAATTAGGTGTAAGCTAAAAAACATTTATTTTCCCAAATTTTAGGAATTATTGCAAAAAAATGCCAGAGGAATGAGTACCAGAGGAATGAGTTTTTTAATGGTTTTCCAATTTAAATCAAAATCTATTTAGACTACTTAACTTAAGTTTTATATAAACAAAGTTCCTATACTTATAATTTTAAAACAATCAACAAAAAAATTATACTATTGATATCAGTCGAATATTTACTTACCAGAGGAATGATAATTGAAGCGTTCCTTTTTGATTTCTCCGAAAAAAACTAATTTTCTGCCGAAAATAAAAAGATCTATAACTTAAACCAAACAAAAGTTGACATTATCTGTCAAAACTTGTCATCCTCACAAGTAAATTAGATATCCAGGGCCGTCTCTTTCTCTAGAAATTAACCGGTGGTATTCACAAATATTGTGTTATTAAAAATGGAGCACATTTAAAATTGTAAAATTTTCTGGGAAGATGTAAATTCGGATTTTCAAAAATATGACTGCAAACTTAAGTTTTATCAATTTTTTGATAAATAGTTGAGACTTGGTTAAATATTATTTATTAGGATATCTTTTTCAATTTGAGTTTTTAATATTTGGTTTGGGACTACACCAGAGGAATGAGGTATTTGCTTTGTAATAAAAAAAATTATAAACTTGCAATTTTTTTTATACATTAAACTCAAATCTAACTAAAATTATGCTTCATTTGCAGTCTGTGTTTGAAAAATATGCATTCCCACTCCATAGCACCATTTTTGTAGAATCATCCTTATATATTTTTACCGAGGGGTGAACAGCTAACCCAAAATGTGTACACCGATTGTGAAAATCCACAATTTTTTGCTAAGATTGTGGAAAGATTGTGAGGGATTGTGGAAAGATTGTGAGGGATTGTGGCAAGATTGTGAAAGATTGTGAGGGATTGTGGAGGACTGTGCAGCGGCGTAGCGTACCTGCGTACCTGAAGGAGGGGCTGTCCCATCAAAAATTCTGGTGACCAAAAAAAACAAAAAGGTCATCATGTCTATAGTTTCCTTGGCCGCCCTCTTAATTTACCGTTACCGGCCCTGCTACTTAATAACCGAGGTGTGACCAGCTAACCCCAAAATGTGTACGTCGATTGTGAAAATCCACAATCTTTTGCTAAGTTTGTGAGGGATTGTGTACAGATTGTGAGGGATTGTGAAGGATTGTGGTAAGATTGTGAGAGATTGTGGGTGATTGGGAAGGATTGTGTAAAGATTGTGAAGGATTGTGAACAGATTGTGAGAAATGTGTACACCGATTGTGAGAGCAGTTCACCCCTCGATTTTTACTCAAAATAAGTAATTTGAGTCAAAAAAGGCCTAATTGCCAAATTTTGTGATGGTATTTGTGTGGGCCACAATAAATCCAAAACCATAAATATTTTGTGGTTAATTATTTTTATATTTATTTAAGAAATACAAAAGCTAGAAAAACGCGGTTTTTACATTTAGACTGGGAATTATATTTTCATTAAAAATTATCAAGTTAAAGTTTGGCAAAAGTTTCTTTATTTTCATTTAGCAGAAACAACAATTTGAGTTCTTTTTAATTTATTTTAAAAGAATACTTAAACGGTTAGATAAATATATTTAAAACAAATTTTAAAGCAGCATCCACTACCTATAGATGAAATAGAAAAAGCGGGAAAAGTTTTATGAAAGAAATGTACCGTAGCTGCGGAATAGGTTTTTTCAATTGAATTAAAAAAAAAATACTTAAGTTAAAGTTTTTTGCAAAAATGTCAGTCTGCAACTCTTTTGATTAAAAAAAAAAGGTGGAAGAATTTTATTATGTACTTTAAAAACAACAAAATAAAATTTATGTACCTTATATCCTTAAAATTTGCTATTAATATTTTTTTTAATACTGTTAGAGCAATGTCATTTTTACCTTCCTAAATTGTGCAGCAATGGCTAGAGAAAGCATGGTTTTCAAGGAAATTTTTTTATTTTTTTTGATAATTTACTAATGATTTTATCAATACTAACCTGTTACCAGACCCCAAAAATGCCTTAGTCAAAAAAGTACGGTTAGGGTGACCAAATGTGTTGGATAATTTGCCGCCCCGCCGGGCCCTCGATTCGCCACCGGGCTAACTCGCAGCCAACCCGGTTAGCCACCGAAACACCTCGCCCAGGCCCGCAGCCGTAGTTTTTGTTTTCAATTTTGTTTATTTATACTTTATAATGAGTGAATCATTTATTCTGGATATCTTAAACTCATAAATTGGATAGGTAGTAATATAAAATGCAAAATATTTAATCATCAGGAATGGCCTCTATATAAGCTCTATAAATTCTAGCAATCCAGTAGTTTGCGCAGATGTTATCATTGTTTCGAAAATTCGATCTTTTTCTATTTGCATTGATTACATTATTTGATCAGACTGCTCGAAATGTATAGCCTCTATTAAAATCTGTTATTAGAAACTAGAAAAAAAATGAAACACAGTACAAAATACATAGGCTCTAATTATACACTTATGGGAAGATACATTAGGTAAAACTTTTCATTAAGGCTAAAACGTTAAAATAAAATATATTTTGACACCCAGACCTTATTTTTTGGACTGATGCATATTTAGGCCTGTTAACATATCACGTAGTGTTGGTGGAATCATTAGTAATCGATCAAATCAGTTGTCATAAAATATTCATTAAAATGCCCATTTAGGACGCTACGGTGCACCAGTGAAAAACTGTTCGCTGGGCGTACCAAAGATGACATGATTTTCTGATGTGTGCAACTGGTAGAAGTAAAAACTTTTGGTATGTTTATTGTTTCAAGCAATACTATAAATCAAACACTACTCCAGTACTATAGTCTTTGCCATAGACAGTTACACTTTTGTGATTTTGACATGGCATAAACGTATAACCTAACCAAAAATATATCAACTATAGATGCTGAAATAAGGCTGACAAAAAAATGCAAAGTTAAAAAAAAATCATACCATTTTTTAGAATTTGTTTGTTGCTGTAATTATGCATATGATAAGAAGGTTTGCAAGGCCACAAAAGTTTAACTGCCTATGACAAGGACTATACATACAATGGAAAGCTCTGCAATACATAGAATTTACCCTACAGTTCATTTCATTATTTTTGGGACAATTTTTTTTTTCATTGGCCTATGTTATTTTTATGATAACCAGCTAATAACTCACAAAAATTATGAAATGAACTGTAAGTAGGTTTTACGTTTTACCAGTTAAAAAATGTATGACAGGTATGGCAATGTCGATACAAAAGGGAGCTTTATGTAGGAAGAGCGCAAGAGAAAATAGCGTGGGACAAAATTGCACGAGACAATGGCAATGGCAATTTAATTATTAATTACATTGATGTTTTTTTTAGCTTTCAGAAGACTCCCTAAACTGGAGTTTTTTTTCTTGGAAGAGAAACAATCAAGACAATCAAGAACCTTCCCTACATTTAAAAGCTGACATTGTACCCAGATTTGGAATACCATCAAGTTCAGGTACAGGAGAAAATGTTCCTCCAACAAAAAAGTTCAAAATGGATTTTCAAGTTGAAGTCATTGCACAGGGTGTTCAAGTAAAACCTTCGACTTCCAACAAAATATTGCAGGTAAACATAAAAATAAAATATTCGAACCCAATGCACTCAAACACATTATATGAGCAGTGACCAAGCAGTGCAGTTCGATGGGTCCAAATATGAAACTGCATTTAATTTACATTCTAGTAGTGGGTCGCATCCTTCCACTTCATCTAATATTGGTTCTTTATGGCAATCATTTGCTTCTACGTCAATATCATCAGATGACGATGAAGATGTTAGAAAATGCGCCAGCTTGACCGAGTTTTAACTGTAAATAAAATAGAACGCAATAGTCGGTTTTATTTAGGAATTCCTAAAAACATGTATTCTATGATTAATTTGCTTTCCCAGACAAGCAAACTTGACTATGTTGATGTGCTCATCACTTTAAAGAAAATTAGATTGAATGATTCGTATCAGCGAATAAGTGATGACTTTGCATTAAGTGTATCAACAGTTTCAAGGAAATTTTTAAATGCGGTTCCAAAACTTGCCACCATCATGCAAAACTTTATTTTTTCTCCAACTGCCGACACTGTGAAGCGTATGTTGCCAATACCTTTTAGGTATAGATATAATGATGTGTACACAATTATAGATTGCTTCGAAATAGAAATAGAAAAACCTCAGAATCCTCTAAAACAAAGTTTAACTTGGTCAGACTACAAGAAATGTAACACCTTAAAATTTATTATTGGTGCTACTCCTAATGGTTTCATTAGTTTCATCTCTGGAGCTTATGGTGGCAGAATTTCTGACAATAGTATAGTAGAAGAGAGCGGTTTCTTAGATACCCTACCCAATAATGTATCCGTTATGGCAGATCGAGGATTTAAATACATGGACACCCTATTAGTACAGAAGAACTGTAAGCTTGTTCGCCCGCCAAGTGTCCAATCTGGAAGTAAACCCTCAAAAGCTGAAGTAAGATTGGCAAAAAGGATTGCAGCCTTAAGAATCCATATCGAAAGAGTCATTCGTCGTCTTAGAGAGTTTGAAATGCTGCATATGCACGCCGTAATACATTTTAGTCACCTTCGTTTAATGAATATGATTCCAATTATTGCTTGTGCAATTGTCAATATACAAGAACCTGTTTTAAAATAGGGACATTTTCGAAGTACTAGGCTTGAAAAAGATCTAGAATGCAATGCACCAGTACCAAGAGAAGGCGTAAGGAAAATGATTCCGGACTGGTTTATTTTTGGAGATTCAACTGAAGCTGTTTGAAATATTTACAAAAAAGTTAAAGAAACTATTGGTACTGCTAAAACTAAAAAAATAGTGGGATCATTACAGATGTCATAGCAGATACATTATTTGGACTGATTCAAGGTGATTTTTGGATTTTTGATTACATTCTAGTAGTGGGTCACATCCTTCCAGTTCATCAAACATCGATTCTTTATGGCATTCTACATCCAACTTATCAGATGACGATGAAGATCTTAAAAAATGTGATCACAATAGTAGGTTCTATTTAGTAATTCCTAAAAATATGTATTCCATAATTAATTTCCTTCCGCAGACCGGCAAACTTGACTATGTTGGTGTGCTCATTATATTAAAAAAAATCAGATTGAATGATTCATATCAGCGAATAAGTGATGGTTTTGCATTAGGTGTATTAACAGATTCAAAGAAATTTTTAAATGCGCAAAACTTGCCTCCATTATGCAAAACTTTATTTTCTCTCCAACTGACACTGTTAAGCATATATTGCCAATACCTTTTAGGTATAGATGTAATGATGTCTACACAACAATAATTGATGTTTAACCTATCAGGCTACAAAACACCTTAAAATTTATTATTGGTGCTACTCCTAATGGCTTTATTAGTTTTAATAAATGGTCACCCTATTAGTACGGAAGAAATGTAAGCTTGTTCACATGCCAAGTGTCGAATCTGAAATTAAACCATCAAAACCTGAAGTAAGAGTGGTAAAAAACGATTGCAGCCTTAAGAATCCATATTAAAAGAGTCATCCATCCACGCAGTAATACATTTTAATCATCTTATAATACTGTTAGGTCCAAGTACATACAGCAGAAAATATTCCTCCAACAAAAAAGTTTAAAATGGAAGTTGAAGTCATTGCAAAGGGTGTTCAAGTAAAACCTTCTAGTTGCAAAAAATATTGCAGGTTAACATGAAACCAAAGATTCGAAGCCAATGCAATGGGTCCAAATTTGGAACTGCATTTACTTTACATTCTAGATCACATCCTTCCACTTCATCAAAAATTGGTTCTTGATGACAATCATTTGCTTCTACATCTTGAAAATCTTATAAAGTGTGATTGGCAGCTTGACCGGGTTTTAACTGTTAATAAAATAGAACACAATAATAGGTTCTATTTAGAAATTCCTAAAAATATGTATTCCATGATTAATTTGGTTTCGCATACGAACAAACTTGACTATGTTGATGTGCTCATCACTTTAAAGAAAATCAGATTAAATTATTCGTATCAGCGAATAAGTGATCATTTTGCATTAAGTGTATTAACAGTTTCAACGAAATTTTTAAATGTGGTTCCAAGACTTGCCTCCATCATACACAACTTTATTTTCTCTCCAACTGCTGACACCGTTAAGCGTTTGTTGCCAGTAACTTTTAGGTATAGATATAATGATGTCTACACAACAATAATAGATTGTTTAACCTGGTCAGACTATAAGAAATGTAACACCTTAAAATGTAGTATGGGTGCTACTCCTAATGGCTTTATTCATTTATTTTATCTGTGGAGGTTATGGTGGCAGACTTGCTGACAATAATATAGTAGAAGAGAGTGGTTTCTTAGGTATCCGTTATGGCGGGTCGAGGATTTAAATATATGGAGGCCCTATAAGTACAGAAGAACTGTAAGCTTGTTCGCAGGCCAAGTGTTGAATCTGAAATTAAACCATCAAAATCTGAAGTAAGAATGGCAAAAGGATTGCAGCATTAAGAATCTATATTGAAAGAGTCATCCTTTGTCTAAGATAATTTAAAATGCTACATCTATCAACGCAGTAATACATTTTAATCACCTTATAATATTGTCAGGTCCAGGTAAAGCAGAAAATGTTCCTCCAACAAAAAAGTTTAAAATTGATTTATATATGAGTAGTGACAAAGCAGTAAAGTTTGATGGGTCCAAATTTGAAACTGCATTTACTTTACATTCTAGTAGTGGGTCGCATCGTTCCACTTCATCAAACATTGGTTCTTTATCGCAATCATTTGCTTCTACATCAATATCATCAGATGGCGATGAAGATCTTTAAAAAATGTCATAGACATCTGTATTGGGTTTTAACTGTTAATAAAATAGAACTAAATAGTACGTTCTTTTCAGGAAATGCTAAAAATATGTATTCCATGATTAATTTGCTTTTGCAGACGAGCAAACTTGACAAATATCAGCGAAATAGTGATGATTTTGCATTAAATGTGTCAACAGTTTCAAGGAAATTTTTAAATGCGATTCGAAAGCTTGCCACCATTATTCAAACATTTTCTCTCCAACTGCTGACACTGTTAAGTACACAATAATAGATTGTTTCGAAATGAAATAGAAAAACCTCACAATCCTCTCAAACAAAGTTTAACCTGGTTAGACTAGAGACCCTGTATGTATGACATATTTTCAAGAACAAGAGACGCGAAAAACTCTTTAACGTCAAATTTATTTAAGTCAGAATCAAAGGATGAAAATATCGCTAGAGTATAGCGATGTTTAGAGAGAGACGGTTGGTCCTTGTTAATTCATAAGCATCGGAAAATAAAAATAAACGATCTTTAACAAAACCTATATAGGGGGTGCGAACAAACGTGTTTGTTTATATGTAGCCAACGCCCCCTTAAATTATCAAGCCTGATCCTACTTTGAATGACAACAATTTCGACAGCTGACTGAGATCTAAAATTTTGACTATTTGGAAAAAAAAATATGGGCTGACAAAAAAATAATGGAAATGTCAGCCTTCGACAGTGTTGTATTGAGGGGGTTGTGATGTAGCATGATGAATAATGCACTCACCGATGACAATTTAAAGTATTTTAGTGAAACACCAATGAACTTGGCAAGAAAATACCATAACCATAAAATGTTAATTTTAGTTACTTTGAAGGGTTTGTCGCGTCTCTCTTTTGTAAAAATCTTTCATACATACTCTCTAGATCAGACTACAAGAAATGTAACATGTTAAAATGCTTTCAGACTTACGTATATTATAGACGAGATCCTCCCATAAAAAGTTTAAATGGGACAAATATTTCTGTGGGCTCCAGAAACTTTGGAATTTCCATCCAAAGTTTGCATTTTGACAATGTTGTCATAATAAAAATAAACAAATATGTCAAGACATTTCGGCAATTTGCAGAAATAGAATAAGTTACCTTAACACTGGGTATGAGGTGACCTCTGGTATTTACATAAATAATAAAGTTCACACTATCACACACATTTGAAAAATGATTTACTAATAGGCGCCTTAAATGTAGACCTTTATGTACAGTCTGTGTTGGTCTAAGAATTTGCCAATATAAACTATCGTCAAAGTCATATTTGACACATATATTGGCTTGCTTTTAATATCGCAACATTGTCAAATTGCAAACTTTAAATGGAAATTTCAAAGTTCCTGGAGCCCATCGGAAGATTTGTTCCATTTAAACGTTGTATGGGAGTATATCCTCTATAACATATGTGAGTCTAAAAGCATTCCACCGAAGCCCAATGCCAATGTAATTTGTGCGACGTCATTTAAACTACAGATAATAAACCAGGGTTTCAGCACAAAAATATGGCTATATAGACCAGTGCAGATACATTTTGGAATATTAGGAAGCTTAAAAACTATTAGAAATTAAAGAAAATCGAGCGCAGCCAAGAGGAAAATACAATCAGCCTCGATCCGAGTTATTGGGGTAAGCTTTCAGGGGTGGATAATGGTTTTTAGGCAAGTTGGGTCTCCTATCAAAAAAAGTTAAATACAAAAGTTATAGGTGAGAAAAAAGTGTACAACTTTGCTATAAATAAAATTTTTAGAAAAAAATAAAAAAAACTGTTTTTTAATTTTTTAATGCAAATACACGTTTTAATTTTATAAATAAAATTATTGATTTTTTAATTTTATTTTGATTTTAAGCCAGCCAAGTTCCGGAAACAGTTTTTTTTAAACACATGTATTGTTTTTTATTAAAACACCTATTTGTAAATAGTGTAAAAAAAATAGACATCGCTATCGAAAAATGTGCCAGGAAACAGAATTTAAGCAGTTTAAAAAATAGCAAAATGAAATTACTGCACTGTTTTTGATTTTCATCGTGTCACTTTTTCGTATTCCCTGGCAAATGTTTCTATAGTGATATCTATTTTTTACATGATCAAAAAATAGACGTCTTAACAAAGAAACAACCACTGTTATAAAAAAAAGACTATTTAAAGAACTTGGGCATTTTTTTAAATATTTTGTTTTAGAACAATTAGAACGTGTTCATGACATAAATAGTGTGTTTTCACCAAACTTTGATAAAAATCAAAAATAATGAAAAAACGATTTTTTCGGAAAATTTTAGGTTTTATAACAAAATAGTGTGTACAATAGTTGTAGACCTTATTATTACCTGTATACCTGTAACTTTTGCATTTCACTTTTTTGGTTAAGTTTAGTTTCGCCGTGAAAAACCTTTAAACGCCATTTCACCCTAATAAATCAGATCGAGTCTAATTTAATTTTCTTGTTGGCTACAATATATATTTTTTTCATTTCCAATAGTTCTTATGCTGTTAATAATTTTTTGCCTAGAAACTAAGCAAGTACGATGATATAATATTTGCAATTTTTAAAACTAGTGGAGTCCCGATGTAGCGAACTTAATTAAATTGGGGTTGTATACGAGGTTGAGTATAAAAGAAAAAAATGTATTTACTTATGGTGAATAATTGTATTTGATAAGGCGTTTATTATAACCGAGTGGTGTTTAGTTTAAACGGGTTTGCTATACAGTGATTTGTTTTTATCATGTATCATAGGGATTTACGTGTTAAAATTTCGACCCTATGTTAACTTCTGTTCTACATCTAATTTAATGTTGAAATTTTGTACATATGTAGTATGGATTCCCTTCAATGTAATAAAGAAACATTTGCATTACCAAAGCCTGTAAAACATAATTCAAAAAAAAAATAATGAACAAAAAAATAATTTTTGAATAGTCCTTGTAAACACAAGTTTTGATATCAATCAAAATAAAACAAACGCTTTTTTTAAAAAAAATATTTTTATGGTTTAAACAGTTTTGGTAACAAATTTACTACTAGTCTAGTTTCTATCTGTAAATAAACTCCTCAATAAATTGCAGAATAAAAAAAATCACTGTATACGAACTCTACTATATTATATTATATAAAATTGCAAATTTTACTAGAACGGATTTCACAGTAAGAAAACAAAAATACTTCAAAACTTTAATAATAGTTTATTGTTAGTATTAAAACAGGTAGGAAAAAATATATTTTTCGAAAAGAAAATTAGTTTTTAAGTTAATACATAGTGGTCGCCAACTAATTAGAAGCGCATGTATAAAAATAAATACATAATATTTATGAATTAAAAAAAAACTTTTTTAATATATGTACAGTCATTTAAATTGCCGTTGAATTTTTTCTGTCAAAAATTATAATGTAAAGATATTGGAGAATATGTATTTTTTATAATATGTATGTATAAAGATAGAGGTAAAGTTCACTATTTTTTTTGTTTGGTTCAACCTGGGTTTCCTAATTTAAAATGGGAATATTTTTAATTTTCCAGTGCGGCCAATTAAAAAGTCTCTGACTGTACCTATTTGATACATTGTCCTTCAACAAAAATTAAAATGCAAACGAGCATGTTGTAATAAAACAACTTTTTATATAATTTTAAAAGTTTTTTGTTTCAGAAACAACTAACAAAGCTATATTTCAAGATATACAAGGTGTTATTTACAATACTTTATAAATAATATAACTAAATAAGCTAGTACAAAAACTAACCAAAAAACAGTTCTAAGAGAACCTTTTAAATAACAGGTGTCTTCAAAGCCGAATTTTCAGTATCTCAAAAAATCAGTCTAGGTCAAAGTTGGCTAGGAAGCAAATTGGAGTATATATGACGAGACTTTAAAGCTTATTATTTTGGCCACCACCAATTTAGGTTTTTAGAAATATCCAAAACTTAATTATTTTACCTACATACATATGTCGTTTCGAATTACTTGACCATCACTGTTGTACTCTAGTAATAATAGTAAAAAAAATTATTGTATTCCAAACAAATACACATTAAGAAAATTATGCACATGTAACTCAAATTAGAGGCACAATGGGTTGGAAAATATTATTTTCCTTAAAAATAAATTGCTTATTAAAATTTAGTCACATATTATCTATACCTTTTTTAAATATTTTACTTAATCTGTTAGCGGTATTTAAAACATAACATAGAGTTACTAGCGCAATTAACAGTTACTTACAATAGTGACAAGTGTAAAAAAATAAGAAAAGTATGAGGCGAGATTAAATTTACAGTTACAATATTTTTAACTTTACTATACTCAGTTCATTAGGATAAAATAAAATTAATTTTAGGTTATTTTGGTGATTTTATTTAATTCCGTATTTGGGTGATTCTACAGAAGTTATAAATATGTTTTTTTAATGTTTAGCCTGCTATTACTCTTCTATGGTCCAATCCAAAAAGTATTATTTTATATAATATTTTCTCAGTCTAAAAATATAAACTTAATTTTTTTTATACAAGTCTATTTAACATTTTAGATTCTATTCAAGTGTTTTAACAAATGACCATTTAAACTTTGATAGCATTCAAAATGAACTGTTCTTTAAAAAAAACACCTTAAAGCAAATAGCAGTTTTGTCTTTGTTTTTATTGTCAATTCTACTAAAAATTCTTAAATCTAAAAACACACCGAAGGACTAATGGGCTTAGTTTATTGACAGATCGCGCCCAAATTATACTGTGGTAACTCTTCTCGTATTTTTTTTACTTACTCTACACTTGAAATTATTGTTTTTTGTTTGAGTTTAGTACCCAATAGTAACCATTACTACATACATTAAAACTTATTTTGTAGGTCCATACATAGAGGAATATACAGAGTGTTTCAAAATTCAGTAACATAATTTTAATGTTCAATTCCTTAAGTGATTTCAAGACAAAATTTTCATATAAACATCGGTTCCCAAACGCCTTATTTTCGAGATACAGGAGATACTAAGAGCTATAAATTATCATTATTTTTGCTTTTCATATAGTAAATATTTGAATAGTCCTAAACCTGACCTACATAAAGTTGTTTTTTTGATTTATAATATGCTTGCTTATATTAATAAACTTACAATAAAATGTGATCCTAGATGAACAGTACTAAAAATAACTTAAATAAAAAAATACATACTGATCGAATAGCACTTTCAGGAAAAAATTACACTATCAATCCTAAGTATTTTTATTTATCTATCTTTAAAAAAAACCAGGGTGACAATTTAATCATTAAATAACTTACACTAAATCTGTAGAGTTACCGATTTATATTTTTAATTGATTTATGGTTTTTAAATTTTTGTGGAATAAATTGTAAATTTTTAAAATATCTTCATGTAGTATGTAGAGTATAATGTATCTTATATTTGTTTTTTATGTAATCAGTATAGTTACAGTTGGCGTTAAGAAATAAGTTTTTTTCCGTTTAAAGTTAATAAATTAGAATATCCAACCAATTTTTTAGTTTTGGATTGTATTCCCTCACCTGTCAAAAACCCTTGCCAAGTCCTGTCTTTGGTCAGGCTCTGCTACAGAATAGCGCCCTACAAAATAGCGCTGCTTCAAAATAGCGCTGCCATAAAATAGCGCTGCTACAAAATAGCGCTTCCACAAAATGGCGCTTACAAAATAGCGTGCATTAAAATAGCGCTGCTACAGAATAGCGCCTTACAAAATGGCGCTGCCACATAATAGCGCTGCTACAAAATAGCGCGCATCAAAATAGCGCTGCTACAAAATAGGGCGTATCAAAAACGCGCTCAAAAAGCATCATTAAAAACAGCAACTGTTTGACTATGGGATCTCTTTCTAACATATTTAAAAAAAAAAAAAAACTTCCCGGTCTTCTTTCGCGGGATCCTAGCCGGTGTGAAACAAAACTGAACCGAATGGAAGTATCGGTTTAGTTCGGTTTGGTTTCACAATCTCTAGGATGCCGGTTCGGTTCTGTTTGGATTCACACCCTCTAGGATCCCGGAAAAAAGTCAGGGAAGTTTTTTTTTTTTAAATATATGTTAGAATGAGGTTACCGGGAGAATAGCGCGCATCAGAAACGCGCTCAAAAAGCATCATTAAAAACAGCAACTGTTTGACTAAGGAATCTCTTTCTAACATATTTAAAAAAAAAACTTCCCTGACTTCTTTCGCGGGATCCTAGCGGGTGTGAAACAAAACTGAACCGAACTGAACCGAATCGAAGTATCGGTTTAGTTCAGTTTGGTTTCACAACCTCTAGGATGCCGGTTCGGTTGAGTTTGGTTTCACACCCTCTAGGATCCCGGGGAAAAGTCAGGGAAGTTTTTTTTTTGTAAATATATGTTAGAATGAGGTTACCGGGAGTGGTAAGTTATAAGACGCTATTTTGAAGCAGCGCAATTTTAATGCGCGCTATTTTGTAGCAGCGCTATTTTGAAGCGCGCTATTTTGTAGCAGCGCCATTTTGATGCACGCGATTTTGTAGCAGCGCTATTTTGATGCGCGCTATTTTGTAGCAGCGCTATTTTGGTGGCGGTATTTTGATGCACGCTATTTTGTAGCAGCGCTATTTTGTAGCAGCGCTATATTTTGGCAGCGCCCTTTTGAAGCAGCGCTATTTTGTAAGGCGCTATTCTGTAGCAAAGCCCTTTGGTCAACAATACAGTATTATAAAACTTTAAATATACAATTTTATAACCGTTTTACGCGGTGAAGTATTTTGACCCACAAATTCATGAAGTTACTTTGCAAACTTTTTTATGGTGAAACAAGACGACTTTGACCTCAAATTATTTCACGTAAGAGATCTGCTGCTTGTCTTCTCGTATGATCTGTAGAAATTTTGACATAAGTAAACATTTTTTGATGTAAAACAAAAACGTTACCTTAAAGAATTTCTCGGTCAAAAAAGTGTAAACGGTTATAATTTCTAATTTAAACTTTGACTTACGTATCGATGGAAACTGCCTTATTGTAAACAGTGAAAATCTCAAAATTTCGAGTTGTGTCACTTTTGTTCTGAATGTGAGATAATAATATATCAAAAAGAGGACAGGCCCCAGCATTGTCTCCTGTTGAACACCACACTCTACAAGACTACTGCTACTTATACTATTTTTGATTTTTACAGATTGCTTTCTTTTAATTAAAACCAATTTAATTTGAATCTCTTAAAACTTACTCCAATCTTATAAAACTAGTCTATGAGAGGGTGGTTCTCCGCAGGGTCGAAGACTTTCGACAGGACCAAGAAAATAGCTACGAATTTGTAGTAATTATTAAACTGCTAAATATAAAATTAGTAATTTTAGAAAACTCTGGATCTAGATTAACATTTAAAAATTTACTATTTTATTTGGTAATAGTATACATAAAATACAAAATGGAAGAAGGCTGCTTTCAGCAGGACAGCTTTAAGGTTTGCTTCAACGAATGACTATAAATATGGCTTATTGATGTAAATTAATATAATTTACTTATTTTATTGTAATAAATTAATTTATTAAAAAGACAATAGTTTCTTTAAAAACTATTATGACGCTATATTGACAATTTTCAATATAACAATCTTTTCCTATAAACAAATTCAAAGAGTTCTTGTTTTAACAATAAAACTACCATTTACAACAGTCATTCCTAAAACAAGTAACTTAAAAAACGAAGACAATCCCATTTTATTTAAACAATAATTATTGTTCTTTACTGCTAGCAATGGTTTCGTCAGCTCATCAGCAACCATTTCTGATGTAGCCAAATAGGCTAAATCACCTTTGTTTCCACCACCGTCTCTCCAACAAAGCAGTAACAAAATCAATATGTCTTGGTTTTTCACAGCTATCAATTTTTACTGCACTTTGATTGTCACAATAAATACGAGTTTTTTCAATGACATAATTGCTTCCACAACTTTCTTAGCCACATTTCTTCTTGTTTAGCTGAACTAAGAAAAACGAATTCGCTTCTTCTTTTGTCTAAATAGTCATAATCTGAATCACAGCTAAGCTATTCTTTCTTATAACTTAGTTTGATGTGTGCTGTGCCTTTTAAATACCTTAGTGCTCGTTTAGCAGATCAATGTAGCTGACCTGGGATGCTATTAGGTCTGCTTAAAAAGTTAACAACAAAACCAATATCTGGCCTGGATACTGCTCACAAAATAACAATGAGTTCTTAGTACGGTATTTTCTTCATTTGTTCTTGTTGGAGACATTTCACTAGAAAGTTTTAAATTTACATTCATAGCGTTTTAACAGGCTGAAAACGCTGCAACATCTGTTTAATGTATTCCTCTTGATCAATGCAAATTTCACCTTCTTTTCTATTTCCTGTGATAAATAATCCCAAAAATTAACTTGCTTGCCCAATATCTTTCCTATTGAAATATTTTTTACAAATATTTTTTTAAATTGACTTTCATCTGTAACATGTTTGAAAATAATAACATATCATCTAAATACAGGGCTGCAATTAAAGTTTTTGTACTGTTGTTGATAAAATATATACATGTATCAGTTTTTGATTGTTTTAAACCAAAATCTTTTAATGCCTGACTCCTGGCATTCCACAGTCTGGACGACGACTTTAAACCATGAATAGACGTTTTTAAACAAATAACTAAGTTTCCGTTTTGAAAACCTTGTGAAGAAAATAAAGAAAGAGAAACCAAAAGGTTGTTTGATGTAAATTTCGTCATCTAAATCTCCTTGTGGAAAAGCACTTACAGCACCAATTTCTAATTTCTAAATCGGGTTTAGCGGCTAAAGCTAACATCTTATTGAAACATATTTTACAACTGGTGAGTAAACAGCATTGTAATCTATTCCTCGCATTTGATTATAACCTTTCGCCACTAATCTTGCTTTGTACTTTGCTATTTATCCATTTACATCAAATTTCGTTTTAAAGACCCATTTTGTGCTTAAAGTTTTCTTGCCTTCAGGTAAATCAACTTCTTCCCAAGTTTGATTTTTAATCAGCGGTTGAAATTCTTCTATAGCGTTTTTCCATAAAGTTTAATCTTTTCGATCCAAAACCTTCAAAACTTTCTTGTAGTGAAATAGATGGTTCTAAATCGGTATGTGTTAGGACTTCTGCAGTATTCTTATTTTCATCAAATAAAACTAAGAAAAATGTTGTCTTTTGGTATGTCATTTCCTTTGAAAAAAAAAACATCCCTATTTATAAGTAGCTTCATCTTTATATAACTTTTAATCTAATAGCATTTAACTTCTGTGCTGTTTAAATTACTTTATTGATGTAGTTTTTAAGTTATTCATGAGTTTTCAATAAACTTACACATCTTGTTAAATCAGAATCATTAAAAGCATTTTGAAGATTTTCCTATACTTCGTTAGTGGTTTTTGCTTCTTGTACATGCACAAAATTTCTGGGATCTATCAATAAAACTAACTTTGTTTTTGCTTTTGTCTCAGTCAGTCAGTTCAAGTTCTAAGAAATTCAGAATTTTTCAATAGAATTTTCCACTATTTTCTTACATAATTTTGCGTTAAAATCTCCCATGGGGCATTCTTGTATCCTTTTCAGCGCTAATACAAAGGGAACCACTCATATTCATATTCCATTGCTCTTTTTTTTTCAGTTTTAAATTTAAACCATAGCTGATACATATCTATGAGAGTGTACTTGTCTTGAGAACTTAAAACCGTTTGACTACGCCTTTGTTGTTATCTGTATTAATCTGATGAAGCAATTTAGATACGCAAGTATTATTTTTGGGGTCCAGGACTGGCAAGTCTTCATTCAAAAGAGAATTGAAGATCCATTTAGCATTTCCAACATCAGATAGAACCGATTTTTTCCAATAAGATGGGTGTTATGTTTTTCCATAGCTTTGGAGCTATCTTCATAGAATGCTTTGATGTGCTCGTCATCGTAGGTAGAAGTGGTGGCGTATACTTGGATAACTTTAAGTGATGTTGAGTGTGAAGTTGCTGTTATCTTCGTTACATTTATGGTAAAGTAAGTTACCGGTTTTCTGATTTTCGACAGGTTTCTGACAAGTCTACAATGTCTTATTTTATTCTAGTCAACTCTTCCAGTTCATTAATTTTTTCGTTGATATTCATAGATCTAATATTATAAGTTCCTATTGTTAGTTTTACTTGTTTTTGTTTTAGTTTTGAATGTTTTATAAGCGAATTTTTGCCTCCCCCAGATTGTGTGAAGCAGACCATAGAGGTGTGGGATTCGGAGTGTTGCCTTCCCACATGGGGACCATTTCCTTTTGTTTTCAAATTCGCAATGATTTCTCCATTATGGGGTAGTGACAGTAAAATACCACGCTTGCCAGGCGTGTTGGCGAGTTTTTATTCAGCCGCCCATTCTGGGACAACCGCTGTTTTTAGCCGCTTATTCTGAGTCATACTCTGCTGTGTTTAATGTATTATTTTTTCCTAAAAGAAGGGTTGCCGACTACGCTATGTTTGCCGTACCGAGGTGCTTTCTTTTCGCCTTTCATACCGGTGTGGTCTTCTTCCGTACCGTATCCCTGGGAAAGGAACCCTAGACAGGTGCTAACCCTCCGGGTCAGAGAGTACCTGGAATCTACGGAAGGCAGAGGTCGATTCATTTCCCCTGATAGACATATTATGAGGTGTACCCGTGTATTTAGAAATACTATACATAAAATACTAAATGGAGGAATGGCTTGACGGCAGCTTTCAGCAGCACATGTTTTAGGTTCGCTTCGAAGAATGACTATGCATATGGGTCATGTGTTCGTACATTTTCATAATTTGAGGAAAAATACCATCATCCCAGAACTTTTCTGAGCGTTCGAGAAGTTCTTTCAAGTTAACATTATCAAAAGGGACTTCGTATATATTTAACTCTCTCTCGTAGTTTCAAAATCTGGGGACGTCACGTTTGGAGCTGAATTTGAGCATTGTATTTTGGATACATTTTTTCACCTTTGCATATAATTTTTTATAGTTTTATTTTAAAATGGAAATTTCATCCCTAATTAAATATTCTTCTGATAAGGCATTAGAAAATGCCCCGAAACATGGGGGTTTGCTCTTGAGATAAAGGCCTGGTTTTGAAATTTATTTCTTAAAACTTCATCCTCTAATTTATTTCCCCTATCCACAGCCTTAGTTGCCAAATGTTTAGAAGCGCCAAAAATTGTTTCAGTTAATTCACTGGGCTACTTAATGAAATTTGCTGCCTGTTATTCTTCCAACTCGCAAAGTGTGCCACAATAGGGCATTATAACATATGTATTCTTACGTTTTAAGAATTTGAGGGAAAATAGCATATTCCCAGAACTTTTCTGAGCGTTCGAGAAGCTCTTTCAAATTAAAATAATGAAAAGGCACTTGGTATATTTTTACCTCTCTCGTAGTTTCAAAATCTAGCGCCGCCACGCAAAATAAGCCTTTTTGTTTTTTAGCAAAAAACATTTTGAAACAGTTTTGTTTGAAAATGGGCATTTTATCTCTATTAAATATTCGTCTGATAAGCCATCAGAAAATGCCCCAACATAGGTGTTTGCTCTTGAATAAAGGCCTGATTTTGACATTGTAATTTCTGTAATGTTTTGGATATCTTTTAAAACTTCATCCTCTAATTTCTTTTCCCTATCCACTGCCTTAGTTGCCAAATGTTTAGAAGCGCCAAAAATTGCTTCACAATTAATGAGCGATCGAAAATTTGCCGGCTGTTATTCTTCCATATTGCAAAGTGTGCCATAATGGGGCGTCAATACAAAACGAATCACTCATACGCACATATGTAATTAATAAAATTATTTACATTCCATTGCTCTTTTTTTTTTCTTTAGTTTTAAATTTAAACCATGGCTGATACATATCTATGAGAGTGTACTTGTCTTCAGAACCTAAAACCGTTTGTACCACACTTGTTGTTATCTGCACTAATCTGATAAAGCAATGTTATTTTTGGGCCCAGTACTGGCCAGTCTTCATTTAAAAGAGATTGAAGATCCATTTTGGCATTGTGTTCTTACATTTTAAGAATTTGAGGAAAAATAGCATCTTCCCAAAACTTTTCTGGGCGTTCGAGAAGTTCTTTTCAAGTTAACTCGTAGTTTCAAAATCTGGCGACGCCACGCAAAATAAGTCTTTTTGTTTTTCAGCAAAAAACATTTTGAGCTGAATTTGAGCATTGTATTTTGGATTAATTTTTCCATCTTGCACATAATTTTTTGTAATTTTATTTGAAAATGGGCATTTTATCTCTATTAAATATTCTTCTGATAAGCCATCAGAAAATACCCCAAAACATGGGTGTTTGCTCTTGAGATAAAGGCCTGATTTTGACATTTTAATTTCTGTAATGTTTTGGATTTCTTTTAAAACTTCATCCTCTAATTTCTTTTCTCTATCCACCGCCTCAGTTGCCAAATGTTTTAGAAGTGCCAAAAATTGCTTCAGTTAATCAGCCATCAAAAATTTGCAGGTTCTTATACTTTCAAACTGCAAAGTGTGCCACAATGGGGCATTCGCTTGGAGTCTTGTATCCTTTTCAGCGTCAATACAAAACGAATCACTCATATTCATGCGCATTAATAAAATTATTTACATTCCATTGCTCTTTTTTTTCTTTAGTTTTAAATTTAAACTATGACTGATACATATCTATGAGATTGTACTTGTCTTGAGAACCTAAAACCGTTTGTACCACACATTTCTTGTTATCTGCACTAATCTGATAAAGCAATGTAGATACGCAAGTATTATTTTTGGGCCCAGGACTGGCAAGTCTTCATTTAAAAGAGATTAAAGATACATTTTGGCGTTTCCAACATCAGATAGAACCGATTTTTTCCAATAAGATGGGTTTTGTGTTCTTCCATAGCTTTGGAGATATCTTCGTAGAATGCTTCGATGTGCTCGTCATCGTAGGTAGAGGTAGGGAGGCTTATACTTGGATAACTTTAAGTGATGTTCTTTTCATTTTTAGTGTAATATAGGCAACGAGATCTGAGATTTCTTTAATAGTTTGGACGTTTTTACTTATGGCTTTATTTATTACGAATATGTTCGTTACCTTTATGGTCCGGTTTTCTTAGCATATGGCTTATGTGTTCTTACATTTTAAGAATTTGCGGAAAAATAGCATCTTCCCAGAACTTTTCTGAGCGTTCGAGAAGTTCCTTCAAGATAACGTTATCAAAAGAGACTTCGTATATTTTTACCTCTCTCGTAGTTTCAAAATCTGGCGAAGCCACGCAAAATAAGCCTTTTTGTTTTTCAGCAAAAAACATTTGGAGCTGAATTTGAGCATTGTATTTTGGATTAATATTTCCATCTTGCACATAATTTTTTGTTGTTTTATTTGAAAATGGGCATTTTATCTCTATTACATATTCTTCTGATAAGCCATCAGGAGATGCCCCGAAACATGGGTGTTGGCTCTTGAGATAAAGGCCTGATTTTGAAATTTTAATTTTTGTAATGTTTTGGATTTCTTTTAAAACTTCATCCTCTAATTTCTTTCCCCTATCCACCGCCTCAGTTGCCAAATGTTTAGAGGCGCCAAAAATTGCTTCGGTTAATGAGCCATCAATCGTTCTACACTGGGCTGCTTCATGAAATTTGCTGGCTGTTATTCTTCCAAATCGCAACGTGTGCCACAGTGAGGCATTCGCTTGGACTCTTGTATCTTTTTCAGCGTCAGTACAAAGGGAATCATCCATATTTATCCGCATGTAATTGATAAAATTATTTACATTCCACTGCTCTCTTTTTTCATCACTTTTAAATTTAAACCATAGCTGATACATATCTATGAGAGTGTACTTATCTTCACAACCTAAAACCATTTGTACTACACCTTTTTTGTTATCCTCGCTAATCTGATGAAGCAATGTCGAAACGCAAGTATTATTTTTGGGGCCCAGGATTGGCAAGTCTTCATTTAAAAGAGAATCAAGGTCCATTTTGGCATTCCCAACATCAGATAAAATCGATTTTTGCCAATAGGATGTTGTTGAGGTGCAAGATGGTTCTTCACTTCTTCTGTGAAGCCAAAACAGAAAGGCTATCCCATGCTTGCAGCCCCCTGTTTAAAAAGAAAAAGTCTGTAATTAGATGAAAATTAAATGCATAGCTGTAGGAATTTGTTGGGTTTGGGCCTATCTATTAAAAAAAAAACGTTGCTAAAATTGTCAATGGTTTCGATTTATTTTTAAACCATCATCACCGCTCTTAAAACAATTTAAAAAAAAACAATTTAACAAATGTTACATGCAATTTTTAAAGGAACAAATTTTTATTATTTAGGTATTAGAAAGTATGAGATATTTAAGAAGATTGGCTATAAATTAAAATATGAACTAAACTTTAGAGGTGTTTTTATTTTGTAAAAAAATTAAAATACACCAAACACATCTAGCTGACATAGATAAAACTAGAAAAGTCATTAAATTAAAAACTTTAAATAAAATAACAATACTTAGGTACTATACACACATTTTCTTAATTAGTTGAAAACTATATTATAAAGGAATTAATTTTATTTATAAGATACACTTATAGGTAATTTTAAAGCTTTCATGTATTTACTGATAAAAAAGCAAACCAAACGAAAAACAAATATTAATTAGTCCATTTTGTGTTTCTTTTTTAACCGTCAGCCTTAAAAAAAATATTTTAACCGTCAGCCTTAAAAAAAATATTTTTGTAGTACCCGAGTATGTATGTATATGTATGTATGACATATTTTTTAAAATTTCATACATCAAGGTTCTCTAGTAGGTACATATATCAGCTCTGTGTTTTGTGTATTTAAATTTTTCAACAAAAAAAACACCTTGAAATATTAGTACCGTGAATATTGGTTATAACGACATTGAAGGGACCGCTTAATTTCGGTCGTTATAAGAGAAAAAAGGTTAAAAAAATGGTTATAGTAATGTTTGTACAATTTGTATTTTAAAAGTTTTTTTAATGTTTACTTCGTTTTAATTTGTTTTCAAGTGTCTACAATAATACAATATATTGAGTAAAAAGTCGTAGTTGCCATACTGCCAACTATATAATTGGCAGCCCACAAAATTTTGAACTAAATGTATTTGTTAATAACTTTTTTACAACATAACCAAATTTAGTTAAAAAAACGTCGCTGCATAATGAGATAACCATATTTAAAAAGAAATTAAAATTAACACCGCCATATTGAAATTCACGATGGCGGACAAGTTTAAAGTCACGTGATGATTCCTCTCATTTTTTCTTATAGCAACTAATAGCATAAGAAGGTATTTTCTGTTAAAATTGGTCATGCACGATTTGAGATTTTTTAACCATTTAACTTTTTCAGTCTCTCCTATTTGCTCAAATAAAAAGTGTTTTTGCCTTCTGACGTGACTTGAGATTTCAGTAAAATTAAAGTCATTTTAAAACTCAAGATGAAGGCCGCGACTGAAGAATTTACATTTACATGAAGTTTTATGTTTGGTGTAGCAGCCATGAAATATTGTCCCCTAAAACATGAATTTTCCTAAAAAAATCAAGAATAAATGTATCGATCTGCCCTGAAGCCCCCCAGGATCCTCCTCTGCGTATCGATCAGCGCTAAATGCAAGAGTAAGATTTTTTTTAATTTTTTTTTACTTAAATATTGTTTAAACTAAGCCTTTTTTTTAACATGATATTCCCTATTAAAAAAAAATAGTTTTTGAAATACGATGACTATAACAGATTTCTCTCATAATTTGCTAAAACAAAAAAATTCTCTTGATCATTATTACATAAAATAATAAACTATAAACCTTTGGTTAAATAGCTAAAGGAAAAGCACTTATTGCTTCATTAAAATAGGTTAAAAAATCAAATATAATATTTGTATAATGATCAAAAGAAGTTTTTTATTTCGTGAAGACCCTTAGACTGCAAGAAAAATTTGGCTTAATCGTCATATTTCAAAAGATACTTTATTAACAAATCCCTCCATATAATAGTCAAAGATCTGCTTATGAAAATTTTACGATTTTCTTACTCTTACACCTGCAACGTAAAGGTTCACACACATAAAATTTTAGTCATGGTCGTCATCTTAAATCTAAAAGTTCAAGTTTGTGAAGGCAAAAACCCTTTTTGTTTTTTAAAATTAGTAAAAAAATACAGAAGTAATGATCAAGAGAATTTTTTTAGTTTCTGCATAGTAAAGACTTTATTTTCGAATTACCTTACTCTTACATCTGAAATGTAAAGTTTCACAAACATAAAATTTCAGTCGTGGTTGATCTTGAATTCTATGGCGGACAATTTTGCTTAAATCTAAAAACCTACGTTCATGAAGCCAAAAATAGTTTTGTCTCAGCAAAAAGGAGGGATTTAGACTGAAAACGGTAAATCGTTAAAACGTCATATCTGAAGAAGTACAGAACCGATTTCAACAAAAAATACCTTTTGTGTTGGGAGAGATACCAGTTTTTTCACAGCCAACAATAATTTAATATTATTGTATGTAAAATAAGAAAAATCACGTGACGTTAAACTTGTCCGCCATCTTAAATTTCAACATGACAGTAGTAATTTTTTATTTTCTTAAAAAATATGGTTTCTGGCTATGCAACGACGTTTTTCAGTTATGCAGTAAACAGATAATTAACAAATATATTTCACGCCCTCAGAACGAAACTGACACGGCTTGAAACTTAGAATTTAGGAATTTAGACAAAATTACGCTCTGTCTTAATTACTATTATATTTATTAATTATATTTTACCTAGTTAATGCCTGCCAAAATTTGATCATCAAATCCAGAAATTTATATAATCAGAACTAGAAATGCGCATCAGTTATACCGAAAGTATTTAACGTTTCTTCTGTTTACCTAATATTAAATTTTTTTGAGTTGTGTCAATTTGGTTCTAAGGGTGCGGTTTCGTCTACAATTTTATGTCCCACCAGTTTATTTGTTTCCATTGAGGAACTTTTTCCAGCAATTAACTGTAAACGCGATAATGACAACAAATGATTGAGTTGAAGAGATTTTTTGAAATTTTTGGTTAACATCAGCGATGAAAATTGAATTAAACAGAATTTTTTTAACAAGATTTTAACCCAACATCATACTTATACTTGTCATGTTTTCTTATGAGGGGACGAGGTACGAGGGACTAACAATTAGAAAAACTTTATAAATAAAAAATTTTCTTTTGAAAATGCAGATGCTGAACAATCTTTGCACTCAGAATGCAGCACTTTTTCTTCCTTCTCGTTAATTACAATCTCCACAGTGTAGGGAGTTTTCCTTACTCTGTGTTCTGGAGTAATTCTGGCCTTCACTGTGCAAAGATCTGCATCTCTCTTAACTTGGACGTAGCCGATAGCGTTGTCCCCATATACCTCCTTCGTCGCTCTAAAAATAAATTATAATACTTAAGATCGTAATACCCACTTTATATTAATCAGACCATACAAATGTTTTTGGATAAATTTTAAAAAGGGCAAAATCAAAATAGAAAAAGAAATTAAAATAATAGCTACTATTATATAATAACTTCTATTATTATACTGCCGTCCCACACTGGCCGATTTTAAAAAAATATCTAAATTTAATGGAGGTTTAGTTTCTAACGAATTGAACCAAAATTCCATAGCATATAGCTCAATCTTTTTAAAAGAGTTGGCCACGACTTTTGACGCATTGGGTAGCTTTTGTTTTGTCAAAAGAGAAAGTCAGTTTGCTATTAAACTTTGTGAAAAGGTATTACGAATTAAAACAATAAACGTAACATTTTAAAGTTTTACAGAACTGTGGATGATCACCATACAAATTATGGAAGATATTCAGCAAGGTATATTCTCTTAAAATATAGGTTTAAAAAATTTATATTTAGTGCAAAAGCACTAATTATGAATAAAACAAGTATAGGCGATTTTTTTATTCAGATTTAATCAAACAACGACTTTAATATTTTTACCGTATCCCGCTGCCTAACATACTTTTTCTGATACATGATGGGGACTCATTTTTAAAACTATTTATAAGAAAAATAGTTACGCGTTTTTGTGCCATTTTTTTTTGAATATATATTTTTAAATAATCTAATTATAATAATCGTAATTTACGTAAAAAGGCATTTTTCTGATATTTTTTCTTATACAGGGTGTCTCCTAGGCTAAAATTATTTTTTGTATCATTTTAAGACTTTGTTGTGTTTTTAGACAATTATAAAATCCCTAAGTAGTGTACTGTCAAAAAAATAGAAGCAGGAAAAATTTTTACGCCCTGTAGCTCGGTAACGAATCGTTTGGGCAAAAACTATCAAGAAAGAAGAAAATCTTATAATTATGCAAGGAATTACTATATGAAACGTCAACGTTTCGAAAACACCTTGCATAATATTATATAGTTATGTCCCCTGTATACACAATAACATTTTACGAACTGACAGTTTCTCCTTTGCTCTCTAAAATGAAGTCTCAATCTAAATTCCTTTTTTCCTTGTTTTGACAATATTTTATCTATAATCAAGTTATATTTTTACAGAAATTAGTTTTAAGTAATAAAGAACTTTTAGAAATGACCATTATTTTTCCCCAAATTTTAAAATCCATAGTAACAAAGGATTGTGGAAGATTAGTTTTTACTAAATTTTAATGTTTCTTAAATATGTTTCAAACCAACATTATTCAATTTCACCCTACACAAATTGAGTAAAATAGTTCAAATTTTATTTGTGTTCCATTTTTAAATATAATTTAGTTTTCACAAGTTATTGATGGTTCGTACATATAAATTTAATCTAATAAGCACTTTTGCCATTCATTTTATTTCCTTCTTTCAAACTTAAATTTTGCATTTTAAATGCTTTTAAACCATTTATGTCAAAACTTGATGAGTGTAAGTCAAATCCTTCAACTAGATCAATACTAACGGAGATAGCTATTGAGTAAAATATGGTCAATCACCCTGTACATTCATATTTTTATTGCGATAGGTAATTTTATTAAAAAAATATATATAATTATTAAAATTTATAACCCTGTATAAACCATGTCAAATATATTTTTGTATTGTCCCTGTATGTTGACATATTTGGATATATTATGTTCAAATATGTCAACATACAGGGACTCTAGACATTATTAGCTAGGGCGACCATGTGTTCTGCAAAAAACCTGATTTTGGACAAAAAAGCCAGGCAATGCCCTAAAAAAAAGGTCTTCTCTTTTGGGACCAAAAAGCCTGATTTACTCCTTAAAAAAACCTTGTAATCAACCAAAAAAGGACCTTCCTCTTGGGTTGCCAAAAAGATGTATGAAAAAAAAGCTGGCCAGAAATATTCATTTTGCCTAAAAAGTTACACTTGTCTGGCTTTATCTGGACGTATGGTAACCCTAGTTTAGCTGTTATTATTGATAGAGATAGTAAGAACAAAAGAGTCAGAAGTTCTTTGGAATGTTCCTGATTGCATTGTAAACTCTGCTTATTAGACTTTAGGTAGTGTATATGATTTAGTGCTTTATGAGGTATAAAATAAAAATTTGTTTTTCAAGTTGTACTGACCTAAGCATCTTACTTACTTTTCACTTTTAACATTTTTCATCTCCGCACTGAAGAAATCCATATGTTCTACATAATACATGTTGATCATGTCATGATCTACTTTGGGTAAGTTATTAGAACAGCCCTTGGCAAATCCTTTTTCCATAGTACTAAAAAATTATAAAATATTGTAAGATTTATTGTAAATATATGGATACATGCAATGTTTTTATTAATTACATTATATATAGGTGGGCCAAACAAAACCGGACAATTTTTTTTCATTATAATTTTTGAACTATACCATCGATTTTAATAGGACAAACTGCACTTGGTAGAGAATAAATCAAAACTCTGATTAAATATATTTTTATGTCCGCCATCTCAAAATCCAAGATGGCGGACGAAATTAAATTGTACTCTTCAAAGATGTTCATTTATTCTTGTGTTGCGAACATGTTTTAATTATTTTTTTAAGTCAGTAAAAAGTACATATATATATATATATATATATATATATATATATATATATATATATATATATATATACCCTTATATTGTTGCCTGTGCTGCTTATACAAGAAATGTAACTTAACACTTTGACTCCGACCCATAGAAACTATATTTTTTTTGATTTGGATGACATGTTCACAGATTGCTACTTGCCAGCACAAATAAATTCAGATTTCAAAATGCCTTGTGGTGCTATTTGTCCACAAAACCTGGACCATCCACAAAAACATTTAACCAGACCAACAATCCTTTTCAAAAGAATAATGCAATCTGTGAGCCCTACATTAATTATAGCCTAGATAATATAATGTAAATAGAAAAAATGGTTTAGTTTTTACCTTGGTTTTTACTTTGTATAGGTTATTAATTTTTATTAAATGACAAAGAAATTTTAGTCAGTAAATGGCACATTAAAAGGGCTTGATAAAATTTTTGTATTCAGATTTTGAGTGATAAAAATGTTTAGGTTCTTAATGAAATTCTTTAGAGGTTGTATTTTAATAGAAAAGGGTTCATTGTAAATCTTTGGTGCTAAATAGAAAAACATTCGTTGAGTGGCAGATAAATTTACTCTTGGTAAAAAGCCTTTTATAGAGTTATTATTGTGTGCAGTGGCGTATATAAGGGGGGGTCCTGCAGGGGATGCTAAGGTTTTTTTGGAAAGTTTCCACATATTTCATGAATACAAACATAAAATTAGATAAAATATGGATTTATGGGGTCTCACACCACCCCCCCCCCCCCCCCCAAAACATTTTTCTATATATGCCACTGATTGTGTGTTATGTCAATATTATGTTTTTCTTTTGTTCTAGTATATTTACATATATTGAAGCAATACACTTAAATTTTATATATTTAATTCTTTAAAGGTATTTACAGTATGTTCTCTATATCGTAGGCCTTGCACACAGCATAATATGAAACTTTTTTGAAGAATTTTAAGAGGGTTAAAATTAGTTTCCTAAATTCTTCCCCACACCATTATCCCATAACTAAAAATTGATTGAACTATTCCAAATACAGTCGAACCTCTATAACTCGAACCTGAAGGGACAACCAAAACAGTTCGAGTTATGGAGAGTTCGAGTTATAGAAACTCGAGTTACATAGGTTAAAATACATGTAAAAAGTGCAGAGACCGCTTAAAAGGTTCGAGGTATAGAGGGGTTTGAGTTATAGAGGTTCGAGTTGGACAGGTTCAACTGTATAACATTCTTTTTAATTCTCTACCAAATCAAGAGATTCAAAGTCAAATATATCAGTAAATTTACATTTGTGCATTATGCTGCTACCTAAACTAGCCCTAAAATCATGCAGTGCTCTGTTTTAAATGTCCGACAATAAATTTGGCAACCTTATCGCTGTTCCCTTGTTTACATACTTAAAAACTTACCCAAATATGTATGAACACTGTAGGAAATAACAGTTTTAAAAAATGTATTTTTAAAACACAAAGTTTAGCACAAAAGACCACTAAAAACAATTTAAAATCACCAAAAACACAAAAGTCGGAATCGGAAATAAACAAAACAAACCACAGAACACCAAAAAAAAACGTTTTTTTGAAAGTTGGATTGATTTGTGTTTATGTAGCCGACACAAAGGGACAACGCGTATAGTCATCCAATTAAATACTCTACTTGAAAATTATTCCAATCGACCAGTTGTTTTATGACGTCACCAGCATTGAATGACGTCACAAGCATTCATTTTCCAAAATTCCGTGGGGCACTGAATCGGTGATTTAAAATAGTTTTTTTCGCGTAGAAAAATAACTTTTTTGGAAAAAAAAGTATTGGAATGGCTTCTAAAGACCTTCCGGCTGATGTATATCCAAAAAAAAACGATTTTTTTTTTATGGGAAAGCCCCATTCTTCTTCCAAACACGCTGACCCACAACAAAGTTGGGTACCCTTGTACGCAAATTATACTGAACTACGTTTTTCTCTCCTGCCACCTCTAACCTTCTCTTAACATCCGCATAGAGCTTCCGGAAACCTTCGTTCTTACTTTCAGCTGCAGATTGTACACCATTTTCTTCAGATAACAAAACTGACAGACACATGTTCCTACCAAAATTAACAAAGAAAGGAGACATCCTGGTTGTCTCATGGGTTGCAGTACGAATCGCGCAGGCAAGTTTATGTATTTGTTCGTCCCACTTCCTGTGGTTGTCTTTCACATAACAACATAACATGGTTTTTAACGTACGATTCGTCCTTTCTGTTGGATTTGCTCTGGGGTGATAATACGGATTATACTGAATTTTAACCTGATAACTCTCAGCAAAACGTTTAAACTCGTTACTTTTGTATTGAGGGCCATTATCACAAAGTATCAAACGGGGTACTCCGAAGACCATAAATACTTGCTCCTCAAGATGCTTGACAACAGCTTGAGTAGGGGCTGTTCGCATTGGAAAAACTAAGGAAAACTTACTCGAATAGTCCGTAACGACGAGAATCCAGCAATTACCCTTTGTCGAACGAGGTAAAGGTCCACATAAATCTGTTGATATAATTTCCCAAGGACGAGTTGGTTTTGGATGAGCTATCATCTGATCAGATACACCTTGTGTATCACCTTTATGAGCTGCACAGACAAAGCATTTCTTTACAAAAGTTGCCACGTCCTGGCGCATTTTTGGCCAATAATATTTTTCTGCCAGTCTGTGGAAGGTTTTATACACACCCATATGTCCTGCGGTAGGAGGATCGTGAGCTTCTCCAATAATTCTACGCCTATGATCTTTGGGGACTACCTCTTTCCAATATTCGTTAGATGGTGAAAGTTGAGGGTATTCTTGTTTGACATATTGATACAACTTATTATCAGTGTATCTCCAATTCATAAATTTTAACGGTGATTCTACGACCCTCTTTACCATCTTTTGGTACCATCGATCTTTAATTGCTGTTGAAGCGTCTCTGGGCTGCGAAATTGTATCAATCATGGGTACTGCACGCGACAACATGTCCGGGACAACTAAATCTTTCCCTTTCCGATGGATTACTTCAAAGTCATATTGCTGCAGTTTTACAGACCAACGAGCAAGTCTTCCACTGGGCTCTTTCAAGCTATGAAGCCATTTTAAACTAAAATGATCTGTTATGACCTTAAATGAGATCCCCTCAATATATGGCCGGAGCTTCTCTATCGCCCAAACCAATGCCAAACATTCTCGCTCGGTGGTCGTGTAAACACGTTCTTGCTTAGTCAAAGATCGACTCAAATAGCAAATGACTTTGTCTCCTTCAGGATAAGGTTGCGGTAAACATGCTCCTATTCCATATCCTGATGCGTCTGTTTGAATGAAAAATTCTTTGGTATAATCTGGACTGGACTTACCGTTATCTTTGCATTCTGCAATCTTCGTAGGACTTCCTCGAGAATTCTAAGATGTTCAGAAAAGCTCTGTGTGACAATTACGAGGTCATCGAGATATACGTACACGTAGGGGTCTAAATCGTTTCCTATGATGCTATCTATGAGTCTCTGCCAAGTTGCAGGTGCATTATGAAGACCAAAAGGTAAACGCTTAAATTGGAAGAGACCTCGTCGACAGATGAATGCTGTTAGTGGCTTCGATGATTCTTCCATTGGTACTTGCCAATAAGCGCTTTTGATATCTAAAGTTGACAAGTATTTAGCATCTTTCAACTTGTCAAGAGTCTCGGATACGAGTGGTAAAGGATAACTATCACGCGCCGTCACTGAGTTCAATTTGCGGTAGTCTACGCAGAACCGATATTTCTTTGTGTTTTTCTTTTGTACCATTACCACTGGTGAAGCCCATGAACTACTACTACGTTCTATTACATCCATTTTCAGCATTTCGTCGATCTCGTCATCAATAAGTTTTTGAATGACCGGTGAGACCTTATAAGAACGTTGTCTTATCGGTGCTGCATCTGTTGTAATCTTGTGTTCTACCCTGTCTGTACATCCTAGTGAGTCACCCATAATAGTCTTATATTTATCGACCAATTCCTCTAGTCGTTCTGATTCATAAGGCGTAAGAATAGTTTGTTGGTCTGATGTTTCTAAAGAACAAATCACATCTTTATTATCGGCAAAGTGCCACTCATTAGTACTTAAGTTCGGTACTATACCCATCGAAATCCAAAAATCTAATCCCAAAATCAAAGTGTGCGGCAACTCAGGAACGACGACGACCTCTATTAACCTAAATTTATCTTGAACTCGCATAGGAAGCTGCATTGTCCCAATACTACTCGTGCTTTGACCATTTGCCACAATACAACTCGTCTTCTTTGTCGTATCAAGTAAAAAACCAAACCTCTCGATGATTGACCAACCATGATTCCCTAAAACGGTACGTGAAGCTCCGGAATCCAACAAACCTAATAACTTATTTCCGAACACATCCACTTCTAAATAAGGCCTCTCATCTTTACGAGCATGACTTATCACATAATCTAAAACTTACGTTAGCCTATCGGTCGATGCTTGTTCAGGCTGACTCGAAGGTCGACCGCCTACGAGCGCCTGGGTCCGTTTCCCTGACGATTACAATTACGACATTCTCTGACTGTTACCCCTGCCTGACCACACGAATAACACTGCTTACCTCTAGATAATGCGCACCCGATTGCCATGTGCCCTGTTTGGTTGCATCTATAACAAACAACGTCCCTGTTCGCCCTACCAGGTCTAGCACCTTGTGGTGGTTGTCTATCCCTATCATTTTCACTAGACTGACCACTAGCTGGTTGCTGTCTATCTCTATCAGCTCTAGCAGCGAAATTGCTTGCTGGCTGTTGCCTATCTCTATCAAATCTCTCAGCATGATGATTTGAATTCCATTGGTTAGATGTCGCGGTACTTGATATTTGAATTGCACTGACTGCTGTTGGAAAATCGTCACTGTCGCTCTCTACGTCAACGTACGCCAAGTCAGGTTCGATTGATTGGTTTTTCCTAGGAGTAAAATTCTCCTCCTCTAACCCATATCTGTGGTCTATTCTACGACACAAATCTTTTAAATGAGATAGGCTATTGACCTCAGTAGCAATCAACCCTTTCTTATAAATGTCCGCGATATTTCTGAAGACGATAGCTAATTTCGCCTCTTCAGAAACAGGACAGCCAAGTCTTTGGAAATACGTGTTCATGACAGCAATATAGGTCCCTATAGACTCTCCAGGGCCTTGTTTACGTTTTTGGATCTCCTTCAATAGCTTCTCGCCATATGAAGAAGGAAGATATTCTGCCATGAACCTCTGTTCCAGCTGTTCCCATGTATGGACTTCTCTTCGAACATCTTTATAAAAAGTATAGGCTGACTTTTCAAAAAGATCAATGCCTGAGTTCAGTAGAACCTTTTTGCTAACTCCTCTAGCCTGACTCAACTCGTCCACTCTCTCAAAAAATGCGGTGACGGAGATTGTACCCCTCTCGCCTGTAAACTTTAAGTTCCACTTATGCGGAGGTACAGGTGCAACATGATATGAAGTACCAGGATCACTTGACATTGGTACTGGCGACGAACAAGAAAATGGTCGTGACTGAGCAATTGGGGCAATGCTACTTTGGAGGGCAGCTAGACTCAAAGAAACGGTAGACGGTTGTTGATAATGAAAAGCTGACGCACCGTCATTCTGGATCGGCTCAGGGAGTGGTGCTTGTACTGATGTTTGAGTTGGGTTCGTTAGCACTTGCATTTGCACTGGAGCAATGACCGACGGTTGGTTCGTAGGCTGTTGAGCTGTTCTTTGTGTGCTCGAGTGCTGTGGTTGCGGGAGTTGAGACTGGCTGGGAATGTTGCCAACATTTGTCGAGTGATCTGAGCTTCGACTCGTTGATTGGATTTCAGATGCTTCATCATCATCTGAGGCCACGCCAACTCTTAGCAGATCTGTTGCTTGGCTCTGCAACCTCCCAATCAAACTCAAGGTTTCCGCAACCAGTATGCCTTTCGTTTGACTTTCTTCAAAGTTGGACGGATTCATGTTGTTAATCCTGGCTAGCACGTGGTCCAACCTTACAGCGATTTTTCTAAACTCTCCCCCTTTGCTTGTACCAGAGAACTTCTCTACCAGCGGTACCAGACTATCAAGCTTCTTCATGCAGCTAAAAGCATCCTGGCCAAACGTAAAGGGATACGGAGGGTATCTCATACTTGCATCAGTCTTTTCTCTTTGCTTAATCAGCATGAGCTGTTGCTTCATTTCTTCCACCGATCCAATGGCTATGCCTCTCCATGTTAACTCGTAGATTAACTCGTCCTTGACTAAGTACCTTATGTCAGACAACCGACTCAAAGAAATAGCCATGGTGCCTTTTATATTCAAACTTTAAACTTTAATTAAAACTAATAATTATACCTCCCAATTATAAAACTAAACCACGCAATAACAAACACAAAGTTCACTTTAAATTCACTAGTGAAAATCACTATAAATTTTCTCATATAAAACTTAAATGCGGGCAGACGCGAACAAAATCGAAGAACACCGGAGCAGTAAGAAAATAAAATTTATTTGCATTTAAAAATGTAATCATAGTTTATATTAATTATTTGTACAACCAACTATGACGTCCAACCTTGCAGAGAGAAATATCTACTTAAATCCTAAATTAGAATTAACAAGTAGCCATAAAAAAAATTTAAAAAAAATAAAAGAGAGACAAGAGTTTTGGCAGTGTTCAGGTCTTATGTTCCACTCCTGCGTGAGTAAAACCCAAAAAAAAATAATTGCGCTTATCCTAGCTGAACTGGATTAAAATTAAAGTTAAGTGATGTTTGTTTACCTCAGCAACCGAATAGGTAAATTTATCCCTAAATGGAATGTACAACAGACTACCTATAACAAAAAATCCCAAAGCTGTTGTACACAGTTAACGCTAGGGTATACTCCTGCTATTGCAGAACGGCTCCACAAATAAACTAAAAAAAAACCCAAATCGCCGTATACAATGATTTTTCTAAAAAGAATAAATCAAAACCCACTTTAACCTGCTTACCTATTCTGAGTTTACCCGAAACATGCATTGCTTAAGGCCACATCATCCCTTAATATATAAGTGAACGCAATAAACATCGGAACAGATGTTCGTGTTATAGAAATCGTAAAATATGCTCAATTAAAAAAAAAATCCGCTCGCTGAAATTGCGTCGAATTAGACTTGTGTGTAATTAAAAATCTAAAAAAAAAAAAAATTACCGATGGTATAAAAAAAATGTATACAAATAACGTCTTGGCAGGACTGCAACTCTCTAATAATCGTTAAAATGAAATTCCCAAAATTTTAACTAAATTGATGCAAACCATGGTCAAGAAGACCCTAGGATCGTACCGAAAGGTGTCCAAACAAAATTAAAAAAATTTTTGGTGTCGACCACAGTAGCCCAATAAAAAAAAATTTAATAGTGGCTCACTACAATGTTCAAAAATTACTCTACCCTGATAGGTGGTTTGGTGTAGGGAGAAAAAAAAATTAAAACAAATGATGATAGGTTGCTAAAACGCGAGGGTTCGAAATGAAATTATATTTTAATTCAGAAAAAAAAATATTTAAATAACCCGGTAAAAGAATTGTAGGGCAATGTACTACTATGCACACAAAAAAATTCCAACAAGAAAATCAAGTTTCCTTCCTTAAAAAAAATATTTAAAAAAAATATTTAAAAAATATTTTCAAAAAAAAATTAAAAGTGGGGTTGCAGCTCCTATTAACGATTTTAAAAGAATTAAAATAAAATTAGCACTAGAAAAATCTTAATAGAGTTATGTCATGCAACAGTTTTTGTTCTTTTCCTTTAAAAAAAAACAGTTGTAGATTTCCTTTCCTCTCCCAAAACTGTGTGGATGTGAAAAGTGAATGAGCTAGAAAAATTAATTTACTATACAAAAAAAATATATTGAAAATTAAATTTACTTAAGAATCATAAAGTACAAAAAATCGTAATTGCAAAAAAAACCAATCAGTTCAGGAAAAGTAAAAAAAATATTCATGTTCCAAAAAAACAAACGATGTTAGTATATTTGTGTAAAATTATTACTTAAGGAAATAAGCAACGTTAGTACTTATTTACTGTACCACTGTAATGTGAAGAACCTAAGTTTCAAACTTTGCACTTAACCCCGTAAAGAATTATCTTGTGTGCACTTTCAGAAAAACAACTATGAAAACAATTCCAAGGCTCACCTATAAGAACGTTTTGAAACTAAATCTGCCTACTCAAGTGTCTTTACACACAACATATAATCAAAAAAAATTTTACTGCTTAATGCATTCTCAGATCCTTATTCCCGGTGTTCACGAGATATAAAATTAAGTTGGGCCCTTTCCACAACTATTAGTCAAAGCAAAATTACCAAATGTCCAAGGGCTAATGAGACCCTATCACTTACAAATGACATTTTGAAATGAAACAGTTGGGAATAATCCTGCGTAAAAACCAGACAACAAAAATCAAGAAGCCAAAACTATTACATTAATTTTAAAAGAGCATAATAACCTCCCGGCCCCAAATAAACTTTTGTTATACTTAACAAAACTCGGCCTAAACCCAAAAAACTTTTTATTAGACATTTCCCCTATTTCCTAAGTATAATGTCAATAAACCCAAAAACTTGTGATTTCCATTCCAATCCCATCTGCACCCTATATATCTTTTAACCGGTTAAACGCCCACAGGCGAAACAATATCTTATTTCAAAGAAAGGGTGAAGATATTTTGAAGCACCCTGTGAAAATAGGACACTATTATGGAAAATTGTTCAGATCAGTGTTCACTTACTAATTTCCAACCTAGATATATCTAGTTCCTTTATGTGCATGTTACTATTTTAATTCCTATCATATCATCATAAACAGATCACAAAATTTGTCTTTCTCCGCGAATCTGCAAGGTCCTGGAAAATGTGAGATTCAGCCTGTAGGCCAAATTTGGATGTATTGTAATTTAGCGAAAACCGAAGTTGCGAAATCCTAAAAAGATTAGCAGGAAGTCCTCGTTCCTCGATTTCTACACTCCGAACCAAACATTCCTTCCATTTCCACCCAGCTCGCGGGTGAAAAAACCTAATTATTGCAATATAAAAGGTAGGTAGTTCTTTTATACCGTCTACGACTATCAGATTAAAAAAAAATAGATGCCCTCATCAATGTTTAGTCGCATCAAGGAAAACCTATTGTTTTTAAATTTATTCTTAGATTGAAATCTTTTTTTAAAAATCAATTATCTTAAATTTATTGTTTAACCTGAACACTTTCCCATTTATTCCACAACAGTGTATTGTAATTTAAAAATTTGCTTCATTATTTGAGGTCATCAGTATGAAATTATTTTAAAATTAATAAAAAATGAAATAAAATAAAAAAAATTATTTTCCAATTGTCCACAACTTTCAAGTTTTTATCCTAAATAGGTAGTTTCTTAGTCTAATACCATCCATCGTTATCCAACATAACGCTTTAATTTCAGAAGCAACAAAACGAAGATGAAGTGAAAAAGCTAAGCAAGTAAGTTGTAAGTTGTGTTACAATGGGCGCAGATGACAGGCCCCTTAAGGTACACGCCACTGTCCTGAAATGCAAACTATCAAAAAACTGAAGGCTAGCATATCTGCCGTCAAACAACATTTGGCATGAAATCAAAATAATTCCATATCATACCAGTATCCTCAAAAACAAAACGTTTTTTATTATAAGACCCAAACACCTAACCAATAAATCTTGTTATTTAAAATTATGATTCGGAAGTAAAAAGATTTATTTATTCCTGCCTGATCAACTAAGACCAAAAAAAGTTCCCCTTTTGTAACTCAAGAAGTTCCCGTTTGGTCCCCTAAAAAAATATAACCTGTCTGGTCACCCTTTAAAACTACGACCACTATACAAACCGTTTTGACCATAACAAGAATTCGAGAAGTTATGTTTACAGAAAGAAATAATCTTTCTAAGAAAAATTAAATTATTTAAAAAAGTAAAATTTTGAAATATTTTTACCAATTACCACCGCCTAGCATTTATATTTAGTTGAAAGTCTCCCTTAAATTCACTGACCAAGTTTACGACCTCAAAATGCCATTACTTAAAAAAATTACTGAACTTTACAAATGAACTAAAAAAATCAAAAAACTTATATCTATATCTGTCTCAGTTAAACATTTCTTTTGTGGTATTATATCTAGTTGGGCTTGAAATTCGTTTGCTATATATTTAATCCGGAGCAGGCAAAACTTCTCAAGGCTCAAACATAAATGTTTGCTCTCCATTGGCCATGACCAAGTTATGACCTGAACGCAGAAAAAAAATACAGAAAAATTAATTGTGAACCAGAAAAACTTTAATTGATAGAAATACCCGTAGGTCATTTTTTCAAAAAAATGCAATCCAAAGCCCAACGCTGTATTTTCTACCAAAAAAAAATTGACCAGTCACGAAACCACAACTAGACACTCAATAACCAAACACCTAAAAACTGTCCTTCAAAAAAAAATACCCCAAAACAAATGCTAACTGGACTTTTGGCATTGATGTTCAGCCAATGTGTTGCTCTAGGGATTTTAGCCTTGTATTTCCTAACGTCCCGAGCTGACACTAAATAGTAGTAGTACCCTCCTCTCACCCGATGTAACTGAGTGACGTAAGATCTTAATTGTCATCAACAGTTACCACCAAAAAAAAACAAGAAAAGAAAATGACAAAGCAAAATAAACTCATTTTTCTTTTCTTTCATTACTAATTAATACTTTCAACTAAACAAAGCTACCAGCTGTTAAGCTATATTTACTTTAAAACAACCTAGCCAAGAAAAAATTTGTGTGAAACCCTGTAAAAGTATTCCAACTTCCAAGTGGTGATATCCCACAAAAAATTAAAGTCACCAAAAAAAATAACTTGTTGACCTAAATAAATTGACTGCACTAAAAAGTAATCGGTGAAACAATTTCTATCTTATCACAAGCAGGAAATAATAACATATAAATAAATGAACCTGCAAAAAAAAATTGTTAGAAAAAACACACTACCTATGTCATATATTTAAAAAATAAAAAGACCATGTCTGGAGGTCCATCCACCTATAAATCAACAAAAAAAATAGAAGTAAATTTACGTTACTTCTATTTTTCTTAAAAAAAGTTTAAAAAAATTAAAACATGTTTTTCCTACAAAAAAACTTTAAAGAATTAAGAACATGATTTGTTGAATGAATTGAACGCAGTTGAATACAAACTTTCATGCTTTCTATCCACTTATTCTTCCTTAATAAATAAAAATGAATCTTTTATTTTCCAAGAAAAACTTGTGAAGATAAGTTAATAAAAAACTATGAGAATCACTAAAATAACAAAACGAATTCCAAATCAACGGTTAAATATTACCAAAAAAATGTTTAAATAATGTTCTCAAAACCAACGATGAGGAAAAATCTTGTTTTTTATTAAAAAAAAGTGATTGGGTGTCAAAAACACCGACAGCCACTGAAAGGCTTTAGCTGTAACACAGAAAAAGAAATAAAAAAAATTTTCCAAAAAAAATTCAAAAATTTTGTCTTTTTTTTTTCAATTAAAAAAAAACCAAAAAAAATTACATCAGGTGTTGAAAAACTAGCCAAAACTCACGTAGGGCGCCATTTGTGGCCCATTAAAATGCGTTGGGTGACATTTGTGGCAGCTAAAAGACGTTGCCGCCATTTTGTGACACTGCAAATAGAGCAATAACGCTGTGCCAATTTTTGACACAAAAAAAACTACTGAATAATTAAACAAATATCTGGAAGCAGAACTGTATTTTCCAGCTAGGTAAAACATTGATATGCCCGGTAACTTTTATACAGTGGAGAAGGGGGGGGGGGTTCAGAAATAAGAAAATTTTAAGTGCGCCACAGTGTTTTAATATCAATGTTTTACAAAGAAGATCTTAATTAAAATACAGTTCAAACCAAACGTTGTAGCCAAACAATGAAACTCTACTTACTTCCGAGGCTTCCAGAGTATGTGTGTAATTAAGAATAACCAAAAAAATTGACTAATAAACAAAATAAAATTCTAAAAGATTCCTAAATGAATCAAAATGACACAAATAGAAAGTTCTTTATAGGCACATTTCCAACAGGTCACAGTGCAAGGACTGTACACAGAGAATAGGATGGTCCACTTCGCGAAATCTGTCAGACGGTTTTTAATACGTCACAAAATACTCAACGACATAACCTCACTTTTTCGTAAAATATAAACAAAAACTAATTTTAAAACGTTTTTTTTTAAACCATGTGTCGCTGTAATGTAGAAGGATAATAATATACAATTTTATGTAAAAATATCATAGGTGTATCTTCTTCAGAAAATAGTTTACAGAACCCCTCAATCATCAATAAAATCAAATAAATTTTTTCATTGTCATTCATCAGCATTTGCTTAAAAAAACATGTTAATATTTGGAATATCATCTAGAATATTTTGTGAATAGTATTTTACTCCCCATTAGAATACCTTTACAAGACCTTTTTACTTCTCAGCATCATTTTGTTTTTATTAAGTGACATTAGCTTCTAAAAAATTTAAAAAAATATAATAATATATTACATTTTAATAATATATATAAAAAATATAAATATATCTTTAAAAAAACTATGCTAAAGCAAAATCTCCATTGTGCAAAAACTAAAATTGATAAAATTGACAAAACAAAAACTTATAAAAACATTATTATTACATTATAAATAAATTATTGGCGAGGCAAAGAAAACAACTAAATTAAACTTAGAATAGATTCTGAAACTATTAAAAACACACACTAACAGTCGCAAACCAACTGAATACTCATTTTTGTACAATCCAAAATTGCTGTAAAAGCAGATTATGTAATGTTTTAAACCCAGGATGAAGGTATTGTCGATGAGTGGACTCGATAATAAGAGTAGTTAAACGATGGTTACTCGAAAGTAAGACGGGGTGTTTTGCAGAATAAGACAAAAGGTCAGATTTTTGTAATCTGCCACCGACTCTAATGATTATTTTCATCAAGAAAAGGTAAAAGTTTTCGGAAAGGTTTCGGTATTGGTTTATCCTTAGATAACGCGGAAAAAAGCTCAGAAAAACAAGAACCTTGAACGCGTTTGATAAGAAGGTATAACGCACTTTGCATCTCACCGGTGGTAGGAAAAACAATATTCTCAAAAATAACTTTTTGGTCCGGCGGCTTAGTGGGTTTTTGATAGGAATGGTTTTGAAAAAGGTTAACTATTCGAAGGACATAACAAATGATACGTTGAATTTTTGATATAGATGAATATTTGATAAGAAGCTGATCTAAGAAGTTAACGTCAATTATCGCATTGCAACAGACCTTTGGCTTTTCCTCCAGAATAATATCTCTGAAATCAATCGGCATTTTTGATTTATGAACATCGGGCCATTCGTTTTCGGGAGACCACAAAAACGACGGTGCGTTCCACCACATGTCATGTGAAATGAGCTGTGAAGGGGTGGCCCCTCGTGACGCAATATCGGCTGCATTTAAAGCAGAAGGAATGTAGCGCCACGAGTTTGAGGGAATGATTTCTTGGATTCTACTGACTCGATTTCCAACAAAGGTTTGCCAGCGATTAGGAGGGGATGAAAGCCAATGCAATATGACTTGCGAATCGCAGAAAGTAACGATATTTGTAAAAGTTATTTTTCCTTCAGAGCTAGATAAAACGAAGCCAATTAATTCGCTTAAAAGAAATGCGCCTAGGAGTTCTAGCCTAGCCAAAGTTTGTGACTTTATAGGCGCGACCCTAGACTTTGCAGATATCAGAGAAACAGATATATTATTTTCCTCTTCTACACGAAAATATACGACGCCTGCGTAGCCTCGAATTGAAGCGTTACAGAAGCCGATGATTTGACAGGTATTGGTTTTTGACAGTTTGATTTGTCGGGGTAATTGAAAATTGGAAAGAAGCGGGAATTCAGAACGAAGTTTGTTCCAAGAGTCGATGATAGAAGAATCTGGTTCTTCGTCCCAGCCTATTTTTGATATCCACAACTGTTGCAAAATAAATTTTGCTTGTAGCAACAAGGGACAAAGAAAACCTAAGGGATCGAAGATTGTTCCTATGATAGATAAAATAGCACGTTTGGTTGGGGGTTTGTCCTTCATTCGGCATTGATAAGAAAAAATGTCGTTTTTTGGATGCCATTGAAGTCCTAAAACTTTGATACAGTGTGGTTCATCCTTGTCAAAAGAGAGAGGCATATGACGATCGGATTCTGGCAATGTTGCCAATAAATCAGGACAATTGCTTGCCCATTTTTTATGTTCAAATCCTCCCGACTTCAACAAATCATTGAGTTCCGTTTGAAGGGAAAGAGCTTCAGAAAGCGAAGGGCTAGTTCCCAAGAAATCGTCGATATAGATTGACGTTTTTAGAACAGTACTCGCCATAGGAAAACGTTCCTTTTCTCTCTCTGCCAGCTCATTTAAGGTACGCATGGCTAGAAAAGGTGAGCATGTCATGCCAAAAGTGACAGTAGAAAGTTCCCACACTGAAAGTGGGTCATGTGGAGAAAACCTCCACAATATCCTTTGATAAGGACGGTGATAAGGATTGATAAGGACTTGACGGAACATCTGTTTGATATCAGCAATGTAGGCAATAGGATTAAGACGAAACGTAAGGAGTAAAGAAGCAATATCCTTTTGAAGTTTCGGTCCAGATAACAACGTGTCATTAAGACTAATATTTTTTGGGGTGACTGCCGAACAATCCCAGACTACCCTTAATTTTGTACTTAAGCTTTCCGGCTTTAATACGCAATGATGTGCTAAAAAACATGTTACGTCGACTTTTGGTTGACTAGATAAAACTAGACTCATATGATTAGAATCGATATAGTCTTGCATGAAACTTGAATAGGCAGTGTACAGATCAGGATTTTTGAGTAATCTATTTTCTAGAAGTAAAAATCTACGATAAGCTTGCGGATAAGTATTTCCTAGGTCAGGGTTTATTTTTTCTTTAAACGGAAGATCTACCATGAATCTACCGCTCGGTTGCCGTACAACACTCGCAGCAAAAATTGATTCTGCTTGTTTTTCTTCCTTTGATAAGATTTGTTTTTTAGGCAAATGTTCGATTTCCCAAAACCTAGGGAGAATGACCTCTAAAGGAGGTGAATGACTCGTTAAAAAACAACTGGTTCGTTCCGTAAGACTACCTACTTCGTCAACTTTTCCCATGACGACCCAGCCAAAGATAGTTTCAAGGGCTGAAGGTTGCCCTATTTGTCCAAGAACCCTGCCCTCCTTGAATATCCGTGCGAATAGCTCGCAACCAATAACTAGGTCCACAGGTCTAGATTTGAAATAAGATGGGTCGGCAAGTTTAAGGTTTTCCAAGTGTTTCCACTGATTATCGTTCAAAGTGAATGTAGGCATATTGGAACATAATTGTGGAACGACAATTGCTTCGAAATTAAGTAAAGGAGTGACCTGTCCTTGTGGCTTAATGTGACATTGAACGAGCCCTTTGGAAGTAAAAGAAGACATCTGATTTAATCCGAATATTTCAGTGGTGTAACTGCGCCTAGGAAGATTAAGACGCTGAATACACTCTTCACTGATGAATCCTGTCTGTGATCCAGAATCAAACAGTGCCCTTACAGGTTGAAAATTTCCGTAACCGTCCATAACATCTATTATGGCGGTGCATAAAAGAAAGGTACCTGAAGGTCCTGAGGTATTTAATGACACATGAAGATTATTGACCGGTGGTGTGTGAATGACAGGACTAGTATCTTGGCTTCCAGACTCTTTATTAGTTTCTAAGATATGAGTTAAAGTGTGGTGCCTTTTACTATTGCAAGTCCTGCATGAATATTTTGATTTGCACGTATCTACCCCATGCAAGGGATGAAAACACGCTAGACATAATTTTTTCTGCTTAACGAAAGATAGGCGATCGATAGGTGAGAGATCAAGAAATGTTTGACATTTCGAAAGCACGTGACCTTGATTACACCGGAAACATTTTATTCCCGTACTTGAATTAGTTGAGGTGCCAGCCAGTCCTATAAAAGGCGAATTGGATGATTTATAGGTAGGCTTTTGCCCAAACTGATTTTTCATAGAATTTGAATTTTGATAGGCTTTTGCCCAAACTGATTTTGCATAGAATTTGATTTTTGATAGGTAGGCACCTTTTTGGGTGCTGTTGATTGAGGAAGTGATTCCAAAACTTTACATCTTTTTTCTAGAAATTGAAAAAGTGACTGAAAAGTTGGAATGTCGGTATTAGTATTGGCGTGACTCATTTCGAAATTTGAACGCGTCGGAATATCAAATTTTTCTAACAAAATGAAAAAAATAATAAAGTCCCAACTGTCAACGTCAAAGCTAAGTGATTTTAAAATTTCTAGTTATTCAGAAAAGGTGTCAATTAAATTACGCAATTCTTTAGCTGACTCGTTTTTTAAGGTGGAGTTCATAATTGTGCTTAAAGCATCATTTGCGAGGTCTCGCTTGTTTTGATATCTATTGACTAATTTGTCGTAAGCAATTTTATAATTTTGATCAGATAAGCTAATCCCTGATATCAATTTTAAAGGCTCATCCTCGAGATATGAAAATAAATATTGAAGTTTTCGAACGTTACTTAGACTTTGATTTTGATCTATAATGTTATTAAAAAGATCGAAAAAGCTTGGCCATAATTTTTTATCACCACGAAATATGGGAATACCTAACTCTTTGAGTTTTGGAGTTTCGTTTTGTCGAACATATGATCCCGAAAAGGTTGGGGCCTCAACCGGAAATATTTTAGAGTAAACCCCCTTACACGCATAAAAATATTTACGAGCTTCTGAAAAGATCGCATCCTGCGTTTTAATTAATGACATCATTATGTGCCAGCATGCATTTATCGAAGGTTTCATCCAAATCGGAATACCTCACTTGAAACTCGTTTCTCGTTTTTTCGTCCGATGCCGCGGTCTGTGAAAACACATAACACTCGGTTATCGTAGATAAAAAACCCTTGCGTTTTTGCACGGCTTTTTTGACAGACATGATTTTACCTTTGAAATGACGAAATTGTCGGTAAATATACAATTAACGCTAAATTAATGCTTCTGAAATAGAAAAATGACGAATTGTCGAAAATATGCACTAATTTATCGCAATTGATGAAAATTGTTTTAAATATCGAAATGATATGGAACACACCTAACCACAGAAATGTCAGTAAATATACAATTAACGCTAAATTAATGCTTCTGAAATAGAAAAATGACGAATTGTCGAAAATATGCACTAATTTATCGCAATTGATGAAAATTGTTTTAAATATCGAAATGATATGGAACACACCTAACACACTGAACTGTGCTTGTTTGTTTTGATTCCTTCGCTTTGTTTACTGAATGACCACGGTACGCTACCATAGCAGCGGACCGAAAAACACTTAACGCGCGCGCTGCTACCGAAGGTCGAGCGAAAATCTCTCTCGTTTCAATACGATTGGCAAAATTCAAGGCCTTGATCCCGGCTTGTGAAAAATAAATGGCCGACTTATTAATACCGTCGTATGGAGTAAATTTTAAATAATAACATAAATAAAATAATGCGGTCGAAGGAACACTTATGTTAACCCGCGGTTAGAAAAAACGATAACTGCAATGGAGTGTAAATATTTTAATTAATGAAAGCGCGAACAAACATAGGTTAATTGTTGGTGCCACACAACGGCAATCAGAAACAAAGCACTCACCAGTTTGCAGCCAATTTCTCCACGTTCCAAGGGGCCCCTGTTTGGATCTAATGATGTCACCGCGTAGCGGAAGGGCTGAAGTTTCTAGTTCTATGCTTCAGTACACCAAAATCGAGCACTTTCAAGTGTAGATATTTGAAATAGTTGGAGAACGAAATTAACACGCCATTTTCTCGAGGCGGTTGACAAAGGATCTCCCTGATTGTTGGTGCGCATGTCCAAATGCGCGAAATGCACTCTGTCCTTCATCCAATTGTGTGGTTTTAAAAATTTAAGAACAACCGCGAAATTTAGCGGGAGCTAACAAGTTATACTGTAAAATTTATGGAAAAATTATATCTAAAAAAAATGGTTGCTTGCATGAAATGACTCCTACCTTGGTCCTTGATTAGTTTTTAAGTTGTTGGTTAATTGAACAATATGTTGTTTTATTTTGTGAACCTGTTTCCAGACATCTTCCACTACTCCACCGGTCCCAGTTCTGCCGCGCCTTCCCTGGTGATCACCTAGCACATGACGCTAGGACAGCACATGGTCCAAAAATGTGGTTGGATCTTGCCCGAGCGTAAAAACCCTGTGGAAAATGAAATGTTTCAGTTTCCTGGAATTCGTCTATTTTGCACGAAGTTCCCCTACACCGAGTAACTCAAATCGAGAACCCCATGTCGACTCAATAAAATAAAGTAGATTTAAACAGATGAACTAAAATAATCCTAACGTACCTTTCCCAGGGTTACAACTGGCTCGAACCTCGTCCCACCAGCAAAACTGTCCCGTCGATGGAATGGACGGGCTGTAACCAAAGGAAAAAACAATATATAGTTTTTATCCAAAACGTGGTTAAAAAAAATATAAAAAAAACTCCAAAAATTCCACACGTCTGCTGTAGTAAAATTACATTTCACACGAAAAACAATTACAATTTGGGAGGCAAATCTTGTCTTGAAAAATTTAAAAAAAAATAATAAAAAAAATCGAACTTACCGCCCTTATTTCCCGTAGAAATGGCGTAGGCTGCCTTAAATCCCTCTCAAGGGTGTGAGCGTCACTTTAAGATTCGCCTAAACACGACGGCTTACAGTAAACCGTCTTTGGTATAATCTGCATCTACTGCAGTGCCAATAACCACAAAAACAATGGCGACACCAGTAGACGGCCACCAGCCCAGCCAAAATTCTTTAGGAAAGAGACAAGGCACTCCGTCGAGAACACAAAAAATGAAGTTGCCGGAAGTCGTTTCTAGATTTGGTGGGGACAGTACCAACCCAATTTTCCCGGTTAAATTCAAATAAGGATGCAAACCTATTTATAAAAAAAAACGCTCTCACCAAAAAATCACTAAATACGGTTTGCGAGACTGGAGGAAAAAACCCGCGGTTTTCAAACTAACCAATGAGGAAATACATCAATACTTTCGTACCGGTATATAGGGGGCAGCATCGACCAAGGGGATATTGAAAATACGTAAAACGCACCTTGAGGTGTTGTCGGTGTTTATAACAAGGACATCGAGACACCCTCCATACATAGACCGAACATTTGCCTAACGGACCCCTGCCAACATAGCAAGTAGGAGGAAAATAACCCGCTAGACTATAAGAAGCTCAGCATTGAAACCATCAACTGTAAAATCAATTACTGGCGATTCGAGCATGCATCAAACCCAGGAATATTCGAACATTCAACCAATTCCCATATGGGTAAAGCTATACTAAGTGTAGAATTTAGTTGTATTTTAGTTACAGTTTTAGTCAAAAGTTTCCTTTGCTCTTTATATATGTTTTCTCTAAGATTCATATGGTTTGACGCCATTCTTGTAAAACATTTCTACATTAATAAAGTTGTTTCTGAACTTGAACCTAAAAATACACATTGAACTACTGCTCAAACTAGGCACAAGAGTGTTCAGATGTTAAGCCTGCTCACCACTAGCCAGCCCTACAAAGCCCTTCAATCCGACAAACTGAGCTAGTTATTAACTTTATATAACTATGATTATATATAAATTTATATAATATAAAAATACGATCTTGTTTATTCTTTCAGTCCTGGTTTTTATCCCTCGTTTATCTCCCATTTATAAAAGTGCATAACTCGTATTTATTTTATCCTGTCCCTATCAAATTAATAAAGATATCAAAGTGGGCGGAGCCTCGGTTGTTCCTGGTCGACCCGTGGACCCAAATATGTTTTCGTGCTATCAGAGCTAGCTAATCCGTGAAGGATATGAGGTTCGGATTGTCCCAATATCCTCGAAAATAAACATAAGCGAATGAAATGTTCATCTAAGTGTTTCCTTCCTGTTACTGAAACCATTTGTGATGCGGCAAGGCCGCCATTCCCCAGCAGAACAGCTGTTTATTTTCATGAACGTCAAACAAAATTACAAAATTTTACAAAAAAATAAAACAATCAAATGTTTTAATGTGATTTTTCCCCGAAACCCGTGATCCTAAATTACAATTTTTACCATAGCCGAATAGCGTGCGTGGTCTCTTTGGCCTTGATATGATATCGCATAGTTGCGAACGCCATTATCTTTTGTGTACAGAGGCGAGCACTGTGGGTGGTCTTTTAACATTGATATGACAATGTAAATTCATGTGTGTCTTTGTCTTTTGTGTGCAGGTGTGAGTGGGTCTTTCTTTATTGTATGTGGAGGCAAACAACAAAGGGTGTTTTATTGACATCGACAGTGAATGGCCTTGAGCCAAAATTTATTACCCAACAAGTCAAGACAAGTCTGAGTAAAGATGGCATTCTCTTGTTACTAATTACACCAGGCGTTCATTCATTATGCTTTGTATGCAGCTGCAAAAGGAGTGTGTCTTTGTCTTTTGTGTGCAGGTGTGAGTGGTCTTTGTCTTTTGTATGTGGGGGCGAACAACGCGGGTGGTCTTTTGTTTAACCCTGAGAATTGCCTTGAGCTAAAATCAATACTTCAAAGCCGACCATCCATTACACATTAATGATTCAAAGTTGATATATTTCACAACAAAGCGTGTTATATTTTAGTATGCTTATAGTCTGAGAGGTATAATATTTTTTACCCAACAAGTCAGGACAAGTCTAAGTAAAGATTGCATTCTCTTGTTACTAATCCAGCTGCAAAAGGTATAATTGACTTCGACAATTAATGTCCTTGAACCTAAATTTTTCACCCGACAAGTCAAGTTTAAGTACATATCACATATATTGTGAAAGAGTTGGGGAAAAGTCAGTTGTCAACCGACAAGTCAAGACAAGTTTGAGTCAAGATCGCATATATTGTAAAAGAGTGGGTGGCGTGTGATTCATACCAGATGTTTTATTTTTGTATGCAGAGGCTTATAGTCTGAGAGGTATTTTATTTACTACCCAACAAATCGAGACAAGTTTAAGTAAAGATCGTATTCTCTTGGTACTAATTATAGGTGTTCATTTTATCAAAATTTGGAATGCTGTAAAGTGACACTATATTATTCAAATTTACATCAAATAACTACTACAGCTTGTAATTTGTGATCCAATTATTCATGAAGATGCATTGTTGGAAAAAATACTCTGCCAGTATATGGGCACCTAAGCTCACACTATCCCAGGTAGCAAGGGGTCATCAAGTGACGTCTTCTTTTCGTCGAAAAGTGGTCATTTGGATGATCATCTACCAAAAAATGTTGTTTTTAAGGCGTCAGTTATTTGACGTCATTTCGTAGTGTAGTTTTTGACATCTGAAAAACGTCATATATTGGTCACTACCCACTTTGCACATTTTGTCCAAGAGATATACACTCATACTTACATAGATGGTGCCCCAGTCAGTACTTGACCGGATTTATACGGAATGTGGGGGTACGTATGTAAAATAAATTAAATATTAAATCAAGACAAACTTCAAGGCTTCTTTCGCTTCAAGGTGGATAATTAAGTCTAGGTATAGGTCTATTTTGATCTGTACCTCACAAACGAACACCGCTGTGCCGGTTCCAGTACTTCCAGGTCTAAGTCACAGAAGAGTCACCTTCTGTGTGTAAGTTTTCTTCAGTGTTCTCAACTGCAGGGAATATTTCATATATTCAGACGAGTTTAAAAAAGTCATAAATAGGTTTGTGTCTGTGTGTGTGTCTGATCTTCTGATTTGGTCCCAAATACGTCATATTGCTGACGTCTTCAAAACGTCTAAAAATGACGTCATTTTGGGTGTGTCTTTAAAATCATTTAAAGGTCATTTACACGTCAGGTTAGAGACGTCAATGGTCATTAAAAATGACCTGTTTTTGACGTTAAATAAACGTGACCTTGCTACCTGGGATAGTTATAGTATACGTGTGAGCTAATATAACTAAAAACTGACATATATTTTATTTAACTCCAGGCTCAATTACATTTCGTTTGATACCACACAAGCCATGTTTTAACTTAAACTCGACACAAAACCCCGCCCAGGTACCAAATTTCACTCAAATCAAGCAAGCTGCTTTTGCGTTATGCACGTTAGTCGTTACAGTCAGACAGACAGACAGACATATAAACACACAAACAGACAGACAGCGCGACAAAAAAAAAGTTTCAAAATCATTTGAAACACAAAGATATATAGTATAGTAGTAGTGTAAGATAATATCAACAACAATTCCAGTCTTGGCTATCCAAGAATTAACTTTGTCGGAGAACCCCAACCATTTAACAAAATATTGCTCTTTGTTATTATTTATGCTCTTCTTCAAAATTTTTCAAATTCAAATAAATTCCAGGTGTTTTAGTTTTTTAAAGTTCTCATTCATAAGAAGCACCATCACCTAATTTAAATACAACCGGCTAAAGGCATTTTTTCTTTTAATATGAATAATAGGAAATAATGTTGTGCAATTAATAAATTGAAAAAATAGTCCATTTCTCAAAGTGGAGTTTGCAAATTACAAAGAAAAACTGAATGTCTTCTACACTAATGTCTTTATTGTTTCGGGTTTTATTTAGGACATGTTTCGAGTCTAAAGAGACCCATCATCATCTAAAACAAGGTAAACAAAGAAGTGTAACTACATCCGAAGCAATTTTTAGAGCCTATTAAATAGATTAAACTGAGATAATTAATAGTTGATCATATGTACATATATAAGTCAACTAGAATATTTTGAAAAAAATACCAAGAACATTAGAAAATAACAATAATTTAAAGGTCTACTTAGAAATATATGCACTAAAAATATCGCAGTGCGTTATTAGGGACTTATTAGCATAACATCATGCAATAATAGTGTCAGGCCGTATTATGGCATTTTTGCATTGGAATATGAGAGCTAATCTTTCAACATAAGGTTTTACTATACGAACCGAAATAAATACTGTCGACTTTAATTATAGATAAATAAACGTCTTGGTTTTAAATTCGACTTTGATATATCAATTTTGAAAGAACAACTGTCAACCTGCAATGTAAATCTGTCAAAATACTGCAACAATAATGTCAGTGCATGGCCTCATTCCAATAAGTCCCTATGATTAAGATCTTTAAACAGAATCAACCTTTTTTTGCACTTTTACCGAAACCAACTTAGTTATTTTGGAATGTGTCTAAGTTGGTAAAACCAACTCTTGAGTCCAAATTTATTACCAAACAAGTCAAGACAAGTTTAAGTAAAGATTGCATTCTCTTGGTACTAATTACACCAGATGTTCATTCATTATGCTTTGCATGCAGCTGCAAAAGGTATTATTGACTTCGACAATGAATGGTCTTGAGCCTAAATTTTTCAACCGACAAGTCAAGACAAGTTTAAGTCCACACCACATATATTGTGCAAGAGTGGGGTTACGACGCGGGTTGTCTTTAAAGGGGCCTACAGACACGCGAACATTTCTAGAGATTAGTACGCGCGTACAACTTTGCGCATACTAATCTCTTCGTGTTTAGACAATATCCGCCTAAAATATCTCTCGAAGATTTGTTCGCGCGCACGTTGTCCGCGTGCAAATCTCTCGGTGTCTAGGCAAAACACATTGATAATATCGTGTTCATGTTTAGGACGTCTAATTTTGTCTTCGTGTGTGTAGGCAATTCCACCAAACGTACATGTATGCAGAGATTAGTTCGCGCGTACTAATCTCAAGAAATGCTCGCGTGTCTGTAGGCCCCTTAAAGGCCGATCTTGGCCACACAGCAAGCATTATCATTTAAGAGCTTCGTTTTAGTGAAAGCAAATTTTATAAATATAATTTCAAAGTGTTGTCGTTGTTCTTGTTATAGTGAAATAATTCGTTTAAAACAGCATTATGAATATTACAAAAAACGTGCTTCAACAAATTAACTCTGAAATAAATAATGACCAAATGGTCGAATTAAAATCCATTGGTTCTCTACAATTCAGCAGTCCCTACCGTATCAAGGAAATGCATATAGTTAATACACAATTTGGAAAATCAATTTTGGTGACGCTGTTTGATGAGACTAATACATTTAAAGTATTTTTGCCCAAACGCATTCTTAAAACGATAGAAAGTGATTTTGTGGAAGCAGTCAACAAGAAGAGTAGTGGTGAAAACTATACCTTAACATATTTGGGACAAGCCACTACAAGTTTAAAAAACAGTAAAGCCCTATTTGAATTTGGAATGCTGTAAAGTGACATTATATTATTAAAATTTACATCAAAGAAGTTTCATAAGATGGAAGGTGATTTAGAAAGATATCTCTTAGATCTGCATCAAAATTTTAATCAAGAACTTGAAAGAGTTTTGAATTGTGATCCAACTAATCAAGAAGACGCAGATAAATTTTATACAGCGGCATGGGCAAGTGCTCGATACATTGTTGGATTTATGACTCACGATGCGTTTTGTGTGGAATTAAATGATTTGGGATTACAAGATTATGTTAACAATATTGAGATATGTTTTGCAGAATACTTAAATCCACAAGCATATGTCAATGAAGAAGAGGGAGAGCTTAGAGAGGAAGAAGAAGATTCCGGCTTTAGTGAAAATTCATGTGAATTTGTTGATTATTAGTGTAATGAAGTATACTCTAAGCATTTTTTATCTTTCAATGTAAATAACAATAAACAATGTTGTAGAATGAATAGTATATAATATAAATAATAAACACACATTTTGTGCAAACAATTTTGTTTTATTTAACTTAGGAGGCAAACACAATACATATTTATAAATTATATTAGTTTCATTAGCTATGATACATACAAATATGGAAAAATACATTAGAACAACAACATCATACTGGGCTATCTAAGAATTAAATTTGTCGGAGAACCCCAGCTATTTAACAAAATATTGCTCCTTATTATTATTTATGTTCTTCTTCAAAAATTTTCTACTACATAAATTCCATGTGGTTTAGTTTTTTAAAGTTCTCATTCATAAAAAGCATTTCGTATTGGTTCACCATCAATACGTTCTAACTGGTAGGTTGGTCCTTTAAATACAACCGGCTAAAGGCATTCTTTCTTTTAATATGAATATTAACAAATATTTTTAAAAAATTCCAAGAATATTACAAAATAAGAATAATTTAAAGCTATACTTAGAAATATATGCACTAAAAATATCGCAGTGAGCTATTAGGGACTTATTGGCATAAAGTCGTGCAATCTTAGTGTCAGGCCGGGCACTGCTTTAAATCTTTTCAGATCCTACTTGACTGAAAGAACACAAAAAATGATTTTAAAAACGAATTCGGGAAATATCGAGTCGGCTAAAGGCACTATATCAACCGGCGTACCTTAAGGGCCCTTATTTTTCGTTATATATATTAACGATATGGACGTACTCTATGAAGGAATAGCCCAAAATACTAACTATGCTGATGATACTAACATCGTTCTACCAATAACAAAGGATGAAAGAGTGGAAGAAAAATGCTTGAAGGTACTTAACAAAACAAAAGTCTGGCTTGATAGAAATCAACTGTTGCTGAATGAAAATAAAACTAAAATAATAATTATTTCAAACAACCACCTTGCACATAACGATACTTTAAAATTCAACAACAAACACATTGATTTTGTTAAAAGTGTTAAACTACTGGGAGTAGTACAGACAGAGTCTATGTCAGAAATTAAGCAAAGCAAGTTATGCTATCAGAGTAATGGCCAAAGTTCTAAATTCTAATCAACAGGGACTAAAAAATTTCTATTATGGAATGTATTACTCGCATATTAAGTATGGCATAATTTTTTGGGGAAACAGCAGCCATGTTCAGAACGTTTTTGTACGGCAAAAAAGGGTCGTGCGTTTCATGCTAAATATGAACTTTGGTGAGAGTTGCAGGGGCATCTTTAGGGCAAACAGATTTCAGACAAATTCATTTTCTTGAGACCTAACCACAGCCATGACACTAGAGCACGAAGACAAGTAAGTTCTTTAAATTATCCATCCCACAGGTTAACTTCCACTGAAAAGGGCCCGGACTATGTTTCAATTAAACTTTTTTAAAAACTTCCTTTAAAACTGAAAGAAATCAATAATTATAAAATTTTTAAGAAGACTTGCTTTAATGTTATCTGCGATATTGAGCCATATACGATCGAAGAATACTTGAATAATGATCTTTAGTATGTACTCTTTCATAGGCTTTTTTTTATTTTTCGTTTTTTAGTTCATTTCGCCATTATTTTTGATAGTTTTAATAGTTTTATAATTTTTTAATAATTAACTAATAATCTTAATCAGTTTTGATAATTATGATTATTTTAGCATAATTCTTTATTTTGAGATTCTTCTATCCTAAGTTAATTCTGTGTATTATCTAATATTTCTGTGTTTTTTAAAGTTTTATATTGTTTTAACATCTATTTTTTAGTCTGTATTTGTTTATGTGTGACTGTGTGCTTATCTACTTAACAGCGGTTTTATTCAAAATAATTTTACCTGACGATTTCTTTGTAAAGAATGTATTTTTAGAAAAAAGGCATTTTAAATATTATAAATAGGTATTGATATTTTATTTTTATTTAGTAATAAAACTTGAAAATTATTTAGGTATTAAGAAAAACCTAGCTGTACACATAATTAAGATGTTTCAGGATTTTTAAAAGTTTTCCTACCATTAGATTTAAAAAAAATTCAATTGTAAATGACATACCATATATATATATAGTGCAAAATTTTATATTGAATATGGTGAATAAATATCTATCTATCTATCTATCTATCTATTTTGACCGTTTTTCATTGGAATATGATAGCTAATCTTTCAACATAAGGATTTGGTTTACTATTACGAACCAAAATAAATACTGTCGACTTTAATTATAAATAAATAAAAGTCTAGGTTTTAAATTCGACTTTGGTATGTTGCTTATGATTTGCAGAGCGTTATTAGGGACTTATTAAAATAAAGTCATGAAATAATAATGTCAGGCCGTATTTTGACAGTTTTGCATTGAAATATAAGCGCTAATCTTTCTAAATTTAAAAAATCCTATTCTCCACTGGTAGTTATTGACTACTCTCGACAGATTAAAGACGCGCTCAAAGGTGGTGCAGTTGAAACAAAAAACCTGTACCTAATAAAATTATATCATACTGTTTAATATTGCACGATCAACTTATAATATACAACCCTCTGACCAATACCGTAAGGGTGGTTTAAAGAAAAAAAATAACCTTGTAACCTTACACATCCAAAATAAACATTGTTTATTGTTATTTACATTGAAAGATAAAAAATGCTTAGAGTATACTTCATTACACTAATAATCCACAAATTCACATGCATTTTCACTAAAGCCGGAATCTTCTTCTTCCTCGCTAAGCTTGTGGATTTAAGAATTCTGCAAAACATATCTCAATATTGTTAACATCTTGTAACCCAAATCATTTAATTCCACACAAAACGCATCGTGAGTCATAAATCCAACAATGTATCGAGCACTTGCCCATGCCGCTGTATAAAACTTATCTGCATCTATCTATCTTCATGATTAATTGGATTACAATTCAAAACAACAAAAAGTTCTTGATTAAAATTTTGATGCAGATCTAAGAGATATCTTTCTAAATCACCTTCCATCTTATGAAACTTCTTTGATGTAAATTTTAATAACATAATGTCACTTTACAGCATTCCAAATTCAAATAAAGTTTTACTGTTTTTCAAACTTGTAGCGGCTTGTCCCAAATATGTTAAGGTATAGTTTTCACCACTACTTTTCTTGTTGGCTGCTTCCACAAAATCACTTTCTATCGTTTTAAGAATGCGTTTGGGCAAAAATACTTTAAATGTATTAGTCTCATCAAACAACTTCACCAAAATTGATTTTCCAAATTGTGTATAAACTATACGCATTTTATTGATTAGGTAGGGACTGCTGATTTGTAGAGAACCAATGGATTTTAATTCGACTATTTGGTCATTATTTATTTCAGAGTTAATTTGTTGCAGCACGTTTTTAGTAATATTCATAATGCTGTTTTAAACAAATTATTTCACTATAACGACAACAACAACACTTTGAAATTTTAAATAAAATTTGCTTTTACTAAAACGAAGCTCTTAAATGATAATGCTTGCTGTGTGGCCAAGATCGACCTTTAAAGGCAACCCGCGTAACCCCACTCTTGCACAATATATGTGGTGTGGACTTAAACTTGTCTTGACTTGTCGGTTGAAAAATTTAGGCTCAAGACCATTCATTGTCGAAGTCAATAATACCTTTTGCAGTTGCATGCAAAGCATAATGAATAAACATCTAGTGTAATTAGTACCAAGAGAATGTAATCTTTACTTAAACTTGTCTTGACTTGTTTGGTAATAAATTTGGACTCAAGAGTTGGTTTTACCAACTTAGACACATTCCAAAATAACTAAGTTGGTTTCGGTAAAAGTGGAAAAAAAGGTTGATTCTGTTTAAAGATCTTAATAATAGGGACTTATTGGAATGAGGCCATGCACTGACATTATTGTTGCAGTATTTTGACAGATTTACATTGCAGGTTGACAGTTGTTCTTTCAAAATTGATATATCAAAGTCGAATTTAAAACCAAGACGTTTATTTATCTATAATTAAAGTCGACAGTATTTATTTCGGTTCGTATAGTAAAATCTTATGTTGAAAGATTAGCTCTCATATTCCAATGCAAAACTGCCATAATACGGCCTGACACTATTATTGCATGACTTTATGCCAATAAGTCCCTAATAACGCACTGCGATATTTTTAGTGCATATTGGTCGGTCGAGACGTCTTTCGCATGAAAAAGTCAACAAACCAACCGAACTGTAGCAATAGGGATCTCCAGTCCAATAGTTCCCACTCTTAGGTTACACTTTTGTGTTCTTAGTTAGGAATAGTAGCATAGGGAATAAGTAAAAAATGTAAAGAAACGCAGCTCAAAAACACTTTGACTTACCCTTGGATGAAAGGAACTTGGTACATGGACAACTGCACAGTCGAATCCAAATAATTCCAATCAAAGTAGTAGCAGTAGCACATCAAAGCAATCCATAAATGTTTATACACGACCGCGGTCTTAAAAAGCACGCATGTGATTTCACTTGGCGATCAATATATATCACTGGTATGGAGAGTACCCCAAATATTCGCATGAGATCCGTATAGCAAGACGGACTTTGGAGCACTGCTGTATGTAGCAATATAGCAGTAAAAAGGTATGTATAAAATTAGGAAAAAAACTTAAATTAAAAAAGGATGGAAAATGGATATACTCAAGGTAGAAAAAGCAAAAATAATAAAGCAAAGTCAATGCATTCTTGAGCATATAATTCACCGCGCAAATTCAAATTTTTACCCTTTTTGTAGGCAAGGCATATCTTAGTGACTAAATTAGTTTAAACCAAGAAATAAAAGTAACTTTAAGTATAAAGTTTTAGCATAACTCTAGCAAAAAAAAGAAAATAAAAGCATTCTAATTTAGATAAATGTCTCTAAATTTTATATCTTAAAACTAAACGCCGGGACGAAGCATTCCGGCCCCCCTGAAAATACCCAGGGCATGGTATTTTCTGAACTAAGCATTAGGGAGAGGGCACAATTTCACCAAAGGCCTCTTGAATAAACCTTTGGAGGTTTTAACTGTAGCAACTCTTACTACATTATCAGTACCAGGGTGCAATCCTACTACTCGTCCCAATACCCAATTTAAGGGAGTGGTTTGATCATCTTTGATCAAAACCATCGTATCAATCGCAATGGGATCAATTTTGTCTTGATTCACTTTAGCGTGTTGTTGCAATGTATGTAAGTAATCTCTGTGCCATCTACGCCAAAAATCGCGATGCAGTTTTTGCAGCAACTGCCACCGAGAAAGCCTATTTAAAGGCACTTGGTCAAAATCGAGGTCTGGAACAGTCGTAAGTGGTTCCAGGCTAAGGAAATGACCGGGCGTCAGTGCAGTCAAATCATTTGGATCTGTGCTGACTGGACACAAAGGCCTAGAGTTGAGGATAGCTTCTACTTGAGTAACCACAGTATAAAGCTCCTCAAAAGTAAGCACCTGTTCTCCAATTACTCGTAGTAAATGAGACTTTGCACTTTTGATGTTACTTTCCCACAAACCGCCCATGTGGGGTGCGGATGGAGGGTTGAAGTGCCAACGAATTGATTCGCGATTAGCAACTTCAGCAAACATCTCGTTAAGCATTTTAGCAGAAAGCGTAAAATTTGACGCGTTATCCGAGTAGACTACTTCCACGCGTCCTCTTCTGGCAATAAAACGTCGGAATGCTGCCATAAAAGCGTCTGCCGATAAGTCTGACACAATTTCTAAGTGTACCGCCTTCGTACAACCGCAAATAAATAGAACGACATAAGCCTTAAGTCGTTTTGCACCGCGCATGCGGCTCATTGTAATAGCAAAACTTCCCGTAAGATCAACGCCAACGTGTTGAAAAGCTTTTGCTTGTGAAACGCGAAATTTTGGCAAATTACCAACAGGGGGTTGATAATTACTGGGGCGCGTGCGCCAGCATGTAGAACAACGCGAAATTATTTTTCTTATATGCCTTTTAGCTGCAAAAATCCAATAATTTTGAAAAAGTAAAAATAAAGTCGTGTTTATGCCGGTATGCATATGTTTCTCGTGAGTATGCGCAATCAATAACTTTGTAAATTGAGAATCACCGGGTAAAAGTATAGGAAATTTTTTGTCATAATCTAATTCCGAATTGCATAATCTTCCGCCAATGCGTAAAATATTATTTTGATCCAAAAACGGATGTAATTTTCTAAAAACCTTTGGCAACGGTTTATTATCGACAAGTAAAGAAATCTCGTTTTGAAAATATTTATTTTGCACGTGTTTTATAAGCACAAATATTGCATTTTGTAACTCATATTGTATTAACCACGTAGAATTAATAATAATTTTCTCATTATTAAATTTACGCGCGCGAAGATTGTGAATAAAACGTAGTATAAAGGCAACAAGTCTAATTAAACGCAAAAAATTTGAAAATTTGTTAAGCAGACAATCCAAAAAATTTGGTTCAATTGTTGCAGCAAACACCAATTTTCGCTCCTCTTCGAGAGCTTCTTTGGGTGTAGTAATATTATTTTTAGTAAAATCCCATGTCTCTTGTGGCTTACAAAGGAACTCGGGTCCTTGCCACCAAAGGGAACAATTAATTAAATCTGCAGGCAATAGACCACGTGACCCGGGGTCCGCGGCATTTAATTCAGAAGGAACATGGTTCCAATCGCAAGGCTGAATTTTTTCTTGTATGTATGTGACTCGGTTGGATACAAAAGTGCGCCACGCATGTGGTGATCCTTTGATCCAAGAGAGCGCTACCATACTATCCGTAAAAGCAATAGTATTTTGAAAAGCAATTTTATTAGCAAAAGTATTTTGAATAAATTGAATGAGTTTAGCTAGCAAAACTGCCGCACAGAGCTCCAAACGGGGAATACTGATTCTTTTTATGGGAGCGACTTTCGATTTTGCGCACACAAAATACGTTTTAATATCTCCGTTTTGATAAACAATACGAAAATAAACCGCCGCACACATACCGCGCTCGGATGCATCGCTAAATCCAACAATTTGACAAAATTGAAAATTAGAGAGATCAATCATTCTTGGGATATAAAAATCAGAAAATAATTTGAGTTCTTCTTCGAATTTTTTCCACTTGGAAATTATTTCCGGGGGTGCTAACTGATCCCAATCTAACTTTATAAACCATAAGTACTGGATTAAATTTTTTGCAAAAAACGTAACCGGTGTAAGAAAACCTAAAGGGTCAAAGCATTTCGCAAGGGTACTAAGCAAATTACGCTTAGTGCAAATTTTTGTATTATAATTAAAAGAATAAAAAAAGTTATCACTTTGAGGGTTCCACCTCAAGCCTAAAATTTTTAGAGAGTTTGCATCCTCTCGATCCAAAGAAAAGTCTTTGGTTTGTATGTGGGTTGCAGGCAAGTCTGCAAGCAATTTGGGTTCGTTTGATGCCCATTTTTTCAGTTCAAATCCACCTCGCCCTAATAACTCAATTAATTGATTTTTCATAAGCATGATTTGATCAAAATCATTGCAACTTACTACGCAGTCGTCTATATAGACGCTGTCCTTTAAAATCGCAGAAGCGAACGGTAAGTCTTGATAATCATCGGCTGATTTAAGCAAGGTTCGAATTGCTAAATATGGAGAACAGTTTACCCCGAAAGTCAAAGTTTTTAATTCGTAATCTTGCACCGATTCTTCAGAATTAAAACGCCATAAAATTCGTTGGTATTTATGTTGATTTTCCTCCACATTTATCATTCTGTACATTTTAGAAATATCGCTAACAAAACAATATTTATGTAGCCGAAAATTAAGCAAAATTTTAACTAAATCTCCTTGTAATTTAGGACCCGTGTGAAGGGCTTGATTTAGGCTAGACTTATTTAAAGAATGACTCGATGCGTCAAAGACAGGACGAACAGGCGTGCTACTCGAGCTTTCTTTTATAACCGCATGGTGAGCAATATAAAAATATTCATGAATTTCTGAGTTATTAGGGGGTGAAACTGCACGCATGTGACCCATATCCAAGTATTCTTGCATTACTTGTGAGTAAGAAGTAAATAATTTTTTATCATTTAGTAAACGTTTTTCAAGCGAGTACAACCGACGCAAAGCAAGGGTTCGGGTATCGCCGAAATCAACGGGATTGATTTTAAAAGGCAACGAAACGGTGTATCTACCGTCCACATCGCGTATAGTAGTTTTTTCAAAATATTTTTCGCAAAAAATATCTGAAGGTGAATTTTTCTCCACCGTAGGAACCTCTTCCAACTCCCAGAATTTTTGCAAAGTATTATTTAAATCAGGAGTGGAAATAGTTGCCATAAAAGTAGAAATATTTTTTGATGCAAAAGCAGCATTTTGCAGAGGCATTTTTCCGAGCAAAGTCCATCCGAAGACTGTATTAATACAAGAGGGAGTGTCTGGACCAAAATAAAGTCTACCTTCTTCTAAAAGTGATCCATAAAGGTCCGCGCCAATAAGAAGCTGAATGCCAGCTTGATTATACCAACTGGGATCAGCTAATTTTAGACCAGTTAAGTAGTGCAAAGAATTTTGGTTAAAAGATACACTTGGCATTTTATCGCAAACTTGGTCTATTAATACAGGTTCTAGACTAAAAATTTTCGATTTATTATCGATAGCAGCAATTTTACAATGCACCGCATGGCGCGCCGTAGTAGACATATCTCCTAAACCGTTTACATTAAGCGAAATGTTGGATTTAGGAAGTCCGAGTGCATTCGCACATTTTTTCGTTATAAAGGAGCACATGGCGCCATTATCCAAGATGGCGCGTATTTCGTGCCAATTTCCGTATGCATCACGGATGTGCAGCAAAGCAGTGCAAAGCAACGTGTCATAGTCGCCAAGCACAGTACCCGCGTGAATAGATTTATTTTCAGTAATCTGATTTTCTACGGGGTTAGTTTGTGATCCACTAGACGTCACAGAAGAAGAAGCAATCACCGAAGCCGGGGAGTTATTTTTTAGGCATAAAAGACTGTGGTGATTTAAAAAACAAAATCTACATCTTTTTTGTGAAGTGCACGAGTTTACTTGATGAAAACTAGCCATACAGTTGGTGCATCCCTTATTATTTCTAATAAAATCAATGCGTTCTTGAATTGGTTTCACTAAAAAAGATTCACAGCTAAAAATCAGATGTGTATTTTTTGCTTTGCAGTAGAAACACGTGTTTTGTTTGGAATTTGGAGTTTTTTGTGACTGTCTGTTTGCAAGTAAAACTGTTTTATTTCGTGGATTACGGGGGGATCTCGAGAAGTTCCCTGGTCGTGAGTTTTGAACAATATCTTGTTTCATAGACAAAGATAAAGATTCAAGAGACGTGCAATGTTGCTCTAAAAATTTGTAAATATCTTCGTATTTTGGCATTAAATTAGAAGAGTGATTTTGTTCAAATAACTTACGCGTTCCGGGATCTAATCGATCCAAAAGCATGTTCGCAGTAATAAAGCACCAACTATGGGTCGCATATCCCATATTTTTTAAGCAATCAAGGTTTTCCTTGAACGTATCTAGCATTTTGCGCAATTCTAAAACGTCATCATTGGATAGCCGAGGTGAGTTTTCGATAGATTTCCAGTAAGAAACCGCACGCAAGCGCTTATTGTCATATCTGGAAATCAGCGTATCGTAGCAAAGTAAATAATTATTTCCTTCAAGAGGTATATTTTTAATTAAATTTAAAGCAGGGCCTCTTAAAATCGTACGTAAATATTTAAACTTCTCAATGTCCGAGCTCTTACGCGTATGTACAACCGCATTGTAAATCTCAATAAAGCTTGGAAACTCCTCAACATCGCCCGAAAAAGGAGGGACATTTAACTTGGGAAGAGAAAATTCTGGTTCCGGAAAAATAATTGTTTGATTATTTACCTCATTGTGGCTTCGATTTATTTCTTCAGCCTCCACCTCAAATAAATCATAGTGCAAAGCCTCAACCTCTACGCATCTATCCAAAAAATCTTTTTGTATTTTATTCTGAGCTTCCAGAGCTTCAGAATCGTCTGAAATCAAGATCAGTAAAGCATTATGATGCTTTTCAAAGCTCTTACAACAAGAAGATAGTTTTTTAAAGTTAACTTTAAACCTTGTGTGAGCAGCTGGATTTGTTTTCGCCTGATTGGCATAGTGTTCAAGCACACTCAACTGATTGATTGCAGTCTGACGCAAGGCCTTAGCCGAGCTTACCTTTTTTTCGGTATCGTTTACCATTTTAAAAGGTTAAAGTGCAAAGTAAAGCAATAGTTAATAAGGGAAGCAAATTTAAAAAATATATCGTACTACTTTTCAAATTCCCTCGTAAACCAAGATTCAAAGCAATATTAAAAGGCCAGCGGCTTTTAGCAAATATTGAGTAAAGAACAGCAAGTTTTTAGCAAAAAGTATAAATGCTACTAAATATGCACAAAAAATTTAGCAACTGATAAGAGTTTCTGAATTTGTGTAGGTACGCAAGAAAACGCAAGCCTTACATACATCGACAGCGCAATAAATTTTAATTTTGAAAAAAAATAGATTTTTCAAAATTTGTATGCAATTTGTATATTGCACAACTAAAAAAATGCAATGCAAGTTGGTACGTGCAACGTACAATAGACACACCGTAGATAAAATGTAAAACCTAAGATATGCCTTGTCTCAAAAAGACGCAAAGTAAAGTCCTAACTTCAAACACAATTATGCAACTCTGAGAGCACCTATTACGCAGAACGGGAAATCCGGCTCGAAGGACCAAAAAATGGTCGGTCGAGACGTCTTTCGCATGAAAAAGTCAACAAACCAACCGAACTGTAGCAATAGGGATCTCCAGTCCAATAGTTCCCACTCTTAGGTTACACTTTTGTGTTCTTAGTTAGGAATAGTAGCATAGGGAATAAGTAAAAAATGTAAAGAAACGCAGCTCAAAAACACTTTGACTTACCCTTGGATGAAAGGAACTTGGTACATGGACAACTGCACAGTCGAATCCAAATAATTCCAATCAAAGTAGTAGCAGTAGCACATCAAAGCAATCCATAAATGTTTATACACGACCGCGGTCTTAAAAAGCACGCATGTGATTTCACTTGGCGATCAATATATATCACTGGTATGGAGAGTACCCCAAATATTCGCATGAGATCCGTATAGCAAGACGGACTTTGGAGCACTGCTGTATGTAGCAATATAGCAGTAAAAAGGTATGTATAAAATTAGGAAAAAAACTTAAATTAAAAAAGGATGGAAAATGGATATACTCAAGGTAGAAAAACCAAAAATAATAAAGCAAAGTCAATGCATTCTTGAGCATATAATTCACCGCGCAAATTCAAATTTTTACCCTTTTTGTAGGCAAGGCATATCTTAGTGACTAAATTAGTTTAAACCAAGAAATAAAAGTAACTTTAAGTATAAAGTTTTAGCATAACTCTAGCAAAAAAAAGAAAATAAAAGCATTCTAATTTAGATAAATGTCTCTAAATTTTATATCTTAAAACTAAACGCCGGGACGAAGCACATATATTTCTAAGTAGACCTTTAAATTATTGTTATTTTTTAATGTTCTTGGTATTTTTTTCAAAATATTCTAGTTGACTTATATTTGTATATATGATCAACTATTAATTATCTCAGTTTAATCTATTTAATAGGCTCTAAAAATTGCTTCGGGTGTAGTTACACTTCTTGGTTTATCTTGTTTCAGATGATGATGGGTCTCTTTAGACTCGAAACCTGTCCTAAATAAAACCCGAAACAATAAAGACTTAAGTGTAGAAGCCATTCAGTTTTTCTTTGTAATTTGCAAACTCCACTTTGAGAAATGGACTATTTTTTCAATTTATTAATTGCACAACATTATTTCCTATTATTCATATTAAAAGAAAAAATGCCTTTAGCCGGTTGTATTTAAATTAGGTGACGGTGAGCCCATGTGAGGTGCTTTTTATGAATGAGAACTTTAAAAAACTAAAACACCTGGAATTTATTTGGTAGAAAAATTTTGAAGAAGAGCATAAATAATTTGGGGTTCTGCGACAAATTTAATTCTTGGATAGCCAAGACTGGAATTGTTGTTGATATTATCTTACACTAATACTATACTATATATCTTTGCGTTTCAAATGATTTTGAAACTTTTTTTTTGTCGCGCCGTCTGTCTGTCTGTGTGTGTGTGTGTGTGTGTTTGTATGTCTGTCTGTTTGTCTGTAACGACCAACGTGCATAACCCAAAAACCGCTTGCTTGATTTGAGTGAAATTTGGTACCTGGGCGGGGTTTTGTGTCGAGTTTAAGTTAAAACATGGCTTGTGTGGTATACGATCTTTACTTAAACTTGTCTTGATTTGTTGGGTAGTAAATATAATATACTATATATCTTTGTGTTTGAGATGATTTTGAATTTTTTTTTGTCGCGCCGTCTGTCTGTGTGTGTGTTTGTATGTCTGTCTGTCTGTAACGACTAACGTGCATAACGCAAAAACAGCTTGCTTGATTTGAGTGAAATTTGGTACCTGGGCGGGGTTTTGTGTCGAGTTTAAGTTAAAACATGGCTTGTGTGGTATCAAACGAAATGTAATTGAGTCTGGAGTTGAATAAAATATATTTCAGTTTTTAGTTATATTAGCTCACACGTATACTATAACTATAGTAAGTGTGAGCTTAGGTGCCCATATACTGGCAGAGTACTTTTTCCAACAATGCATCTTCATGATTAATTGGATCACAAATTACAAGCTGTAGTAGTTATTTGATGTAAATTTTAATAATATAATGTCACTTTACAGCATTCCAAATTTTGATAAAATGAACACCTATTATAATTAGTACCAAGAGAATACGATCTTTACTTAAACTTGTCTCGATTTGTTGGGTAGTAAATAAAAAACCTCTCAGACTATAAGCCTCTGCATACAAAAATAAAACATCTGGTATGAATCACACGCCACCCACTCTTTTACAATATATGCGATCTTGACTCAAACTTGTCTTGACTTGTCGGTTGACAACTGGCTTAACCCCAACTCTTTCACAATATATGTGATGTGTACTTAAACTTGACTTGTCGGGTGAAAAATTTAGGTTCAAGAACATTAATTGTCGAAGTCAATTATACCTTTTGCAGCTGGATTAGTGACAAGAGAATGCAATCTTTACTTAGACTTGTCCTGACTTATTGGGTAAAAAATATTATACCTCTCAGACTATAAGCCTCTGCATACAAAAATATAACACGCTTTGATGTGAAATATATCAACTTTGACTCATTAATGTGTAATGAATGGTCGGCTTTGAAGTATTGATTTTAGCTCAAGGCAATTCTCAGGGTTAAACAAAAGACCACCCGCGTTGTTCGCCTTTACATACAAAAGACAAAGATCCACTCACACCTGCACACAAAAGACAAAGACACACACTTTTTGCAGCTGCATACAAAGCATAATGAATGAACGCCTGGTGTAATTAGTAACAAGAGAATACGATCTTTACTTAGACTTGTCTTGTTGGGTAATAAATTTTGGCTCAAGGCCATTCACTGTCGATGTCAATAAACACACTTTGTTGTTTGCCTCCACATACAAAAGAGAAAGACCCACTCACACCTGCACACAAAAGACAAAGACACACATGAATTTACATTGTCATATCAATGTTAAAAGACCACCCACAGTGCTCGCCTCTGTACACAAAAGATAATGGCCTTCGCAACTATGCGATATCATATCAAGGCCAAAAAGACCACCCACGCTATTCGGCTATGGTAAAAAAGACAAAGACCGACTCGCGCCTGCGCACAAAAGACAAAGACACACATAACTGTAAATTGTAATATCAAAGTAAAAAAAGCACTTACACTATTGGCCTATGCTCTAAAAACCCCGTCCAAACTCCTCCTCATACAAAATTACCTTCATACTATTGACCTTTGCCCAAAAAACTGGTCGCGCTATTCGACTATTGTCAAAAAAAAAAAGCCCCCATAACTGCAAATTGTAATATCAAGGTCAAAAAAGTACTCTTGGGCTATGCTTAAAAAAGGAACCGCACAATAAAGCTATTGTTAAAAAGACAATGACCCTTCGCCCATTGTTAAAAAGACACCAGCATACAAAAAAACAATAGTGTTAGCTCCCGCTAAATTTCGCGGTTGTTTATATATTTTTAAAACCACACAATTGTATGAAGGACAGAGCGCATTTCGCGTATTTGGACATGCGCTCCAACAACCAGTGAGATCCTTGTCGACCGCCTCGAGAAAATGGCGTGTTAATTTCGTTCTCCAACTATTTCAAATTTCTACACCTCAAAGTGCTCGATTTTGGTGTACTGAAGCATAGAACTAGAAACTTCAGCCCTTCAGCTACGTGGTGATATCATTAGATCCAATCAGGGGCCCCTTAGAACGTGGAGAAAGTGGCTGCAAACTAGTGAGTGCATTTGTATCTGATTACCGTTGTGTGGCACCAATATTTTACCTATGGACGTTTGATTATTTCGTAATTTCATATCAATATATTTATGTTTGTTCGCGCATCATTTAATTAAATTATATACAGTCCATTGCATTTATCGTTTTTCTTACTGCGGGCATAACATAAGTGCTCCTTCGACCGAATTAATTATTTAAAATTTACTCCATACGACGGTATTAATAGGTCGGCCATTAGTTTCACGCCGAAAAACAAGGCGGCCTTGAATTTTGCCAATCGTATTGAAACGGCGGTATCGGTAGCGGCGCGCGCGTTAATTGTTTTTCGGTCCGCTGCTCATTCAGTAAACAAAGCGAAGGAATCAAAACAAAACAAACAACATTTCTCATTTATGTGTTAGGTGTTCCATATCATTTCGATATTTAAAACAATTTTCATCAATTGCGATAAATTAGTGCATATTTTCGACAATTCGTCATTTTTCTATTTCAGAAGCATTAATTTAGCGTTAATTGTATATTTACCGACAATTTCGTCATTTCAAAGGTAAAATCATGTCTGTCAAAAAAGCCGTGCAAAAACGCAAGGGTTTTTTATCTGCGATAACCGAGTGTTATGTGTTTTCACAAACTGCGGCATCGGATGAAAGAACGAGAAACGAGTTTCAAGTGAGGTATTCCGATTTGGATGAAACCTTCGATAAATGCATGCTGGCACATAATGACGTCATTATGTTGATACACGACGCGGACGACGAGGAGTTTAAAACGCAGGATGCGATCCTTTCAGAAGCTCGTAAATATTTTTATGCGTGTAAGGGGGTTTACTCTAAAATATTTCCGGTTGAGGCCCCAACCTTTTCGGGATCATATGTTCGACAAAACGAAACTCCAAAACTCAAAGAGTTAGGTATTCCCATATTTCGAGGTGATAAAAAATTATGGCCAAGCTTTTTCGATCTTTTTAATAACATTATAGATCAAAATCAAAGTCTAAGTAACGTTCGAAAACTTCACTATTTATTTTCATATCTCGAGGATGAGCCTTTAAAATTGATATCAGGGATTAGCTTATCTGATCAAAATTATAAAATTGCTTACGACAAATTAGTCAATAGATATCAAAACAAGCGAGACCTCGCAAATGATGCTTTAAGCTCAATTATGAACTCCACCTTAAAAAACGAGTCAGCTAAAGAATTACGTAATTTAATTGACACCTTTTCTGAATCCCTAGAAATTTTAAAATCACTTAGCTTTGACGTTGACAGTTGGGACTTTATTATTTTTTTTCATTTTGTTAGAAAAATTGGATATTCCGACGCGTTTAAATTTCGAAATGAGTCACGCCAATACTAATACCGAAATTCCCACTTTTCAGTCACTTTTTCAATTTCTAGAAAAAAGATGTAAAGTTTTGGAATCACTTCCTCAATCAACAGCACCCAAAAAGGTGCCTATCTATCAAAAATCAAATTCTATGCAAAATCAGTCTGGGCAAAAGCCTACCTATCAAAATTCAAATTCTATGCGAAATCAGTTTGGGCAAAAGCCTACCTATAAATCATCCAATTCGCCTTTTATAGGACTGGCTGGCACCTCAACTAATTCAAGTACGGGAATAAAATGTTTCCGGTGTAATCAAGGTCACGTGCTTTCGAAATGTCAAACATTTCTTGATCTCTCACCTATCGATCGCCTATCTTTCGTCAAGCAGAAAAAATTATGTCTAGCGTGTTTTCATCCCTTGCATGGTGGAGATACGTGCAAATCAAAATATTCATGCAGGACTTGCAATAGTAAAAGGCACCACACTTTAACTCATATCTTAGAAACTAATCAAGAGCCTGGAAGCCAAGATACTAGTCCTGTCATTCACACACCCCCTGTCAATAATTTTCATGTGTCATTAAATGCCTCAGGACCTTCAGGTACCTTTCTTTTATGCACCGCCATAATAGATGTTATGGACAGACGGAAATTTTCAACCTGTAAGGGCACTGCTTGATTCTGGATCACAGACAGGATTCATCAGTGAAAAGTGTATTCAGCGTCTTAATCTTCCTAGGCAAAGTTACACCACTGAAATATTCGGATTAAATCAGATGTCTTCTTTTACTTCCAAAGGGCTCGTTCAATGTCACATTAAGCCACAAGGACAAGTCACTCCTTTACTTAATTTCGAAGCAATTGTTGTTCCACAACTATGTTCCAATATGCCTACATTATCTTTGAACGATAATCAGTGGAAACACTTGGAAAACCTTAAACTTGCCGACCCATCTTATTTCAAATCTAGACCTGTGGACCTGGTTATTGGTTGCGAGCTATTCGCACAGATATTCAAGGAGGGCAGGGTTCTTGGACAGGTAGGGCAGCCTTCAGCCCTTGAAACTATCTTTGGCTGGGTCGTCATGGGAAAGGTTGACGAAGTAGGTAGTCTTACGGAACGAACCAGTTGTTTTTTAACGAGTCATTCACCTCCTTTAGAGGTCATTCTCCCTAGGTTTTGGGAAATCGAACATTTGCCTAAAAAACAAATCTTATCAAAGGAAGAAAAACAAGCAGAATCAATTTTTACTGCTAGTGTACAAGTCCCCAAATATCAAATTAAATGATTTGGTTATCATAACAAGTGATCACATTCAATCACCTTTGAAATGGCCGGTCGGTCGGGTCATCGAACTGCATCCCGGCGGGGACGGTCAGGTGCGTGTTGCGACGGTACAAACGGTTACCGGTGTTTATAAGCGGCCAGTTGTAAAACTGTGCCTCTTGCCAAATTAAAAGTAATTTTTATTTTCTACCTTTTACCGGGTATTACAATAGGTTTTTCGTTATTTTTTTTGAATTTTTTGTTTGTTTGTTTTGCCTTTTTCGGGATTTCGTTATCTCAAAATAAACTTACGATACTTATCTGTTTTCATTCATTTATATTTATCGGTCGATTCTTTTTCTTATATCTATATCTGTCCGGTTGAGATTCTAAAATTGTGTGTTTTGGAGGGCAGTTATGTTAGCTCCCGCTAAATTTCGCGGTTGTTTATATATTTTTAAAACCACACAATTGTATGAAGGACAGAGCGCATTTCGCGTATTTGGACATGCGCACCAACAACCAGTGAGATCCTTGTCGACCGCCTCGAGAAAATGGCGTGTTAATTTCGTTCTCCAACTATTTCAAATTTCTACACCTCAAAGTGCTCGATTTTGGTGTACTGAAGCATAGAACTAGAAACTTCAGCCCTTCAGCTACGTGGTGACATCATTAGATCCAATCAGGGGCCTCTTAGAACGTGAAGAAAGTGGCTGCAAACTGGTGAGTGCATTTGTATCTGATTACCGTTGTGTGGCACCAATATTTTACCTATGGACGTTTGATTATTTCGTAATTTCATATCAATATATTTATGTTTGTTCGCGCATCATTTAATTAAATTATATACAGTCCATTGCATTTATCGTTTTTCTTACTGCGGGCATAACAAATAGAACAATAGGATTTCTTGGAAATGACGTCACTACCACCACAATTTGTGCCAGAACATACATATATACTAATATTGTATTGTCGCTGTAACTATAAGTCCACACCAACTTTGATGTTGATCAGATATGCCTACATAGCACAATCACGTCACGTTGATTTTGAAAGCTGCTATATTTCATATATGAAAACAAGCTTAATAGGTTATTCATTAACGTTATAAAAAATAACGTTGATAAAAACTGCGTTGTAATAACGCCATTATCAAATTAAAACAGCAATGGTTTTACGTTATTTTCAAGTGATTTTTATCAACGTCAAAATCACATTAGTTTCACGCCTTTTCTAAATAAATTTTAAAACGCAACTTGCATGGCTTTTCTACCGAATATTTTTGAGATTTTACTAGCAGCAGCGCCACCTATTGTCGGCATTTTTCACTTTGACGAAATCTATCAGGGAGTTCTTTGGCCTATAAATTCCAAAAGTCTGTTAAGGACCTGATCCCTGATCCTTTACGATCACGACGCATCAGTCATTTAACCTGATAAAGACACATTAATACTTTGTCGGAGTGTTTACTGTTATGAAATCTTGTTTAGCTTTTAAAAAAAACATATTGTATTTATAGATATTTTATCTTGCCTTAAGTGCCATCTTTAAAATTGTCTTCAAGTGTTGTAATCTTAAACTAGTGAACTTTAATAACTTCCTTTCGCGTCCCTTTTAAGTTAAAAAAATGTTATTAAAAAAACGTGACGAAAAATGACGTAGAAAGGTAGTGGGTTTAAGAAGTCCTAATCTAGTGGCGTTTTAGAAAATGTTGTGGAGAACTTTTCAAGTGTGAATTTGGCACATGCAAATAACGGGGGTAAAAAAGACATAATTACATATTCCACCTTGTTTTTAAGTTAGCTTTTAGCATATAGATTTAAGAAAACAAACATTACATGGTATGAGGTAGTTTTTTAGTAAAAAATAACTTTGTTATTTTTGATCACGTTAATTTAACGTTGATGTTATTTTTGTGCTATGTTAGTCAAAATTGACTTACAAGAAGGACAAGGGCGGCGTCAGTTTCATAATTTTAAAAATGTAATTAAAAATTCGTGATCCCTATCCTCAAAAGTCCCTACATACCAATTTTGAACGAAATTAGACATACTTAGATGGTCCCCTTCCAACTTTAAAGCACTATAATATTGGATTGGCACTGTAACTTATAATAACTATAAGTCCACAACAAATTTGATGTTGATCGGATATGTACAAGTTGGTCAAAATTGTATTACCAGATTTTCCAAGGGGGAAGGGGGATTTACTTGGACAAATTTAAAAATCTAATTAAAAATTCTTAATCCCCATCCCCAAAAGTCCCTGCATACCAATTTTGAACGATATCGGACATACTTAGATAGTAGCCCCCTCCAGCATTCCCAAAGGGGGGGGAGCTGTGAACTTCATAATATCATTATATTGTATTGTCATCGGAACTCTAACAGTGTACCAAATTTCTAGTTGATCCGATGTCTAGAAGTGAGTTAAAATTGAGTGTCGCGCTAGTCCTTTTATATAACCCATTGTGCGACGCGTTGCGCTTCACTGCTGTTACAAAATAGCGAACACTTTACGCTCGTTTTACAAACATTTTTGCAAATTTACTTTTTTCTTGTGAGATTTTGCAAAAACATGTGCATTTAAAAAAAAGGGTAAATCTTTACAAAAACATTTTATGTAAAAAAAGCCAATTACGCGAAAATGGCATTCCGTAAAAAGAATTGAGATAAAAGTAAAGCCAAGTTTTCCAATACAAATTTTAAAATGAAAGGTTCTTACTAATAATAAAAGTTCAAAAAAAATACCAGATAATAAAAGTTCAAAAAAAAATACAACAAATAGATTTTGATGGGGAAGTAGAAACTGATGAATCTCTATTACCAAACAAATTAAATTCGTTTTACATCAGTAGTATAAACCAGATTATAGGTAGCATAGATACAGTTATGCATCAATCAACAGTTAATATTTCTCAACAGCAACAGGAACTGTTTTCTGATTTTAGAGCCATTGACGAGCCATCTCTAAAAGAAATCGTATTTTCATTAAAAAATAAGGGCAGCCCAGATGATATAAATGTGATATTCTTTAAAAATGTTTATAGTGAAATTAAAGACCCTTTGTTAAATATAGTAAATTCCTCCTTGATTCAGGGCAGTTTTCCAGATGTCTTGAAGCTCTCCACAATCATACCGGTTGAGAAAAAGGCAAATAGTATTGAGGCAAAAAATTTCCGTCCTATTAATACACTTCCTGTTCTTGAAAAAATTCTTGAAAAAGTTATCTATAACCAATTACTAGAATATGTCGAGCAATGCAACTTAATTACTGAGCGTCAGTCAGGTTTTAGAAAAGGGTACAGTTGTGAAACTGCTATTCAGTATGTCTTAGATAATTGGAAATGTGCTTACGATAGCGACAAATGTATAGTTGCCGTGTTCTTAGACCTACAACGGGCATTTGAGACCATTGATCGTGTGAAATTGTTGGTAAAGCTTGAGAGTGTGGGTATTACAGGGAGAGTTTTGAGTTGGTTCAGAAGTTATTTGTATGATAGAAAACAGCAAGTTAGAATAAATGGAAGATTGTCTGAAAGCTTGAGAAGTGAATGTGGTGTACCTCAAGGAAGTGTGTTGGGACCTCTCTTATTTTTATTATACATCAATGATATTGTCAATATTACCAATGATAGTGATGATATTGAATTACATTTGCTTGCTGATGACACGTTGGCATATGGTTCATCAGATAACATTGAAACACTTTTACAACATATGAATCGGACAATGCAAAAAATAGAAACATATTGTCGTAACAACATCCTAAGTATCAATAAAGCTAAGACTAAATACATGATAATCGCAAAAGAGAATGTTAAGAAAAATGTAATTTCTTTAAATTATAGCCTTTATATGGGTACTGATATATTGGAATGTGTAACGAAGATGCGATATCTTGGTGTAATTATTGATGAAAAACTTACTTTTAAAGAGCACTGTAACTCAATAATGTCCAAAATAAGTTATAGTGTTAATCATCTGGCTAGGTGTGCTGACGGATTGTCGATCTGGTCGAGGTTGGTGGTCTATAATACCATTGTTCTACCTCATTATAATTACTGTGCAACCATTTTGTACTTACTGCAGCAGAATGAAATTAACCGCCTTCAAAAAATGCAGAATAGGGCAATGAGAATTATTTTGCAGCGTAATAAATATACCCCAATTAGAGAAATGCTAAGGCAGTTACAGTGGTTGCCGGTGGAGGAGTATTTTAGATATAAAGTATTGTCTTCATTTTTAAGATTAAAATAGGTAATGCTCCGAGGGGTCATCGGCACCCTAAAATTTTGTACAGCGTCCAACAGGACTTGGGTCCTGTCGTGTACTGTTGGGTCCTGTCGAGTACTGTTGGGTCCTGTTGAGTACTGTCGTGTACTGTTGGGTCCTGTCGTGTAGTGTCAGTGGCGCACCCAGGAATGTGTCTTGGGGGGGGGCCCGACAGCTACAAAGCGCGCCCTCAAAAAACTTGCGACCAAAAAAAAAAAAAAAAGGTCATCATGTGTGGGGGGGCCCGACAGCTACAAAGCGCGCCCCCCCAAAAAAAAAGCTCATCATGTCTTTTCGCAACTACACCACTGCTTGGGGTTGGGGGGGGGGGGGCCGAAGCCTCCTGATGTCAAATTTTAAGGTATTTTTTATGTTTTATCATCAAATATGTAGAAAATATATTTAAAAAATCTAAGGCTTGGGGGCCCCCTCCTGGGTGCGCCCATGGTAGTGTCGAGTACTGTCGAGTACTGTTGGGTCCTGTTGAGTACTGTTGGGTACTGTCGTGTACTGTCGAGTACTGTTGGGTCCTGTTGAGTACTGTTGGGTACTGTCGAGTACTGTTGGGTCCTGTCGTGTACTGTTGAGTACTGTTGGGTACTGTCGTGTACTGTCGAGTACTGTTGGGCCTGTTGAGTACTGTCGTGTACTGTCGAGTACTGTTGGGTCCTGTCGTGGTACTGTCGGGTCCTGTTGTGAAATTTGTACAGTACTGTTGAAAGCTGATGACCCCTCGTAATGCTCCCTCTTACCTCTGCAGAAAAATAACATTAAATAATCAAGTGCATTCACATTATACGCGCCAACAAAATGATTTTTACATCCCACATAGAAATAAAAAATCAGCAACAAATTCAGTTTTCTTTAAGGGCCTTGATGAATTTAATAAACTTCCATCTGAAATAAAAGCTGTTCCAACAGTGAAAAATTTTAAGAAAATCCTAAAAATTTATCTTCTAAAAAAATTGAATATTCTTAATGAAGATATTCCGTAAACCTCTTCTTTCTTTTTTGTTTTTTTTTTCCTTTTCTGGTCCGTTTTCACTGTTTGTTCTTGTAATAATATTTATTATTTTATATGTTATTGATAAGTGTTTTAATATTTTAGTTAGTGATCTTGCGTTAATATTTTTATGATTTTTTATAGCTGGCTATTATTTCCTGTTTTTATCGGTTTTATTAATTTTAACCTAAATAATATTTTTTAAGTTAAGAACATTTAATTAGTGATTTTGTCTTATTGGTGATTTGATGTTTTTATTTTGTTTATATGATTTCCTTTATAATCAGTAGTTTCCTTTATAATGACGTTTTTTTTATCAAGATTAAGCATATAATATTTACATTTCTGTTTTTTATAACTAGCGTTTTTTGCTAAATAAATGGTTTATATATACTAGTTTAGAAATGTTTTTTAAACTTTGCTATTAGGTACAGCCAAACTTCTTTATGTTCAATTTAGCACTGTGCCTAAAAGTCATTTACAGCCGTAATAGCCATGTTTAGAAAAACATTTTTAAACTAGTAAGAACCTTTCATTTTGAAATTTGTATTGGAGGACTTGGCTTTAATTTTATCTCAATTCTTTGTACGGAATGCCATTTTCGCGTACTTGGCTTTTTTTACATTAAATGTTTTTGTTATGATTTCACTTCTTTTTAAAAGGAATTGGATAATATTTAATTTTTAAAGTAGTTAAATATGCGGAATATTCTTCAAAACTTTTGAAATGCTTACTTAAAATGTTGAGGTTTTAAAAAAAATTTCAATGGTTTTATCATAGTTTCTATCAGCCTTCCAAAGCTCCGCTCTCTAGCGTTTCTGGAAGTGGGCAATGTTACTTTTATAAAAATTTACATTTATAGGAGAGGGAAGTAAATTAAAATGTTGGTGTTTTTAAATTTTTTCCTATAGTTTTAGAATAGTGTCTCTCAGTCTTAAAAAGCTCAGCTCTCTAGCGTTTCTGGAAGTGGGCAGTGGTACTTTTACATAACTTTACATTTATAGGGGAGGGAAGTAAATGAAAATTTTTTGGTGTTTTAATTTTTTTCTATAGCTCTATCATAGTTACTATCGGCCTTCCAAAGCTCAGCTCTTTAGCGTGTCTGGAAGTGGGCAATGTTACTTTTACATAAATTTACATTTACAGGAGAGGAAAGTAAATTAAAATTTTGGGGTGTTTAAATTTTTTCCTATAGGTTTATCATATTTCCTATCAGTCTGCCAAAGCTCAGCTCTCTAGCATTTCTGGAAGTGGGCAATGTTACTTTTACATAACGTTACATGTATCGGGGAGGGTAGTAATTAGAATTTTGGGGTTTTTTTACTTTTTCCAGGGGTTTTGTCATAATTTCTATCAGTCTGCCAAATTTCAGCTTTGTAGCATGTATGGAAGTACAGTAGAATTTTGATGATCTATACATAAGTGAGTGAGTCAGTGAGTGAGTGGCAATTTCGATGTTTTTTTAAATTTCGTAACTAGTTTATGTCCATGAAACTTAGAGGGGTTGTTAACTCTATGAAGATCTACGACTGTGCAAAGTTTGAGATTCGTAGCTCATTCCGAAGTAGAGTTTTAGATAGGTCAAATAAAGATGATACGGCAGAGCGAACTTGGCGAGGCACTGCCTTGCCCACAGAATTATATATTTAGATCTGACAAATATTTATTCAATTTTTTGTGGTTGTTTTTTCAATTATAAAAGTTGTTTAGACCTTACTTAGTTTATTGAATGGAGTGTTGATGCGGCGCGGATGTGCGCTAATAAAATATTTGGGCACTTTTCCCTGCCTGTAATAAGATCCGGTTACACATAATTATTTGGGTTTCCAATTACACAGCCATTCATCCAACGAAATAAGAAAAGTGCTTATTTAAAGAAAAGAACAAAGTACCTACCTACCTTTATTACTTATGAGCGAGGTCTACTCGAGCAGGGCCGCTACGGGAAGTGGATAGATAAGATATAGCATAAACAATAAAGGGCAGTCAATATTATTTTTTTAATTTGTCTTTTCGGTGAAACCTTTTTTAGTTTTTATTTTGCAATTTTGTTACATTTATTAGCTAATTCTACCGGACTACTACGGGGACTGGAGGATTAAGATATAGTATAAGCAATAAAGGGTAGCCAATATTATTTTTCTAAATTGTATTTTCGGTACAACCTCTTTTAGTTTATATTTTGTAATTTTTTTACATTTATTGGCTAATTCGCCCAGACTACTACTGGGAGTGTAGAGTTAAAATGTAGCATAATCAATAAAAGGCAGTCAATACTATTTTTCCAAATTGTATTTTCGGTGAAACTTCTTTTAGTTTTTATTTTGCAATTTTTTGACATTTTACAAACCTCTTGTAGTTTTTATTTTGCTATTTTTTTACATTTATTGGCTAATTCTTCCAGACTACTACGGGGAGTGGAGAATTAAGATATAGCATAAACAATAAAGGGCAGTCAATAATATTTTTCTAAATTGTATATTCGGTGAAACCTCTTTTAGTTTTTATTTTGCAAATTTTTTTTTTTTTTTTTTTTACGGGTATGCGCACGTGATCCCTATCACGCTCGACAAGCGGCAAGTGCGCGGAAATGTTGGTGTGTGTTGGTTTTGAAACGGTTCAGGTTGTAACCTGCAGGGAAAACTGTCGCAGGGAGTTTATTCCACAGCGATGTTGTTCTCCAGAGATATGAATTCTGATATAATGAGGTTCTTGGTGCCTCTATTTTGACAGTAAATTGATGGTTACCGTCTGTTTGACGTGTTCGCCTAGTAGGTGCTACTCCCGGGGGGATCATACGTGCCATTTTACATTTATTGGCTAATTCTCTCGGACTACAACGGGGAGTGGAGAGTTAAGATATAGCATAAACAATAAAAAAGGCAGTCAATATTATTTTTCCAAATTGTATTTTCGGTGAAACCTCTTTTAGTTTTTTCTTTGGAATTTTTTTCCATTTATTGGCTAATTCTCCCGGACTACTACGGGGAGTGGAGAATTAAGATATAGCATAAACAATAAAGGGTAGTCAATATTATTTTTCTAATAGGTACTTTCCGTGAGTTTTTTCTTTGGAATTTTTTTCCATTTATTGGCTAATTCTCCCTGACTACTACGGAGACTGGAGGGTTAAGAAATAGTATAAACAATAAAGGACAGTCGATATTATTTTTCTAAATTGTATTTTCGGTGAAACCTATCTTAGTTTTTGTTTTGCAATTTTTTTACATTTATTTGCCAATTCTCCTGGACTACTACGGGGACTGTATAGTTAAGATATAGCATAAACAATAAAAGGCACTCAATATCATTTTTCTAAATTGTATTTTCGGTGAAACTTCTTTTAGTTTTTATTTTGCAATTTTTTTGCATTTATTGGCCAATTCTCCTGGACTACTACGGGGACTGGAGAGTTAAGATATAGCATAAACAATAAAGGGCGGTCAATATTAGTTCGCTAAATTGTATTTTCGGTGAAACCTCTTGTAGTTTTTATTTTGCTATTTTTTTACATTTATTGGCCAATTTTGCCAGACTACTACGGATAGTGGAGAGTTAGGATATAGCATAAACAGTAAAGGGCAGTCAATAATATTTTTCTAAATTGTATTTTGAGTAAAACCTTTTTTAGTTTTTATTTTGCAATTTTTTTACATTTATTGGCTAATTCTCCTGGACTACTACGGGGACTGGAGACTTAAGATATAGCATAATAAATAAAGAGCAGTCAATATTATTTTTCTAAATTGTATTTTCGGTAAAACCTCTTTTAGTTTTTATTTTGCAATTTTTTTACATTTATTGGATAATTCTCCCGGATTACTACGTCGCTAGAATAGTAGCCGCCTGAAGCAAGACGGAAAATATGCCGCTCTGCTCCCGCGTTTTTCCTCACCATTGCAAATCTTCTTACATAGATGGTACCAGTTTGTTAGGTGATCCGTGGTACCAGCAAGTGAGCCCAAACAAGTGATTTACGCCAAAACAAAGTAATAATTGTAAAAAGTATGATTACAGCATAAAAATATTCCAATTTTTTTTTATCGAGTTTTAAGGGTACCTCACTCTACCTTTTAGTACAGGAGTCATAGTAAAGCCCATCTTATTAAACAACAAAAACCAAATTTAGATCGGTTTGGTGGTTTTCGGGACACCAATGTTTCCTAAAAACTTTGAATATACCTTGTTAAGCGGAAGAAAATCAGTGCTTTTCTTTAAACTAAAAAAAACTAAAACATTTTCGGAAAATAAGAATAAAGTTGCCTCTTTGAAGTGTCAAGTATGATTCTGTCCGACCGATCTTAACTTTTAAGATGGCGACAAATTTTGATTATATTCTTTAAAGAACAATCAATTCCCACCATGATTTTTTTTATTTCACTAAGATCGGTTCAGTAATAATGAGTTTACAAGAAAATGAATGCAGACAGTGGCTGAAACAAAAACAGATTTTTTAAAAACTACCACACCGATTTTACCAATTTGTACGTCCTTGTGCGGGGGAAAAGTAGTGCTTTTCTACAAATTAAAATAAGAACTAAAACATTTTCAGAAAATAAAAATAAACACGCCATTTTGAAGAATCAAGTATGATTCTTTCCGCCATCTTAAACTTTAAGATGGCGATAAATTTTAAGCATGATCTTTAAAAAGCAATCAATTCTCACCAGAATGGTTTTATTTAATCAAAATCGGTTCAGTAGTAATGAATTTATAAGGAAATAAATGCAGACATGATTGGCAAGGCAAGGCAATAATATTCAAAACAATGGTTGACACAAATATATATTTTTTTTAGAACCGCCAAACCGATTTTGCTCATTTGTACCTGTTTGTGCGTGGCAAGAATGCTGCTTTTTTACTTATTTAAAAAAATTATTAAAACATTAATTTCGTCCGCCATCTTGGATTTTGAGATGCCGGACAAAAAAATATATTTTATCAAAACTCTGATTAATTCTCTGCCATCGCCAAGTGCAGTTTGTCCCATTAAAATCAATGGGTATAGTTCAAAAGTTATAGTGAAAAAAAGTTATCCGGTTTTTATTAACCCACCCGGTATGTCGAATTTCACGTCACTGATGGTCCAGCTGGTTCTTGTAAAGAAAAGTTATATATGATATGAACAACTAATATTTTTTGAATTTTTTGAAAACTAAGGCAATTTTCCTACTGTTTTTAGTATATTCTTCTAAAATAATATTTTTGAGACATACCAGTCGTTATTTTTTTAGCCGCTTCATTTTTCAGCTTCAAAAGTAATCCGCTAATCGACACCTTTGTTTACTTCCCAAGTCCTCGGTTTACCTTTAATGCTAAACGATCACATTCAGTTTGAATTGTATTTTAGGTTTTGTGTAATAAAAAATAAAGCGGATTTAAAAAAAATTGTGTGTGCTTAAGACCACACGCCAGAAGTGTAAACTTCAACAAGGCGAAATTAGGATACTGGCCTTCATCTGCATCATCATATCGCTCTGCTGTCTGTTCCTCGACTCGAGCCCACTTCACCCGAATGAGCGTTACATAGCCGAGCCTGACGTCTCAGTTCAATTCAGTACCCACAAAAACTGCTAAACGCGCCTAAAGAAGTTTACACTTACATAACTACAATACATCTAGAAAATAATATTTTATAAGAATGAACTAAAAAACAGTATGAAAATTGCTTTAGTTTTCAAAAAATTTAAAAAATATTAGTTGTTAACAAAAGTTATTACTGATCTAACTTTTGTTTACAAAAATCAGCTGGACCACCAGTGACGTAAAAATTCGACATATATATATATATATATATATATATATATATATATATATACAGTGAATTTTTTTTATCATGTTTCATAGGGATTTACGTAGTTATCACAGGGCTATCCAAGGCCAACACAAAAATAGAGGCCACTACCCTGAAAAAATCAGCTGTTCTCCTGGGGCTGAATTTTACATTGGGTCTTATGGGAGGTGAGAGGTTTTTTTATGGTATTTTCAAAATGGCACTACAGATTTGTGCAAAATTTCAGTGAAATATTCTCAGACACCATCCCGATATTCCACCAAAGGTTTGTAGGGAAGCAACATGATTAAAAGGTTAAAATCTTCAAGATTTAGCATTCCTTATTTTGAATTCAAATTACCCGCCATGTACCACATGCCAACTGTTATATTTGACATGTATTTGACTTTGTCATCTGTGATTGTCACATTTGCTTCTGCTTTAAATTTAATTTTTGTGTTAAGTTTCCTTACAAAACTTTGGTGGAATATCGGGATGGTGTCTGAGAATATTTCACTGAAATTTCGCGGAAATCTGTTGTGCCATTTTGAAAATATCATAAAAAAACGTCTGACCTCCCATAAGACCCAATGTAAAATTCAGCCCCCGGAGAACAGCTGATTTTTTCAGGGTCGTGGCCTCTTTTTTTGTTTTGTACTTGGTTAAAATTTCAACCCTATGTTAACTTTTGTTCTGCGATGAATTGGGAAGTTGTAACTTTGTTAACAGATAAAGACCAGTCCTAGCTCCATTCTAAATTACTGTTTTTGTTACACAGTAAAAAAACGAGTGTTGAATTTAACACTCAAAAGTGGTACATATAGGTCCACACTGATGCAAGGAAATTAACCACCATCACCTTATGGTTAAATGTGTTAAAAAGCATATTTACAGTTTGTGTTTTTTTAGGTAAATAAAGTGTTAAATAAAATAATTTATAGGTTTAAAATGATAATGAGAGTGTTAAACTTTTGGTTAAAGTAACACTCAAACTGTTTATTCTACACTGCTAAGGAGACTAAATAACACACTACTAATGTAAAGTTTTATTGATTTAGTGGAGAAATACAGCAATTGAGTGTTAAAAGTATACCTACGGGAAAGGTACATTGCATATTGAGAGTGTAAAAACACACCCAAATATGGTAAAATTACAGTGTTAAAGACACACTAAATAAACTAAGTGTTATTTTAATAAACGGCTTTATTAAACATATGCATACACAAGTACATTTAAAAAGTTTAAACATAGGTATACATTATTTTTTAACTGCAAATATTTGTTTTTTCTTAAATTAAAAACGTTATTCTTTAACAAAAACTTGTACTTATTTCTAATTAGAAAATCCTAAAACTAAAATACCGCGCAACAGAAGTGCAACTTTTAACTTTTGCCCTAAATATTAACAAGTCTCAAACTTTTTTGCAAAATTGGATCCGGTTTTTGGTATCTTTAAAAATTTTGCAGTAAAATTTTTAATAATTCTGTTTTCAGAAAAAATACTATAGTCCAGAAATTCAAGTTTCGATAATAGGGACTTACTGGAATAAAACCTCACTTTATTTTAGAGTCGACTTTATTCTGACCGATTTACAAAGAAAAATGACAGCTGACCTCTCAAAATTGACATACCAAAGTCAAAAATAAAGTCGCTACCTTTCATTTAATAAATACAGACAGTAATAAATCCGGTTCTTAAATACACAAAGGTCAAATTTTGAATGAAAGCAGCTGCTTTTTATATGTAAATCTGTCACAATACAGTCGATTTTAAAATAAGGTCAGGTTTTATTCCAATAAGTGTTGAGGACAGTTCTTTTATGGTACAGTCACTTATAGCTACTTTTACAACTTTCAGTAAAACTTAAGTAAACTCTAAGTTTAAACTAAAGTTTGATTTTAAAATAATCATTTTACAACTACCGTTTAACGTCAGTTTGTTTTGGTATGGTGTTACAAATAATAATTATCTGTCAGTGTCAATAAAAAAATAGAAGAAAAACATTTTTTTAAAGGTTATATACTTAAGTTTGTGGTACAAACCCCCATCCTCTAGTAAAGTTTAAACTTAAGTTTAAAGTTTAAACTTCAGATTGGAGTTTTTAAACTCCAGTGATAAAAGTGCCCCTTAGAAAACATGGGAGAAAACAAATTTGGATTTTTTTAAAATTTGTTACTTACTGTACAGAAGATCAATAGCTTTTCTGCAGATGATTGAGTGGAGTCTCTTCTCCCAGTTTTTTTTTCCTTTTGCAGTTGATGGCAGCATGTGCAAAAGGTCCAAAGCTGCTCTTGTCCCAAACTAAAAAATATCTAATCAGTTATGCAGTCCTTGGCTTGAAGCAATGCCTTGCTTCTTTCATATAAAGATAATATTTTCACAAACTTAACAAGTTCACAAAACAAAGTCAACTGAGCATTTTTACCAACCTGTAAAAGAGGAAGTTCCATTTATTGCTGGATTGATTTGGCATGCTGTACTGACATAAACATTTAGTATTGTGTTAACATAAAAAGTAAATTTATCTATACAGTTCCTAGCAGAAGGATAGAGGATTTCAAAATCTTGATCAATCTAAAAAATAAAACAGTTATATTATTTTATAAACAAAACATTTTTGAGAATTTTTACCAGTCCTTTGGTGTCAAGAAATCTGGGAAACTGCGTTATTGTAAAATCAGTCGTTTTCCGAACTTCAATAGTGTTTTTCATTTATTCAAAAATCTCGATGTCTTTTCTTCCTCATCGCTGATTTTGCGTTCCCTTTTAGTAGGCAGCTCAATAATGCTACAACTCTGTGAGCTTATTTTTATTTTCTTGTATTTCTCTACCATACTTCTGACTACAGTCACCAGGCCAAAAAGCCAGATGGAGTTCTTTTTGAGTCATCATAAAATATTTCCTTAAAGAGAAGAAAAAAATAAATCTTAAAGCCATTTTAGGGTTAAATACTATGTTAATATATTTATTCTGATGTAAATGTTATTATTTTTTTACTTGTCAGTGACAGTTTTGATATTGTTAAAATAATGAGGTTTTGATAAAATGGCCTAGAATACACTGCTCAAATTCTGGAAAAAGTACTTTTAAGTCATATCAGTTTTTTTTAAATCAGCTGTACATTCATTGTTAAAACTGACTAAAGTACAAATAAAGTAAAGTATATAGAAAAAAGATTTGGGGTGGTCTTGAGACAGTTTTGGGGTCGAGGCCCCATGAGGCTGTATCTTATGTTTGTATTCATGAAATATGGGGAAAATATTTTTAAAAATTTCTGAGGGGCCGGGATCCCTCCTTATTTACGCCACTGGGATCATTAGTAATGGATTAAAACAGGTGTTGTAAAATCTTTATAAAAAAAGCCCACGAAAGACTATGGCGCCAGACTAGGCCTAATAAAATCAACCTGTATAGAGTCCAAAAATGCAAACACATACTATAAGTAGTACTAGAGAGAAACTAAAATGATATACCTAATATTACTACTTTATTCCTAAAGTTTAGTTCGAACTCCTAATCATAAAATGACTATGAACTATACTACTTACCGATCACTATAATGGATACATAGTTGTCCTGTAATTCTTTTATTTTGCAGAATTTTGTTTGCCCCTTATATTTTAATTTAAACACTATCGACATGATTGATTAATTAATAACTAGATCCACTAAGTTCCACCTCACGTTTACTCACCTTTTACCCAAAGTCTGTAGAGAATCTTTTAACCCAATTTGGCCGCGGCCATGAAATACGACGTTTGAGAAACGAAAACGATTTGACAGCGACAAGGGCTTTCTATTTAACTGACCAAGAATTTACTGACCAAGAATTTACTGACCAACGAATTTTCGTATTTTTCGGTGTAAGGGCGCCAACAAAGTTTTTTTTAACTTGTTTGTAGCAAAACGAATATTAGCTTACTAGTCTAAGCTGTTACCACTTCAGCTACAACTCAGTTTTATCCCAAAAACCATCTTTCCCCAGTTTCTGCCACCAAAAAAAACAACTACTACCACCTTCCCCTAGCTTCTGTTGTCAAAAAGGCAACTACTACCATCTACTACCACCTCCTACCAGATTCTACCACCAAAAAACCAATTACTACCACTTTCATCTAGCTTGTACAGTCGGGGACTTTTTAAATTGCCGTCCTCAAAAATAAAAAATATTCCTATTTGAAATTTGGAGAAGTAGTTTGAACCAAAACAAGAAAATTGAGAACCTTACATCTGTCTGTATACATACATATATAAAAAAAAATTGATTTCTCGAAATGGGTAATTTTGACAGTAAAAAAATACAACGGCAATTTAAAAAGCCCCGACGTACCGCCCAAAAACCAACTACGATCCCCTTCCACCACTCGAAAATCAACTACTACTACCTCCCCTAGATTCTAGGACCCAAGCGTAATAGTCGACGAAAAAATTATTTGTAATATATTTTTTTTTCTAGGAGGGGATAATACTTCTTTTTGCCCTTTAATTATTAACAAAAACTTAATACTTTTTTTTCTAGGGGGGGGTTTACCCCGTTAACCCCTCCTCAAATCCGCCCTTGCTAGGTCCATAAAATTAACTACTACCACATTCCTCTAGCTTCAACCACCAAAAAACCAACTACGATCACCTTCGCCTATTTAGCTTCTACCAGTCAAAAACAACTACTAGTACCTCCCCCTAGATTCTAGGACCATAAAATCAACTACTACCACATTCCCCTAGCTTCTACCACCAAAAAACCAACTACTACCACCTTCCCCTAGCTTCTGCCATCAAAAAATCAACTACTACCACATTCCCCTAGCTTCTACCACCAAAAAACCAACTACTACCACCTCCCCTAGCTTCTGCCATCAAAAAATCAACTAACCGCATTCCCCTAGCGTCTACCTCTAAAAAACCAACTACTACAACTTCCGCCTTGATTCAACCATCAAAAAATCAGCTGCTACCACATTGCCCTAACTTCTGCCACCAAAAAACCAACTACTACCGGCTTCCCCTAGCGTTTACCCCCAAGAAACCAACTACTATCGCCTTCCCCTAGCCTCTGCCACCAAAAAACCAACTACTACCACCTTCCCCTAACTTCTGCCACCAAAACAAGGGATAGTAATTGAAGTTGGTTTTTGATAGTAGAAGCTAGGGGAAGGTATAAGTAGTTGTTTTTTTTTGGTGGTGCAAACTAGGGGAAGGTGGTAGTTGATTTTTTGGAGGTAGAATCTAGGGAAAGCTGGTAGTAGTTGATTTTTTTGTGGTAGAATCTAGAGGGAGGATGTGGTAGGTGTTTTTTTGGTGGTAGAAGCTAGGGGAAGGTGATAGTAGTTGGTTTTTTGGTGGTAGAAGCTCAGGGAAGGTAGTAGTAGTTGATTTTTGTGTGGTAGAAGCTAAAAGAAGGTGGTAGTAGTTGGTTTCTTGGTGGTAAAGTGTAGAGGAAGGATTTGTTTCGATCTCAAACAATTCGCAGTGACATCGAAAAGTATAAAAAAATTGCTGGTCAGTAAACTTCTGGTCAGTTAAATAGGTAGACCCGACAAGAAGGTATCTTCTCACTAGTTAACCAGCTAGCTGGTGTTCTGTGCCAGCTAGAGAGTATTTTAACCCATACTTCGGGTGAAATATCATAAATTAAATGCTTTAGCATTGCACCAGTGTAAAAATCGTCTAATTTACTCTGGATTGGTTAGATGTTTACGCTAGGGAGTAAAATTTACCGCAGTTTATATTAACACCCAAATTTTTCAAATGGGTGTTAAATCTTAGAAAAAATCATTTGCATGAGTGTTGAATTTAACACTCGCCAAATTTACCTTGCAAGAAATGAATTTTACCAAGCAGAAATTTTTTACTGTGTACCAGAACTGTTTTTACACCGGAAAAAAATAGATTTTTTTTAAAACTGTTTATTGATTTGAAACAAAAAAAAATACGTTTTTACGTTTACGTAAAGCGGTATTTTCAGCACGCCAATGAGTGCATGAAAAGCTGTTTTCTGCACGCTCGAAGAAAAACAAAAATAAACGATTTTTTTTCGTATGCGTGGTTTTCCTAAGCGCTTATTATCGGGAATCTAATAAAGCCAACAAAATTATGTATTTAGCTTTTAACTTATCTGTAGCAACTAACAGCTTTTATACCTAATATATTTTTTTCGGGCTCTGGGGGGGGGAACGCTAATTACCCCTAGTACCCCCCCATAGAACCGCCGGTGTGCGATTCGCTGGGGCATGTTTTCACAGTGTGCCTGAATGAAGTATAGGTTACATAAAAATGATTCCAAAAACTAATTACACATTTTGAATATGGACTATTTGCTGACTTCAGAGCCATATTCATGTAAATCCTAGCTGATCCTCTTCTCGAAATTTTATCAATTTTTTTGTCATTTTTCTAGTTAGTCTAGGCGCTGGCTCCTGTCACGTGTGACCTAATATGTGCGGCCAGTTTGACAGTGGGGCATTGTTAAGCACCCATAGGAGTATTAAAAAAGTTTCGTCACGTGGTCGAACTCATGGTCGTTTGACCGCCATCTTTGAAAATGGCCGCTAAAATGATAGATTTTTTTGTTTAAGCGTACCTCCCTACCCAGTGATCCTATTTTAATTTTTTAAAGCTTGCTATACCCCTTTTTTAAAGGCAAATAAATTTTGTTATGACACATTTTTGAATAAATCAAGTAGTTTTTGAGATATACCCAGATTATTAGTATTTCCGCTTGCAAAAGAATTAAAATTACAGCTACAATATTATTGACATTTGTCTTTTTTGTTACATAGAATGCTTTAAACCTTTCACAGAAGAGGATATTGACTTTATGATTTTAAAATTCGATGGATGTTACCACTAAAGACTGCCTTAAAGAAGGTGGTTTCTAAAACTGCTCAAAAGATTATAGAAAAAGTGAATTCGCAGCGAAACTATGCATCCTAGCGAAAAACGTTAAGAATAATTTTTTATAGTACTTTTAATTCCGCTTCTTCTGTTTTACAATTTAAAAAAAAAATCAATTTTGGAGCGAAAACATGGAATATTTACAAAATTGTATATCACGCGGAATGAAAAGTGCTATAAAAAATTAATTTTATCGTTTTTCGCTAGGATGCATCGTTTCGCTGCAAATTCACTTCTTCTATAATCTTGTGAACATTTTTAGAAACCACCCTCTTTAAGGCAGTTTTTAGGGGTACCATACATCGAACTTTAAAAACATAAAGTCAATATCCTCTTCTGTGAAAGGTTTAAAGCCTTCTATGTAACAAAAAAAACAAATCTCAATAGTATTGTAGCTACAATAAAATGAGCATGGGTATTATTTTAATTAAAAATAATAATTGCGAGCGGAAATACGAATAATCTTGGTATATCCCAAAAAGTACTTGATTTATCAAAGAAATGTGTAATAACAAAATTAGTTTGCTTTTTAAAAAGGAGTACAAGAGGCTTTAAAAAATTAAAATCGGACCAATTTGACGGCCATTTTGGCGGCCAAACGACCATGAGTTCGACCACGTGACCAAACTTTTTTTATACTCTTATGGCTGCTTAACAAATCCCCGCAGTCAAACTGAGCGCACATATTATTTCACACGTGACAGGAGCCAGCGCCTAGACTAGAAAAAAAGGCAAAAAATTGATAAAATTTCGAAAAGAGGATCAGCTAGGATTTATATGAATATGGCCCTGAAGTCAGGAAATAGTCCATATTCAAAATGTGTAATTAGTTTTTGTAATCATTTTGATGTAACCTATACTTCATTCAGGCACACTGTGAAAACATGCCCCAGCGAATCGCACACCGGCGGTTCTACGGGGGGGTACTAGGGGTAATTAGCGCCCCCCCATAGCCCGAAAAAAATATGTTAGGTATAAAAGCTGTTAGTTGCTACAGATAAGTTAAAAGCTAAAAGACATAATTTTGTTGGCTTTATTAGATTCCCGATAATAAGCGCTAGGAAAACCACGCATACGAAAAAAATTCGTTTATTTTTGTTTTTTTCGAGCGTGCGGAAAATAACCTACTTCATTCAGGCGCACTGTGTTTTCCATTTAGCTTTCCACGAAAAATTTAGAAATTCAATAAAAAATTTACAGTTCCGAATTGTGATCTATAACCAAGGATAAGTTGGATAAGTATAGCTCTGTAAACTATAGATACTTTAAAAAGTTAGCTATAATATTTTCTAAATACACGCTGTTATTACAAAACAAAACACGCGATATCTTTTGGTATTGGGGCTGTGGGAATTGACGGCTGTCAAACCTGATCCTTACAAATGATCAATTGATAGCCTGCTGTCTGATCGGGAAAATTATACACTTAAATATTTGATTAATAAAATTTATGCACATTTTATGTAAACAGCTACAATACAGGGGTGACGCTAGAAGGAGTTCAGGGAGAAGGGCGTAAATTTAGCGAATCCAACATGAAATACAGTGAAACCTCCTATAAGCGGACACTTACGGTTTCGTCGATTTTGTACGGTTATTGGAGGTGTCCGCTTATGCGAGAGAACTTCGAAATTTTAATATATATATTTATTAACAATTTCCGCTGCTTGAGTTTTTCCGAGATTAAATTTTTCAGCGATCCTTCGTGCTAATGGATGTTCAACCTCCGAAACGTTTACAACTTCCATTATTTCACGTATACTAAGCAGTTTTTTACCAGGCGCCATTTCAAGAACATCTATTACTACCCAACTAAACAATAAAAATAAAACACAGCAGTCCCGCCGAATAAAATATGTTGTAAATACGACAGAAGTATTTATTCTCCGCATTAAAACGGAACGAGGTACCGCAAAGTTTGGCAACAAGAATTCCCGTGTTTAATTATTGTAGAAAAATAATAAACAAACATCCCTTAACCCCTGTGCAGATGTTAAACCACCACAAAATTTGACAATGCTTCCTGTAGTTAATTCAATGCTCTAAGATGGGTACTTAAATCTCTTTCCAAATATTACTTATTATTATATTATATATTTTGAAAAAATTCATTTTACAAAAAGTGTAAAAAAAATTGAGACTTTGTTTTAATTTAAAAACTATACGTTTAATAATCAAAATGAGAATTTGCGGCTACGGTATAAATAAATTAATTTTATTAGAAACTATAACTATTATTATAAAAAATATTACCCTTCTTTTATGAGTAGTAGTATACTTACAAAAATTTACAAACAATAAATTAATACACTGTAATATATTACACTATACTATTATTGGCTTACTTATGTTATAAATATGTTTTTTACAAAATATACACCTTGTATTTTTTGTATTCATTGACGAAAAGTAAAACAAAAATTTAATTTTTTAAGGAATATGAGTGGTATAATTTGTGTTTGTTAATTTGTAGTGTTTTGTCAATTTTTTTCGGGTCGAGAAATGCAATTACGACCTTATACAGACACTTATTGGAATAAAACCTGACCTTTTTTTAAAATCTACCGTATTGTGACAGTTTTACATATAAAAAGCAGCTGCTCTCCTTCAAAATTCGGCCTTTGTGTATTTAGGAACTGGATTTATTAGTGTCGGTATTTATTAAATGAAAGTTTGTTTTTTGTTGTTCAATTTTGAGAGGTCAGCTGTTAGTTTTTTGTGTAAATGTGTCACAATAAAGTCAAGTTTTATTCCAATAAGTCCCTATATCTAGCGGGGAGCTATACAAACAAAAATATTTTAGGAGAATTCGCAAGGCCCGATTTTGTTATAAAAGTTTTTTTGTTCAAAATGGTAGTGACAATAGTTAATAAGACACTCTGAATATAGTATTTATGTAGATCTTGAACAGGCTTTTGACAGCGTAAATCGGGAGAGAAGGATGCAGGATTAGCTACTTTGGAAATCTCCTCAAAATACATTAAGCTTATCAACGCTTCTTCAGGATTCGAAACCTGAAGTAAATAACAATTTAGTCAGAGCCTTTCTGTGTGACTGCAGGGTAGCTATTCTGGGTCTTGAACGATGTGACCATCCACATCACACACTTTGACTAATAGCAAACTCTGAGCGGTCGCGTGTTGTGCGAAATGACTTGTCTCGACCAATGGAATAGTCGCACGCTCTTCAGAGTTAGTGATTTTTACAAAAATGGGGTATCCCTGGGGTCCAGAAAGGAGAGTTGTCTGGAAGTTAAAGATGTTAGGTGTGGACTGTAGGGTTAAGGGAGTAAGGTTCATAGGCTAAGCTAGTAAAAGGGAATTCTGGAATGGTAGACCAGGTTCTACCTTTCAGGTCAGTTTTTTTACTGGTTTCAAATGCAAGAAAAACCCTGAATGAATGGTGAACGATAGAATCCAGGAATACCCAGTTCCTTGCAAAAGCGAATAAAATTATAACGTCCTTCTAAATGCTGCTAATCTATTTCTGGATGCTGCAGTTGATTTTCGCCGATTCCTGTAGGGCCACCAATAAAAACATCTTTCGCAGACGGGTCCAGTATCCAATAATTTCCTTTGCCAAGATCCGATTTTATTTTAGGCCTATCAACTCCTATTGAACGGTTTCTAATTAAAAGTATTACTTTATTGTCAATGATTCAAATTTCGAGATATAATTGAAACAGGTTTTAAAAGTCCTTCTGAACTAGTGCTGGACGGACTTGTTTCTGAGGAAGGCATTTCAGGAGTCTTTTCCAGCTGCATTTGCTGCAAAGGATATTGCAAAGGTGCGTTAAATCTTATACTATTGTACAAATGAATCAATGAGTTGGGGTTTTGCAAAAGCAAATTTGAACATTCGGTATTCAACTTATTTGCTAAAGGGAGTAATGGTTAAGGAAATGATGGTAACGATAAAGGTCTTGGCATATGCAAATAAGGATTGTATCTAGAGTACGCTGCCAGCGCTGCCGGGAAAGGAGGGTAGAACGGTAAAGGATAAAATCCAGGAACACTGGGTATTCCTTGCAAAGGCGAATAAAATGAAAACGTCTTTTTAAATGCTGCTAATCCATTTCTGGATGCTGTAGTTGATCTTCGCCGGAATATTCCTGTAGTGCCACTAATTAAAACAACTTCCGCAGACGGGTCGAGCATCCAAAAATTTCCTTTGGCAAGATCTGATTTTATTTTAGGCCTATTAACTCCTATTGAACAGTTTCTAATTAAAAAGATTACTTTAATGTAAATGATTCAAATTTCGAGATATAATTGTAATAGGTTTTAAAAGTCCTTCTGAACTAGTGCTAGACGGGCTTGTTTGTGATGAAGGCATTTCAGGAAACTTTTCTAGCTGCAATTGCTGCAAAGGATATTGCAAAGGTGCGTTAAATCTCAGACTATTGTATGAATCAATAAGTTGGGGTTTTGCAAAAGAAAATTTGAACATTCGGGATTCACCTTATTTGCTAGAGGAAGTAATTGTTGGGGTAATGATGGCAGCGATAAAGGTCTTGGCATATGCAAATAAGGATTGTGTCTAGAATACGCTGCCAGAGGTGCGGGGGAAGAAGGATAGAACGGTGGAGATAACGTCCTTTTAAATGCTGCTAATCCATTTTTGGATGCTGTAGTTGCCTTCGCCGGAATATTCCTGTAGTACCACTAATAAAAACAACTTCCGCAGGCGGGTCGAGCATCCAAAAATTTCCTTTGCCAAAATCTGATTTTATTTTAGGCCTATCAACTCATATTGAACAGTTTCTAATTAAAAAGATTACTTTATTGTCAATGATTCAAATTTCGAGATATAATTGTGACAGGATTTAAGAGTCCTTCTGAACTAGTGCTAGACGGGCTTGTTTGTGATGAAGGGATTTCAGGAGTCTTTTCTAGCTGCAATTGCTGCAAAGGATATTGTAAAGGTGCGTTAAATCTTATACTATTGTACAAATGAATCAATGAATTGGGGATTTGCAAAAGCAAATTTGAACATTCGGGATTCACCTTATTTGCTAAAGGAAGTAATGGTTGGGGAAATGATGGCAACGATAAAGGTCTTGGCATATGCAAATAAGGATTGTATCTAGAGTACGCTGCCAGAGCTGCGGGGAAAGGAGGGTAGAACGGTGAAGGATAAAATCCAGGAACACTGGGTATTCCTTGCAAAGGCGAATAAAATGACAACGTCCTTTTAAATGCTGCTAATCCATATCTGGATGCTGTAGTTGATCTTCGCCGGAATATTCCTGCAGTGCCACTAATAAAAACAACTTCCGCAGACGGGTCGAGCATCCAAAAATTTCCTTTGCCAAGATCTGATTTTATTTTAGGCCTATTAACTCCTATTGAACAGTTTCTAATTAAAATGATTACTTTATTGTCAATGATTCAAATTTCGAGATATAATTGTATTAGGTTTTAAAAGTCCTTCTAAACTAGTGCTAGACGAGCTTGTTTGTGATGAAGGCATTTCAGGAGTATTTTCTAGCTGCAATTGCTGCAAAGAATATTGCAAAGGTGCGTTAAATCTTATACTATTGTACAAATGAATCAATGAGTTGGGGTTTTGGAAAAGCAAATTTGAACATTCGGGATTCACCTTATTTGCTAGAGGAAGTAATGGTTGGGGAAATAATGGCAGCGATAAAGGTCTTGGCATATGCAAATAAGAATTGTATCTAGAGTACGCTGCCAGAGCTGCGGGGGAAGGAGGATAGAACGGTGAAGGAGAAAATCCAGGAACACTGGGTATTCCTTGCAAAGGCGAATAAAATGATAACGTCCTTTTAAATGCTGCTAATCACTTTTTGGATGCTGTAGTTGATATTCGCTGGAATATTCCTGTAGTGCCACTAATAAAAACAACTTCCGCAGACGGGTCGAGCATCCAAAAATTTCCTTTGCCAAAATCTGATTTTATTTTAGGAATATCAACTCCTATTGAACAGTTTCTAATTAAAAAGATTACTTTATTGTCAATTATTTAAATTTCGAGATATAATTGTGACAGGTTTTAAAAGTCCTTCTGAACTAGTGCTGGACGGGCTTGTTTGTGATGAAGGGATTTCAGGAGTCTTTTCTAGCTGCAATTGCTGCAAAGGATATTGGAAAGGTGCGTTAAATCTTATACTATTGTACAAATGAATCAATGAATTGGGGTTTTGCAAAAGCAAATTTGAACATTCGGGATTCACCTTATTTGCTAAAGGAAGTAATGGTTGGGGAAATGATGGCAACGATAAAGGTCTTGGCATATGCAAATAAGGATTGTATCTAGAGTACGCTGCCAGAGCTGCGGGGGAAGGAGGATAAAATGGTGAAGGATAGAATCCAGGAACACTGGGTATTCCTTGCAAAGGCGAATAAAATGATAAAGTCCTTTTAAATGCTGCTAATCTATTTCTGGATGCAGCAGTTGATCTTCGCCGTAACTTTCCTGTAGTGCCACCAATAAAAACATCTTCTGCAGACGGGTCCAGCATCCAATAATTTCCCTTGCCTGGATCATCGTAGTGACGGGGTACCTGAAAATAAATTTCAATTCAAGTTTTGCATAAAAATTGGCGCCGAGTACAATGGGCCATCCTGTAGCAGAAAATGATATTCGCAGCTACGCTTGTTAGGATTTTATGAACGGCAATGTGATAAGAAATGTCTAAACCATAATAATGTTTAACAGTTTTTAACTTAATTTATTATGTATCGGAATTTTTTCGAGGCAAATTGTTTGTTTACCTCTATTCAGTATAAGAGTTGCGTTTCTTAGCGATTTTCATTAAGTATAAAACCAAAGAGTTTTTTAAGCAAAAGTTCAAAAATAAGTGTTCTAAAAATTATGAAGGAGAAAAATTAAGTAAGCATTTTACATTCATAGAACGAAATGATATAAACATTTTAAACATTTATTGCGGCCTAATTTTTTAAAGGCTGAATTTTAAATATAAATATTTTCTTTGTGCGCAATTTTATTGGGATTAAAAAAAAAGTACCCAAAAGTACTTTTTAATTTTTTTATGAGCATGAAGTTAGCGAAGCACCCATCGCAGATCGAATCGTGACTAGGTGGATAATTTGCCGTTAATTAGTCGTGAATTAGTTGTGGAAAAATTAATTTTGTCGCTCTTATTTTTTACCCTTTTTTTGGGTGCTTCGCTAACTTCATATGAAGTTAGCGAAGCACCCTCGTAAAAATAGCTTTTATCAAAATCGAATATGGTGGATAATTTGCCGCTAATTAGTCGTGATTTAGTTGTGGAAAAATTAATTTTGTCGCTCTTATTTTTGACCATTTTTAGGGTGCTTCGCTAACTAAGTTAGCGAAGCTTCATATGAAGTTAGCGAAGCACCCAAAAAAAGAGCACCCAAAAAAAGGGTCAAAAATAAGAGCGACAAAATTAATTTTTCGACAACTAATTCATGACTAATTAGCGGCAAATTATCCATCATATTCGATTTTGATAAAAGCTATTTTTACGAGGGTGCTTCGCTAACTTCATATAAAGTTAGCGAAGCACCCTAAAAAACGGTCAAAAATAAGAGCGACAAAATCAATTTTTCCACAACTAATTCACGACTAATTCACGGAAAATTATTCACCTAGTAGCAATTCGATTTGAGATGGGTGCCAAAATATGAAGTTAGCGAAGCACCCTCAAAAACGGTCAAAAATAAGAGCGACAAAATTAATTTTTCCACAACTAATTCACGACTAATTAGCGGCAAATTATCCACCATATTCGATTTTGATAAAAGCCATTTTTACGAGGGTGCTTCGCTAACTTCATATGAAGTTAGCGAAGCACCCAAAAAAAGGGTCAAAAATAAGAGCGACAAAATTAATTTTTCCACAACTAATTCACGACTAATTAGCGGCAAATTATCCACCATATTCGATTTTGATAAAAGCTATTTTTACGAGGGTGCTTCGCTAACTTCATGAAGCACCCTAAAAAACGGTCAAAAATAAGAGCGACAAAATCAATTTTTCCACAACTAATTCACGACTAATTCACGGAAAATTATTCACCTAGTAGCAATTCGATTTGAGATGGGTGCCAAAATATGAAGTTAGCGAAGCACCCTCAAAAACGGTCAAAAATAAGAGCGACAATATTAATTTTTCCACAACTAATTCACGACTAATTAGCGGCAAATTATCCACCATATTCGATTTTGATAAAAGCTATTTTTACGAGGGTGCTTCGCTAACTTCATATAAAGTTAGCGAAGCACCCTAAAAAACGGTCAAAAATAAGAGCGACAAAATCAATTTTTCCACAACTAATTCACGACTAATTCACGGAAAATTATTCACCTAGTAGCAATTCGATTTGAGATGGGTGCCAAAATATGAAGTTAGCGAAGCACCCTCAAAAACGGTCAAAAATAAGAGCGACAATATTAATTTTTCCACAACTAATTCACGACTAATTAGCGGCAAATTATCCACCATATTCGATTTTGATAAAAGCCATTTTTACGAGGGTGCTTCGCTAACTTCATATGAAGTTAGCGAAGCACCCAAAAAAAGGGTAAAAAATAAGAGCGACAAAATTAATTTTTCCACAACTAATTCACGACTAATTAACGGCAAATTATCCACCTAGTCACGATTCGATCTGCGATGGGTGCTTCGCTAACTTCATGCTCATAATTTTTTTTTATAAAACTGTCTAAGCATTTTACTTTTTAAAAATGTGGACTAGATTCACCGCAGATGACCGCGAGTAAAAACATATTTTTTTAGGTGAACCGCAGATGCTTAAAAACATTAATGCGTTTTAATTGGAGGAGAGCCTAAGCAATCTGGAAGAAGAAATTTAATAGGTCCAGTAGCGGATCTAGGAATGGAGCAGGGGCGTTTCTCCCTCCTTGACATAAAGCTTATATTTTTTAGTTCTTATAAAATTATAATTTTTCTAATTTTCACAAAAATTTTCATCTGATGCGCATTTTATTTTCATGTATTGCTTGACTTCAGTTGTTGGTTTTCTTTTGTTTATTTCAATAAATACCTATTTTATTTTTAACTTTTTGCATATGCCCCCCCTCCCCTAAGTTTTATGCTGCGTACGCCAATGGTGGTAATGCTAAGTTTAAGGAGGTTTCGGGGTAAGCCAAATTAAGGGGGCAAACTTCGCTCGAAAGCTTACCATCTGACAACACTGATATCCCATTTTTGGCCAAATCTTTGTCCTAATAGACATTGAAAACGAGAAGGCGGAATGCGTCGAAATCTTGCGGGGTGGTTTTTTAAAGCATTTTTATCTTAGCAGTTTACCGCTAATTTACTTAGGTATTCAAAAAATAAAAAAAAGTTATGGCTAAAACACAACAAATATTTCATAACAGTGCTTGGAATTTCAGTAGCCTAGTTGTGTTATAGAAAACTCTTGCGAAATTGTTTCAATTGGGAAATCTACAAACGAAAATCAAAAATCTAACAAGATACGTTTGAAAATTTGAAAAAAATCTTTTATGTAAACAGAAAAAATGTTTCAACTAGTTTTTTATAGACGAGATCTTATTAGGATTTACAAAAGCGTGGTCAATTTTATATTTGCTTCAGGACACCAAATCAGAACAAAGCAATTAACCTCCTAACTGAAGCGCCACCCCCATATACGGTGGGCGAGTCAATTCGATTGAGAAAATTTAATTAAGATTACGTGATCCGGATTTTCAGATTATTTTTAGTTAATTTGAACAAATAAAATGTTATTTAATCTATGTTAAAGGCTTATATTTACGGGGTATGGGTACGGGTAGACCTCATAACTTTGGTGTTCTGTGCCTAATAAGATGTCTATCAGAGGAAATGAATCAACCTCTGCCTTCCGTAGATTTCAGGTATTCTCTGACCCGGAGGGTTAGCACCTGTCTAGGGTCCTTTTCCCAGAGAAGGCTACACCGGTATGAACGGTGGAGAGGAAGGACCTCGGTACGGCGAACATAGCGTAGGTGGTAACCCTTCTTTTTGGGGAAAAGAAAAAAGAAAAAACACAGCAGCGTCTCACTCATAATGAGCGGCTGCAAACAGCGTCTGTCTCAGAGTGGGCGGCTGAATATAAACTCACCAACACGCCTGGCAAGCGTGGTGTTTTAATGCCAATACCCTCAATGGGAAAAATCATTGCGAATTTAAAAACAAAAGGAATTGGTCCCCAGGAGGGAAGGAAACTCTCCGAATCCCACACCTCTATGGTCTGCCTTACGGAATCTGGGGGAGGCAAAAATTCGCTTATGAGAAAAAGCACCCATATCTCTGCTTATAAGTTGGTATTTTAACCTAATATAAAATCATAACAAAAACATTTCATGTAAAAAAAAGCCAAGTATGCGAAGATGGCATTCCGTAAAAAGAATTGAGATAAAAGTAAAGCGAAGTTCTCCAATACAAATTTCAAAATGAAAGGTTCTTACTAATTTGGAAATGTTTTTTTAAACTTTGCTATTACAGCCAAACTTCTTTATGTTCAATTTAGCACTGTCCCTAAGAGTCATTTACAGCCGTAATAGCCAAGTTTAGAAAAATATTTACAAACTATTAAGAACCTTTCATTTTGAAATTTGTATTGGAGAACTTGGTTTTACTTTTATCTCAATTCTTTTTACGGAATGCCATTTTCGCATACTTGGCTTTTTTTTACATGAAATGTTTTTGTTATGATTTCACTTATTTTTTAAAGGAATTGGATAATACTTAATTTTTAAAGTAATAAAATATGCGTAATATTGTTCAAAACTTTTGCAATGCCTTACTTAAATTTTTGAGGCTTTTTAATTTTTTTCCATGGTTTTATCGTAGTTCCTATAAGCCTTCCAAAGCTCAGCTCTCTAGCGTTTCTGAAAGTGCACAATGTTACTTTTACATAACTTTACATGTATAGGGGAGGGAAATAAATAAAAATTGTCGTGTTTTTAAATTTTGTGGGTAATGTTACTTTTACATAACTTTACATTTATAGGGGAGAAGAGTAAATGAAAATATTGGACTTTTCAAATTTTTTCCCATGGTTTTATCATAATTTCTTTCAGCATTCCAATGCTCAGCTCTTGCGTTTCTCGAAGTGGGCAATGTTAGTTTTATATAAATTTACATTTATAGGAGAGGGAACAAAAATTAAAATATAGGTGTTTTTAAATTTTTTCATATAGTTTTATCATATTGTCTTTCAGTCTTAAAAAGTTCAGCTCTCTAGCGTTTCTGGAAGTGGGCAGTGTTACTTTTACATAACTTTACATTTATAGGGGAAGGAAGAAAATTAGAATTTTGGGATGTTTTAATTTTTTCCTATAGTTTTATCATAGTTCCCTATCAGTCTGCCAAAGCTCAACTCTCTAGCATTTCTGGAAGTGGGCAATCCTACTTTTACATAACTTTAAATGTATAGGGGAGGGGAGTAAATTAAAATTTTGGGATTTTTTGATTTTTTCCAGGGGTTTGGTCATAATTTCTATCAGTCTGCCAAATTTCAGCTTTGTAGCATGTCTGGAAGTACAGTAGAATATTGATGATCTATAATGAGTGAGTGAGTGAGTGAGTCAGTGAGTGGCAATTTCGACGTTTTTTGAAATTTCGTAACTACTTTACTACTTTATGGAATTCCATGAAACTTGGAGGGGTTATTAACTCCATGGAGATCTACAACTGTGCAAAGTTTGAGATTCGTAGCTCATTCCGAAGTAGAGTTTTAGGTAGGTCAAATATCGGCTGAAATGTTTCAAGAAAATATGGTTACGGCGCGCGAACTTGGCGAGGCACTGCCGTGCCCTCAGATAAGGTCCACAATTTTAGAACCGAATCGGTGTCTCTATGACTCTGACGCCAGGCTTCCAAGATGCAGTGACCCTATATGACTCTAATATGTAGCGCCACCTTTTGACTGATAATAAAATATTTTACCTTGTTGTATTTTGCTTAAAAAATTGCCTAAACCGAATCTGTCGCCTTAATGCGTAAGTATTTACTTACCTTGACAAAACATTTATTCAAACTCAAATTGTGTCGGATGCTATTCTGCCACCCCTGTTTGTTCTCCTTGTAGTACGGAAAGTTAGTAATAATGTACTCGTAAATGCCATTGAGGGTTAACCGCTTTTCCGGACTGTTTCTTATTGCCATCATGATGAGTGCGTTATAGCTGTACGGTGGCTTCTCATTTGGTTTACGTTCTTTTTCTGAAACAATAAGGTTAGTATAGGACAGGACTACTGCAGTAACGCACCCAGGAATATGTATTAGGGGGGGGGGGAGTGGAGGGCAGGCGTCTGTATTAGAGGTGTTGAAAAAGTAACAATTCGTTACGTGAGTACTCCTTACTCGACAAATAACGGAGTAACGAATACCGATCCGTAAATTAAATGATTACTTTCGTTAGTTTCATTAGGGTAAATACGGGAGAGTTGCCGCACTTTTTGAAAAATAGCTGTAACATCTGTAAGTCTTGAGATTTTTTCTTCAAAATGAATCAATGCATAGGTACTGCGTTAAACTTTATTAAAATACAAAAATAAAAAATATATGTAAAAAAACATGAACATAGCAAAAAAAAATTTTTAAATTAAAGTCGGCATCTCTCCCAAACTGCTGGGAGAGATGCCGCGTGAAAATAGGAGAGACGCCGCTGTAACCGTTTCTCTAAAAACCTGTAATTTTCATTTTTTTCCATAATTCGAGTCCGGAACAGATGTTATAAACTTATTAAAATACAAAAATAAAACATATATGTAAGAAAACATGAATATAGCAAAAAAAAATTTTTAAATGAAAGTCGTCATCTCTCCCAAACTTCTGGGAGAGATGCCGCGTGAAAATAGGAGAGACGCCGCTGTAACCGTTTCTCCAAAAACCTCTAATTTTAATTTTTTTCCTTAATTCGAGTCCGGAACAGATGTTATAAACTTCACCATACATGGTGCAAGTGACATGTAGCCATTTTAAGCATTTAATACATTGTAACAAATCCACTTTTTTAGTTGTTGTTGCGTAAACTTTAAAGCATTCCACGCAGCGTTCCTGGTTTTCAATTTTCTTTTTGGCTAGAGGTTCATCATTACTGTCACTCCATTGAATTTTTTCTTGGTCTTCGTGAAAATGCGGCAACTGTCCTTTTTGATGAGGGAGATGCCGCACCTGATTATCAAGGTCACAGATTTAAAACGCAACAAAATACGACATGGCACCTGTAAACATAACCCCAATATACTGAATAAAACACACGAATGTGAAAAAAAACTACCATATTGCAAAGAACCACACTTATGAGACACTTCTTAAAATTTTTCTAAGAAAATTTTACCTTACCGTCGTAAATTCAAAGCGATATTTTAGAAAACAAACATGTCCTATGTTATAACCGTTCACTAAATGATGAACTCTGAATGTGGGCATACTTGGTTGCCTATGTTATAGCGTAATCTTAGAGTAATACTTTATTAGTAGTAGTGGGGGGGTTGACCCGCAGGTCTGACAAGTAGGCCAGAGTAGGCCCTTTTTGCCAATACTTTATTACTCTAAGAGCGTAATCATTAAAATACGTGAAAAGCGGCGTCTCTCCCTCTCCCAGTAATCCAAACTTTTTGTATATTTTTCAAGTTCTCGTCTAAGATTGTTATTTTTGTCTCTATTTTTGTTTACTTTTAGATTTTAAGTATGTATTTCTTTGTATGTAAGGCGTTAGATTTTTGAAACAAAGTTGTATGTACATAGAACAGTTCCTACGTAATCCCTACCTTTATTTTTTAATTTTAGCCCGCATTTTGAAAATTTCAATTGAATATTTCCATAATATCAACAACAAAAATATACCCACAAGTAAATGATTTTCCAATTAACGACAGTCCGAGAATTTTGCACTAATTGTATGATTGACTTGAATATAGTTACCGTAATCAAAGTAACGATAGTATTGTTACGAATATATTAAATGATTACTTAGCAGTCGAGTAACGATTAGTAACGAGTATTCAAAAGTACCGAAAATCAACCGAACAACATTTTATCTTTTTATTCATAAAATGTCGAAAATATCTAAAAAATCTTAGGGTCAAGGGTGGTTCTGAACAGTGGCGTATCCAGACCCTGATCTTGGGAGGGGTAATTTAGTCAAACAACACATACTTGCTAAATATGAGCACATATTACCTGTGTTTACAGATTTAGGCCATTTAGTTAATTTTAAACAAATATCACTAAAGGTGGTCCACATTCGGCATTAATAAAACTTTAATGCGCCGCAGGCAAAAACTTTGAATTTCTGTGAAAAAATCCTTACGTTTTACCAATCTTGGGGGGGGGGTAATTACCCTCAGTACCCCCTCCCCCCCTTGTATACGCCGGTGGTTCTGAAGCAAAGGTCTGTGAGGGGTAATGTTAAAACGGTATAAATAAGCGAACAAAAACCAATAAATATTCGCACAGGAGAAAAGCCCTCACAGAAAAAAGCGCACTCAGAAAAAAGGGCGCAAAGAAAAAAGCGTAGATGGTAAAACAACTAAAATATAGAAAAAAAAAATATTTTAGAACTAAAATGTTCCATGTAAAAAATTTACAGATTAGGTTACTTGATCTAGAGACCCTGTATGTATGTGATATTTTAAATAAAAGAGACGCGATAAACTCTTCAAAGTCAAATTTATTTAAGTCAAAATCAAAGGATGAAAATAGGGACTTATTGGAGAAAAACCTGACCTTATTTAAACATCGACCCTATGGTGACAGATTTGCATATAAAAAGCAGCTGCTCTGCTTCAAAATTCGGCCTTTGTGTATTTAAAAACCGGATTTATTAGTGTCGGTATTTATTAAATGGAAGTTAGCGACTGTATTATTAAATTTGGCTTTGATATGTCAATTTTGAGAGGTCAGCTGTTAGTTTTCTGTGCAAATGTGTCAGAATAAAGTCGAGTCTAGAATAGTCAGGTTTTATTCCAATAAGTCTCTATTATCGATCTTCTATACTCTAATAGCGATGTTTAGAAAGAGACGCACCTTCTGTCCTTGTTAAATTATAAGCGTGGGAAAATAAAATTTAACGATTTTAACAAAACCTATACAGGGGGTACGGACAAACGCGTTTGTTTATATGTTGCATGCTGATTGATATCACTCACCGCTGACCATTTAAATTATTTTAGTGAAACGCCAATGAACTTGGCAAGAAAATAACATAACCAAAAAATGTTAATTTCAGTGACTGTGATGGGTTTGTCGCGTCTCTCTTTTGTAAAAATATGTCATACATACAGGGTCTCTAACTTGATCAACTCAAAATTGCCCACAAAAGATGAGTGTATAAAAAATTTCATTTTGAAACTTGTATGTGAGTTAAATGTTGAACTTTTTTTAAAATTTTGAAAATATTTGAAATTTTTAGAATTTTAAAAATATTTGAAATATTTTAGAATTATTAAATTACATAAAAACTTAAAAAATTATCAAAATTTTTACTATTTCTACAATATTTAAATCATAAAAAAAACATTTCATGTAAAAAAAGGCCAAGTACGCGAAAATGACATTCCGTAAAAAGAATTGAGATAAAAGTAAAGTCAAGTTCTCCAATACAAATTTCAAAATGAAAGGTTCTTATACTAGTCTGGAAATATTTTTTAAACTTTGCTATTACAGCCAAACTTCTTTATGTTCAATTTAGCACTGTGCCTAAGAGTCATTTACAGCCGTAATAGCCAAGTTTAGAAAAATATTTCCAAACTAGTAAGAACCTTTCATTTTGAAATTTGTATTGGAGAACTTGGTTTTACTTTTATCTCAATTCTTTTTACGGAATGCCATTTTCGCGTACTTGGCCTTTTTTTACATGAAATGTTTTTGTTATGATTTCACTTCTTTTTTAAAGGAATTGGATAATACTTAATTTTTAAAGTAGTAAAATATGCGGAATATTGTTCAAAACTTTTGCAATGCCTTACTTAAATTTTTGAGGTTTTTTAATTTTTTTCCATGGTTTTATCGTAGTTCCTATTAGCCTTCCAAAGCTCAGCTCACTAGCGTTTCTGAAAGTGCACAATGTTACTTTACATAAATTTACATGTATAGGGGAGGAGAGTAAATGAAAATATTATTATTATTATTTCTTTAAGCCAAAGTGTTAAGCCTAAATCATTTATTGTTGTAATCTGCAGAGTTTTTTCATGTACTGGGTGGATAAAAATATGCCACTTTAGTCAAACTCAGTATGTAGGTACTTGGGCACAATAGATCCATTTGTGGTCGCAGTGCATGGAGGTCCAGTAGGGCCTGCCACCACTTTCGAATACATACATACACATACAAATGAAAATATTAGACTTATAAATTTTTTCCCCTGGTTTTATTATAATTTCTATTAGCATTCCAATGCTCAGCTCTGTAGCGTTTCTGGAAGGGGGCAATGTTAGTTTTATATAAATACATTTATAGGAGAGGGAAATACATTAAAATTGTCGTGTTTTTAAATTTTGTCCTACAGTTTTATCATAGTTCCTATCAGTCTTTTAATGCTCAGCTCTCTAGCGTTTCTGGAAGTGGGTAATGATACTTTTACATAACTTTACATTTATAGGGGAGGAGAGTATATGAAAATACTGGACTTTTTAAATTTTTTCCCATGGTTTTATCATAATTTCTATCAGCATTCCAATGCTCAGCTCTTAGTTAGTTTTATATAAATTTAAATTTATAGAAGAGGGAAGTAAATTAAAATGTTGGTGTTTTTAAATTTTTTTATAGAGTTTTATCATATTGTCTTTCAGTCTTAAAAAGTTCAGCTCTCTAGCGTTTCTGGAAGTGGGCAGTGTTACTTTTACATAACTTTACATTTATAGGGGAAGGAAGTAAATAAGAATTTTGAGGTGTTTTAATTTTTTTCTATAACTTTATCATAGTTACCATCGGTCTTCCAAAGCTCAGCTCAGCAAATTTAAACCGGTAGTAGATGAAGTGATCCGGTTCCGGAAGTGATCTGTATATGGTATCACAACCTTCATGGGCGAACCCAGGGGGGGAGCCCCGGGGCACGGGCCCCCCCCCCAAGCCTTGGATTTTTTTACATATTTCATGAAAAAACAAAAAAAAATAGCTTAAAATTCGACATTATGAGGCTTCGCCCCCCCCCCAAGAGGCCTCGGGCCCCTCCCAAGACATATTCCTGGGTGCGCCACTGACAACCTTACTTATCCGGGGTCCGTTTTGACCATACAACCCCAAAATTTAGAGTAAATTGTAAAAACGTTGCAATTTTTCGCGCTGAAATCGCAAAAAATTGAAATTATAAAAATGTTGAAAGGTTTTTGAATGATGTCTGTGAAGTAGTCAAATAGTGTTGTTTTTTTTAAACTGGGGTTAGTCTTATTTATTCCAATGTAAATAATTTATTTATTGGCTTTGAAAATGTACGATTTTTGCAAATTCCAATACCTACTTTGATCATTTTGTTCACAATTTACTCGAAATTTTGACGGTCTACGAGCAAAACAAACCCCTTATTTGGATTCGGAACACATAACATACGGATGATTTTCGCTACGCAAATTAGTTTATTAACAAATTTGCAAAGTTTTTACATCCAACACTTTTAAAACTATTGCAGCATTGATTTTTGCTAAGATTCTCGCCTGCCTGCGACGAGATTTTGTATTTAATTATTTACAAAAAAAATGTTTAACAGTATTTCTATTGGTATCGTACAATAACATTTGGAGGATTGAAACCACAATCATTGTCTACAAGTTTCAAACAATGAATTTGGCCTGGAACGCAAGGGAGCTTATTTCAGGGCTGGACTGGCCCGGGCGGGAGGGCGGTGATCCCCCCCGGGGCCCCGGCAGCCCGGTCGCTGGCCGTAGGGCCACTTAGGGACCGGAGCTATATTAAGCCTGGATATACGGATGTAAAAGTACATGTTAGATCTTTTTCTGTTCTGGTCACAGAAAATCATTATTATTTTTATTAAACTAGAAAATGATATTGCTGAATACATTACTATTATTACTTTAATTTTTATTTAAATTATCTGTAGTTCAGTAACGGCTCGTCCATAGGTTTGCAGGTTTGCGCAACCCCCAAAAAATATAGGTAAAATAATATTCCCACCAGAATTCTGTACATTTATACGCTACCACACCTCTTAATCGCGCGCGCTGGCCGCCCACAGCGACGACTTTATCTCGCGGTTTGCAGCTCGAATGCAACCCAATTCGCCTATGACAAAGCGCGCGAGATTTTGTTTCTATGCGTGCATTTCAAACCCGTCCTGTAAAGCACAGTGAGGTTGCAGGTCGACTGCATTTATTTTAAAAGGCTTTCCGTTTTCGGTCTAGAAGCAAATCATATTACTTTTTGGCAACAGACCATTTCCGCCTAATTTTACCCCGCTGAATCCGAATATCTCTGTTGCCAACTCGAAAAATCGACAGGGACGGAGAAAATCCCCCCAAACCCCCAAAAACCTATTTTTTTTCAGTTTTATGCAATTTTCTCGAAAACTAACCTTTTTATCAAAAATTGCAAAGAACAGTTTTTTGTGGAGAATAAAATTCCCTTTCCAACGATGTATTGGTCAATAAGGTTAGGAAAAGCAAGTAGCTCTTCAGTGGCGTACGTAATTTTTTTTCAAAATTTTCTCAAAAACTACACTTTTTAGGAAAAAATATGTAACATACTTTATTGTAGAACATAACATTTTCTTTTAAAAACTTTATTAAAATATCGGGTTGTTGCCATATTTAAGGCTTCAGGGGCGTAGTAATATAAACTTATTTTCAAAAATAACTGAAATAATCAGTTTCTCTTGCATATTGAAATATCTTTTCTAACTAAGATTTTCAGAAAAAAATGTGCCTTTATTCTTTATTGAAGATAAGACAATTTCTTTTTAAATGATATATTACAAAGTGAGGTTAATGTAATGATAAATACTTCAAAAAGGTTCGTAATTTACACCTACTAAAATAAAATGTTTCCAAAATTAAATAAACTGTTTTTTGATTAGATTAGATATTTTGATTTATCTAAATAAGTTCTTTAAAGAAAAAAAACACCGGTGGTTATAAGGGGAGGGGGCATAGGGGCCATGCTCCCCCCTAAGCAATATTTTTGTGCAGAAAGTAACAGTAGTAACTTTGACACAGGTGTTCTTGGTTATTTTTTTAAGCATATGGAACTAAAAATAAAGTGGTGAATCTTATGCAACGGTTTGGAGGGGGCATAATCATAATTAGGTACACATTGGGATCAACAACCAACCTGTCAACCTGTTAGGAAGAGTTTGATATTTTTTTGCCTTATACTTTTGCAATTTACGGACGCCCCTGGAGAGTTTTCTATACTATGGGTCACATTTTGTGACACACTGTTTAAAAGGACATTTTATAATCGGGCCCGCCGCCGAAGCCTTAAAAGGTCGAAAGTACAAAAGGTCGAAAAAAATCGACAAAACAAAATATTAAAAATACAAATTTACCGTATCAAGTCGAATTGACCTGTCCAGTCGATGTGGACCCGCGGCGTACTTTCGATATTTTGTACTTTCGACCTTTTGTACTTTCGACCTTTTGAACTTTCGACCTTTTTTTTTTTGTTTTTTTTTCAATTTCGACCTTTTGTATTTTCGACCTTTTGTACTTTCGACCTTATTTTGTCGACCTTTTGTACTTTCGACCTTTTATCCGCCGCTCTTTATTATCCACCGAAAAGCTAATTAGACACAAAATTGATTAGTTTGGATTGATCTTAAATAATTTCTTTAAATTAAGAACACCACTGGAGCGGTAAATACAAAATAACTTTCACTTTCTTATACATAGTTTGAAAGAAAATTTTATTGGCTATGACGAAATATAGAACACATTTTTTGATAAAGAGCTTGGTTTTTAAGAAAATTGAATAAAACGTATAAAAAACATGTTTTTTTTTAATGATTTGTTGAAATCACCCCCATTGACGGACGTCGCTGGAGAGTTTGTCATAAGTCAAACCCCACCGAGCTTCACATTTTTAAAAAGGGGAACTTTCCTGTCTACAAAAAAGTGTAGAACAAGTTTTTTCATGTTAAGCTTAGTTTTTGAGAAAATTAGATAAAACGTGTAACAAAAATGGTTTATTTTCGGTTCTTTCAAAATTAATTTAATTTAGGGATGCCCCTGAAGTTTTATTTATAAAACCGATTTAATCATGTTATACGTCATTTTAAAGGAAATTTTATTGAGTATACGAAAATGTAATATGTGGTTTTCTGTAGATATTAGTTTTTACAACAATTAAATAAATCGTGGATAAAACATAGGTATTTTTCAACTTTTTTAAATTACTTCAATTAACGGACGCCGCTGAAAGCTTGTTATTAGTCTAACTTTATTAAGTTATACCTACTAGTTAAAAAGGGAATTTTATTGTCTACAATAAAGTGTATTATACATTTTCTCTTAGAAGCTTAGTTTTTAAGAAAATTTGAAAAAACCTCAAACTTTCAGATTTTGGGGGGTCTGGGGGAGTTTTTGGAGGTTTTTGCAGTCATTTAAAAAAAAAAAATATGTTATTATTTTTTAATTATACAAATATATATTTTGAATGTACACCTGTGACAATTTGGGCTTTCCAGCGGCAATTTAAAATTGCGCCTCCATTTTGGCCGCCATCTTGAATATCTCAGCTCCTATCAATATTTCGAGTTGGCAACAGGGATATTCGGATTCAGCAGGGTCAAAATAGGGGGAATTGCCCATTTGCCAAAAAGTAATATAAAATGCTTCTAGAAAGTGGATTTTCCCGAATCTTGCCTGAACTAGTAGTCCGTGATCGCAGAGTTTTGATAGTTTGTTGGTTTTTGCGTTAAAAAAAATTAATTTTGTTGAAAGTTTAATTTTAAAACCATTCTGTGGTCGATCATCCGTATATTTGTCCCAACAAACATTTAAAGTTGTAACGACGAAACCCCAACTAGAAAGAATTTCTTAAAAGTAGCCGCAACGTACTCCCGCTACGTCTCAGTATACCATACAGCGACGTTATAATTCCCTAAGTGGGGAACCAATTTCTGGTTATAACTACTTGGCCAAGTGTTTAAAGTCACTGTAGTAACAACTACACTACTACGTCGTAGCCAGCCCAACAAACAATTAAAGTTGTAACGACGAAACCCCAACTAGAAAGAATTTCTTAAAAGTAACCGCAACGTACTCCCGCTACGTCTCAGTATACCATACAGCGACGTTATAATTCCTTAAGTGGGGAACCAATTTCTGGTTATAACTACTTGGCCAAGTGTTTAAAGTCACTGTAGTAACAACTACACTACTACGTCGTAGCCAGGTATCTACTACGTCGTAGAGGCTGTTTTTTTTCCGTAATGGCATAAAAGTTGCGATGTAGTTGCAAATAATATAATCGTTTCTTTTTGGTAGAATTGTTACACAATATGGTGGACACAACAGTAAACAGACTCGCTTAGTTTTTTTGTTTGGTTATGGTTATAATATGAACTATGTTATCCAAAAGTGTGAGAATTTACGAGCAGAGGATCAAAATTCGAGTGCGACGCAAAGTTTTTTGTATAACATGCATTATATATATTGCAAAAAACCGGTGCGCCCGTAAAATTGAGCCGTTTTCTGGTAGCTGATGGAATTTTTGTGTTGTGATTTTGGAGGTTATGTTTTCATAATCGACAGTTAACTCCAACAAATGGTGCTTAAGAAGAGCATTTTTGGTAAGCTTCAACTAATTTGTTTCTAAAATAGTATAGATCTTTAATATGAGCTCATAAAACGACAACAAAAATATTAAATTTTCTTTCTTAAATAAAAACATGGCGTCCCAAACTATATTTCCTGATAGTCGAAAAGGTTACTTGAAAGTAGTTGCGGCTTTAAAGTTGATCCAAAAAGTTATTTTGTCTACATTGTTACATCAGATGTTACTATGATGACACAAACTTTTGTGGTAAAAATTAAAGTTATAATGTAGTTGTCGGATACACTTGTTTGGGACTCCAATGAAGCTTAACTTTCTAGTGGTAATTAAGTAGGATATAAAAGTCAGGACGACTACGAAATAACGACTAAAAAGAAAGTAAAACTTTAGCAACGTCCTATTGTGGTAGAGAAGACTATCAGAATCGACTATTAAGAAACAATCCTATGAAGTAGTTTAGAGGGTCGTTTTTACGAAACATCTACTATTTCCTGATACTAAATAGTAGTTAGAACTAAAAAGTAACAAATTTTGGTTGGGATCACCACATTTCTACTATAAGAAAGTAGCAAAGCCTTCAGAACATGTAGCCGCTACTATAAATGTTAGTTGGGAGGTATCTACTACGTCGTAGAGGCTGTTTTTTTTCCGTAATGGCATAAAAGTTGCGATGTAGTTGCAAATAATATAATCGTTTCTTTTTGGTAGAATTGTTACACAATATGGTGGACACAACAGTAAACAGACTCGCTTAGTTTTTTTGTTTGGTTATGGTTATAATATGTACTATGTTATCCAAAAGTGTGAGAATTTACGAGCAGAGGATCAAAATTCGAGTGCCACGCAAAGTTTTCTGTATAACATGCATCATATATATTGCAAAAAACCGGTGCGCCCGTAAAATTGAGCCGTTTTCTGGTAGCTGATGGAATTTTTGTGTTGTGATTTTGGAGGTTATGTTTTCATAATCGACAGTTAACTCCAACAAATGGTGCTTAAGAAGAGCATTTTTGGTAAGCTTCAACTAATTTGTTTATAAAATAGTATAGATCTTTAATATGAGCTCATAAAACGACAACAAAAATATTAAATTTTCTTTCTTAAATAAAAACATGGCGTCCCAAACTATATTTCCTGATAGTCGAAAGGGTTACTTGAAAGTGAGCCTAAGTTACGGCAACGTGTCACTTACGACTTTTATGTCGGCATTCCTTTTTAGTTCTAGATAACACACTCGAATTTTTACTCCTTCGTTGCAGAAACGTATTATTAACTAGCTTTCGCCACTAGAAAACGTCTACAGAGTGATAGGAACCACGCGATAAGTATAACTACTACCCTCAAGTTATTGGGGTGTCGCCACTTGTCATTTGCCGTTTTTGTCAACAACAACACCACTGCTTATAGGTTATGTACGAGCGTGAATTTGTGGTAGGTTTTAAAACAAAAACAAGATAAATTAAATTTCATTAGAACAATAAATGAAGTGCCAATAAAAAGAGTTTTTTAAAATGTAACACAGCACAAAATTAAGTTTATTCACTTCAAACCAAGCTTTAACAACAGCACAAATTCGAAGAAAATCAAAAAGAATTATTGACCCAAGCTCAACACATAAAATGAATCACAGTGAGACACGACACGTCAGCACAAGAGGCATAGATAAACGAATTCGGTTTAGTCCGCACAAGAGGGTTACGATGGCGATAGGGTGGTGCCACAGCACAAACCACGAACGACCGTAAAGACAGGGAATAGAACAGCAACAAGTAGCGTAAAAGATTAAGGATGGAGATTAAGCATGGACCAGGGAATTCTTAAAATCCGGGTGCGGTACTCGATACTTTGGATCAATATTTTGCAGTTTGATTGTTTTGCAAAATGGTCAAGCAATGAGCTCGAAAAAATGGACTGCTCAAGGTAGTTAAAAAAATATTTGCAAAACTATTCCTAATATTCCCATATTATAAAAGGAGCCACAAAAAGTAGGGTTAAGAATGTGTGCGACAAAGATGCGACTTCAAAAAGTCTACGTTTTCAAAGTAGAAACAGGAAGGAGAGATTACTTTAAAAGATCGACATTAAAAAAAAGTCAAAGTAGTTGCGGCATTAAAGTTGATCCACAAAGTTATTTTGTCTACATTGTTACATCAGATGTTACTATGATGACACAAACTTTTGTGGTAAAAATTAAAGTTATAATGTAGTTGTCGGATACACTTGTTTGGGACTCCAATGAAGCTTAACTTTCTAGTGGTAATTAAGTAGGAAATAAAAGTCAGGGCGACTACGAAATAACGACTAAAAAGAAAGTAAAACTTTAGCAACGTCCTATTATGGTAGAGAAGACTATCAGAATCGACTATCAAGAAACAATCCTAAGAAGTAGTTTAGAGGGTCGTTTTTACGAAACATCTACTATTTAACCGAACCGTCCTATTGTGGTAGAGAAGACTATCAGAATCGACTATCAAGAAACAATCCTAAGAAGTAGTTTAGAGGGTCGTTTTTACGAAACATCTACTATTTCCTGATACTAAATAGTAGTTAGAACTAAAAAGTAACACATTTTGGTTGGGATCACCACATTTCTACTATAAGAAAGTAGCAAAGCCTTTAGAACATGTAGCCGCTACTATAAATGTTAGTTGGGGTGTGTTCGGTTTACGATTCTCCTTTGCAACCTCCAGATTTTTATTCTACAAGCCGCGACTGCTGTAGTTGTTGAGTGACTTAGTGGATTTATGAAAATTGTCAATGGCGTTATCCAGTGTTTTCGTTTCATCAAGTGATCTGCACCCCACCTCAAGAGCTCTTTGAAATACTTGCAGTGGGGTAGTGAGGTAGCTCCGGGCCCGTGTTTGAAAATTTACGCTGGCCCCCCCTTATTTTTTTTAATTGCATTGTAAAAAAGATAATGACCAAAAAAACCAAAATCAAATTTCCCTCGTGTCAGTTTTTTTTAACCAGCATCGAAACAAAATTAATGAGGAAAAACCTTCCTCGTTATGAGCGCTTATCTGATATTTTTCTCTTGGAGATTTTTTCCAAAAACTAACTAGTGTAATCCCTGCTGTTTTGACAAAACTGTACAAAAGTGACATTTCAACTTTTTATATTACTGTAGCTGCGTTCGGATTTTTGGTCACGTGATTACAGATTAGTCCGAGCAAATTGGAATTAACGAACGAGCCAGATCAAATCGATCAAATTTTTATAAACGGTTATAACCTTAAATATAACCAAAAATATTATGTACATACATATTGCAACTCACGCCCAGCTGTAATATATACATTTTCCTGATGTCGGAAATTTATATAATTTCTTGTCTTCAACATCAAATAATTCGATTTCAATCTTTTTACATAAAAAAATTATTTTTGTAAACAAAACAAATACAACGTCACAATCTCGGATTAATCTGTTTCGTCGGTCAAAATGTACGGAGCAACCAGATTTACGTCCGACTAGTCTGAGCAGAATTACCGAACGAATCAGATCTACCTCCATGGGCGTAGTCAGGGTCTCGCTCAGGGTGGGGCAAAAAAGCAAAAAAATGTACAATCAAATATTTATTACTAAATGAGCTAAAGCCAGGATGGGGCAGGGGACAAGCCAGGGTGGGGCAAGTGCAAAACCTAAAAAAATTTTACCTTACCGTCGTAAATTCAAGGATTGCAAGCGATATTTTAGAAAACAAACACGTCCGATGTTATAACCGTTCACTAAATGATGACCTCTGAATGTGGGCACACTTGTTTGCGGGCAGCGTCTCTCCCTACGCGGCAACTCTCCCGCATTTACCCTATATGTTTTTATGTCGAGAATGTTTAAATTTTTTGAAATTCCTAACAGGGCCCTCCGGGTACCGGGCCCGTGTTCCCGGAACACCACTCGCTTCGCCACTGACCACTTGTTTTTATTAGTGTAGAGCCAAACGTCGCCCTCCATGCTGAGAGATGAGAGAGATGAGATTGCTTTTGTAACAGTGTAAACAGTGTGTAACAGTCATATTGTTATTCACGAACACAACTTGTTTTTTTTCCTGTTTAGGGGGCCCTTGGCCCTGCTCTCCCAGTTCGGCCCTGGCTTATTTAACAACAACCTCACCTAACCTTAAAATATTTGGGCGGTAGGAAAAGTTAAACAAATTTGGACCAATAGAAAATGGACGCATAGTCAAAATTAGCCGTTCCTCATTTTTGAACTCATTAAAATAAGAAGCACCTTCATCTTAAGTATATAAAATATTGTTCTTATTGCGCACCCAGAAATATATTTTGCGAGGGGGCCGAGATTCCATAATCCCACTAAGCACAAAATCGTAAATAACGTTAAATAAATACTGAAAAAAAAAAATTTCTAACAAAAATTTGTGTTAAAATTAAGTCAACTTTTGACATTAAAAAAACATGTAGAAAATCCTAACCAAAATTTCATGTAAAAGCATTACCAAAAATATATTTCTTAATAACGTTAAGAAACCAGCATTAAAAAAACCATAATTTCACTAACATTAAAAATAATACCATCAATAATATGGTTATTTTTATAATCTTTTTCCTAGATCCCACTTCTAACGTTGAATTTAAGATATATGAAGCTAATAAATGTTGTGGTTTTTAAACATTAAAAAAATATATACTATAGAGGGCGCGATAGCAGCGCCCTGTATAGTATTGCAGTCCCACTACCTGAACATCGCCATTAGTTGCGTTTCGCTTCGAGCTGATACGAGTCGGTAGCAAAGACGCTTTTTGTAATTTTGGTTAAAATATTTGCATTTTGCAGAAACAAACATGGCAAATTCAAAGCACAATTATTAATATTGATAGTGAATACATATTTGGATCGGAATATTACTCCAGTTGTGTGGGAAAGATGGTATAGTTAAAGAACAACAGCAGTGATCTAAATGAAGCACCACAAAATCAGGTAAGAAAAAGTAAACAAAAGAAAAAAAATGGTTTTGTATGAAATATCGCATACCTATAGGTAATCAGACAGAGAATGCGACAATTCACCGCAGACGATTAGTATATCTTTGAGCCAAAGTGTTAAGCCTAAATCATTTATTGTTGTAATCTGCAGAGTTTTTTCATGTACTGGGTGGAAAAAAAAAATATGCCACTTTAGTCAAACTCAGTATGTAGGTACGTGGGCACAATAGATCCATTTGTGGTCGCAGTGCATGGAGGTCAAGTAGGGCCTGCCACCACTTTCGAATACATACATACATTAGCCGCCGGACCTTAAGCCGCGTATTCATTTGAGGCAGAATTATATAATAATAATAAATCATCTTTATTGATAAATAAATGTTACATAGGCGAGGTTTAGCAAACTGCTACTTCGCAAGCCTCGCAGCGGGACCAAACGAATGCTTCGTTTGCATTCATGCTAAAGTGAATACGCGCCTTGAAATTGTTTGCCTTGTATTCACTTGAGCATGAATTGTATGGCCTCGTAGCGAGGCACTTACTACAAAATTATTGTTTACATAGAATCTTAAATTTCATTTTCAGAAGCTACGAGCCGAATTGCCTTTACTGAGTGTCGAGTTCACGAAAACCTCAACGGACTGTTACTGCGCCCTGCATTTCCAAAATAGAAGAATTTTATTTACATTATTTATATTACCTTGTCTTTAGAGATATTTGAAAAGAATATATTTTTTCATTATTAAAAAAACATTTATTTTTATTGTTAGAAAAACATTTCTTTTTTATTGTTAAAAATCAATATTTTTTTAACGTTTGAAAAACACTAAGATTATTTTTCTAACGTCAGAAAACGGGTTATTAAGCTTATTTTTCACTATGAATATGACCTCAGAGTAAGTATATTTTTATTACTCTAAGAATATGACGTTAGAACTAACATCCAACCTAACGTTATGTTTTTAACTTATACATTATTTTGACGTTATTAAAATGTTTTTGTGTTTAGTGGGATATCGTATGTCAAGGTATTTTCTTTCTCAGTTCATGAAATATATGGAAAATATCAAAAAAAAAATTAGGCTTGGGGGGGGGGAGTGTCCTCCGAACGTGCGCCTATTTTTATAAGTGTGTCAAATTTCATTCTTGCACGTCTAATAGCCATTTTGTTCTGATAAATCGCTTCTATAGCTTTTGCGCTCATTTAAAGATCAGTGTATGGATTCTTGAAACGGGTGAGAGTGAGGAAAAATGCTCATTTTCTCCACGTCAGGACCAATACAGATGCGAAAATCAAGTGAGGTCGCATGAGCAGTTTGACTTTCACTCGATTTTGAGCAAGCTCAAAGCACAAATTTTCTGATATAAAGTTTATATCTCTATGCAGGATACTATTGTTTTTTTTTTTAATTTAAGTATTTATTTTAATATTCTAGTGATGTTCTGATTATAAATATATATTTTCTCCATTTTTCGTCGAAACGTTCCTAGTGAATAGAACCTATATTTTACAAAACGATAGTGTGTGTATTTCCACAATAATTACATATACAGTGAAACCTCCCATAAGCGGACACTCACGGTTCCGTCGATTTTGTCCGCTTATTGGAGGTGTCCGTTTAAGAGAGGGAACTGCGAAATTTTGATATATATTTATTAACAATTTCCGCTGCTTGAGATTTTCCGATATTTAATTTTTTTGGCGATCTTTCGTGCTGATAGATGTTCCTTCTCCGAAACGTTAACAACTTCCATTTTTCCACATAAACTAAAAAGTTTTTTACTAGGCGCCATTTCAAAGAGATCTATTATTACCCAACTGAATAATAAACACTGCAGTCCCGCCGAATAAAATATTGTTGTAAATACGACAGATGTATTTCGTTTCCGCATTAAAATGGAAAGAGGTAATTCCCCATACTACATAATATTTATGCCCATGTCGTGCAGTGCTCTGTCCCGTTTTCAGAGGTTCGCGTCCGGTTAAGGAGGGTTTCAGAATTTTTTAACCAAAAAAAAATTGTCCGCGTCCGGTTATTAGAGTGTCCGGTTATAGGAGGGAATTTTACATGTAAAGACATAGGCAAAAGCTTGGTTCCAACAAATTTGTCCGTCTAACGGGAGTGTCCGCCTAATAGAGGTGTCCGTAAGGAGAGGTTTCACCGTACCTAGTTGAGCTGCAAGTACGTGAAAGATCTACCGGTTTCTATATCTTTTTTCATTTTCCAGCCAAATGTAGCAAATGAAACATTAGGCAGAATAAAAATTGAAAAATCCTCAAAAAAGGTATTATCTTTTTGAATTTTATTATCAATCGTGTTTAAGATGAAAAAGCGCAAACAACTCTCTTACCTTTATTAGTATCATCCTTTTTAATCTCACTTTCACCATCACCATCATCGTCTCCTTCATCAATATTTAAAGGTGAATTCGTTCCAGTGATGTCCAAATCTGAATCACAGTCTTCACTAAACGTCTCCTCTTTATCTTCACACATGCCTTCATTATTATCATTACTTTCCTGTTTCTCTTTGTTAAAGTTATTTATTTTAAACTTCTGGCTGTGCTGTAGGTCATCTTGATCACTATGTTTATTTGTTAAAGTCCTATTGCACAAATTTAAACCTTCACTATCTTGTCTGTCTAAAAGATTTTTCTTAACTTCATATCTATAATTGTGAGATAATTTAAACTTGTCAAGTGTTTGTCTAGAAGCATTTAAATCAAGCTCATTAAACCTATCACAGTCCAAAACTGTTTCGGTTAATATAGAATTAATACTAAAGCTAGTTAGTGGCTTAGTGTTTGGGTTCGTCATAATTTTGGATATATAGTAAATTATGTCCAAGTTGGGTGTTGTTAATACCATATTTGCATGTCTGTTTAAAACTTCTTCTTCTTTTAACTAGTTGTTTAAATCATTTCCAATGTTATCAAATTAATATTTAGTATAATTATTTTAATACCTAAAGCTATCCTGCAAGCTTTTATTGAACTGTTTGATTTAATCAACAACTGTCACTTTTCTGATTATCACAACTATTTTAATAGTGCATGACGTTGTTCTTTACAACTAGAACACTAGTTTGGTTATGGTTATACTTATCTTACGTATCTCTTATTGGGCTCAATGTATTTGACAACACATTTATAATGATAAAGACAAATAAATGATTGATTTCACATCAATGTTTTTTACAAAATGATGTTTTGTTTAACATTTGAAACAGCTAAAATCATAGATATACAATACAGTTAAAGCACTTGGTGAATTATATTACATTCGGATATTTTACTAATTAGGTAAATAAAAAAATGTCATTATCGATTTTAATATATATCGCAGCGGTCAAAAAACTCTTTTATGTTCGCGCGGCGGTTGCGTTTTAAGTACCGATAAAGCTGATCAAAAGGTATAAACTGATCCCATTAGCGATGTTGAATATCAAAAGGCCTACGTTACACATAGGTGGCTATAAAAGGCGAAAAGGATCCGCCTCGGCCAGGGCTCTCAATCGGGTGTCAATAGACCTGGAAACTTTATTTGTTAGAATAACGTTCCGTTTCCAAAGTTTTTGAAAAAATAGTAAAATCTAGAATGTTGTCATATTTCAAAAAAATTCAACTTCCTATTCCCAAACAATTTGGCTTCCAAAGTAAAAAAAAAATACCAGAGATGCGGTTTTCAACTTTCTAAATGAAGTTTATGCTAAAATTGACAAGTGTTTTGTTGCCTCAGTATTTTGCGACCTCGCAATGGCGTTCGATTGCGTCGATCATGGTGCGCTGCTCCAGAAAATTGAGCTTTACTGTTTTCGTGGCAAAGTGTTACAGTGGTTTCAATCTTATCTTGATAATAGAAAACAAAGTACAGTGAAACCTCCCATTAGCAGACACTCACGGTTCCGTCGATTTTGTCCGCTTATTGGAGATGTCCGCTTATGAGAGGGAACTGCGAAATTTCTTATTAACAATTTCCGCTGCATGAGTTTTTCCGATATTAAATTTTTCAGCGATCTTTCGTGCTAATAGATGTTCCTCCTCCGAAACGTCCACTTTTTGACGTAAAATAAGGAGATTTTTACTAGGCACTATTTCAAAGAGATCTATTACTACCCAATTGAACAATAAAAATAAAATACAGCAGTCCCGCCCCCGCCGAATAAACTATGTTGTAAATACGACAGAAGTATTTAGTCACCGCATTAAAAAGGAAAGAGGTAATTCCCCGGCTGCAGAGTGCGTTGTTGCCAACATACTACATAATATTTGTGCCCATGTTGTACAGCGCTCCGTCCCGTTGTCAGAGGTTCGCGTCCGGTTAAGGGAGGTTTCAAAATTTTTTAACCAAAAAAAATTGTCCGCGTCCGGTTATTAGAGTGTGCGGTTATAGGAGTGAATTTTACATGTAAGGAAATAGGGAAAAGCGTGGTTCCAAAAAACTTGTCCGCCTAAAGGGAGTGTCAGCTTAATAGAGGTGTCCGCAAGGAGAGGTTTCGCTGTACTCAAATAGGGGATGTTAGATCCTCGTTTAACCCGGTAACATGTGTAAGTAAGTAGATGAAAAGGAGCTGGTAACTATTATTGAAGAGGACCTGGTTAAAATGTGGTTTGATGCAAATAAGCTGGCGTTAAATTTAAAAAAAAATTAAATATATAGTTTTAAAAAATAAAACTAAATTGAACGATAAGAAGAATGGATAGTCTATACAAAATGTAGATAAACATATATTTTTAGGCATCACAATTGACAATTGTAACAACATTATAAAAAAGTTAGCATCAGCCCTCTATGCAATAAAAATAACAAGAGAAACTTTAAATCAAGAGCAGCACACATCAGATACTTTATTCCTCTCTGGGGATACACTGCAACATATAGTACGCAGTTAGTATTTCTATTACAAAAAAGGGCAATTCGCCTTGAAAGGTATCAGACATGAGCGCACCCAGGGGGGGGGACTCGGGGCCGGGCCCCCCAAGCCTAAGATTTTTTTAGAAATTTTCCACATTTTGAGGTCTCGGCCCCCCCCAAGATATTTTCCTGGGTGCGCCACTGTATCAGATCCGTCATGGATCCATTTATTATAACTAGAAATTAGTTTTTGAGTTAGTTGTTTTCAGGATGCAGTGAGCCTTGTCAAACCTACTTGACTTTCCTATCGTATCAGATAGGATCCACAACGTCAAAGGTATGGTGCAATGATTTGGTATAACAAGCGTCAGCTATCCACTTTAAGGTTAGGAAATCAGTGGTTTAATCCCAAAATTCGAGTCAATATACCTTGATAGCACTTTTAATTCAGAATTCGCAGTCTTTTTGATCAATTGTACAACTAAAACTTACGATTTGGTTACTATTAAAATTAAAGAGAAGCACAGAACTACCAGACCTTTTGTAGGGTAAAACCCCTCTATTGACTGTGCTAATGTAACAAATGAAGCAATCAGCGGAATGTGCTTCGAAAACTCATCAAAGAAAGGCTTTTTTCTTTTGAATTGTATTATCAATCGTGTTTAAGATAAAAAAAATGCAAACAAATCTCTTACCTTTATTAGTATAATCCTTTTTAATATCACTTTCACCATCACCATTATCATCTCCTTCATCAATATTTAAAGATGAATTCGTTACAGTGATGTCCAAATCTGATTCACGGTCTTCACTAAATGTCTCCTCTTTATCTTCACAGATGCCTTTATTATTTTCATTACTTTCCTGTTTTTCTTTGTTAAAGTTATTTGTTGTAAACTTCTGGCTGTGCTTTAGGTCATTTTGATCAATATGTTTATTTGTTAAGGGCCTGTCCTTAAATTACGTAACGCTCTAGGGGGGGGCGGGCGGGTTTGGCTTTGCGTTACACTCAATGTTTTTTTAATGTGTTTTTTCTTGAAAATGCGTTACGAGGGAGGGGAGGGGGGGTCAAAAATCCTGCATTTTTGCGTGTCTAATAGATTTTTTTAAACTTCATATCGATAATTGTGAGTTACTTTAAACTTGTCAAGGGCTTGTCTAGAAGTATTTAAATCAAGTCCTTTAAACCTATCACAGTCCAAAACATGATTGTAACCTTTGCAGACAGTAGTAATAAAGAAAGAAGTTCAGTCTCTTGAAAAATAATTCCGGAGTGGTATCTTCTAGATTTAAACAGAATTATTTTAATGTTTGTTTTTTGGGTGACCTCGAGACGACTTGCATTGTATTGAATTGGTAAAGTTGCTGGCAATGGAGCAGAGCTTACTATATGCCAAAGCTCTTCTGTGCTCTCGAAATTATCGTCTACACGGTCCAGAACCAGGGGCCAAGGAAATTAAATTGAAAAACATTTCGAAATAATTTGTCCTAGGTAAATATGCCGTGAATCCGGCTCTGCTAGAGGCCCTGCCTCACAACACTACATGAGCCAATAAACGTGCACCTAAAGACTGCCTACTACATTGTTGACAAGTTCACAAAGAAGGCCTGGGAGTGGTTTGATTCGTAATCCCAGTTTGCTTTGGTGACATGATAATTTTGATAGGAATGGATGTAAAGGAAGGTGTATAAATGTTACAGATGTCATGGATGCTTGAATTTTTATTCAGTAAAACAAATAGAAAAGGAAATGACAATGACGATTTTATACATGCCAGTGACGACTCGTGACTTTCGTAGTAGGTGACGCATGATTCCCCCCCCCCCATTATTTATACACACACATATAAAAGATAAAAATATAATCTATCTATCTATTTAGCCTTCTTCAATCCATCTTTGGAAATAGGCCTCCCCCAATATCAGACACTCTTCTCTGTCTGTCGCCGTGTTCATCCATCTAGTTCCCGCCCACATAGCACAATCACGTGTTTAACACGTAAAGAAGGCCTGAGAAAAAAAACGTTGATTTTAAAAGCTGCTAGAAAAAAACGTTTATAAAAAATAACGTTGCTAAAAACTGCGTTTTAATAACGCCTTTATCAAATTAAAACAGCAATATGTTTACGTTAGTTTCAAGTGATTTTATCAACGTTAAAACCACATTAGATTCACGCCTTTTCTACACGAATTTTAAAACGCAACTTGCATGGCTTTTCTACCGAATATTTTTGAGATTTTACTAGCAGCAACGCCACCTATTGTCGGGAGTTTTCCTATTGTCGGGAGTTTTCACTTTGACGAAATCTATCAGGCAGTGCTTTGGCCTCTAAACTCCAAAAACCTGTTAAGGGACTGATCCCTGATCCACGATCACGACGCATCTGTTATTAACCTGATAAAGACACATTAATATTCTGTGAAAGTGTTTACTGTTCAAAAATCTGGTTTAGCTTTTAAAAAAAACAAAATGTTTATAGATAGATATATAGATATGTTGTCTTGCCTTGAGCGCCATCTTTAAAATTGTCTTGAAGTGTTGTTGTCTTAAACTAGCGAACTTTTATAACTTCCTTTCGCGTCTCTCTTAAGTTAAAAAAACGTTATTAAAAAAACGTGACCAAAAAGGAGGCGTTTTAGAACATGTTGTGGAGGAATTTTCAAGTGTGCATTTGGTACAAGAAAATAACGAGGGTAAAAAACACGTTATATACACACCAGAAACTTCAGCAAAAAGTACATTTTTATAGCTTGATTTCTCCTTGTTTAAGTTATCTTTAAGCATGTAGATTTAACAAAATAAATATTACATGGTATAAGGTGGTTTTCAAGTAAAAAAAACCTTTGTTATTTTTGTTCACGTGAATTTAACGTTGATGTGATTTTTGTGCTATGAGGGGGCGTGTTTCTTCAAATCCTCCGCCCATCTCATTTGGGGTCTTCCCCTACTTTTTTTATTTTCCAAAGTGTACAGTTTACAATACATTTGTTCCATCGATCCTCTTTCTCCTCTGATATTCCTTACTTTGGTTCTATTTCTTACCCAGTCACTTTTCCATTGATCTTTGGGCTTTTGTTACCTTATCCATGTTTGATTTTATGATACATTGGTCATACACTTTTGTTTTGAGGTACTGAGGATATTTTTTTTTAATATGTAGCTTAATTTACCGAATGCTGCCCAGGCCAGTCTTACTCAGCTCAGCTGTTTGGTTTTATTTTTTTAGTTTAATGATTTGTCCCAGGTATATATATATATATATATATATATATATATATTATATATTATATATTATATATATATATATATATATATATATATATATATATATTATATATATATATATATATATATATATATATATATATATATATATATATATATATATATATTCCTCTACTTGTTCTATTTTATTTTGTTTTATTCTGATCGTAATATCTTCATCTGTGTTTCTTATGATTTTCGTTTTATTGTAGTTCATAATCAAACCTATATTTTTAGCTGCTGTATCCAGTTTTTCCAGAATTTTTATCTGTTCTTCTTTCTTGTCCGTTATTAAGGCGATATCATCAGCATATCTTAAGCGGTTCAGGTATTGTCCGCTTACTTTGATGTCTATTTCTTCCCAATCCAAGCTTTTAAAAACATGTTCTAGGGCCTGGTTAAATAGTTTCGAGGATATTGTGTCACCCTGTCTGACACCGCTTCTGAGGATCGGCTTGGTTCCTTCGTGTATTTTGATTGATGTTGTTGCATCGCTATATATATTGGCAATTAACTCTGTATATCTATGATCTATTCGGCTATTAATTAAGGATGCTTTTACTACCCAGTGATCAATGCTATCGAAAGCTTTTTCGAAGTCTATAAACGCAATATATAGTAGAATGTTATATTCGTTGTTTCGTTCTATTAGGATTTTCATGGTTAATAAGTGGTCAACTGTACTGAAACCTTTTCAGAAACCTGCTTGTTCTTTTGATTGATATCCGTCAAATTTTGTTGTTAGTCTATCTGTTAATATTCTCGTGAAAAGCTTATAAGTTGCATTAAGGAGTGTTATAGGTCAATAGTTTTTTAGGTCTGCTCTATCCGCTTTCTTGTGTAAAATAATGGTTATGGATTCTTTCCAATGGTTTGAGATTAATTTTTTAAAGTTTTTTATTCAGGAGAATTAGGGATTAACTATAGCTTTACCACCGTATTTGTTTGAAACTCGTAGACAATGATTGTGTAGAAATAAAATTTTGTACTTTCATTGTCTTTATTTATTTTAAAACACGACGTTTCGGTTAGTAAGTATCTCTAACCGTTATCAAGTGTAAAACAAAAACTGAGTTTTTTTTATACTTGATTACACTTGATAACGGTTAGAGATACTTACTAACCGAAACGTCGTGTTTTAAAATAAATAAAGACAATGGAAGTCCGAAATTTTATTTCTTTACAATCGTACTTGAGCATTTCTGCCGTATTTTCCAGGTGATTTGTTATTATTAATATTGTTAGCATTAATATTCAGTCATTTCTAATTCCTATTTGGAAATTGATATGTGTTCTCTGTGGTTTTTGTAGCTTTCCAAAATGTAGGTTTATTGCTTTATTGTAAGTTATGAATCTTTAGATAAGATATTTTTTCTAAATAAAACGCTAATATCTCCGAACCCGAAAAATCCCACAAGGGAAAAGGTTTTTTATAATAAACCCCAACTAACATTTATAGTAGCGGCTACATGTTCTAAAGGCTTTGCTACTTTCTTATAGTAGAAATGTGGTGCTCCCAACCAAAATTTGTTACTTTTTAGTTCTAACTACTATTTAGTATCAGGAAATAGTAGATGTTTCGTAAAAACGACCCTCTAAACTACTTCTTAGGATTGTTTCTTGATAGTCGATTCTGATAGTCTTCTCTACCACAATAGGACGTTGCTAAAGTTTTACTTTCTTTTTACTCGTTATTTCGTAGTCGCCCTGACTTTTATATCCTACTTAATTACCACTAGAAAGTTAAGCTTCATTGGAGTCCCAGACAAGTGTATCCGACAACTACATTATAACTTTAATTTTTACCACAAGAGTTTGTGTCATCATAGTAACATCTGATGTAACAATGTAGACAAAATAACTTTTTGGATCAACTTTAAAGCCGCAACTACTTTGACTTTTTTTTAATGTCGATCTTTTAAAGTAATCTCGCCTTCCTGTTTCTACTTTGAAAACGTAGACTTTTTGAAGTCGCATCTTGGTCGCACACATTCTTAACCCTACTTTTGGCTCCTTTTATAATATGGGAATATTAGGAATAGTTTTGCAAATATTTTTTTAACTACCTTGAGCAGTCCATTTTTTCGAGCTCATTGCTTGACCATTTTGCAAAACAATCAAAATGCAAAATATTTATCCAAAGTATCGAGTACCGCACACGGATTTTAAGAATTTCCTGGTCCATGCTTAATCTCCATCCTTAATCTTTTACGCTACTTGTTGCTGTTCTATTCTTGTACTGTCTTTACGGTCGTTCGTGGTTTGTGCTGTGGCACCACCCTATCCCCATCGTAACCCTCTTGTGCTGACGTGTCGTGTCTCACTGTGATTCATTTTATGTGTTGAGCTTGGGTCATTGTCTTTTTGGTTTTCTTCAAACTTGTGCTGTTGTTAAAGCTTGGTTTGAAGTGAATAAACTTAAATTTCTGCTGTGTACAATGTGCCAGGCTTTATTGCAATAGGTCCCTAATATCTAATTTATGCACGACCCTTAAAATAACCTCTGGGATATGCTAGACTTCATCTAGGAACTTTTGCGCTGTTTGCGGCTAATAAAAAAACAAGTTAAATATATCGTGGTTACATGCGGATTTCTAAGCGATCTAACAAGTCTCAGAGATTTTTTTTTACTTATAGGGCTTATAATAATAAAAATTACTGAATATTGACAATGCCAAAATATCTAAAAACAATAAAACATACTACATACGAATTGTGAGAGCAATGTGTAAATAAAGAAAGTAACAATAAGTTGATTTCATTGATGTGACTACGTTCTTTTAGTTCCTTGACCAACACTTCTTAGAAATTCTAGAATAGGAATCATGCTCTCGACTGCAACATACATTTTTAAAAAACACTTTTTATTGGCACTTCATTTATTGTTCTAATAAGCGGCGTAGCATGGGGGAGGGCGCGGGGGGTTCGTCGCCCCCCCCGCCCCGAGGGTAGTGGCGCCCCATAGGTGGCCGAAGCGCCCTCAGCTTTATTAAGTCGGGCCGGTAATGGCCAATTGAGTGGGTGCCAAAGGAAACTAACGACATGAAGACCTTTTTTTTTTTTGTTTGTTTTTTGGTCGCAAGATTCGTGAGAGGCGCCCTTGTGACTTATCGGCCGCCCCCTCATACATGATGACCGTTTTTTTTTTTTTTTTGGTCGCAAGATTTGTGAGAGGCGCCTTTTTTACCTTTTTGATTTTTTTTGCCACAAGATTTTGCATCAGTTTTCAGAGGCGCCCTTTTTACCTGTCGCCCCCCCCGCCCTTTCGGGCACGCTACGCCGCTGGTTCTAATGGAATTTAATTTATCTTGTTTTTGTTTTAAAACCTACCACAAATTCACGCTCGTACATAACCTATAAGCAGTGGTGCTGTTGTTGACAGAAACGGCAAATGACAAGTGGTGACACCCCAATAACTTGAGGGTAGTAGTTATACTTATCGCGTGGTTCCTATCACTCTGTAGACGTTTTCTAGTGGCGAAAGCTAGTTAATAATACGTTTCTGCAACGAAGGAGTAGAAATTCGAGTGTGTTATCTAGAACTAAAAAGGAATGCCGACATAAAAGTCGTAAGTGACACGTTGCCGTAACTTAGGCTCACTTTCAAGTAACCCTTTCGACTATCAGGGAATATAGTTTGGGACGCCATGCTTTTATGTAAGAAAGAAAATTTAATATTATTTTTGTCGTTTTATGAGCTCATATTAAACAGCTATACTATTTTATAAACAAATTAGTTGAAGCTTACCAAAAATGCTCTTCTTAAGGACCATTTGTTGGAGTTAACCGTCGATTATGAAAACATAACCTCCAAAATCACAACACAAAAATTCCATCAGCTACCCGAAAACGGCTCAATTTTACGGGTGCACCGGTTTTTTGCAATATATATAATGCATGTTATACAAAAAACTTTGCGTCGCACTCGAATTTTGATCCTCTGCTCGTAAATTCTCACACTTTTGGATAACATAGTACATATTATAACCATAACCAAGCAAAAAACTAAGCGAGTCTGTTTACTGTTGTGTCCACCATATTGTGTAACAATTCTACCAAAAAGAAACGATTATATTATTATTATTTGCAACTACATCGCAACTTTTATGCCATTACGGAAAAAAAACAGCCTCTACGACGTAGTAGATACCTGGCTACGACGTAGTAGTGTAGTTGTTACTACAGTGACTTTAAACACTTGGCCAAGTAGTTATAACTAGAAATTGGTTCCCCACTTAGGGAATTATAACGTCGCTGTGTGGTATACTGAGACGTAGCGGGAGTACGTTGCGGTTACTTTTAAGAAATTCTTTCTTGTTGGGGTTTCGTCGTTACAACTTTAAATGTTTGTTGGGACATTGCTCTATAAATAAAAAGGTATAGCTCAGCGTGGCCCATTTTCGATGGGATTAAATGGGAAACTCGGTTATTATTAAAGATATCGATTTTCTGATTGCACCTTACCATTCTCTTTTTTTGACCCCTTAAAAATGGTGTAATCAGATTTTTGTTCTAACCCCGTGGTTTCGCTTTTTTTAAAATAATCTCTCATATCTGGCTTATTTTGCAAGATATTTTTAATTTGTAAAAACCTTTTTATGACAACTTTTTTAAAAGAAAATAATGACGTTGTCAGTTTTTTAAAATATTGTTTAGTTTTTGAGATATGGTATTTAGATATCATAAAAAAATTAAATACGGACCTGGATTTTTTGTACTACTATTTTGAGTGGTTTTATACTTTTATTATCCTAAAATAATAAAATTTTAATATTTTTTTGATTAAAGGTTAAAAAATATATTTACTATTTTTAAAATAATTTTAGTCCAAACCTGGAAATTTCCCACGTAAATATAAATTAAAAATTGCAAAATTTTTAGTTTATCTGTTTTAAAACGTTAATTAAAAGATTTATAAATAAAGTAAAAAACGTTAAAAAGTTACAAAAATATCATTATAGAAATTATTTGATGGTGCAACTCATGAAATTTACTTCAACATGGAAAAACAAAAGCGTGGAATTAACATTGTCATTTTACTTGTCATTTTTGTGAATCGCTCACTCAAAATTAGTCTAAAATGGCTAGAAATGTGATATGTTTGACTGCTTTATTCAAGCAACAAAATCTCAATATTTAAACGGCAGAAATATTTTTATAGAAAATGCGTTAAGAAAAATGGTACTCAAAAAAACTCAGAATGTCTTACACATAATGGCAATCCGAAAAATTAGTTATTATTTTTTCTTTTTCATTATTTTTTTTGTCGTTTGTTTCAAATAAATCTTTAAATTAACGTAAAACCATTTTAATTTGCTAAGTATCAAAACAGATAAACTAAATATCGTTCAACTAGCAATTTTTTATTTATATTTATGTTGGATATTTCCAGGTTCGACTCGAGGTTCGGACAATTTTTTTTTAATATTAAATATTTATTTTTTAACCCTAAGACAAAAAAATATAAAATTTTTATTATTTTGTGATAATAATAGCGTGAAACCAATCAAAAAAGTAATTAAAAAATCCAGGTCCGTATTTATTTTTTTTATAATAACTACCATATTTCAAAAACTAAACAATATTTGAAAAACCGACAACTTCATTATTTTCTTTTACAGAAAATATGCAATTTTTTAAAAAACTCCCTGTATTAGCGAAACTACGGGGTATAGCAAAAATCTGATTACATCATTTTTAAGGGTTCAAAAAAAGAGCACGGTAAGTGCAATCAGAAAATCGAAAACTTTAATAACAACCGAGTTTCCCATTTAATCCCATCGAAAATGGGACACGCAGTGATACTCTAGATTAACAAAAATATGGTTTCATTGTAACTAAAAATGAAATATTTTTGACAGACATTTCAAATTGAAATCTCAAAGTTATAGCCACACGCAAGACTGAAATCGCATTTTTACTTCAAGCAGCTCAAAAGCTTCTATTGAAAAGAACTTATTGCTTAATTATGGCGATTATGCGTGAAAGCCCGAAAGCTTGTGGGTCCAACATCCTCCAAAGTACATCTACATCAAACTTCAGTTCCTTCACCATATTAAAGTAAGCTAAGTTTTTGATATACATGAGGAAATTGTGATCCTTTAAATAAGTAATATCTACGCTAAAGGTATCGCGAAATCATCGAAAAGAAAAATAGTACCTAAATATTTAGCTATAAAGCAGCGAGGGAAGCGGCATCTGCCGAATTTTTCGGCCCTGAACTAAACCAACCATATATAAATGGATGAAGAATAGCTTCCAACAATACTAAATAAATATAGCAGAACTGGCTGACTCTAAAGTGTTCATTAAAGGACATTGTAGAAAGAAAGCCAGGAACATCATTGGACTTACCAGACAGGAGATACGAATAGTGACTGTTCTTTTTATGGTTAACTGTCGTCTGAGAGTACCCATGCACAGAAGAGACCGAATGTAGACTCTGTATGGAGAATGACGAAACAGACAGACGTGTCAAATCTGAACAGAGTCTCACCCATACTGATAGCCGGCCTTTTTGAAGGCTTAGGTATACAGTAGTGAGAAACTACTCAGCAAGAGGCCCACTAGTAGTGGTCGCAATGGAAGGGCTGCAAAGCCCACTCACATATATGAATGATCAATCAAAATTTGTTAACTAATTTGGTAAGTTTATTTGGTGATATGACCCCATTGCGCATGATATCTAATAATCAACTTTTGTAACATTGCCTCATTGTAAATTTTGTTACGTTTACCACTCATGTTGTTTGAGAGTAACATGTAACAAGAACAAGTGGTATTAGTTGATACCAAAAATTAGCAATCTCAAACATTATCTGGTTTTGTATAGTGTAACGTTAATCAAACATGAGTTTTAAAGCCACACGTAACAAACTAGTGTGCAGGATATAACGGATTGCCTCATTGTAAATTTATGTTGTGTGAGCATAACATGCAACAAGTACTATTAACTGTTACATTGGCTTGTTGTAATTTGTGTTACGTTATTAAGACATCTTGTTGGAAACAACAGGGACTTATTGGAATAAAACGTGACTTTATTTTGGAGGCGGCTTTATTCTTACAGATTTACAGAAAAAACTGACAGCTGACCTCTCAAAATTGACATACCAAGGTCAAGTTTAAAAATAAAGTCGCTAACTTTGATTTAATAAAAACAGACACTAAGAAATCAAGTTCTTAAATACACAAACGCCGAATTTTCAAAGAAAGCAGCGGCTTTTTATATGTAAATCTGTCACAATACGACCGATTTTATTCCAATAAGTCCCTAACATGTAACACACAATGTGTTACCTCAATAAATTAAAACAAGTTTTCTGTTGTTGGCACTAGTATAGTCTAGTCAACATCTTTTTGGGACTATAGGAATAGTCGGGAAGTTGGTTACGCAACGAAGTAACAAAAATCTATTAATGCAATGTTAAAGTAATAAGGTCTTGCACACTAGGAGTACAATACAATACAATATAAAATAATATACCAACTATCCCTTCGCATAACAGGTGGGTTTAGAGTCTGCTGTTGGCCGAAGTTTTTTCGTTCTGACATCATAAAAGACACAAAATTCACAGCTGACCGCTAGCGACGTTGCCAGTTTTAGAATTTTTGACATGTTATTATTGGCATATATTTAAATATTTAAAAATAATCTCCATAATTTAAACCTGACAAGTAATATTTTTTTACCTAACTCGAATACAAAATATTCCTCTGCTACCTCTCAGTAGTAGAAATTGTGACACCCTGTATCTAAAGAAACGCAAAACTGTGAGGTAGATACTTAATTCGCCTTAATACCACCTATTAATACTATAACAAAAAAGCATTATTATGTTAAAAATTAGACAGCCTGCCTTCCTTGCTTAAGAATTTGTGTGCAAACGGGTATAATTTTTAGCGGCACATTTTACAGTGCTGTAAGCTCAATAATTTTAAAACGTTCAGCGCCTTCCAAAAGCCAATAAGTTTAAAGCTTTTAAGAAGACGTGTAGAAAATAAACTTTTGATTAGTTTAAGGTGGAAGATTGGTTTGTCTTAAACAAGTTATTGAGGAAAGAAGTGCCAGAAATATAGAGACTTATGTTACCTTTGTGGACCTACTGTTCCAGTAGAAAAATTAAGGACAATGTTATATATATATTATACATACATAGAAGCGATAAAAGAACTATAGAAAGGGTCAAAATCTAAAATTAAAATTGGAAATCTACTTTCAAACGAATTTCTGGCAACGAATGGCTTAAGACTGTGGTATCTGACCAAATTTTTTAAAAATGTATGTATCACAGTAGCTCTAAAAATCTGGAAACGTAAAGTTAATGGCATGGAAATACAACTTAACGACCGACTTACCCTGTACACACTACAGTTTGCTGACGACCAAGTAATTGTAGCTAATGATAAAGAACAGTTAACAGTGAACGTGGACAAGACACAGTACTTATGTATTGGAAACAATGGCAAATTTTAATTCGGGGAAGTGCGCATGCGTTTGTTTTGTCATGTAGACACACAGTGTGGAGTGAGAGTGGAGTTCATATTAACATTTTGCGGTGTTTTGCGTTTTTGGTGTAAAATGTTGTTTTTTTTTGTGAAAAATGGGAAATAATTCACGTAAAACATGTGCGGTTTGTGGAAAAATATCCGGGAGAAGTAAGGGAGTGCCATTCCATAGGTAACTAATTGTATTTTTCTTTATAATTTGTTAATAAAGTTAGGAGTGGTTTATAGATGCCATTAAACACTCTTTATGGTGTCTACAATAAATCTGCACAATTAGTTTTCGAAAAACTACAATTTTAACCCACATTTTGATAAATTTTCACCCAATCAACTAGTTTTTAGAAAAAAAATAATAGACATAACCCTAAACATTTGATAATTGTCAAATAATGTAATGACGTAACGGAGTTCCAAAACCACCAAAACTGACGCATGCGCAGTAACTGAAATTCTGTCTACTCGAAAAAGGAACATAACTAATTAAATGGGGGTCCTGGCTTCAAGCATCGCGTGTGAGAATGTATAGCTATGCCCCATATTTATGTTTTAACGGATTTGTGTGCTCTATACACACTACAACTAAAAGTAAAATTTTGTATGTACGATGTTTTGTCTAAAAAAGAGGGAGATTTTCTGTGCACGCCACACACAAAAAATGTTTATCTGCGTATCGAATCGGAAATGTCACCGAAAAAGGAATAAAAACGGAATAAATGACATTATTTGTTATGCCCAACACTTTGAATTTGCCGCCTTAACGTTTCTATTTTAAAATACCTTTCTTGGTGAGTTTGAAATTAAATATTGTTGTTGTTACAACAAAAAGTACTGCTAAAATTTAACAAGATTTCCTACCTCAGCCTCCCCTAAACCAACGCAAAAATTGGCACCGGATTCCTAACAGGAAATATTTGCCTAGCGGGATTTAATGGCAGAATAATACAAACAAAATAAAGATAAACTTATCGCTAAGGGTACTGCTACTATTTAAATGTTTTAACCCCCTATAATCCAGTCATTATAGAATTTTAGCTTGCTAAAGGTGGTGTAATCGAGATTTTGACATATATTGTTGGCATTGGAGTCCTAAAAACAAATTAAAATTTTTGACCATGAGCCCCCACCGCCATTTTGGATTGATTGTGCACAAAAAGTTTTTTTTTAAATTACTTGGTTACTTCACGTTTTAGAAAAAAAACTTTTAAACAAAAGTTGAAGACAGTTAAATTTCCTACAAAAACGCTTTTGTCTGTTTTTTTGTCAGACAAATAATTTTCGAGTTATAATGTTAAAAATTTCGCCGCCATTTTGGATTTTGACCAATTTTTCTGTTTACTCAAGTAACATTATTACCACTCAAAGTTTTCTTAATTTGGTTCCTAAATTATTTAGAGGGTGCTGCTTTAATAAAATAATTTTAAGTTTTATTATAAAAATGAAAAAATTTGATTTATTATAGTAAATTAGTATTGTGAAAGAATTAATAAATATGAAAAAAAAATATTTTTAGTACCTTGGATATCAGGGTTTATTAAATAGTAAGTAAAAATTTATTTAGATACCTTTGGTTTTATTTATTTATAAAGATGGTCTTATAAAACCCTTTGACCTAAAGTTTTTAAAAAGAAATAAACACAAACTTTTGGATTAAGTTTTTTTCATTAATTTGGGTCATCACAAAAGTGTTTTATAATAGAGCTAAAAGGTTACCTTATATCCTTTTGTATTTATAGTTACCAGTAGTAAATATGATTAGATAGGCGGCCATATAGATCCTAGTTTCCTTAAGGTTTTTAAGAATGGTAAATATAAACTTTAGACTTTTGGTCTTTGCCATTACTTTTAGGCATTTAAAAAAGGTTTTATAGGAAGGCTTAAAGGTAAACTTAATTCTTTTGTATTTATAGTTACCCATAGCTGTATATTAAATATTATTTAAATAGGCGGCCATATAAAACCTTGTTTCCTTAAGGGTTCTAACAGAAGTAAGTAAATACTTTCGTGTTTTATTTTTTTTGGTATTTCTGCTAAAAATAATAAATATACCTAGGTACAGATTGGTACCTACCTATTGCAAGATTGATTATTTAAAGCCCAATAATGAATAATTGTTAAGTTGTCCTCCTGGGTAGGACACCCAGGCCTAGATAAGGCCTGTTTAGACGGCCAATATAAGAGGTTGCCCTCCAACCTGCAGGCACAACGAATATCATTGCACTAGCCCTCTCGATTGTGTCGAAATTGCACGATAAAAAACATTTAAAAGTGTTGAATTATACGCTTTTAAACACAAAAAAACAAATACAAAAAATTTAAGTGAGGTTATGTTGACTATGGTTACTTTGTTCTTTTTTGTTGGTTTTATAAGGGCACTCAAAAATCCTTGTTGCGATACAGTAACAAATAAAACCAAGTGACCACTATAAAACCATAATGGCGTATATAAATTTATTAAAAAAATATTGTAAAGAGAAAATATTTATCTAGTCGTTTTAGCAGTGTTTTTTAACAATAATTTTACTTTAATTTTGATTTATGTAAACCAAACAGACTTTTTTAATGGTGAATAGTGTAATTTATTTTTATTTTATTTTAAATATTTGTTATTTTGTTATCAAAAAACTATTAAAAAGCATTTTTAAGCTTGCGCACTTATTTTGAGAGCTTTTCAGATACGATTTTAACAGAAAAATAAATCTGGCAGGCAATTTGATCATCAACAAAACGACAAACTCGGTATATTTTTGTGTGAGAAAATAATTTTGGGACTCTGACATTTTTGGCAATTTTGTGAACTAAATTATTTTATATAGCCATTGTGGATCTAAAATATCGCCATAGGTTAGGTTAGGTTTGATTATGAGTGGTGCGACTGTCGCCCCTCCACTGCGACTCAAGTGGTCTATTGTGGCTCATCCCAACTTAAATATCACCAATACCTATCTCCTTTATGAAGCAGATCAGTTTGTTTGGTGATATTTCCTCAAGATCTTGAGGCTCTATCTGTCCAGGTCCGAATATTTTCGCCCTAGTTCTTTGTCTTGCTACGCAGTGGCAGATTAGATGAAGTGGCGTTTCCTCCTCAACACCGCAGAACCTACACGCTGGTGTGTTGCTTACTCCCAGTCTGTTCATGTGTTTGTTGAGTCGGCATTGGCCTGTGTATAGCCCTGTGTTTATTCTTAGGCTATTCCTGTTTAATTCCAGGAGTTGGTTCGTTCTGTGTTTGTCTGGCTTTTATAGGAAAACTTTACTCTGAAGGTCTTATGGTATTCAACAGAATCGCCAGGATACCAAATTACCAAATCTAGTTTTATAATAGGATAGAGGACGTTTCTGAGTCGCTTTTAGAACCTGGCATAATAGCTTTAGGCTCTAAAAGGTTCTATACTGGTGGAACCGCTAGAGGGCAAAGCTGGAGTTTATTACTTATGGTTTTATCGTGATTTAATACATAGGTTGCCAACACCAATTGGGGAGTCCCATTTAGGAGGTCTAAGGGGTATATAAGGGTAATGGGAACGTGCTAACGACCAAACATTGAAACTAATGGTTTTAAGGAAAGGCGCTGGCAACCTTTTAGCTTCTGCTATAAATAAAGAAATGTTACTTGGGTAGTGGCCTTTAACTTCGAAACAGTTTATTTTTAGACCTACTAATAACCTATAAAATGAGATATTACTGGGTTCCCTGCGTAATACCCTTGCTGAGATACGAACCTTGAAGTGTTAGCAGTACGCCCGTTTCCTATGTATTTCCCAAATACGTTCTAGCATAAATACATGTTCAGAGAATCGAAAAGTGAAACGCTCATAGCTGGCTTTAAAAACAATGGCAAATTTAAATCCGCGGATGAGAATTTTCAATTGCGCATGCGTGTGTTTTGTCATGTAGACACACAGCTGCTATGTGGGTGGAGGCGATATTGAATTTTGCGGTTTTTTGCGTTTGTGATTTTTTTTTCTGTGAAAAATAGGAAATATATTACGTAAAACATGTGCGGTTTGTGGAAAAACGTCCGGAAGAAGTAAGGGAGTGCCATTCCATAGCTAACTACGTGTATTTTTCTTTATAATTTGTTAATAAAGTTGAGAGTGGTTTATAGATGCCATTAAACACTCTTCATGGTGTCCACAATAAATCTGCACAATTAGTTTTAGAAAAACTACAAAATTATTCCACAATTTGATAAATTTTCACCAAATCAACTATGTTGAGTATGTATATAAGTGGCACCGCGTCATAGCTATGGTAAACCAAGTTTTGCGGCAAAATCTGTGTAAAGAAGCCCCAAAAAATTGTTGTTTCACTTTGTACCTGCCGCTTTATATGTATATAATAAAACACCGAGACCTTTTAAAGGAGATATAAAATAGGTACTTACCTAATAAATAAAGATCCGAAACCTAAAAGAGGATCCAAAATTATATTAAAATGTGCGCAAGTATTGATTTAGTTGCAAATCGGTAATTTGTTTTGTAAAAAGTCGGTCCCAATTTGTTTGACATTAAAACAGTCAAAACAACAACGAATAGAAAACGTCATAGCCCGGCTAAATCAATATGTTCGTAACAACCAGACAAAAGTATATATGTTCCTTTCTAATAAAATCGTTTAGAAGAAGATATAAATAAAAAGCAAGTAAAATAGTAACTAATTAGTGCAGTGCCTCGTTTTGGGAATCAATACCAATAAAAAAATTACAGGAAGTGCGGGCCACTGTATGTACCCCTCTACTCCCTTCCCGCCCATCACGGTTTTGATGACGCGGTGCCACTTTAATACAACATCAAGTATAGTTTTTAGAAAAAAATAATAGACATAAACCTAAATATTTGACAATTGTCAAATAATGTAGTGACGCATGACGTAACGGAGTATGTTCCAAAATCACCAAAACTGACGCATGCGTAGTAACCGATATCCTGTCTACCCGAAAAAGGAACATCAATAATTAAATAAGGGTTCTGGCTTCAAGCATCGCGTGTGAGAATGCATGGGTATGCCCCATCCCCATATTTATGCTCTAACGTATTTGATATTTCCATAGTATATGCGAAATTATTCAGTTTTATGTCAGTTTTTCAAAAGATTTACGTGCTTAGGTAATTTTAATTGTACCTAACTTTTTCTAAACAAAACAGAATAGGTAACAAGCTAAACCAATGTAATCCTTTTTCTCCTTTCTGATTATGACTTTTAATAAAAATCTGAAAACCAAACAATAGGGACTTATTGCAATCAAGCCAGGCAATAATAGTGCCGGGCACTATTCTGACAGTTTTCCATTGAAAACTGACAGTTCATCTTTCAAAATTGACATACCAAAGTCGAATTTATAAATCCACTCGTTTAGTTTCCATTAATAGTGGCGGCACTATTAATTCCGGTTCTTATATAATACACAAAGGCCTAATTTTGAAAGAAGACAGCTGTTCTTATAATGCGAGACTATCACAATTGTCCCCGGCACAATTACTGCCTGACTTTATTGCAATAAGTCCCTAATAAGGAGTTGTAGTCAAATTAAAAGGTTTAAACATTTCTGATGAAAAAAAAAATCTAAATTAAGAAGTCCTTTCATACTGGGTATTCTTTTAAAACATTTTATACACATGCCATTTCTACTATGAAAAAAAGCAATCAGTTATGAAAACAATAACAAATAAAATTAAGCTATATATCTTTATATTGTCCGTTTGTGTCTTTTGCTATGCCGACATCCGGACGTGAAAACGAATACCGATTTTTAGCAAATATTATGGTGTTTCTCATAATAGTTATATGGAAACACAAAAGGGCGTCCCATTAATCACCAGAAGGGCATTTTAAGAGTCGACGCGTAACAACAGCAACTTTGGGCCGGGGCGGGTCAGTTTTGAACCGACTTTAAAAACATCAAAGGCGGCAATCTGGTCGAAAAGTGGCCGATAGATTTTTCTCTAGGAGCTCATCCAATTTTATAAAATTGTAGTAAAGGCAAATAATAAAATTATTTTCATAGTTTGTTATAATCTGTTTCAATTTTTTGTTAGTTTTACAAGATATTTTGTGTACATAATGTTGTACCTACCGTCGCACATAAGTACAAATAGCAACATTAGGGCGACAATAATAGTAAAACGAATTTAGTTTTCTGTACGGCCGCAAGGCAACATAATAATTTAATTTTTTAAGCTTACCCAAATTTATTACCATTAGCGCAAAGTTGGCTTTGATTAAACGCTGCTTATTAACTAGGTGTTTTTAAAACTGTGACAAAAAAACTTGTTCACGTCCCCCTCTTTACCCCGTCTTTTTTTAAATGGTTTTATTTTACTTGACTCCGTATACTTGTTTCCATACCCACTTCTGTTTCAAATCTTACGACACCTGTATCATATACTTTCTGATGAGCTAAAGACTTGAAACTTGGTATGTGGATAGCATTTCGGTGACAATATAACTTAAAAAAATTTTTATAGAAAAATAAAAAGGTCGGATTTATAATGGCACATATGTTTATTTATAATCAATTTGCCACAAATTCAAAAACTTACACTGCTTAAGGTCACTCAATAGAATTTTTGGTTTCTTAAAACTGCCGATCCAAAATGGCGGATATGTATCAAGAACTACAGCAGCGGCAAGCAAGAGGTGACTATCCAAAAGCTAAAGTAAAAAAAAAGTAAAATGGCAACTCAGTTTTATGATGAATTAGGTCTCGTTTTTGATCAACCTAAACAAGGTGGAGGCAACAGCAATGATGGAAATACAGCACGCAAAGTTTTTAAAAACCATGAGTGTGGTTTCAAAACATCTAATATCGATAAAGAATTAATAGAAAGATTTGCAAATATACTTTCCATCACTTCTTGAGGGCACTAACTCAACGAGGAACATTTTTAAAAGTATGGTTTTAAAACAGCAGAAACCAGTGGCGGATCCAGGGGGGGGGGGCACTAGGGGCACTTGCCCCCCCCCCCCCCCGAGAATTTTTTAAATATACAAAAAATCACTAAAAAGTAATCTTTTTGGTAATAAAAATTCAAAATTTTTGCTTGCGGCGCATGAAAGTTTCTATAGGTATTATCATCGAAATTACAACCACTGACTAATTTAATAAAATGCTGCTTAAAAAAATATATACCGTTTTTTACCAACAGAGAATGTCACCTAAAGTGCCTTCCCCCGAGAAGCACCTCTGAATCCGCCCTTGGCAGAAACTACAATTTTCCTTTATGGATAGTATAAAATGAGTGCTAGCGTTCATAACTATTGTTGCATGGAGCTGATAAAATAGAATCGCTACTTTTGCCCGTAGGGCTACTGTTAGAAGATGTAATTGAGATGGGTCATAAAGAGTTTAAGAAATTTTGACAATATTACCTACTCTAGGAAGACCTGAAGAATTAACACTAATAGCGACATATTTAACTGGATGCTGCCATTCTCTGACCCTATTGTGACCAATAAGCGAAAAAAACGAGAAAAAATAAAAAATAATTGAATGGAGTGGTGTTAAGTATGCTAAGGCTGCCAATCTTCTATGATAGAGATAAGAAAGGTAATGAAGATGGTAAAGATAATGATGATGATGATGATGATAGAAGAAGATGCAGATACCTCAGATTTTGATGTTTAATAATGTTAAGGAAAAAATTTTGGTAATTTTAAATTCAGCAATAAATAAAAACGCAATTGTTTTCTTTAATTAAAATACTTAACCTTAAATAACATTAATTGTGCATGTTTCTGCAACATAAGTACTATATGTATTTCTCATAAAATCCAAAATTTAGATTTTTGTCGCCGTAAACTGTTATACTGTCCTTATGTGTTTTGGTGCTACGGGGCCAGAGTTGTAAATTACTCCTTTCCTCGAAAAAATATGTAAGGTATAAAGACTGGTAGCTATCACAAATTTAAAAGCTAAAAAATAATGTTTTTATTGACTTGCTTTTCGGAATCCCCAAAAATAAGCGCACAGGGAAAAAGCGCACAGGAAAAAAGTGCACACAAGGTGAAGTTTCATTAATGGTACATTTTCAAAGCCAACAAATAATTATTTGAATTAACATTCGATTAGATATGCCTAATTTAAAAAAATTCGAAGACTGTTTAATCACTTCGCAGAACTGGTTTATAAGGCAACGTTAACATGATTCGAAAAAATATCATCATTTTTATAACTGCAATCTTTCGAGATTTTCAGCGATTTTCGAATTTTCTGTTGATTTTTTGCAAGAGCCTCTTAATTTTTATTTTTACGGGACTGCGGCATGTGAAAAAAGTTTTACTAACTACTTACAGTTTTAGCATGTTTTAACTTTCTTAAATTACAGTGATTCTGAAGGCGTACCTAGGGAGGGGATCAAGGGTAATCAAAATTGCAAAATACATGTGAAAATTTTTATTGAAATTTTTCAATCCTTCTTCGAATTTTTTTCTTGCTTACAGCCCTAACGGTTCTTAAATAACAAAAGGTCATAAACTATATATACCAACCAAAGTGCAAGCTACAAAATTTGAATTCCTTCTTAGAAGTATCACAATCTTTATTTCCTAAAAAAAGGAATAAAATCACACTTTGTAAATATTGAGGCTTTTTGTAATATGTAGGTAATTTCACAAATATTTTGTTAAATTCAAATTACAAAATACAAATAAATAAATATAAAAATAAATATTTTTTCACAAGATTCGCCCAAAAATGTGTTATAATACAAGTTCGTTTTAATTTTTGATATATTTTGTTTATTAGGCAGTCTGTAGTGGTTTATAGTTTGTAAATAAAATTAAATTAATGTCATTTGATTTGCATTTTAAAGAACTAAAATTAAAAATGTATTCTACTTAATTTTATTAAAAAAATGTGTAATAATTAAAATTAGTGTAGCCGTATTTTTTTTTAAATAAAATTTACATACAATAAGCAAGTTTGCAAAGTAATTCGCAAATCTCTTTTTTTGTGTGTAACTTTAATTTAGAGCTCCCGAATTTCCACTTTGCCTTCGATCTACGTTTACGCGAGCCGATGAAACCTACCCTTTCTTTTAGTCACGTGACTTTTCATTTAACTCTCTTGCATATGATCACATGACTGAAGTAAATCGCCAACAGCATTCGTTTTTTGGACAGTTATTTGGTCGTTCCATCAAACCAAAACCGTTTTAAAACAGTCCTCGTACTGCATTGGGATTTTTCGGACGGTTTTATTACTGTCTAACGAGCAACAAAATCTATCTTCGCAGTATTCCTCGGACCGCATTGTATATGTATAAATCTAGCTTTACGCTGTTTTGGTTATAGTCAGAATTTCGGCTCAAAGTGGCCGAATATGTGCCCAGAAGCCCAACGTCATCATCGCCTACGACTTTGATGTCTTTGTTAGAGCTGGCTCTATAATAAATAATGACAATGGCTCTATTGACTTTGTTGACGTTTTGCGTGATCGACCGAACAGCAACTTGTTTCAGACGGCTTTTTTGCAAGGGCCAAAGAGACAGAAGGAAAAAATAATGGTAAAATAGTTCGAGGAAACGATTCTAAATAAATAAATACCAGTTTAGCGGCTGAGACTTGAAAAAGATTTATGGATAGTTACTTAATTGAAAAAATGAACATTTTTTCTATAAGGGTGCGTAAAGAACGTGCGGAAAATCAAAAATATGTATATAATATTAACATCTTTTACCAAAAAAAATTAATTATTCTTGTATCCTTTGTAGTTGTTCTGTTGCTCTTACGCACTACAAATAACTATTTTTGCACTATTTCCAAACTAGAAAAAAATCCCAGCATCAACTGTGCTGTGTTTCACGCACAAACTAACAAATTGTTTAGAATCAGTGGCGGATCCAGGGGGGGCCCAAGCCCGGGTCCCTTTCACCTTCTTAACAAAGCTTTTAGTCTTAGTTTTGTCACCTAATGCATAAACCACAATGTTTTACCAAATTTACATTTAATATATTTTTTTTTACAAAAATTTAAATGTTTTAAACAAAAATTTTCGCTCAATTTATTTGCGGTATTTTTTTTCCTGCCTCTTTAGCCCCTTCCCCCTGAGCATGCATTATGTATAACAAGGCTAAAACCAAAACTTAATTGCACACATTTTGTAATGTGTTACATCTTATAATAGTTCTTAAAGTACCTAATTAAAAAGTGGTTATTTGGCTAAATACGTAATCGCATTCTAGCTTTAAAGTATATGAATGTGCGTTCATCTAAGTTGCAAAAAATTTCTCTTAATAGTTATATTTTTACTCAATTATATAGTAGGGGAAGTCTACCTAAAATCGAATACTTAAATATTCTTTTTTGTTTGTTATAGTTCATTTGTAGTACTTTAAACACATACAAATAATTTGTTATTTTGAAAAATCTAGACCACTGCAGTTTTCCATTTTACCCTAATTGAGCAGGTAAAATGGGAAATACTATCAAGGTAAAATTGGATATAAAATTAACATTAAACATACAAAAAAACTGGTTTAATAAAAAAAAAAATACGACACAAAGATAAAACTAAAATGAGATATAATTTGTTTAAACACATTATCTAGAAATCTTAACAATAATATTTTCTTTATTCTACATATGGCGCAAAGATAGGTGTAACTAAAACAAATTGTTTCTTGGTTAATTAATCACCTAATAATAACCAGTAAATAATGCCAATAATGGTTTTTATAAAAAAAGATACAGAGACTTAGCGAAAACAAAAAATCGTTTGTAAAAAGGCGGCATCTAAAAAAACACAAAATTAATTAGTTTTTATCAGATACAGTCGAACCTCTCTAACTCGAATCTCTATAACTCGAACCTCTCTATAACTCGAACCTTTTAAGTGGTCCCTGCATTTTTTATATGTATATTAACCAGTTTAACTGGAATTTCCATAACTCGAACTCTCCATAACTCGAACTGTTTTGGTTGTCCCATAAAGTTCGAGTTATAGAGGTTCGACTGTATTTAATTAAGGTAAATAGGGATATACAATTTTAGCTATTTTAGCAATTTCCTATTTTACCTTAATTTCATATAAAATATTTAAACTAGGTAATCCTACTTTTTAATTGTTTCTATACAAGACTATAAATCTCATAAATATCAACAGCAGAATATAATATCTTACGTTATTCAGTAGTCAATTCTTACAGCATTTAACTAAAAAGTTACAAACGAAATACACAAAAATAGCAAAAAATTACTGCACGAGCTTGTAACCATCTAATGACTGATTTAAAAAAACGGCGGCCTATGTCGTTCCCTAGCGATACAGTGGAACAATGCCACCTTTGGTTTGGTCAGGAGTGCCGGTATCCCATTTTACCTTACTATCCCATTTTAAGTACACTTCCCCTACTATCGTGAATTTGCGTTCTCCTGAGAGTTCCTGATAATAGATTCTCATGGTGAGGAAAACAAAGAAAAGTCCTATCTTTCAGAGTTTAAATTTAATATGTTAGCGCCCTAAGTAAAAGCTTAAATTTAGCCGTGAAATTAAAAATCAAACAAGATTTCGTGGCTAATCGGGCAAAAAGAAATTTTACGTTTGTTAGTATTATTTGGTTTAAAAAATTCCGCTGATTGACGCTCACGTCTGAAGGTGGGTAACAGCGCTAATCAGCGTTGATCTGAGCTAAAAGGCGAAAGTGCTGTCGTAGGTCACGGATGGTTTCTTTTCTTTGCAATCGATCTTTTTATCGATCGATATATATATAGCTGTTTATACTCGCCCACTCTTGTTCTAGTTTCTCTCGCATCTTGGTAGGTGGCGCTTCTAGCGAAGGTTTTCTCACTATAGACGTAGGATGAGAGACAAAACGGTCTGATTAACTTCGCAAGGGTGTTACATTGACCAAGCAGTGTTTTGAGGAGCCCCATACAGGGTTGGATGGGACAGACGGGCAACCGAGCAAATGCCCGGTGGGCCAGTACACTTTAGGGCCTGTTGGGTCGCAGGCCCGATGTACAGCGTGTCCCATTTTCGATGGGATTAAATGGGAAACTCGGTTATCATTAAAGATATCGATTTTCTGATTACACCTTACCGTGCTCTTTTTTGGAGCCCTTAAAAATGGTGTAATCAGATTTTTGCTATACCCCGTGGTTTCGCTAATACAGGGAGTTTTTGAAAAAATTGCATTTTAATTAATTCCTTGTATCTCGCTTATTTTGCAAGATATTTTTATTCTGTAAAAACCTTTCTATGGCAACTTTTTTAGAGCAAAATAATGACGTTGTCATTTTTTAAAAATATTGTTTAGTTTTTGAGATATGGTATTTATCATAAAAAAATTAAATACGGACCTGGATTTTTTTTATCACTACTTTGATTAGTTCCATGCTATTATTACCTTAAAATGATAACACTTTAATATTTTTTGATTTAAGGAAAAAAACAACTATTTAATATGTTAAAAAAAAAATTATAGTCCGAACCTGGAAATTTCCAACATAATTATAATTTAAAAATTGCAAGACAGACAACAACAGACTAGTTGAACGATTTTTAGTTTATCTGTTTTGAAAAGATTTATAAATAAAGTAAAAAACGTTAAAAAGTTACAAAAATAATATCATATTATTTGATAACCGAACAGCAGGTCGTGAAATTTACAAAACAAAAGCGTGGAATTGACATGGTCAGTAAAATGTCATTTTTGTGAATGGCTTACAATTATTTTAAACTGGCTAGAAATCGACCATATCCAGATTTTTAAAAATGTGATATGTTTGACTGCTTCATTCAAGCAACAAAATCCCAATATTTAAATGGCAGAAATATTTTTATGCAAAATGCGTTAAGGAAAATTACTCAAAAATGCCAACAATGTCTTACACATAATGGTAATCAAAAAAATTACTTATTTTTTATAAATTTTTTTTTGTATTTTTCGTACTTTGTTTTAAATAAATCTGTAAATTAACGTAAAAGAATTTCAATATGCTAAGTATCAAAACAGTTAAACTAAAAATTGTTTAACTAGCAATTTTTAGTTTATATTTATGTTGGAAATATCCAGGGTCGGACTATTTTTTTTTTAAATATTAAATATTTTTTTTCTACCTCAAAACAAAAAATTTTTAAATTTTTATTATTTTATGATAATACTAGCATGAAACCAATCAAAATAGTAATAAAAAAAATCCAGGTCCGTATTTATTTTTTATGATAAATACCATATCTCAAAAACTAAACAATATTTTAAAAAATTACGTCATTATTTTCTCCTAAAAAAGTTGCCATAAAAATGTTTTTACAGAATAAAAGTATCTCGCAAAATAAGCGAGATACAAGGGATTATTAAAAATACAATTTTTTCAAAAACTCCCTGTATTAACGAAACTACGGGGTATAGCAAAAATCTGATTACGCCATTTTTAAGGGCTCAAAAAAAGAGCACGGTAAGGTGCAATCAGAAAATCAATATCTTTAATAATAACCGAGTTTCCCATTTAATCCCATCGAAAATGGGACACGCTGTACCTGTTCCAAATTATTAATATTTATTTTGGATATTTGACAAACGAACTAATTAAAACATTAAACATTTAAATTTAAAAAATCTCTATGTAGTTACTCCAAGCCTGCGTTACTCGCTTGATTGTTACAGTTAATTTTATATTAAAATAAGTATAATGTATCAAGAAGATAATGTGATAATGACACTAACTTATTAATATCTTTTTACAATACCAATATCCAGAAGAAAAGATCGGGAGATTAAAAAAATGTAATAAAATATTGTCCAATTTTTTTTTATTTGTGCTACTGTTGTGAAAGCTCTTTTAACACACTTTCTTCACTATTTTGGTGGGGATTGAACCCCCTGATCTCCCCCTTCGGTACGGCTTTGCCAATATCTCATATCTTAGTTGCGAAAGATCATTTTTGGTGCTAAAATACATAAAAAAATCTAAGGGGATCATAGATAAAATTGCAGCATCAAGTTGATTATTAAAAAAGTCGTTACCAAAAATTAGCATACCTGCTCTGCCCCCGTTAATTAAAAGGGCGCAAGTGACGAAAGTTTGGTTCGGAAAAAAACGACTTCAAAGTTTTAATATGTTCATACGGCAGTACTACAGTTTCTATTTGTTTTTTTTAAGTTTTTTTTTTAATTTTATTACATAGGACATGATGGAAAATCCGTCGAAACCAAAAATCTATATGGGCAGTTCTTCAGAAAAGCTGTGAAATGAGCTTTAATTCTTTTTGAAAAATAAAATATTTAAAAAAAAGCTTTTTATTGTCTGTTAAAAAGAAAATGCTTGAACATTTTGCATAGAGTATGTTTCCCAGAAAAAAATGTATAATTTTGGAGAAAAAGTAAAAATAAAAAAAAGTGATTTAACAAAGCTGAGGTTATGTTAACAAAGCTGATAAATTACTCAGAAAATATATGTAGTGAACAAATTTTACATAAAAAGGTCATAACAAAACAAAAAAAAACTACTTTTTATTAAAAAACACAACAAAAATAGAAAAAATTAAAAAAAAAGTATATTAACAAAACTGAGGTTAACAAACCTGATAAATCACTCAGAAAATATATATTGCAAAGCTTATTGTATTTAAATTTCTCATAATTAAATTTAAAAAACTACTACTACCAAATAAACAAAAATATTTATAATGAACAAAAAACCTAAAACCTATTATTTTCAAATTTTTAATCTATTCTTAAACCACTTAAATCTTAAATGAGCAACAATATAAAAAGTTAATCTACAGATAATGTTAGATAGATGGTTTGATGCTTTTGTTGGGAACGTGTTAAAACTATTTGGTTTTCACTCTCTGCAACGTCGATCACAAGGATACGAATGATCCCCGTCTGGAACACGTTCTGACAATCAGGAACAAGTGATCCATGCCAATCCACGACCGGTTTCGGCCTTTTGGGCCATCCTCAGGTGATCCAAGTTGTGTGAAACCAACAGAAACAACTACCCCGAGGGAAAATACTCCTACCGGCATTGAATTATACTGATGGTTTGATGCTTTCGTTCGGAACTTGTTGAAACTGTTTGGTTTTCACTCTCTCCAACGTCGATCACAAGGATACGAATGATCCCCGTCTGGAACACATCCTGACAATCAGGAACAAGTGATCCATGCCAATCCCTTTTGGGCCATCCTCAGGTGAATGTAGGAGATAGCTCCGTGTAGAGCATAAGTTGTGTTAAAGCAACAGAAACAGCTACTCTGAGGGAAAATACCCCTACCAGTATTAAATTATACTGATGGTTTGATGCTTTCATTGGGAACTTGTTAAAACTGTTTGGTTTTCACTCCCTCCAACGTCGATCACAAGAATACGAATGATCCCCGTCTGGAACACGTTCTGACAAGGAATAAGTGATCCATGATCCCCATCATACATTCTCTAGATTTTGCTTTTTTTTCATCTGCACCTTTTTTTGCGTCCTTCTTTTTTTTGCCATTTTTCTAGAAATCAAAAAATTTATGTTTATAAAAAAGTTTTTGTCAAAAAAATGTACCTATTTTTTAAGCTTTTATAAAATACACTAAAAAGTAGAAAATAATTTGTTGGCATTCGGATATCATAATGTTCGGGTTCTCCACAATAATTAAAACTCGCAATTGTTGAAAACGATACGTCAATTTATTTCGACAAATTATGTACAAAAACACGCACTTAAACTTACTAATAACTTGCTAATAATTCAACACTTTAATACGCCTATTAACTTCGCGTTAACATCTAGCGATCACTACCATTGGTTATCTGTGACTGAATGCCTGGTGCGCGACCCCGGCCCTATATATAGGATCGTCCATCTCTCTCGAACTTTTCGGCAGCCTTCGACGTCCGGAAAGTTCTCGTATTATTGCGACCGCAAGTCACAGATAACGCAACTAAAACCTAGACTAAGAATACAACCTTAAGATAAATCAACCTAATACTACACTAAACCTAAATAAATTCCAATTATAAAATTTAAATAACTTAAATTTGTAACACTATCCTCCTCTTCAGGTTTGATCGTCTCGATCAACATTTCCCAGGTAAGGTTTTAGTCTATCTAGATGAACAACTTTCATCTTGGACTTCGGGCTTCTCTGGATTCGGTAGACTACATCATTAATTCTCTTAACAACTTTATAAGGCCCTTCCCATGGTGGTGTCAACTTAGGTGATCTTCCTTTCTTGCGTTGACGATTGTATAGCCAGACTTGATCATTCTCTTTGAACCCTGAAGAGTTTGCTTTCAGGTCATATCTCGCTTTCATGCGGTCACTGGCTATTTCTATTCGCTCTCTAACCACTTCATGGATATCGTGCAGCTTTTGCCTTAAACGTTCGACATAGTCATTAACCTCTAAGTGTGCTTCTTCAGGTGAACCGAACATGATATCACATGGTAAACGCAGTTCTCTACCAAACAGGATACTAGATGGAGTAGCTCCTGTCGTATTGTGAATGGCGGTTCTATAGGCCATCAAAAACAATGGAATATATTGGTCCCAATATGTTTGGTGCTCATCAACAACTTTGCAAAGATGTTCTTCTATTGTTTTATTAAATCTTTCAACCATGCCATCTGACTGCGGATGTAAAGCAGTAGTCCGTGTTTTATGTACTCCTAAAAGGTCACAGAGATTCTGGAAGAGCTTTGATTCAAAGTTTCTTCCTTGATCTGAATGTAGTTTCAAAGGAATGCCAAATCGGCTGAAAACATCATTTACCAGAACTTCTGTAACTGTAGCGGCCTCTTGGTTAGGCAAAGCAAAAACTTCTGGCCATTTGCTAAAGTAATCCATGACAACAAGGATGTATTTGTTGCCCTTTTTAGTTTCTGGAAATGGTCCGGCCACATCAATAGCAATGCGTTCGAATGGCAGACCTACGTTATATTGTTTCATTTGACCTCTGGACCTTGTTTTGGGACCTTGGCTGGCTGCACAAGTCGAACATCGGCGGCACCAGTTTTTCACATCTTGAAAGTAATTGACCCAATAAAATCGGTTTCGAATTTTGTCCATGGTTTTATTTATGCCTAGGTGCGTGCCTGATTTTCCACCATGGCATTCGGCCATTATAATGTCTACCATGCTCCTAGGAACCACTACTTGATTAATCACAGTAAGGCCATCGGCACTTTCCCAGGCACGTTTAAGGATGTTTTCTTCTACTATCAGTGAATCCCATTGTGCCCACAGTGATTTGAATATTACCACTTGGTTTGCGATATCTTGCCATGATGGTCGTGGCTTGTTCTCTTCTTTTAATCGCAAGATAGGTCCTACATCTTTGTCGTTAAGTTGTGTGGTTCTAATCGAAGCCGACATCCATTCTTCATCTGGTTCTAACTTTATCTGGCGCACGTAGGTAATTCCTTCATTCTAGTCAATTTTCCTGCAATGTTTACAATCCTCAGGGCAAGGTCTTCTGGACAATGCATCTGCATTATTATGCACCCTTCCCGCTCGGTGCTTAATTTTATAATGGTATTGTTGTAGCTTTTCTATCCATCTCGCGACTTGCCCCTCAGGTTGTTTCATTTTCATGAGCCACTGTAACGCAGCATGATCCGTTCTAATCAGAAACTCTTGACGGTAGAGATATTTGTGAAAGTGATCTACGGATTTAACTATGGCTAGGAGCTCCTTTCTAGTAACACAATAATTTCTCTCTGGTTTGGATAGCTTCTTGCTGAAAAATTCGATGACCCGTTCTTCTCCATCTTGTACTTGGGAGAGTACTGCTCCTATGCCATCGTTGCTTGCATCAGTATCTAATATAAATTTTCCTTTTGGAATGGGATATGCAAGAATCGGACTAGAACATAATGCTGCTTTTAGTCTTCTAAATGCTTGGTCACATGCGGTATTCCATTTGTAAGAAGCTTTATCGTCTGTAAGTCTATGTAATGGAGACGCTATTTTGGCGAATCCTTCCACAAATCGTCTGTAGTATGTACACAGACCCAAAAAGCTTCTCATTTCATGTTTGTCACGAGGTTGAGGCCATTATTTTATTGCTTGTAACTTCTTTTCGTCGGTATGGATGCCTTCTCGGGAAACGACGTGACCCAGGAACTCAACTTTTTCTTGAAACAGAAAACATTTCTTTGAGTTCAATTTAAGATTTGCGTTCCTGATTCTTGAGAATACTTCTCGTAAATTATCTAGATGATCTTGAAATGATTTTCCCATTACTATGACATCATCCAAATAGACTAAGCAGGTTTTCCAAGTAAGGCCTCGTAGAACGACTTCCATTAGTCTTTCAAATGTAGCTGGGGCATTGCATAGGCCAAATGGCATCACATTAAACTGATAAAGTCCACTTCCAGCAGAGAATGCAGTCTTCTCTTTATCTCTTTCAAAGATTCCTACTTGCCAATACCCACTTTTCAGGTCAAGAGTAGAAAACCAATATGATCCTGCCAATGTTGTTAATGTGTCATCTATTCTTGGCAGTGGGTAACTATCTTTCTTGGTCACATCGTTAAGTTTCCTGTAATCGACACAAAATCTAGTACTTCCATCCTGTTTAGTGACCAACACCACAGGAGATGACCAAGGACTTGATGACTCTTCTATAACACCGTCGCTGAGCATTTTATTAATGAGATTGTGAACTTCTTCTTGTTTGGCCAATGGTAGTCTTCTTGGGGGCTGTCTTATCGGTTGGGCATCGCCAGTGTTGATGGAATGTTGAATAAGGTTTGTGCGTCCCGAACTACTCTTAGTTTCAAAGATATTACTTTGTTCTTCTATAAACTCTCTCGCTTTTCGAAATTCTTCTGGAGTGAGATGTTGCCAAGTTGACTGAAATTGCTGAAGTACCTCCGTTGGTAACTTACTTTTATCCTCCGAAGTTGGCTCTTCACATCTTGTTACTTTCTGGACTGGCTCAAATAATGTTACCACCTCCCCCTTATTAATTTTGACACTATTTGGGAAAATATTGGCGACTCTAATCGGGATGTCTTTATCGGTTTTAACTAGTGACTGCAACGAGGTAGGTGTTGGGTAATTTCTGTTGGCTTATGAGTCCGACGCAGCTTGATGTTTTACTTTCTAGCCTCCCAAAAATGATGGTCTCACTGTTACCGACCAGTCTTGTTGTACATACTGCCACGACCTTTATTGGTTCTTTACTGAAGTAACTATTTGACAAAATGAACTCTTCATTCCCAAATCTTAGGGTATTAAGTTATCAAACGCAAATCCATGTTTACTTATCAAGTCCATTCCCAAAATAAATTCGTCTTCTATTTCGGCAACCAATACAGTGTGGCGAATCTTCAATCTTCCCAGCTGTAGGTCTATGTCTGTCTGCCCCAACACGTCGGCGGATTCTCCAGTCACAATCTTAAGTGTTATTTTCTTTTCTGTTGGTCGAATTTTATATCTCGTTGCCATTTTGGACCTAAGCAATGATATGGCAGCACCAGTGTCTACTGTTATATTAACTTTTCTTCCATTAATTAGTCCGTCGATGTTAAGACTGTCAGCAGTATGTTTTAAGCTCTTGATAGAGTAAATTTTAGGGGCTAAATTCCCATTAGCCAACACCCGCCCCTCTGCGTTGACTAGTTTTAGTTTTCCTGATCTCTTCTTCGGTACTCTGTCCCACTAGATGGTGAGCGAGACCTCATTTGGACACGACAATCGCGGTGAATATGCCCTGTACGTCCGCATCTGAAACACTTTACATTTGGAGGGGATCGTCTACTTTCTTTCAAAGAATCATTCATCTCTATCAGTGATTGAAACAGTTGGTTTAGCGTTTTTAAGTTGACCTCATCTCCAGTGCTCAATTCTTCTCCCTCCTGAATTGAAACACCTCTTACTTTTGGCCTGGACATACTATTTGATGATTCAATTTCAAGGGCTCGAATCAACACTTCACTGCTGTTATGGAAGCGTTCTCGACGTAGTAATTTTGCTAAGTCCGTGTCTCGCAAGCCGTTAATAAAGCGATCTACCGTGAAGGGATCTCTGTAATTTTCTGGCATTTCTGGGTAAGCCAAGTACATCAGCCTCCTGATATCCGCTTCATACTCTTGTAATGACTCTCCTGGTCTTTGCTGACGAATATTTAATTCTGACCAATGTAAATTTCGCAAGTGTTCGTCTCCATACCTTCTTTCTAACGCTGCCACTAAAGCGTTATAATTCTGTTTTTGTTCGACTGGAATGGACCGTAAAAGTCCCAGAGCAGGTTCTCGCAGAGCTACTAACAAAGCTCTAGCTTTTTCGTCATCATCCCAACCATTTGCAGCAGCGGCAGCTTCAAACTGTTGTTTGTAAGTAGACCAGGAAAACGTACCATCAAAATTTGGAGGCTTAATGTTTTGGTTGGCATTCACGACACATCCCTGAGCTTTTATTTTGTTGTGTTCTTTTTGAAGTTGTATAAGCTGTTTTGACACGTCCTGGAATCTTTCTTCCATGGTTTGAAAAACTTCTTCAATAACATTCTGTAATTTGTTCTCCACTTTTTCTTCAACATTTTGTACCTTCTCCTCAACATTTTGTACCTTTTCTTCTACATTCTGTAATTTATTTTGTACCTTTTGTTCCACGCTATGCACTCTTTGAGTTATTTCTTCCTTAAGGTCTTCGGTTGCAGTCTTAAACTCTTCTCTCAGCTGTTCAGAGTTGCTCTTTATTTGATCGAAGTTTTCTTGAATGCCATCTAATCTTTGTTCAAATGTCTGTTTCATATCGTTCTGGTTTTGTTCCATGGTCTGTCTCACGTCGTCCATGGTGTGTTTTATATCGTTTTGGTTTTGAGCCATTTGAGCTGCTAGAGCCTGCATCATTTTAGTTAGATCTTCCATCCTTGCTGATCCTTGTCTAGTAAGCATCAACTTCCTGATAAATCACTTAAAATGTCTATTTTTAGGCTATAAAGCTAATGTCGCAGTCGGTTTTTGTATATCTCTTCTAGTTCTCGAATAGAACGTCGTAGAATGTTATGGAATCTTCTAGAAATTCTTTTTAGTTCTTACTTTTGAAATTACTAAGCTAATGTCGAAGTCGCTTTTTGGATATTTCTTCTGGTTTTTGAATAGCGCGTCGTAGAAAGTGATAGAATATTCTAGAAAATCTCTCTAATTATCAATTTTTTGTTTTGACTGTAAAGTTAATGTCGAAGTCGGTTCTTAAATATCTTTTTTGGTTTTTGAATAAAACAATATCGAACTTCTTCGAATATTCTGGAAAAATTACTTACTGTTTTTCTGTCCAATTGTCCTATCCGGTGGTAATATGTAAGGGTAGTCTTTGCACTATTCAGTTCCGAATATTCTGGTAAAATCACTTACTGTTCTTCTTTTTAATTGTCCTAGCCGGTGGTACTGTGTAAGGATAGTCTTTGCACTATTTATTTCTTTTAATCCCACTTCTGACACCAATTGTTACGGGTTCTCCACAATAATTAAAACTCGCAATTGTTGAAAACGATGCGTCAATTTATTTCGACAAATTATGTACAAAAACACGCACTTAAACTTACTAATAACTTGCTAATAATTCACTACTTTAATACGCCTATTAACTTCGCGTTAACATTTAGCGATCACTACCATTGGTTATCTGTGACTGAATGCCTGGTGCGCGACCCCGGCCCTATATATAGGATCGTTCATCTCTCTCGAACTTTCCGGCAGCCTTCGACGTCCGGAAAGTTCTCGTATTATTGCGACCGCAAGTCACAGATAACGCAACTAAAACCTAGACTAAGAATACAACCTTAAGATAAATCAACCTAATACTACACTAAACCTAAATAAATTCCAATTATAAAAGTTAAATAACTTAAATTTGTAACAATAATAATAAAAGCGATGACCGCCTTGTAATACAGTCGAACCTCTCTAACTTGAACCTCTATAACTCGAACCTCGCTATAACTCGAACCTCTCTATAACTCGAACCTTTTAAGTGGTCTCTGCACTTTTTATATGAATTTTAACCTCTTTAACTCGAATTTCTATAAGTCGAACTCTCTATAACTCAAACTGATTTGGTTGTCCCTTGAAGTTCGAGTTATAGAGGTTTGACTGTAATTTTGACCATGATTTTTTGATAAGATATGTTATTACATTTAATTATTATTGTTCTACTTGACAGCGAAGAATGTGACTAAAGTAAACGAAACAGTGCAATGACGGCTGCTTGTGTTGCCATATATGGATTTTAGTGCGATTTAAAAATTGGTAACAAAGCTGATGTATGTCCCTGTCACAGAGTTTTGTGTGAGTGTGTTTCTTGTCTGATGGTTTTGCCTATTTGTAGTCACGTTTGGTATGAGATTCGGTTTCTTAGGTTTATTTTTCAATTTTTGTATTTCTTTAGCAACAAGGCATCCTCTGTAGTTAGCAGGATGCTTGCCTCCACAGTGGATGCATTTTGGCTCAGATTCTTTTGGTTTGGGGCATTCTATAGTAAGATGTTTCCCCGTGCATTTTACGCAATGTGGTTCTTTAGCGCAATATATTTGCGTGTGTTCATAAGATTGACATCTTTTGCATTGAGGGACTAATTTTGAGGTTTTTAGTGCTTTTATTTCCACTTCAATCCCAAGGATACTGGAAATTTCAAAAATTTTGTTGATATCTTCATCGTGGCTAAATGTGAGCATAAACATGTTAAGAGGTTGTCTTGTTCTCCATTTAAGTTTGTTGCTGGCCGCCAGTGCCTTAAAACCTTGTTTTTGTAGATCAGCTACAATTTTTTGTGGGTCACATGAGAAGTGTAGTCTATTCGCTATTACTCTAATTGGCCTTATTTGTTTGTTTTCGTATGAGTGCCATTGATGCTTTATTTCATTAAGCATTTTAGTAACCAGCCGATAGCTGTCTGCGTCTTGTACATTTATTTTAATATTTTCGTTATTTAAAACTTTTATTTTAACTCCTTGTATGATATTTAATTTTTCATAAATATCATTAAAATTATTTACGCCATTTACCATAATCGGTGGAGGTAATGGAGCTTTTTTAACCTTAGTAGGGGGTTCTTCATTTTGTGTTTTATTGGAGGGCTCTCCAGTGCCCGAGCTTTGTTGTGGTGGTGAGAGTGAAGTATCCATTCGACGTTTTTCCAACCTTTTCCTTTTTGTCCGATCCACTCAGTTTCTCTTGCCAGATCGTCCTCATCAGTAATGTAGTCCATGTCAGACTCTTCTTTTTTAGTGACTTTTGTCTCTAAATCTGCAAATTTTCTTTGCATACTTTCCAGTTGACTTCGGATATTCCACTTGTACACTAAGTGAATTTTTTTCGTTTTGAGATTTTTTCCATTCGCTATATAAAACTTCTTCATTTTGTGTTCTCGCATGGCTATCCTGAAATAATTCGGCATTATCCATTTTTTCTTGATTTTGTTTGGGCATTTCGCTAATTTTTAAAACAAGCTTCACAGGTGATGGTACACTTTTTTTGCTTTTAAACATGATATATTATTTATAATAAATATTGTTTATAGATTTTTAACACAAATTTTTCGCGCGCGAGGTTTATTATACACAAAACAAACTTCAACTTTGACCTCGTTAGTACTATCCTGCAGGTACGATGCAATACAACCGTACGGAAGTGCGATCGAACGAATACGTCATTTAGCGATTTTTAGGATAGGGAATCCCATAGGACCAAAATTGCCAAACTTTGAAAATTCATATCTCCCAAACTATATATTTTATTACCAAAAGCAAAGAGTTATAGTATGGACGGCCAATAGAGATGAGAAAAAACCACACGTTGAGTTGAGATTCGGAAAAACGTTATTTAGCGATTTTTAGGGTAGAGAATCCCATGGGACCAAAATTGCCAAACTTTGAAAATTCATATCTCCCAAACTATACATTTTAATAACAAAAACACCGAGTTACAGTATGGTGGGGCCATAAAGATGCAAAAATCTACACCTTGAGTTGAGATTCTGAAAAACGTCATTTAGAGATTTTTAGGATAGGGAATCCCATAGGACCAAAATTGCCAAACTTTGAAAATTCATATCTCACAAACTATACATTTTATTAACAAAAGCACCGAGTTACAGTATGGTGGGGCCATAAAGATGCGAAAAAGCCACACGTTGAGTTGAGATTCGGAAAAACGTCATTTAGCGATTTTTAGGATAGGGAATCCCATAGGATAGATAAAATGTATAGTTTTATATATGAATTTTCAAAGTTTGGCAATTTTGGTCCTATGGGATTCTCTATCCTAAAAATCGCTAAATGACGTTTTTCCGAATCTCAACTCAACGTGTGGCTTTTTCGCATCTTTATGGCCCCACCATACTGTAACTCGGTGCTTTTGTTAATAAAATGAATAGTTTCGGAGATATGAATTTTCAAACTTTGGCAATGTTGGTCCTATGGGATTCCCTATCCTAAAAATCGCTAAATGACTTTTTTCCGAATCGATACTTAAGATGTGTTTTTTTCTCATCTCTATTGGTCCACCATACTGTAACTCGGTGCTTTTGTTGATAAAATGTATAGTTTGGAAGATATGAATTATCAAAGTTTGGCAATTTTGGTCCTATGGGATTCCCTATCCTAAAAAATCGCTAAATAACGTTTTTCCGAATCTGAACTCAACGTGTGGTTTTTTCGCCTCTTTATGGCTCACCATACCGTAACTCGGTGCTTTTTTTAATAAAATGTATAGTTTGGGAGATATGAATTTTCAAAGTTTAGCAATTTCGCTCCTATGAGATTTCCTATCCTAAAAATCGCTAGATGACGTTTTTGCGAATCTCTACTCAAGGAGTGGTTTTTTCTCATCTCTATTGGCCCACCATACTGTAACTCGGTGCTTTTGTTGTTAAAATGTATAGTTTGGAAGATATTAATTTTTAAAGTTTGGCAATTTTGGTCCTATGGGATTCCCTGTCCTAAAAATCGCTAAATGACGTTTTTGCGAATCTGAACTCAACGTGTGGCTTTTTCGCATCCTTATGGCCTCACCACACTGTAACTCGGTGCTTTTGTTGATAAAATGTATAGTTTGGCAGCTATGAATTTTCAAAGTTTAGCAATTTTGCTCTGATGAGATTTCCTATCCTAAAAATCGCTAAATGACGTTTTTCCGAATCTCTACTCAAGGTGTGGTTTTTTCTTATCTCTATTGGCCCACCATACTGTAACTCGATGCTTTTGTTGTTAAAATGTATAGTTTGGGAGATATGAATTTTCAAAGTTTGGCAATTTTGGTCTTATGCGTGGAGTGATACCTCACAAATTTCTTCCCTCACCCTGGTTTGCTGCGATGGTCACAGACGGCCACTCATGTACATGAATTTTCACATATGTTTACCCAACTGCAGCACGGCGAAAGGAAGGATAATGTTTTTCGATTGGGATATTTTTGTAACTATGTAAATATATATGTTTATGTCACGCTACAGGCTAAACGGCTGAACCGATTTTGACAAAAAAGGTGTCGTTGAATTGCTACTGATCTCGAAAAAAGCTATAGGCCATATTTTTTTAAACAGGAATCAACATGGCGGTCTTCAGACGCCACGGCTTTCAGGCATACAAATTATCTAAATTTCAGGCGATTTTATTGAAATTCCCTTGATTACCCATTGCAAATGTCCTCTAATTTGCTGTAGTTAATTTGTGGTTCTCCGTGCTCCCACCCATCTCCCTTCCTGTCATTCTCCTCACCCTATTCAAAAATCATATCCGCATAATTTTATCAAATATAGGGCGATTTCAAAAATTCTTTCTGCATACGCTTTCAGATTTTTTTTCCAACACCATTTTATCAGTCCCCCCCCCCCTGACCCTCCCATTGTCCTCCCCGGTCTCCTTCTTAGTAATAGTTATAGCTATAAATTTCACAAATATAAAGCGATTTTAAAAGCTCTTTCTGCACACACTTTAAGACTTTTTTTCCAACATCATTTTACTAGTTTCCCCTTCCTTCTCTTCTCCCCTCCCTCTTTCTTAGTAATAATTGTAGCTATACCTTTCACAAATATATAGCGATTTCAAAAATTCTTTCTGTACACGCTTTAAGACTATTTTTCCAACATCATTTTACTAGTTTCCCCCTCTCTCTCCCTCTCTTCTCCCCACCTTCCTTATTAGTAAGAGTGTAGCTATAACTTTCACAAATATAGAGCGATTTCAAAAATTCTTTTTGCACACGCTTTAAAATTTTCTTCGACACCACTTTACTAGTTCCCTCCTCCCTTTCTCCTCCCCCACCTTCACTCAATGGAAGTTAACACTGTTCGCGTCCGTAGAAAACCTATACGTACTTTTTGGGTGAAGCTAATTGTACATGCATAGTGCTTTTTATAAGGCTGAATAAGAATTAAACCTAAAAGTTGGAAATAAAAAAAAAAATTAATAAAAAAAACACCCAACTGCTAAATTCACTTGTAACTATACTAGTCGCAGTTGGGTACAAAATTACCCAATAAGCTGATTCATGAAAATACAAAACTGTATAATTTCGCAAGTGCGCTGGGCATCAAAACTAAGGGGCCTACAGACACGCGAGCATTTCTTAAGATTAGTACGCGCACTAATCTCTGCATACATGTACGTTTGGTGGAATTGCCTACACACACGAAGACAAAATTAAACGTTCTAAACATAAACACGATATTATCAATGCGTTTTGCCTAGACACCGAGAGATTTGCTCGCGTACATCGTGCGCGCGAACAAATCTTCGAGATATATTTTAGGCGGATATTGTCTACACCCGAAGAGATTAGTATGCGCAAACTTGTACGCGCGTACTAATCTCTAGAAATGTTCGCGAGTCTGTAGGCCCCTTAAAGTTGAAGCATGTCGTACATTATTATAGGTATACCTCATAGTAAGAATTTTTTTTCTTAGTCTAAGAGATATACCTATCAATTTTGTACCCAACTGCGACTAGTAGTTAAAAGTAAATTTAGCAGTTGGGTGTTTTTTTTATTTATAAAATTCTCCCCGTATATAAGTTGATTTTATTATTTAAAATCCTAATTTTGGTTTTGTAAATTCACATATTTTTAGAAGTGTATTGCGTAATTTTAATCAATACATTTTATTCTTTTGTCGTATTTTAAGTTAATTTAAACACAAAATTAAATAAAAAGCCTAAAAAACGAAAAACCGTCGTCAATAAAAAACATTCCGCCAGCAGCTCGGTTAGACGACGCGGATCAGTGTTATTCGTTTGTTTATTTACGTTTCAATTCATGTATGAAATCTCGTGTATTTATTTTACAGTTTTCAACTTTTATCATCTGACGCGCGGCTCTTTTTGATCCCAGGCCAAACGCTAAACATCTCCCCACACGACGCGAACGTGTAAACTCTATCCAGCGGCGTGACGTCTTCTGCCAGCACAGGAACAAATTCTATTGCTTTTGTATTCTATTCTATTATATTATATTTAGCCTTCTTCAATCCATCTTTGGACATAGGGCTCGCCCAATATCTTCCACTCTTCTCTGTCTGTCGCCGTATTCATCCATCTAGTTCCTGCGTGTTTCTTCAAATCGTCCGCTCATCTCATTTGGGGTCTTCCCATACTTCTTTTATTTTCTCAAGGTTTACAATACATTTGTTCCATCGATCGTCTTTCTGTCTGATATTATGACCGGCAAATTTCAATTTTAATTTTGCTACTTCTCCTCTGACATCCCTTAATTTGGTTTTATTTCCTATCCATTCATTCCTTTTTCTATCTGTTAGCTTACATGTAACATTTTTCTTTCCATTGATCTTTGGGTTTTTGTTACCTTATTCATGTTTGATTTTGTAAGTGTCCAGCTCTGGTCAGTACAGGAAGGATTGGTTATACACTTTCGTTTTGAGGTACTGAGGGTATTTTTTATTTCTTAATATGTAGCTTAATTTACCGAATGCTGCCCAGGCCAATCTTACTCGTCTCTTGATTTCAGCTGTTTGGTTTTCTTTTTTCAGTTTAATAATTTGTACCAGGTATATATTATCCTCTACTTGTTTTTTATTCTGACCGTAATATCTTCATCTGTGTTTGTTATGATTTTAGTTTTAGTGTAGTTCATACTTAAGCCTATATTTTTAGCTGCTGTATCCCATTCTTCCAGCATTTTTATCGGTTCTTCTTTCTTGTCTGTTATTAAGGCGATATCATCAGAATATCTTGGGTGGTTCAAGAATTGTCCGTTTACTTTGATGCTTTTAAAAGCATCTTCTAGGGCCTGGATAAATAATTTAGGGATATTGTGTCACCCTTTCTGACACCTCTTCTTATGCGGATTGCTTTGGTTTCTTCGTGGATTTTGGCTTTGGATTGGCTATTAAGTCCGTAAATCTGTGATCTATTCGGCTATTAATTAAGGATCCTTTTACTGCCCAGTTCTCAATGCTTTCGAAAGTTTTTTCGAAGTCTAGAAATGGAATATATAGTGGAATGCTATATTCCTGTTGCTACCTCGAAATATTGAAAATGGCGGCGAAATTTTAAATTGCCGCTGTAAATAAAGCCCAAATTGACATAGGTGTATTCAAAATATATAATCATATAACTAAAAAAAAATATCATATTAGTTTTTTTTTTAATAGCTGCAAAAACCTCAAACCAAACCAAAATCTGAAAGCTTGAGGTGTTTTCAAATTTTCCTAAAATCTCAGATAAAAATTTATGATATACTTTATTGTAGACAATGAAATTCCTTTTTTAACAAGGTATAATTTAGTAAGGTCAGACTGATAACAAATTGTCCAGGGTCCGTTAATTGAAGTAATTTAAAAGAGTTGAAAAAATACCCATGTTTTTCGCAAGATTGATTCGCCTTTTTTATTAAAATAATGTCTACAGCCAATAAAATTTCCTTTAAAATAGTGTACATGATCGGATTGATTTCATAAAACAGCTATACAACAGGCAGTGATCACAGTTGGTCAGGACAAAAATCTTCATTGATAGCAATTTAGAAATGAAAAGAAAAATTTATAATAACAATAAACAACTTGAGATAAATAAACTTACATAAAATAAAGCTATATACAAGGAACGGCTTGAAGAAAAGCTAACTCAAAACTTAAGATGCAAAAATGAAAATATAGAGTGCGTTCGAGTAGGCAACCCGGGCGCCCCGAGGTCCATTTTTCCGTTCGAGTTGAAGCTCGGAGCACGTCCTTTTGCGTTCGAGATGCCACCGAGCGAACCCTCGGGGCACGCTCGATATAACCCGAGCTTGAGGATGGAGAAAAGCGGGCGTATTACATAACCCTACTTTTTTATACTTTCAACCTTTGTTTAAATTTTTTTCCGACTGTTTTTTTTATCAAATAAAATACATGGACGCAGTTCAGTTTGCGGTAGATTTATGTTTCCAAGATTCTGAGGAGTATGAAGATGAAAGACTTTCTGAGGGTGCTCCAGATTTGCCGCGGTGCGGAGCGCTAAGAATTAACCGTGATTGCCCAGTGAGGCTTTAACCATCGGCCAGCGGTTGTGTAACCAAATTCTGGTCGGTAATGGCAAAGCGGCGACTATAAATAAGGGTACAGGAAAAAATCGCGTAGGAAAAAAGCGCACAGAAAATATTCATACAGGATAAGAGCCCACACATAAAAAAACACACGCACCAGTGGCGTGTCGTATAGGGGGCCAGGGGGGGGGCGAACGCCCCCTCCCTCCCGCCCATCTGCGCTTGGCGCCCCTGGCGTCCTTTGAGAAAAAAATAGAGAAACTAAATTTAAAGCAAAAACAAATGGTGCCCCCCACAGGAAAACTATACCTAAAATGAGAAGTTTTGAGAAATAAAAAAATCATGATATAAAATAAAATCAAATTAATAAATTGTTCTAACTTTGCCCATAAAAAGTGGGGAGTTATATTGACTATTTCCTTCAGAAAAATATTGACCATTAAAATCAATGTGACTGGCAGATTTGGACCACAAGGGAACGAATTACAGCGATAATTTGCACTAGAGCAAATTATCGGTAATTTGCACTAAAACAAATTATCGGTAATTTGCACTAGAGCAAATTATCACTGTTTTGTTCCATAAAAAGATCATTTTATTTAAACCTATTTTTCAAATTTCCATCGCTTTTTTTCATTTATGTACATCCAAATTGGACACTTTTGATAGTAAACGACCATTTCCAGAGGAGCTAGAAAAAAACTAACATATGTTACGAGTCCGAATTTTGTAAAAAAATTAATGCCGCAAACCGCACATCGACATCTTGAACTACTTACAAGATATAGGGTAAAAATTAAAGATAATAAATTAATCATCTGAAAATGATTTTATTTTTTTATTTTTATCTGTATAAACCTAGCATAAAACCCCCATAAAAAAAGAAAAACTTGAAACAGTCCAAATGTGCGAAAAATACCCTATAAATAAACCGTGTGATCAAAGTGTCTTTTTATCCCTCAACAAGTTGTAGCCTTGCTACACTCATATATAAACTTAAAGGCGATTTTAATCTAGGGTTTTTTATTTACAAACAGTTTTAAATTGCAAAAATAAACAAAAATTTTCTGCCAATAATTTAGGGTTAGAAATTTGTAACCGGTGAATACCTTTTCCGTTCGAGTCGAACCGCGAAAACCAGGGCGTTCAGTCCGTGACGTCACTAAGCCCCGCTCGCTCGACGGGTTTTCTACTCGAACGCACTCATAGATGAAATAAATGATACGCTGACAAGAGCTATGACTAAAGTAGTGAAAGATATCGCACAAAAAGATAAAAAGAAAGAACCTGGAGAAGGAAGGAAGAAGAACATATTGATAGAATATACAGAAATAAATAAAACTATAAAAAAAATGATAATATAATATATAAAAGAAAAAGCCAAGAAACGAAAGTTAAAAGATTTATAGAAAATAAGAGAAATATGAAATATCTAAGGCCGACGAAATAATTAAAATAAGGGATATCAACGGCATAGAAACTAACGTTAAAGAGGATATTATAAATATCACACTAGTATCAACTAGTCTATACAGAATTATAACAAACAAAACGGGAACCATCGCGAGAAACCATTCAGACTCTTCAAACAAAAATACAGAACATAAACTCAGTGCTATAACCTGAAATAAGCAAAGCGGTAATGGTAATGAACCATAGCTTATTGGATGGGACAGGCGGGCAACCGCGCATTTGCCCGTTGGGCCGGTAAAATTTAGGGCCGATTGGGCCGCAGGCCCGTTGTAACTATTCCAAATTATTAATATTTATTTTTGTATATTTGACAAACAAACTAATTAAAACATTAAACAGTTAAATTTAAAAAATCTGTATGTAGTAACTCCAGGCCTGCGTTACTCGTTTGGTTCATTTTGTTACAGTTACTTTTATGTTAAAATAAGTATAATGTATTAAGAAGATAATGGCACTCACAATGTGATGGCACTAACTTATTAATATGTATCTTTTTACAATAACAATATGCAGAAGAAAAAATCGGGAGATTAAAAAAATGTAATTAAAATATTGTCCAATTTTTTTCTTATTTGTGTTGCTATTGTGAAATCTCTTTTACCACACTTTGTTGACTATATTGGTGGGGATTGATCCCCCTGATTTCCCCCTTCGGTACGGCCTTTTCAATATCTCATATCTTAGTTACGAAAGTTCATTTTTGGTGCTAAAATACATAAAAAATCTAAGAAATCGATTAACCGATTGAAAAATCGGTATTGGGTCGAATTCAAATTAAGCAGATCATAGATAAAATTGCAGCATCAAGTTCATTATTAAAAAAGTCGTTACCATATGAAAAATTAGCATATCTGTTCTGCCCCCGGTAGTTAAAAGGGCGCAAGTGACGAAAGTGTGGTTCCGAAAAAAACAACTTCAAAGTTTTAATTGTTCATAAGACAGTACTACAGTTACTGCTATTTGTTTTTAACGTATAAACTTCTTTAGGCGCGTTTAGCAGTTTTGTGGGTAGCGAATTGAACTGAGCCATCAGGCTCGGCTTTGTAACGCGCACTCGGGTGCAATCGGTTCGAGTCAACTAACTGTGAGAAACATTCAGCGAGCGATATGATGATGTAGATGAAGACCAGTAATACACAGAAGAATTCGGTTCGTTTCGCTTTGCAGAATATGTTATGGGCCAGTACTATTAATTTCACCTTGTTGAAGTTTACACTTATGCCGTGTGCTCTTAAGCACACACAATTTTTTTTAAAGTTTTTTTTTAAAATTTTATTACATAGGACATGATGGAAAATCCGTCGAGACCAAAAACCTAAATTCGAAAAAAAATTACTTGCAGCCTTTTAACTAACGGGGGCAGTGCTGTTGTATGTTGAAATTTTGTACGTTTTTATTTTTTTTTTGTTATAGGTACTTCGTGTTTAATATAGGCATACAAAATATAAAAATATCCAGACCTGTATCACAAATATTAATAAAAAAGGAGATTTTCTGCAAGTCTTCAAACACCTTGTATCTCACAAGTTAGGATGTTTAGGACATGGATACATATGTTTATATGAAGTTTTGTTTCACACAATGGAAATTATATCCTTTAAAATTAGCATGTTATTTAATAACAAAACCTCCATAATATTAAACACAAAAATAACACAATATGGCTTCGTTTTCTTTGCCGTAAAATTTTTGTGCCAAAGCGAGGGCCGAATCAAAAAAAATTGCCAGGGCCGCCGGCCGGTTTGTTTGAGCCCATCCAACCCTGTATCGCCCCCTTAGTGCAACAACTATATAACTTGAAATTTATGCATTTTGAGCAATAAGCATATGACTCATATAGAGTAACAACCGGCGAGCTTTGCAACATTGAGGGGCAGATGGCGCTGAAATAAATTCGTCTAGTACGCAATATTCAGGGACTACTAGTATAATTTACTTGCCATGTGAGAGTTCCGAGGTATATGTCTATCATACAAGTGCCATTAGATCATACTACTTCTCTGAATATTACGTACTAGACTTGCCACTCTATATGGGTCATATACTCATTGATTTTGAGTTATCGAGTTAAAGCTAACCTATTTTTCATTCTCTCTCTTTAATGCAACATCTACATATCTTGTACGAGCATTTAAAAGTTTAAAGGAAGTTTGAAGAGTGACAAGAAATAGATAACTCCGAAAATGCACATTTTATAAAAAGACATCTTGAGATTTTCTGAAAGCTATCAATTTCAAGTTATCTAGTTGTTGCAGTAAGGGTACGATATGATCTATACTCATTGATATTATGTTATTGGTATGATTTTAGTAACTTGAGCGCCCTTTGAAGAATTACCCCCACTCTAGATAATTTGAAAAAAATGTATTCGAGTTAATATTTAATCTCGCGTTAGAAGAAATAATAAAAAATAAGTGATTAGAGCTTTAATAAGACAAATGTGGGCGCCAATGTTTTTTGACATACAACATGTAAACGAATCTACTTAAAATCAGTTTTTACGGTGTTTGTTTATGTGCTGCGTTTTAATCGAGCATAAAGAGGTGCGGCATGCTTTGATCTTCGTTTCATTAACTTTCCCTGGCTCGAACTTTTTGACACGACGTTTCTGATACGATATAGATCTGAGCAAGATATAGGCTATCGGATGGTTTGTATCTGTCACATCTCATCTCTAAGCCATTTCTTGAGTAGTGGACTTCAAAAGGACGTTGGCTCTTATGCATAGCTAGTCCAAAGCGCGCGTACTTGACCACAGTCTAAAGCGGCGTTTACATTAGGCTAGTAAATGGGTTAGTAACTTGTAAGACAGCTAGCAACCAGTTCAATGTAAACCACTTATCAAGTTACTTGTACCCAGTGGCGGCTGCTTCAGGGAGGGCAACGGGACAGTGCCCTCCCAAAACTAGACAACAAACAGTATTTTTAATTGATTTATTTAAAAAAAGTTAAATCTTCCCTTAAGACATGATTGACTAGTTCTTTTTATTATCTGTGGTTAACAACAAGCGATTAATTGGGTGAACTTTTTTAGCGTAAATAATTACAAGCCGGCGGAGCCGCACGGGGCAAGGTTTCAATTTTACCCGTTTTACAGCGGAGTATGGGTGGATGTTCTCGAGCGGGGGCGGGAAGAGCGTTTGTTTTAGTTGAAGTCGGCCATCATCATCGTGCAAAAACGGCCGTTGCCCTTGCTACGAAGCCCGTTCTATCCTTAATGAAGACGTATGAGTTTGTTTTAATCGCGTGTAATTGTTTGTTTTTGTTATCGTTTGTTTATAAGATGGAAATAAATACCGTCGTTTACATAATTAACTGTGCAAATTTAAATATGTTGACATATGAACTTCAATTACAAATAGAATCTTTAAGGCCACATAGACCGGAGCTAAAAATTAACCAAAATTTTAGTGTAAGTAATGCCGAGAGGTGTTCCATAAAAACTTATAATAGAAAATTTATTAAAAAATTAGACGATGCTGAAAACTGGTTGTGCGGTTGTGAAAAAAAGGAATGTTGTTTGATGATCCTGCGTACAAAGGGAATGTTTGATATCAAGCACTTTTGTGAAAAGTTAAAAAGACACAAAGTAAGTGGTATTCATTTAAATACCCACATAGAATTTTCTATGCTAGGCAAGACTGATATTAGGTGCCATTGAATAGTGCCTATAGGCAAAACAGTACCGAACATAATGAAAATGTGACAAAAATTAGACATATACTTATTAGGTTAATAGTCTGTTTAAAATTCGGTGTGATTTTTGAGGTTGCTCTACGGGGCCATAAAAAAGAAAGGCGAATGGACTTTATCTACAAACAAATAAACTAAAAACTACACCAAGTAGCTGCTTGTTTGGAAAATACTAAAATAAAATTGTTTCGATAAGTTTTTTTATCTCATTTTTCATGCAATTTAAATTTCTGCGCCCCCAATTTATAACGTCACCAGCCGCCACTGAGTGTGACTTCTAGTTTTATAAGAGCTGGTAGGTGTTACCATATCAATAAAGTATCAAACCGTTTAAATTCCAAACGGAAGCAGCATTTAAATTCCTCAAGATCCTCTTTATATAGCTCATTTAATTTTGAGCGTGAAATTATACAGCCATGCAGAGCTATATTTTAGCTTTACATCAAAACTGGCTAGCTACTAGCACGGTTTAGTAACTATACCAATGTAAACTCAGCCTAAGAAGTGACCCCAGTAGACTGTGTCATACCCAGCCCTTTATCTTGGATGAATATCTTGATCAATAAAATATTTTAAAAGAAAAAACATAGCTATACCTCGATTAAGGAGGAAGTGGGGTATATGAGGCTCTTTAAAATTCTTCGATATATTACTATAATTTTTGAAAATAAAAAAGTATTAAAAAGAAAAACATTTATTTAAAAAAATTGTAGAAAAATATTTGTTAAGAAATATACCGTTAGGGTAAAAGCTATACTGACCATAAAGATTCTGCTTAGAAAGAGAAAAACTAATTTAGCAGGTGTTTAGATAAAAATAGAAATAACTTCCCCTCTTTACTCTCTGAGGGCATGCTCCGCCTTTCATAAGCCGCGTCCAATGATTTTATTACATTGTTTTTGGTAGGGATAAAGACTTTTAATTGAGATTTTCGAAGAGCAATTTACCCATTTTTCGTTTACTATTGTTTCTATCTATACCGTATCTTACGAATAAAATTGATTTTTACAATGCTGTTGTCACGGAATAGCCGATTTAAGCACTTAAAAAAGTATGAATTTGTGATTTTAATAACATTACAAACTCCTTTCAAGACCTACCAACATAATCAAATTAAGTGCGCAAACTTGCCACCGTGTTGTGCCAAACAAAAAATCCCTGCCGTACATTGCTTAGCAAGTCAGCTGTGACCGAATTAAAAGCCTCTTCAATTTTAATTCGAAGTTCGGCTAAATTATGAGCTCAAATGTGATCAAATGTTATGCCATAAGGCCAAATAAAAAAATCACATACAGTCAGGTCAGGCGATCTAGGGGGCCATTTGGTAATACTGAATCTGCTTATTACTCGTCGGGGAAAAGTTTCGTCCAAAAATTCCCTGACGGGTAAAACGTCATGTGCCAGACATCCATCCTGCTGAAACCAAACTTGCTGAAAATCAACATCCGGCAATTGTTAAATTGCAGGAATCACGTGATTTTGCAACAATTTTAAATAAGCGGCCCATTCAAGTTACCATAAATAAAAAATTGCCAAAGATATTATCTCCAAGAACCCCCGACCAAACATTTAATTTTTAAGGGTATTGTGTTCGTACATTTACCGACTAATGTTTATTTTCTTTTGCCCAGTAGCGAGTAATTAATGGATTGTGAGCATTGTGTATTGAGAGAGTACTTTCTCAATACAAAATTTTCATCCTGATTTGCACGATCCATCATTTTTTACAAATTTCCATCCTTAAAATATTGCCCTCAGGTAACAGTTCCTGAGATTTTTTTAACTTGTAGGCTTTGTATCCATGTCTTAATAAAATGTTTCGAATGGTTCTGGTAGGAATATTATCAGGTATCTCTATAGTAATGGCTGAACTTGAACAAGAAGGTAATCCTTCAGCCGCAGCACAAACGGCAGTTTCTCGTTGTTCCCTTTATTCCGACATAGGTTTTGGACCCTCATCCACCTCTTGATTCTCGCCACATTTTCTGCAGAGCTTAACACACCCAATTTTATCAAAATTGTTAATTAGGTTCAAAATGGTAGTTTTATAAAGAATACCACGGTCCTCATACTTAGCAATAAACCATTTTAACATTTAAAACTTTTCTTCGATAGTAAATTTTAACTCGGGCATAATGTCCGAGAAAGAAATCAGTAAGGTTTATAAAAACGCAATTGTTACGTTCCTCTCGCTTCGCAGATTTAAAAGTGTAGTTTTTTTTAATTTGTAAAAAAGAATTTGGTTGATTATTTCGCACCTATCAATTTGAACCAATGAAAAAGACGGCTTTCGACGTCAAAAATTGTTTTGAAGTAAATAAATTGCTTGACAGCTCTTGTCAGAAGTTTATCCGATAAAATGTTTAATAGTTTCTGTCAAAATTAAAAATTGTTGAAATTTAGTCAAGTTATCGGTGGATGACATTGGAAAAACAATGGCTTAGCAACCTAACAACGCTTTCATTTTGAGGTAATTTTTTCAAAACGTGTTTCTGTGCATCAAGATTTTGGGCATGTTCAAGACGAAGAAATCAGCGAAGAAGTAGAAAAAAGCATCTCCAGCAACACAGTCAAGACACATAGCAGCATTTGGAAGCAGTTCATGAATTGATAGAAATACCACAGTAGGACCTTTGAATTTAATTCTTAAGCACTGAGTAAGGAATATGCGAAAAGTCAATGGCGAAGAGTACAAAGAGCATTGCGTAAAAATAATGTGGAACACCGTGGCCAAAAAGCTACAAGAAACCTTTTTTGTCAACTACAACATTGTTTTTGATCCGTTTAAAGATATTGAATTCAAGACCTCTCGTGACGCTAGAAATGCGAAAAGAAGAACTCTTCAGAAGCCGGAAGATAAAAGAAAACAAGTTTCACTTCACTAACGGTCGATGAGTACTACAAAATGGTGTCTGCGTGGGATGAAAATACACCCAGTGGGCTACAGCACAAGTTTTATCTTATAGCAGCAGTGGAGGTGGCGTGGAGAGGTGGCGAAGCCTCAAATTGTTTGGTGCACTATTTTAAAGCAGAGACAGACAATGATGGAATAAGAACAGGTATGTTACATATATTTATTCTTTTTATAAAAAATACTGGAAAAAGTTGCGTTTTGACAAATGATAGTAATGAGATGTATCTTCTCTTGTAGCAAGCAGAATAGAATACAACCCAGTGTTCAGCAAAACCGCTCAGGGAGGTGCCAAAAAAAATGTGCGACAGCAAATGGTTGGTTCCGAACACTAAACGTCCGGGACGCCTGTATTATGTCCTCATGTCCAAACGTTTAAAAAATATCAAAACCGATAGACTGTTTTGGACACCTAATCCAGCATGGAACTCCCCATAGCATAGGATGGTTCAAAAATGTACCTGTGGGAAGAAACGAGCTGTCGAAATGGACAAAAGAAGCGGCATATAAAACTGGCTTAAACACAACAAATAAGAAAATTACAAACCACTCACTAAGAGACAGCTGTCAGCAATTAAGCAAAAGCGGGGATCGAGGAATAACAGCTGATAAAACTAACTGGACACAATCGAGCTGGCTCCATACAACCCTTTTTACAAATGGACAGTAACCATCATTCAAGAATTATTGATGCGTTAGGAAATGGAAGAAATAAGGGGCCTCAAGCATCTTCTTCGCAGGGGCATCATAACCAAAAGGCCACTGTATCTGTAACTGGCGCAATCTGCTCCGAAAATGATGTGAACAAGCATTATAAAAAATTACAGCAATATATCAAACAACACTCCCGTAGTATACAACAATGGCAACTTTTACGTAAATTGTAACCCAAGTAATAGTACCTAATAAGTTACATTGTTTGTTGCTATATTTAATTGAATAAATTGTCATATTTTTGTCAAATGAGGTTTTTTGTTCAGTCAGGAAATAATCTTACCAAATATCATTAGTGGATCTAATTTATCCTTTAAAAAAATTCAAAAAACTCGTTTTAAAGTAATTTGTTTGAAACAAAAGACGAGCATTATAAAAAAGCCGAGTCGCAGACGAGGCTTTTTATACACGAGTGTAAAAAATTACAGCAATATATCAAACAACACTCCCGTAGTATACAACAATGGCAACTTTTAAGTAAATTGTAACCCAAGTAATGGTACCTAATAAGTTACATTGTTTGTTGCTATATTTAATTGAATAAATTGTCATATTTTTGTCAAATGAGGTTTTTTGTTCAGTCAGGAAATAATCTTACCAAATATCATTCGTGCATCTAATTTATCCTTTGAAAAAATTCAAAAAACTCGTTTTTAAGTAATTTGTTTGAAACAAAACACTCGCGTATAAAAAGCCTCGTCTGCGACTCGGCTTTTTTATAATGCTCGTCTTTTGTTTAAATCAAATTACTTGTCAACTCGTTTTTCCAAAATTTTTCGGATAAATTAGATGCACCTGTGATATTACCCCCGAAAATACAATACAGATAAAAAGTCCCTACAGATTAACCCAAACTTTGCTTTGTGTCGTAATATTTTTCGAGTTTAAGGTATTTTTTAATAAAACTTTTATATTTTATTGTTGTTTCTACCCTACCCTAGAGTCCCTGTATGTTGACATATTTGGATATATTAATAAATACTATGTCAACATGCCTACCCTACCCCGTTTCACCCCGTGCTTGGAACGATTCCATTTTTTCTCTGTATAATTTTAAAATAAGAAAAATTAGTTTTTAAGGAGCTTGAGGTGACTAAAGTTGGGACAAGTACCTTAGCCCATTTTTAATAGTACCTCTCACATTTTGTAAAAGGTGGGCAAGACAAAACAATAAGCCGTGCAAAGTTTTGAAATAAGCAGCCTATAGAGCCCTTTTCAAAGCCCACTTAAAAAGAAGTTGAGTTAGCAGGAAGTGTGTCCTTTAATGCTTAATCGCAAGAGCAGGAAAAAACTGTCTTCGCGCCACGCTTTGCTTTATACAACAAGCCCACTTGAATTTGTACCACAATGAAGCTCTTTGTTTGCCACAAAAGGTATTGTTCTTCGGACTCTTTAACACCAAAGCACGGTTGTTTAAGAAGGACTGTCAAAGAAAAATTGGAAAAGTACAGAATATTATACAGGGTAAATAAAATCTATATGTTTGTGGCGAATTCATTTTAGAAACAAAAGTGTGTGCTTCAGACCACAGGGCAGAAGTGTAAACTTCAACAAGGCAAAATTAATAATACTGGCCCATAACATATTCTGCAAAGCGGACCGAACCGAACTCTTCTGTGTACTGGCCTTCATCTGCATCATCTTATCGCTCGCTGAATGTTTCTCACACTTAGTCGACTCGAGCCGATTTCACCCGAATGAGCGTAACATAGCCGAGCCTGACGGCTCAGTTCAATTCACTACCCACAAAAACTGCTAAACGCGCCTAATATTTTACACTTCAAAATATTTCATGTAAAAAAACCAAAGACGCGAAAATTCCGTAAAAAGAATTGAGATAAAAGTAAAACCATTGAGTTCTCCAATACAAATTTCAAAATGAAACGTTCTTACTAGTTTGCAAATGTTTTTTTTAACTCTGCTATTACACCCAAACTTCTTTCTGTTTAATTCAGCACTGTGCTTAAGAATCATTTGCAGCCGTAATAGCCAAGTTTTTAAAAACAGTTCCTATCGGCCTTCCAAAGCTCAGCTCTCTAGAGTTTCTGGAAGTGAGCAATGTTACTTTTACTTAAGTTTACATTTATAGGGGAGGGACGCAAATTAAAATTTTGGGGTTTTAACTTTGTTCGTATAGTTTTATCATATTTCCTATCGGTCTGCCAGAGCTCAACTTTCTAGCGTTTCTGGAAGTGGGCAATGTTTCTTTTACGAAACTTTACATGTATAGGGGAGGGGAGTAAATTAGAATTTTGAGGTTTTTTTGATTTTTTCCAAGGGTATGACCAAACCTTCAGTCTTCCAAATTTCAGCTTTGTAGCATGTCTGGAAGTACAGTAAAATTTTGATGATCTATACATGAGTGAGTGAGTAAGTGAGTGGCAATTTCGACGTTTTTTGAAATTTCGTAACTACTTTACTACTGTATGAAATTCCATGAAACTTGGACGGGTTATTGACTCTATGAAGATCTACGGCTGTGTAAAGTCAGAGTTTCATAGCTCATTCGAAAGTAAAGTTTTAGATAGGTCAAATATGGGCTGAAATGTTTTAAGAAAATATGATACAGGAGTGTACGCGAACTTGGCGGGGCACTACCGTGTCCCCAGATCTGTGCATTACGCCACTAACATGGGCGCACCCAGGGGGGCCCTCGAGGAAAGCCCCCCCTCCAAGCCTAAGGATTTTTTAGTTTTTATGAATACACACTCAACACACCGAAGCGCCTGTTGTCCCACTGTAATTCAATAGCACAACCGAACTTGTATATTAGACACTTATTGGAATAAAACCTGACCTTATTTTAAAATCGACCCTACGGTGACAGATTTACATATAAAAACCAGCTGCTTTGCTTCAAAATTCGGCCTTTGTGTATTTAAAACCCGGATTTATTAGTGTCGGTATTTATTAAATGGAAGTTAGCGACTGTGTTATTAAATTTGGCTTTCGTATGTCAATTTTGAGAGGCCAGCTGTTAGTTTTCTGTGTAAATGTGTCAGAATAATGTCGGCTCTAAAATAAAGTCAGGTTTTATTCCAATAAGTCCCTATTATGTAATGAGGTATAGCAGAAAAAAGTTTTTTGCCTTTTCCTGAAAAAGTATTCTTGAGGGACATAACGCGTTTTGATAAGTTGCTCCTCTAATGATCATAAGTATAATCTTAGAAGGGGTCATTACAAGAGATCCAGTTTGACAACATTCTTTTGAAAGTAATCGTAGAATTAAATGGAGAGAAACCCGAATTTTACAAAAAGAATCAATGACATTAGAAGAAAAATAAAGGAATCAATGTATTTATTTAAATGAAGGTAACTGTTTTTCAAGTGTATAAATAATACTGATTTCTATAATTCTTCTTTGCGACTGTCAAAGGTATGAAAACTTAAATTAGACGTAAAGTATCAACGTCTGAAAACATGAGATCACCTTTTCGTGTGTTAAAATTTCTGTTCGCAATGGACGAGAGCCAATATACCTTTCAAATACCAAATTGCAAATAATGCAAGGACCTGAAACCATAAACAACAAGTAAAATTAAAGAAAGTAAAATCAGAAAGAAGACTCTCTTCAGCCGGGACTTGAACCCGGATCTCTTGCTCAGTACGCAAACGCTCTCTCATTAAGCCACCGAAGATCATACATACATTTTCTGACAACTTCTACCTATGCATGTGTGTGAAATTCTCAGGTTATTAACTCACCGAGCCATTCAATTGATTTCTATAATTCTTCTTTCCCACTGTCAAAGGTATGAAAACTCAAATTAGACGTAAAGTATCATTTTGTTTGGATCACGACTGCCAGTAAACTTTAAGGTGACGTAATAGTTAATAGAACTTTTTTGAGATGCATTAAAATATTGAAATATTTCTTTTTGGTCGGCGATTTGATCAAAACCTCAAAGGTTTAAGTAAACAAGCCGCGAGCGCGGGTTATTAAAAAAGAGCTGTCAAAATATAGCTATAATATTCGAAACCCAATTTTCCCCCTGGCATGTTTGTTGAAAACTAAAGACATTTAATAATATTAACGGCAAATGGAAGGCTGTCCTCTCTTTTACGAAACACACTTAGGTTAATCCCACATAAACGGTCGTAAACACTGGACTATATTAACTTGCGGGCTGTAAATTGGAACGCTTGATGGTGTAGAAGGGACATTAAAGCGTACTCAGGCACAACATCGTATACGCACAAAGAATTATTATTGGCAATCCGCCTATTTAGTTGTGGATGCTTAGTTCTTTTTGAATAAAACCTAAAAAAAGCATTATTTTTTTTCATGATCCTAAAAAATAACTCCAATTTATGGATGCCAATTAAATGCTAACCGTGAAATTGGCCCCCTCGGTGACACATTGTTTAAAAGGTAATTTAGTTTTTCTATAATAAAGATCATTACACACTTTCTGTAAAATGCTTACCTTTTGAGAAAATGACATATGGAAATACATAGGAAACGGCTGTACTGCTAACACTGAATATCTAATAATGCAGAGGCCTTAGTGGTATATCTTTGAGCTAAAGTGTTAAGCCTCAATCATTTATTGTTGTAGTCTACGGAGTTTCTTTATGTGCTGGGTGGAAAAAAAATATGCCACTTTAATCAAACTCAGTATGTAGGTATGTGGGCACAATAGATCCACATGTTATCGTAGTGCATGGAGGTCCATTAGGGTCCGCCACCACTTTCGAATACATACATACTGCTAACACTTCATGGTTTGTATTTTAGCAAGAGTACTACCCAGAGAACTCAGTGATGCCTCATTTTATAGGCTATTAGTTGGTCTTTGTTTTATATTATTACAAATTTTCTCAAAAAAAAGCAGTTTCGAAGTTAAAGGCCACTAAATAAAAATATTGGTCAAAATCCCAAATGGCGGCGAAATGTTAAGCGTCATAATTTTAAAATCATTCGTCTGAAAAAAAAAACTGAAAGAAAATTTTATTGTCTTCAACTTTTGTAAAAAACTTTTTCTTCTAAAATGTACAGGGACCAAGTAATTTAAAAAAAAACCTTTTTGTGCACACTAAATCCAAGATGGCGGGGGAAGCCGCCCCTCCCCGGACGTCAAAAACTTAATTTTTTTTTAGGATTCCAATGTGAACAACATATGTCAAAATCGCGACTGCACCACCTTTTGCAAGCTGGGGGTCTTTTTTTGCTCCAATAACTGGCCTATTTTGTTTTAGGCTGGATACGCCCTTGTCAAATCGCATATCCGATTTATGCAGTTACGCTGTTAAGAACACCAAAGAATATTAACTTGGGTATAATTTGTTGGTTGTTTAATGTTTACATCGGCTAGCGCTAAGATATTTAAATTTTGCCGCTGATGATGTTACTTCATTAAAAATTCTTATTGGTTTATTAAAAAATTACTCGACTGAGACCCTAAACACTTCTACTTCAAAAAAGTTAAAGTATAAAAGAAAGTTCCTTAACGAAAATAGATTTTTTTAAATGAAATGTATAAATTAACACAGACCAAGGCTCTAAAAGGAAAAAAAACCTTATAAAATTGAACACGATCTACCAAGACGGAAATAATAAGAGTAAAGAAAACATAAAGGAAAAAGGATGGAAATATTAAATGAAAAATAAGCAAACATAAAGAAACATATCCACGTTTTCAGTTGAAAACACTATATAATAGTTTGGAACAGCAACTTATTAATTAGATGAAATCTGATAATAAACTAAAATTATACTTAATCTGCAACCTATTAAGTAAGAGTGAGAATGTATAAATCATTGGAAAAGCTCAACAACAAAAAGGTGCATTTTGAAAGCCAGAGATGATTATTCTTGTTAACTTATTTTTTTCTAACGGAGAATAATGCAAAAAGCTTCTTTGGAATAGTCTTCTTTTCTATTTATTTTGAAGACAAATTCTTAGTTGTTGAAAGACTATCTTCTGGCACAGTGTTGGTATATTGTTTTGGTAAGTTTACTTGGAAATATTGAAGATAAACAAACCAAAGGGTTTTTAAAAAGAAAGTATTAAAATATTTTTAGTTTAAATACTTATTGCCTCTTATTAATTATTAATAACTGAACATTATCAAAAACGTCATTCTCTTCCTGTATAACGACTTTTATCAAAACCGGTCAAAATCAAAACTGCCAAAATCATAAAAAGCGGTCGGGCTTAGCTTGTGACGTTCACCCAAAGAAAAGCGATTCTGATATTGCTATGTAATTAAAGCGGCCTTCACTGCAATTTCTTTACTGTCGTGCCTAATGAAAACGCCATATCTACTAGGGATCTAGGGAATGAGGTGTTCTCAATCTAGGGATTGCTATAGGCCCATCCTTAAAAAAGGTCAGGTGTGAGACCCTAGGTTAGGATTCCTTTGCAATTATTTAACCACGAGATTCCGCCCTCTCAAAAGAAGAACAGGGGATCTAATAAAAGGAAAAAACAGACATTTTTATTTTGTATGTATTTTTGGGTTCAAAAAGAACAATATTATTTGTTCCCGATTTAAATTTGCTGCCAAACTTCCATGAGCCGGATTTGTATTAGAGGAAGAGAGACGGAACCAGTATACATGAAAATAAAGAAGACAGTTGCTTATGCTATGCCCGGCTCCTTTTTATGATTTTGTTATTTTTAAGTTTGTCCGGTTTTGATAAAAGACGTTATACTAAACTTCGATTTTGCTCTTGTTTTGATGAATGACGTTTTTGTAGAATCTCCGGTTATTAATAATTCCGCTTTTGCCATTGGACTGTTATATCATTTTTATTTATAATCTTGGACGATTTTATTTTTGTCATTTATGACGATGGGTAGTGATTCTTGCAATCGTTGTTAGATCCGTGCACTTGCACAAAAAGTAAGTTTTTCCAAAATATTCGTGTTTTCACGTTTTTTTTATTTGAAAAATATTTGTATATTCACGTGTTTTTCCCGGCATTTGGTCACGTGTTAAAACTGGTTTACAATTCAATTTATTTTTCCTTAAATGCCTACATTTTAATTTTTATGGTTATTTTCTCAGACAAATGTATATTTTTGGTATATTTTTATCTCAGGTGATGTAAACTAGAAATATGGATGAGAACTTACATACAATTTTTCCAGTGCAATATAATAATATGGAAGGTAAAAATTAAATCGTTCTAGCCCACACGACCCTGATGTATATTAAATAAAGGCTCCGGTTCAAAAGAGCGATATTTAAAACGGCGACATTTAAAACAGCGACATTTAAAACAGCGACATGTTAAAACAGCGACATGTTAAAACAGCGACATATCAAAAGGGCGTCATATTAAAAGAGCGACATATTAAAACAGCGATATTTAAAATAGCGACATTTAAAACAGCGACATATTAAAACAGTTTTTTTTTTAATTTATTAGGAAAGAGACTCTTTAGTCGAACTGTTGCTATTTTTTAAGACGCTTTTTTAATGTCGCTGTTTTTATTATATGTCGCTCTTTTGAATATCGCTGTTTTGATATGTCGCCTTTTTGAATGTCGCTTTTTTGAATGTCGCTGTTTTCAATGTCGCCGTTTTAAATATCGCTCGTTTGAACCGGTGCCTTAAATAAAATCTATATGTATATTGTATATCAGTTACCTAATGACTTCTCCTGTCCAAAAATAAATAATAATAAAGTCACATGCATATCTATAGATATACGCATGCTAATAAAATATGTCTTACCATTTTTAATAATGAAAAGGGACAAAGTGACAGCCATTACTGTATCCAACCACAAGCATTTAATATTACTGGATAGTTGACTAAACAATTCCTTAAGAGGGATTAAGGGTTTCGAAACAACTCTTTTATGGGAAAAGTATTTAATATAAAGGGGAACTATAAAATATTATTTCATTTTAAATACAGTCTAAAAAGAAAACATTCGCTATACACAAAAACATCCTCTTTTGTGGGCTAAATTAAAGATCAAGTACCGTAGTCGACCGGAATTCCGTCACCTTAAGCCCCTTAGTATTCATGGACTGACTTTTGAGATGATATACAATGTTCCAAGTGTTGATATATTGAATTATTTTTACTTGTACTGAAACTTTGGACTTTTGATTATACATTGTAATCTTTTTTGATCTGAACTCCGACATAGTTTTGACCAGAATTCCGTCATATGATAAAATGGATGTTAGAAACAATTTATAACGAATGTAAATAACTTTTATTGCACAAATTAACTTTGCTTACATAAATTTATCAAATATTTTTAGGAAGAACTCAGTACGCACACGAAAAAATATAGAATTTTTAGTTGTTCATACCATTTGATGTGAAAGCCTAGAGTTTGTATTACCACCTCAAATAAATTGTTTAAAAACCCAAAAAAGACCTAAATACCAAATTTGTGGTAGTATATCTCTGTCTGTCGGTATAACTGTTCAATAATTATCTGTCGGTCTTTCTGTCTGACTGTAACTCCTAAAAATTCGGTTAACCTATAACTTTGGTATTCGAAATGATAATTAATAGTTTTTAGTGGGGTGGAGCCTTGTGAGGTACTTATTTCTTACAGTAAACGGTATATTTGGTGCAAAAATAGATAGCCTCCTACATAACCCAGCAAACGTGAAAAATCACAACCTGAAAGCCGTCATTTTCGTCACCTGAATTCCGAAACCCAAATTCATTATAGATTTTAAATGAGTAGAGTAGAAAAAACATATGACGAAATTTGAAATTCAAAATTTTTTATTTATTGTAGGTTTCACCGTCTTACATTTTTTATCTTTAGATAGTTGTTGATATGGAAAAAACTGAACTTAAAAAAAAATTGCCTACCAGAACGCCGTCACCGTTATTTTTTACAAAAATAAGACAATCGGAGAGCCGTCATAACCCCATAGCCTGAATTCCGACACCTTCAATTTAAAACACATTTTCGGAGAAAATAGCTCAAAAAGCCTGGGACGGAAATTGAGATTTAGAAAATGTGATCAAATGTGATTCTGATTAAGTTGTATTTTTCGCTTTTTGAAAAATGTAGGTATAAAAAAACTCATTTGAATAGACAATGTTTCTATTGGGAATTCCGTCACTCCTGTTGGATTTCCGGTTCAATGCTTTTTTGTAACCTAAACCCCGCAACCCCCTTTTTCTTGAAAATTATTGAAAAAATAACAAAATTTTCGTTAAAAACTTATCTACGGACATTGGTTTAATAAAAAATACAAATATGTTAGGTAATAATATAATAAAGTACCTAAAATCTTAGATTAAATGAGTACGTGCAAGTGGCTTAAAATGCAACGTTCCGCCTCACGACTAAAATAATTTTTTGCGCACAGTGTTGCCAAATATATAGGTAAATACATAAAGTATTATTTTGGAATTCCATTGTAGGATTAGCTTAATAATTCAAAACATTTCTAAAAAGTGACGGAATTCAGGTGGGTGTCGGAATTCGAGTTGAGTACGGTAACTTAACCTATTATTTTTTTACACTGAATACCTATTTTACTTCTAAAGATCTAAATTTATTTCACTAACGATAAAACTTCTCTTCTAAATTTTTTATTCAACGAATAATATTATGGTTGGGATTAACACATTAAAATATCATTCAAGCTTGGTTTTGAATAAAATTATAATTTTATTTCTGTTGCCACCTTTCTCAGGCACAAATGTGTACGCCCAACAAAAGAATATAAAATAGTATTAAAAAGCCTAAAACCTTTAAGCGGCCCGACAAACACAGAAAAGGAGAGAAAACTCGCTCACATAAACTATTTTTATAAACCAACATTTGACATGTGACGAAAACGCTTGATGTTTGGTAAATACAGATCATTTTTATATCCCAACACAGATGTCATGTCATCGTGTGGACTAATATTTTTCATAACGACAAAAAAGGGTTCAGCCAGTTCTTTCACACCAGGGAATTATTATAAGTAAGGCATCCATCAATGGCTAAAAACCTTTTTCTTTTCAATTTGGACAATTGACTGTTCAGGGAAGGAAAAAGTTACAATTTTATAAATTTTACTGAATATCCCTAGACGCTAAAAGCATGTCAACTGAAACAATTATTAATTCTTCCCCTGCTGAGAAGAAGGTGAAATAAATGGAACTTGAGTGATATGGGGCGCCCCAGTGGCGTATATAAGGGGGGCCAAAGATTTTTTTAGATATTTTCCACATATTTTATGAATACAAACATAATACGGCCTCAATGCGTTTTAGCCCCACCCCAAAACTGTCTCGGGCCTACACTGAAACTTTTTTCTATATACGCTACTGGGTCGCCCAATGATAACATTGCTTTGTAACAAAATTGTAACAAAATTAACATATTTGTGGCCGCAGGTTTTTTACTGATTATTTTCAATATTACTTATCATAACAAAAACATTTGATGTAAAAAAGCCAAGTACGCGAAAATGGTATTCCGTAAAAAGAATTGAGATAAAAGTAAATTCAAGTTCTTTAATTCAAATTTCAAAACGAAAGGTTCTACTAGTTCGGAAATGTTTTTTTTAAACATTACAGCCAAACTTCTGTATGTTAAATTTAGCACTGTGCCTAAGAGTCATTAGAAGCCGTAATAGCCAAGCTTAGAAAAATATTTATAAACTAATAAGAACCTTTCATTTTGAAATTTGTATTAGAAAACTTAGATTTACTTTAATATCAATTCTTTTTACGGAATACCATTTTCGCGTACTTGGTTTTTTTTACATCAACACTTCTTTTTTAAAGGATTTTGATAATATTTAAGTTTTAAAGTAGTAAAATGTGCGGAATATTGTTCACAACTTTTGCAATGCCTTATTATAAATTTTAAGGTTTTTCTAAGTTTATCCTATGGTTTTATTAGCTTTTCAAAGCTCATCTCTCTAACGTTCGTGGAACTGGACAATATTACTTTTACATAACTTTACAATTATGGGGAAGGGCAGTAAATTAAAATGAGTGAGTGGCAATTTCGACATTTTTTGAAATTTTGTAACTACTTTACTACTTTATGGAAGTCCATGAAACTCGGAGTGGTTGTTAGCTCTATGAAGATTCACGACTGTACAAAGTTTGAGTTTCGTAGCTTATTTGAAGACCACAGGCAAAGAAGGCGCTATGTCAAAAAACGGGATTTCAAAAAACCCGTTCTAAAGATTGGAACATGGCGCCTTTTTAGCCTGTTCGTCAATATTACAAATTGAAATTACTCCTGAAACTGAGGGCATTTATAGCCTGAACGATAGTAGTCAAACTTTTGAAATTTTTCTAATAGATGGCACTAATAACTCAATTTCCTTAAAAATTGACATAGCGCCTTCTTTGCCTGTGGTCTTCATTTCAAAGTCGAGTTTTAGATAGGTCAAATATAGGCTGAAATATTTCAAGAAAATATGGTTTACAGCAGTTTACGCCGCGAACTTGGCCGGGCACTGTCGTGCCCTCAGATTTTGATTTGATTTGATATGAAAAAAAAACGGTTTTCAAGAATCGTGAGAAAATTAAATTTATTGAGTTGTTCACCATATAACATCACATGCTGTGTGCCTGCTGCAGCCGAAATTGTAGGGTAAAGATCAGAGCTATTAGATACACATACATGTTGTTGTGATTTTCGCCCCGGGATACCCGTGTATAATGGCTGTGACAATGGGGTGACCCAAGGGCGCGCGCTTAGCGGGAGGCCCATGCGATATACTTGACTCTTTTCAAACTTTCTGATTTTTAAGTATGCATTTTTACTTCCGATTGAGAAAATATAATAAATTTTAAAGTTTAAGAGCCAACTTTGTATTATTTTCGTTACCTTTAAACTGTGCTGAGAATATTTTAATAAATGGAGGGATTTGTATTATTTATTATAATATCACTGGAGCCCTAAAAGAAAGGCGAGCAGCCAGTAAGGAAAAAGAAATGAGAAACAATAGTACTAAAAAGCTTAAATCCGGAAAAGCTAGCGGACATGGGGACATTTACGTTAAAATGCTGAAATATGGAATAGAAAAACTACTAGAAAATCTCACATATATATTATCAATCAGTGCATAAACGGACAACCTGATGATTAGAGAATTGCAATCATATCCTCAATACATAAAAAGGAAAGAAGCTGGACTTTACCAATTACAGCGGAATTTCAGTAACCAGTACTCTAAGTAGATTTTAAGGTAGGATTCTTAAGGGGCCTACAGACACGCGAGCATTTCTTGAGATTAGTACGCGCACTAATCTCTGCATACATGTACGTTTGGTGGAATTGCCTACACACACGAAGACAAAATTTAACGTTCTAAACATAAACACGATAATATCAATGCGTTTTGCCTAGACACCGAGAGATTTGCTCGCGTACATCGTGCGCGCGAACTAATCTTCGAGAGATATTTTAGGCGAATATTGTCTACACACGAAGAGATTAGTATGCGCAAACTTGTACGCGCGTACTAATCTCTAGAAATGTTCGCGTGTCTGTAGGCCCCTTTAGAGATTTAGTAGAGAATAGTTTTCATGAACAAGAAAAAGAAGAGCAAAGTGGCTTTCGTGCAGGCAGATCTTGTCGTGATAAAGTTTTTTGTCTTAAACAAGTTATTGAGAAAAGGAGTGCCAGAAATATAGAGACTCATGTTACTTTTGTGGACTTGAATCATATGATACCGTTCCAGTCAAAAAAATTATAGGCAGTGTTAGAGCAAACTAACATACATACAAGCGATAAAAGGGTCAAAATCTAAAACTAAAATTTGAAATCGACTTTTCAAAAGATTCCTTCCAACTTTTTTGAAAATATATATCGCAGTAGCTCTAAAAAACTGGAAACGTAAAGTACACACCATATTATAAACACTACAGTTTACTGACGACCAAGTAATTGTAGCTAATGATAAAGAAGACATGGAGTATATGATGAGAGAGTTAACGGAGAATAGCAAAAGTGTGGGTTAACAGTGAACGGGATACCCGTGTATAATGGCTGTGACAATGGAGTGAACCAACTCTTGACTTTTTCAAACTTTCTGATTTTTAAGTATGCATTTTTACTGCCGATTGAGAAAATATAATAAATTTGAGAGTTTAAGAGCCAACTTTAAATTATTTTTGTTACCTTTAAACTTTGCTGAGAATAGTTTATTAAAGGGAGGGATTTATATTTTGTATTATTTTTTATTATATCACTGGAGCCCAAGAGAAAGGAGATTAGCCAGTAGGGAAAAATAAATAAGAAAGGATAGTATTAAAATGCTTAAATCCAAAAAACTAGCGGACCTGGGGCAATATACGCTAACTCAAATATGGAATAGAGAAACTAGTACTAGAAAATCTTACATATATTATGATGATTAAAAAATTGCATTCATATCCTAAATATACGAAAAAAGGAAACAAGCTAAACTGCAACAATTACAGACGAATTTCAGTAACCAGTACTCTAAGTAGATTTTACGGTGAGATTTTTAGAGATTTAATAGAGAATGATTTTCATGAACAAGAAGAAGAAGAGCAAAGTGGGTTTCGTGCAGGCAGATTTTGTAACGATAAAGTTTTTTGTACAAAACTTCTCCTTTTGTACTTTAACCCCCTCCACAGGGTGTCCACACAAGAAATAAGGATAGTTCCTCGACTGATATTGATCAATTTAGTCTTAAGCAGTGGCGGCAGCTACAGGGAGGGCAACGAGAAAGTGCCCTCCCAAAACTAGACAACAAACAGTATTTTTAATTGATTTGTTTACGACATGATTGTCTAATTATTTTACGACATGATTGTCTAATTATTTTTATTATCTGTGGTTAACAGCAAGCGATTAAGTTTTTAGCGTAAATAATAACAAGCCGGTAGCGCCGCGCGGGGAAGGTTTTAATTTCATCCGTTTTTCAGCGGGGTATGGGTGGATGTTCTCGAGCGGGGGCGGGAGGAACGTTTGTTTTAGTTGTAATCGAAAACGTCCTTTGCTCTTGCTATGAAGCGGGTTCTATCCTGAGTGAAGACGTATGACTTTGTTTTGATCGCGTGTCATTATTTGTTTTTGTTATCATTTGTTTATAAAATGGAAATAAATACCGTCGATTACATAATTAACGATGCAAATTTAAATACGTTGACATATGAATTCCGATTACAAATAAAATCTTTATGGCCACATAGACCGGACCTAAAAATGAACCAAAATTTTAGTGCAACTAATGCCGAGGGGTGTTCCAAAAAAACTTATATAATAGAAAATTTAATAAAAAAATTATTCAATGCTGAAAACTGGTTGTGTGATTTGTGCGGTTGTGAAAAAATAAATATTTTTTTGCTTTATCTGTCTTGTTATAAACAATGGGTGACAAAGGGAATGTGTGATATTGTAACGTGTCATTTTTACGTTTAAGACAACGTTACATATTTGTTTATTTAGGTAAATAATCAAGGCTCTTTGATTCGTCTTTCTGTACACAAAGTAAGGGTATTTTATAGAGCTAGGTTTGGAGGTTATATAGTGTCTAGGAAATTACCTTAAAAGGAGGCATTCCATCGAATTACTGTGGACACTACGCACATCGCATTATCTGGACATCGTAATTGGAATTTAAGATCACAGGCTTCGGGAAAATCACATAAAAATTTTGATTGTTTTGTTTTATCTGTGGAATTTTGTGATTCTCTTGTCGTCATGAAAGTTAAACAGCTGTTATGCTGGGGAATGGCGGCGTTGCCGCATCACAAACGGATTCAGTAACAGGAAGGAAACATTTAGATGAACATTTCATTCCCTTACGTTTATTTTCGAGGATATTGGGACAATCCGAACCTCATAGCTAGTTGTGACAGCACGAAAACATATTTAGGTCCACGGTTTGACCAGTAACAACCGAGGCTCCGACCACTTTGACATCTTTATTAATTTGATAGGGAGAGGATGGAATAAATACGAGTCGTGCACTTTTGTAAATGGGAGATAAACGAGGGATAAAAACCAAGACTAAAAGAATAAACGAAATGGTGTGAGTTAACATCTGAACACTCTTGTGCCGAGCTTCTTAGCAGTAGTTCAGTGTGTATTTTTAGGTTCAGGTTCAGAAACAACTTTATTAATGTAGAAATGTTTTACAAAAATGGCGTCAAACCATATGAATCTTAGAGAAAACATTTATAAAGAGCAAAGGAAACTTTTGACGAAAACTGTAATTAAAATACAACTAAATTCTACACTTAGTATAGCTTTACTCATATGGGAATTGGTTGAATGTTCAAATATTCCTGGGGTTGATACATGCTCGAATCTCCAGTGATTGAATTTACAATTGATGGTTTCAATGCTGAGCTTCTTATAGTCCGTCTGGTTATTTTCCTCTTACTTGATATGTTGGCGGGGGTCCGGTAGGCAAATGTTCGGTCAAATGTATGGAGGGTGTCTCGACGTCCTTGTTATATAAATTTCAACCGTGGAAATAGATCCGACAACACCTCAATGTACGTTTTACCTAATTTTCATGTCCCCTTGGTCGGTGCTGCCCCCTATAGACCTGTATAGAACTATTGCTGTACCTCATTGGTTAGTTTGAAAATCGCGGGTTTTTCTGGTTGGTTGGTATTGCGTTTTACTGTCCCCACTCCCCACCAAATTTACAAAACGGTTTCCGGCCACCTCGGTTTTTGTGTTCTGCCTGGTCTCTTTGCTAACAAATTTTGGCTGGGTCGACAACAGTTTCTGGGATCGCCATTGTTTTTGTGTAGTGGCACTGCAAAAACTGCAGGTTCTGTCCCAGAGACTGTAAAGAGTGAGTCCGTCGTGAGGCGTATCTCGTGGACGGCTCATATCCTCTACATAGAGGGATTTAAGTCGGCCTACGCCATTTGCACGGAAAGAGCAGCGGTAAGTTCGATTTTATTTTTTTTCATTTTTTTTTATTTGAGTACTCTTCAAGATAATATTTGCCTCCCAAATTGTAGTTATTTTTCGTGTGAAATGTACTTTTTTGACAACAGACGTGGGGAATTTTTGGCGTTTTTATATTTTTCTTTTAACCACGTGTTGGATAAAAACTATATATTGTTTTTCTCCTTTGTCTACAGCCCTGTCCATTCCATCGGCAGCGGTGCTGGACGCTGGTGGGAAGCCGGACGAGCCAGTTCTAACCCTGGGAAAGGTACGTAGGGTTATTTTAGTTCATCTGTTTAAATCTGCTGTATTTTATTGAGTCGACATGGGGTTCTCCAGGAAACTGAAACATTTCATTTTCCACAGGGTTCTACGCTCGGGCAAGAATCCCACAACCTTTTTATGCTCGGGCAAGAAACCAACAACATTTTGTCCACGATGTGCTGCACTAGTACCATGTGCTAGTTAGTCAGCAGGGAAGGCCCGGCAGAACTGGGACCGGTGGAGTAGCAGAAGATGTCTGGTACAACACATCCAGGTTTACAAAATAAAACACATTTATACACAAAATAATCAAGGACCAAGGTAGGAGCAAGCCTTAACTATAATTTTTTCCTCATATATAAATTTTTTTAAATATAATTTAGATGTAATCTTTTCATATATAAGTTTTCACAGTATAATTTCAACATTTCTTGTAAACGCAAGATAAGGTATGACGTCATAACCCTGGTTTTGCGGCATATTTACTACATCGACTTGTTTTCCTTCATTTCATTTATTTAAGATAATTTTACTGTCAAATTTAAAGTGCCTTGCTATTTTGGCCCTATTTAAAGTGCCTTGCTATTTTGGCCCTGACTTGTTTGGTATTTTTCTCAAGTTTTACAATCAAAATATACAAGATGAACTAAATTTCTTTGTTATTTGTACAATCCAGTGAGCCAACTTTGCGGAGACAAAAGAGAGATGAGATTATATTTTGTTTCTAGCGGTTTCGTCACACATTTTTACCTCATGGGGTGGATCTCGGACTATGTTGCTGTCTGTCTCATTCTACCCAATGTAGAATGATGACAGCAGATATTTGGTCTAGATCTCCCCTATGATGGAACGATTTTGGAAGTATATATATATTTTTTTTAACAATCATTCATATAATTGAGTCCTACGCTGCTGACTCAGATGTAGGTACACTATAACCTGTTAAAGGAGTCCATCTACCTGTAAGGTATTTCTGTTTTGTCATCTGAATTCAATCTTTTAGAATTTTATTCTGTTTATTTCTTTTTGGTTAATCTTAATTACACAAATACTCTGGAAGCCTCGGAAGTAAGTAGAATTTCATTGTTTGGCTGCAACGTTTGGGTTGAACTGTATTTTATTTAAGATCTTCTTTGTAAAACATTGGTATTAAATAATGTGGCGCACTTAAAATTTTCTTATTTCTGAACCCCCCTTCTCCACTGTATAAAAGTTACCGGGCATATCAATGTTTTACCTAGCTGGAAAATACAGTTCTGCTTCCAGATATTTGTTTAATTATTCAGTGGGTTTCAGTGTCACAAAATGGCGGCAACGTCTTTAAGCTGCCACAAATGTCATACAACGCATTTTAATAGGCCACAAATTGGCACCCAAATTTTTTTAATTTTTTTTAAGGCCACAATATCAAGCACTTTAGTGAAATGAAAAGTTAAAAAGACACAAATAAGTGCTACTCATTTAAATAACCACATAGAATTTTCTATGCTAGGCAAGTCTGATATTAGGTACCAATTGAATAGTGCCTATTGGGAAAACATTACCGAACATAATGAAAATGTGACAAAAAATAGACATATACTTGGTAGGTTAATAGACTGTTTAAAATTCTGTGAGATTTTTGAAGTTGCTCTACGGGGCCATAAAAAAGAAAGGCGAATGGACTTTATCTATAAACAAATAAACTAAATACTACACCAAGTAGCTCCCTGTTTGAAAAATACTAAAACAAAATTGTTTCGGTAAGTTTTTTTATCTCATTTTTCATGCAATCTAAATTTCTGCCTCCCCAATTTATATCGTCACCAGCCGCCACATCATAAAGTGACACGTTTTTTTTTGAAAAAAATCACTGTAGCTGGTACACTATCACTCTGTGAACCAACTAGGGATTATACAATATGTCTCCCTAAGTTGGAATCATATGGAAAACTTTTTTATTATTAATTTTAGGAAAAAAAGTTATTCTTCATAAAAAGTTCTGCATTATCTAAAACCTAGAACACAGGTTTGTCAAAAAATATGAGTTTTACTCAAGAGCAAAATACCTTTAAATGTGCAAATAAAAACTATTACGCGTTTTAATTGCAAAATTATTAGAAAACATGTTCATTCAAAATAGAAATATTATTAAAAAATAAAATAATTTGGATGGATGGATGAACTTGCATATTTAAACGTAATTTTTAATTCTAATCAACTTTTTTAAGTAAAATTTCTCGATATTGTCAAATTTAAAGGTACTTTACTCTTGAGCAAAACTCATATTTTTTGACAAACTTTGTATACCACTGAAAAAATTTGATATTTAATGACTGTATTCTAGGTCTTAGATGATGCAGAACTTTTTATGATGAATAACTTTTTTTCCTAAAATTTATAATAAAAAAGTTTTCCATATGATTCCAACTTAGGGGGACATACTGTATATAAATTAGAAAACAAAAATTCTAGATAAAATTATGAAAGTTAAAAATGAACCAGATTTTCAATATGCACTTTTAAACACCAGGCATCTTAAATCACCATTGAAATATCTTCTTTCACTGAGTCAAAAAGTTACTAATGACTTGGTGCGCCTTGCTTCACGTCACGCCCGATTTTAGACAAGACATTTTATTACTTTTTTGGTTCCGTTTATTGCCCCACTGGTAATCGTTTTTGGGCCTATTGTCATTACCTCTGGGATACCAGTAGCTATAGTTTAACTATAGTTAGGGGTGTCCCTACTTAGTATCGTGTTTAACCATAACACCATTTGAGTTTTTTTTTCGAGATTTACAAAGTGTTCTTGGAGTTAAAAGCACCCGCAGAGTTCGTAAAAATATGAAGGAATTTAGAGACCATGCGTTAAGTGGGTCAAAAATTTTAAGTTAATGGTAAAACCATATAGTCCTTGCATAAACGCAGTTATGCTTTTGTGACTTTGCGATGAAATAAACATAGGTATTTCCTACCCATAAATACAGTGAAGTTCGTATACATATAGCGAACCGTATATAATGAATACCCGTTTATAGCAAACCACGTTCAAAATACAGTCAACTCCGGATATAGTGCACTCGAAGATTGCACGAAAACTGGTTCGCTATATCCGAGGTTTACTATAAGAAGACATATAGACTATTAATACCTAAGTAAAAATTTTTTTGGGTATTTTAAAAGGAGTTTGCTATAAGCAAGTGTTCGTTATTAACGGGTTTGCTATATGCGAACTTCACTGTACCCAAAAAGAGTTTTACTCAGGTATACAATACTCTATATATCTTCTTCTAGTAAACCTCGGATATAGCGAACCAGTTTCCGTGCAATCTTCGAGTTCACTATATCCGGACTTTACTGTATACTAAAAATTAAATATGTCATATACAGGGCTATCAAAACGGACAAGCCACGATCCTCCACTTTGTTGACGTCACATCGGAGGCTGATTTTTTTTGATGGTCACGTTACGACACAGCTGTCGTTAAAATAATGAAGTTTGAATGACTGTTCATGAATTAAAAAAAAAATAAAGCCGGTTTTGAGATTGTTTTTACTATATTCTAGCAGAACAATTTCTTTTAGATGTATAGTAATCCTTAATTTTTCAGAGCCGCTTCATTAGCTCACACAAATATTAAATTTAAAGCAGAAGCGAATGTGTTCGTTTCTGCGTGAAAAGTAATCGGATTACCTATATCTATTTGTTTATATTTGGCACTCCGCAGACTTTTAAAACTTAATCATCGAAAAAATAAAGTTATTTTCTCGATGATTTAATATAGATATTTACATGTGTTTACAAAAATTACAACATCAGAAAATGATTATTTTGTAGTGTAATTTGGTTTTAAAAAGATCAATCAATTTTTGGATCCTAAATAAACTTTATTGTAAAAAATCATTAAAAAATTGAGAAAATTTCACAATACAAATAAATACCATAACAAAAACAGATGACAAATGATGATAATAACAGTTGGCATTCGGTACATTGCGGGTAATTTGAATTCAAAATAAGGCACGCTAAATCTTGAAGATTTTAAACCTTATAATTATCTTGCATTCTTACAAAAGTTTAGTGGAATATCCCCCGAGAACAGCTGATTTTTTCAGGGTCGTGGCCTATATTTTTTTGTTGGCCATGATTAGTAAGAGAAAACTGTCACATCTCTGGATGAAGATGCTGACCGTAGATTGACAGAAAAACGGACAGGTAAAACAACTCAGACAGGCCGCTTTTTAGAATTTTTTTTTGTCGCTGTCGTTATGATATCATATTTATCATATCAATAAAGATATTGGAAATGTCACAAAAGTGTAACTGCTTATGGCAAGGACTATAAAATAATAGGGAATTGCAATAATGCCAGGCACTTATTGTGCCGGGCACTATATTGACAGTTTCGCATTATATGAACAGCTGTCTTCTTTCAAAATTAGGCCTTTGTGTATTATAAGAGCCGGAATTAATAGTGACGCCATTATTAATGGAAAAAAACGACTGGATTTATAAATTCGACTTTGGTATGTCAATTTTAAAACATCAACTATCAGTTTTCAATGGAAAACTGTCAATATAGTGCCCGGCACAATTAGTGCCTGGCCTTATTGCAATAAGTCGCTAATATCGATAATACCGCCAAAAGGAAAATAAAAAAGTAAACCATTATTATTATTAATAGAAAATAAACGACTGGATTTATAAATTCGACTTTGGTATGTCAATTTTAAAAGTTCAACTGACAGTTTTCAATGGAAAACTGTCAATATAGTGCCCGGCACAATTAGTGCCTGGCCTTGTTGCAATAAGTCGCTAATATCCATAATACCGCCTAAAGGAAATAAAAAAGTGAACCATTCATAATTTGCTCTGAAAAAAAAGATTGCAAGTCGCGAAAAAATGCATTGTGTTTTTTAATTAATTGTCTTGTAAAGAAAACGTTTTTATTTTAAATATAATATTAAATATTAATTAAAGTAAGAGTTACTCTTAAAATGCATGCATTTAGAATTATCAAACAGATATACTAAATTTAAATACATTGTTTAATAATTTTAAAAATGAAGTTTTCCTCTATCTCCCCTAGAAGTACCCTTTAGCTCTTAAAAGTGCACAACTGAAATCACCCTGTACAATCTAAAGTTGTTTTAAGATTAATTTTTAATCAGTAGACCACCCAGTGCAGCGCAACACCAAAAAATCCCTTTTTTTGTACCTCCTTAACACTAAATTATAAGTGGACTATTTTAAGTGACTTGTGATTTATTTAAAAAAAATTAAACAGATTTTAGTACAGCTAGTTAAAAAACTGTCAGCTGCGAACATAAGTTAGTAAACAAATAAAATACTCTTCAGATTGAAACCACTAAACAGATTTTCCGACATTTTAGTGCTTGTGTCGGCAAGAAAACACTTGAAGAAGATAATACTTATAGCTCTATCCAGTTTCGTTATCTCGTCGAAAAGATTTGATTTTAGCAAACTAGACCACCCTGTCAGTTTTTTTAAACCTGTGAACCTTTTTAATTTAAAGATGCACCTATAAACTTGTTCACAAATTGTTTTTAAGTACTTAAAAAATATACAATAATAAATATAAGTACAAGTATACAAGGACGGTTAGCTACTACAGATAAGTTTAAAGCAGAAAAAAATTATATTTTTGTTGACTCGCTTTATCAGAAAAGCACTCAAGGAAGAAATCGCCTGTGAAGTGCACACCGAAAAAAGGCACACGGAGGAAAAACTTACACAATAAAACTCCTGCAAATAAAACAAAAATAAATGGATTCATGACGGATCTGACACCTTCCTACCTAGCCTATTATCACACTTCAAGTGAAGCCATGATAATATATTAGCCTTGAAAACAATTTTTTGTAAATATTTAGACTAAAGCTCCTACGAAGTTTTTGGTTATAACACGAATTCTTGATCAAAATATGGTCTACTATCTTCCGAAAACAGTGTCTTGATACGTTGCTTCGTTAAAAAGTTTGCATTTTTTTATGTTTTTAATTGTTAAAAAACTGTCATTAGCATTCATGGATTTTAACCAAAATCTAATCACCTCGTAAGAGTGTCGAACACTATTTTACCTGAAAATCGGTTCAGCGGTTTAGGAGCTATCGTGTTACGGTCAGAAATAATATGCACACACAGACACACAGAGAGACATTACGACGATATTGCTAGGATAGGTCAAAATACATCCAAATAACACATTTTTGGCGTCATCTCAAAAAATTTTTTTTTCCTTGAAAATAATACCTAAGTATAAATCAAAAGTAATCTCTAACATTTTGATGCACCGAATCCAAATACGGAGTGTGTTTTGCCTGTAGACCCCCAAACTTTAGCCTAGTCACATTAGGTGAAAAAACCCTGAAACTCGGAAAAAATAGGTGCAAACTGGATTTTTGTATAATTATTTCTTAGCATCTGAGACACATCACCACTGTTAGCTCCCGCTAAATTTCACGGTTGTTTTTAAATTTTAAAACCACACAATTGGATGAAGGACAGAGTACATTTTTCGCGCATTTTGACATGCACACCAAGAATCAGAGAGATCCTTTCTACCGCCTCGAGAAAAATGGCGTGTTAATTACTTTCTCCAACTATTACAAATTTCTACACTTGAAAGTGCTCGATTTTGGTGTACTGAAGCATAGAACTGGAAACTTCAGCCTTTCAGCTACGTGGTGCCATCATTAGATCCGGACAGGGGCCCCTGGAACGTGGAGAAATTGGCTGCAAACTGGTGAGTACTTTGTTTCTGATTCCGATCGTCAAATGCCTCTCTCTTTTGACAAGGATGAACCACACTTTATCAAAGTTTTAGGCCTTCAATGGCATCCAAAAAACGACATTTTTTCTTATCAATGCCGAATGAAGGACAAACCCCCAACTAAACGTTCTATTTTATCTATCATAGGAACAGTCTTCGATCCTTTAGGTTGTTGCTACAAGCAAAATTAATTTTGCTACAGTTGCGGATATCGAAAATAGGCTGGGACGAAGAACCAGATTCTTCTATCATCGACTCTTGGAACAAACTTCTTTCTGAATTCCCGCTTCTTTCCAATTTTCAATTACCCCGACAAATCAAACTGTCAAAAACCAATACCTGTCAAATCATCGGCTTCTGTGACGCTTCAATTCGAGGCTACGCAGGCGTCGTATATTTTCGTGTAGAAGAGGAAAACAATATATCTGTTTCTCTCATATCTGCAAAATCTAGGGTCGCGCCTATAAAGTCACAAACTTTGGCTAGGCTAGAACTCCTAGGCGCATTTCTTTTAAGCGAATTAATTGATTTCGTCTTATCTAGCTATGAAGGAAAATTAACTTTTACAAATATCGTTACTTTCTGCGATTCGCAAGTCGTATTGCACTGGCTTTCATCCCCTCCTAATCGCTGGCAAACCTTTGTTGGAAATCGAGTCAGTAGAATCCAAGAAATCATTCCCTCAAACTCATGGCGCTACATTCCTTCTGCTTTAAATGCAGCCGATATTGCGTCACGAGGGGCCACCCCCTCACAGCTCATTTCACATGACATGTGGTGGAACGCACCGTCGTTTTTGTGGTCTCCCGAAAACGAATGGTCCGATTTTTATAAATCAAAAATGCCCGTGGGCATTTTTTGACCCTTGAACCCCTTAATTCAGAAATTCCGGAGTCAGATTTGTCCGAGGTTCCCCTAAATCGGCTCCCGAGATGGCAACTAATCCAAAAACTACATAATGAATTTTGGAAAAGGTATTCTGTAGAGTATTTGGATACGCTACAACAGCGACACAAATGGGCTGATTCGTTCCCAAATATCAAATTAAATGATTTGGTTATCATAACGAGTGATCACATCCAATCACCTTTGAAATGGCCAGTCGGTCGGGTCATCGAATTGCATCCCGGCGGAGACGGTCAAGTGTGCGTGTAGCGACGGTACGAACGGCTACCGGTGTTTACAAGCGGCCAGTTGTAAAACTGTGCCTCTTGCCGAGTTAAAACTAATTTTAATTTTTTCTACCTATTGAAATCAATTATTACAATAGGTAATTCTTTATTATATTTTTTTTTTGAATTTTTGTTTGTTTGTTTTGCCTTTTTCGGGTTTTCGTTATCTCTTAATAAACTTACGATACTTATCTGTTTTCCATTCATTTATATTTATCGGTCGATCATTTTTTCTTATATCTATATCTGTCCGGCTGATATTCTAAAATTGTGTGTTTTGGAGGGCAGTTATGTTAGCTCCCGCTAAATTTCGCGGTTGTTTTTTAATTTTTAAACCACACAATTGGATGAAGGACAGAGTACATTTATCGCGCATTTTGACATGCGCACCAAGAATCAGAGAGATCCTTTCTACCGCCTCGAGAAAAATGGCGTGTTAATTACTTTCTCCAACTATTACAAATTTCTACACTTGAAAGTGCTCGATTTTGGTGTACTGAAGCATAGAACTGGAAACTTCAGCCTTTCAGCTACGTGGTGCCATCATTAGATCCGGACAGGGGCCCCTGAAACGTGGAGAAATTGGCTGCAAACTGGTGAGTACTTTGTCTCTGATTTCCGTTGTGTGGGTAACAGCAATAGGTAGAAAAAATTAAAATTAGTTTTAATTCGGCAAGAGGCACAGTTTTACAACTGGTCGCTTGTAAACACCGGTAGCCGTTCGTACCGTCGCTACACGCACTTGACCGTCTCCGCCGGGATGCAATTCGATAACCTGACCGACTGGCCATTTCACTGGCCGTGATTGGATGTGATCACTCGTTATGATAACCAAATCATTTAATCTGATATTTGGGGACGAATCAGCCCACTTGTGTCGCTGTTGTAGCGTATGCAAATACTCTACAAAATACCTTTTCCAAAAATCATTATGTAGTTTTTGGATTAGTTGCCATCTCGAGAGCCGATTTAGGGGAACCTCGGACAAATCTGACTCCGGAATTTCAAAACTAAGGGGTTCGAGGGTCAAAAAATGCCCAGGGGTAAGAGGTTGAAGATCGTGTGGGTCTGAAGAGGCAGGAGATAAAGGGCGACTATTAAGTACGGCTTCTATGCGACATGTAAGGGTGGACATTTCCATGATGGACAACTTCTGGTCACCAAAAACTCGAACAAAGTGAGTTTTAAAACTTTTGACGCCAGCTTCTGCCAGGCCATTGAAATGTGGACTGAGAGGGGGTCCCAGATGCCAACGAATAGAAAGTCTGGTGGACGCACTTCTTGTGTAATCAAGTAATTGGTTACGAAACCCTATAAAATTACTGCCCTGATCTGGCCAGCATTGCGTCACGCTTCCACGTCTGGAAATGAATCGATGGAATGCACCTACAAACCCTTCGGTGGACAGTTCCATGGTTAATTCCAAATGCACGCAATGTGTGGCCGTACAGACAAACACACAAACATACGATTTGAAAGCTTTACAACCACGGTAACGATGAGGAATCACAAAGAAAGGTCCACAAAAGTCGATAGCTACACTCGAAAAAGGTTTAAGTTGATTGATTCGATGAGCGGAAAGTGAACTCATTATGGGCGGTCTATAGGGTTTAGGGTTGATTCTAAAACATTGCAAGCACTTGGATATGGTTCTTTGAATTGCCCGTCTGGCAGATAATATCCAAAATTGCTGTAAAAGCAGAGTATGTAATGTTTTAAACCCAGGATGAAGGTATTGTCGATGAGTGGACTCGATAAAAGAGTAGTTAAACGATGGTTCCTCGAAAGTAAGACGGGGTGTTTTGCAGAATAAGACAAAAGGTCAGATTTTTGTAATCTGTCACCGACTCTAATGATATTATTTTCATCAAGAAAAGGTCAAAGTTTTCGAAAAGGTTTCGGTATTGGTTTATCCTTAGATAACGCGGAAAAAAGCTCAGAAAAGCAAGAACCTTGAATGCGTTTGATAAGAAGGTATAACGCACTTTGCATCTCACCGGTGGTAGGAAAAACAATATTTTCAAAAATAATTTTTTAGTCAGGTGGATTGGTGGGTTTTTGATAGGAATGGTTTTGAAAAAGGTTAACTATTCGAGGGACATAACAAATGATACGTTGAATTTTTGATATAGATGAATATTTGATAAGAAGCTGATCTAAGAAGTTAACGTCAATTATCGCATTGCAACAGACCTTTGGCTTTTCCTCCAGAATAATATCTCTGAAATCAATCGGCATTTTTGATTTATGAACATCGGGCCATTCGTTTTCGGGAGACCACAAAAACGACGGTGCGTTCCACCACATGTCATGTGAAATGAGCTGTGAAGGGGTGGCCCCTCGAGACGCAATATCGGCTGCATTTAAAGCAGAAGGAATGTAGCGCCATGAGTTTGAGGGAATAATTTCTTGGATTCTACTGACTCGATTTCCAACAAAGGTTTGCCAGCGATTAGGAGGGGATGAAAGCCAGTGCAATACGACTTGCGAATCGCAGAAAGTAACGATATTTGTAAAAGTTATTTTTCCATCATAACTAGACAAGACGAAATCAATTAATTCGCTTAAAAGAAATGCGCCTAGGAGTTCTAGCCTAGCCAAAGTTTGTGACTTTATAGGCGCGACCCTAGATTTTGCAGATATGAGAGAAACAGATATATTGTTTTCCTCTTCTACACGAAAATATACGACGCCTGCGTAGCCTCGAATTGAAGCGTCACAGAAGCCGATGATTTGACAGGTATTGGTTTTAGACAGTTTGATTTGTCGGGGTAATTGAAAATTGGAAAGAAGCGGGAATTCAGAACGAAGTTTGTTCCAAGAGTCGATGATAGAAGAATCTGGTTCTTCGTCCCAGCCTATTTTCGATATCCACAACTGTTGCAAAATGAATTTTGCTTGTAGCAACAAGGGACAAAGAAAACCTAATGGATCGAAGATTGTTCCTATGATAGATAAAATAGAACGTTTAGTTGGGGTTTGTCCTTCATTCGGCATTGATAAGAAAAAAATGTCGTTTTTTGGATGCCATTGAAGTCCTAAAACTTTGATAAAGTGTGGTTCCTCCTTGTCAAAAGAGAGAGGCATTTGACGATCGGATTCTGGCAATGTTGCCAATAACTCAGGACAATTGCTTGCCCATTTTTTAAGTTCAAATCCTCCCGACTTCAACAAATCATTGAGTTCCATCTGTATGGAAAGGGCCTCAGAAAGCGTAGGGCTAGTTCCCAAGATATCATCGATGTAAATTGACGTTTTTAGAACACTACCAGCCATAGTAAAACGTTCCTTTTCTCTCTCTGCCAGCTCATTTAATGTACGCATGGCTAGAAAGGGTGAGCATGTCATGCCAAAAGTGACAGTAGAAAGTTCCCACACTGAAAGTGGGTCCTGTGGAGAAAACCTCCACAATATCCTTTGATAAGGACGGTGATAAGGATTGATAAGGACTTGACGGAACATCTGTTTGATATTAGCAATGTAGGCAATAGGATTAAGACGAAACGTAAGGAGTAAAGAAGCAATATCCTTTTGAAGTTTCGGTCCAGATAACAACGTGTCATTGAGACTAATATTCTTTGGGGTGACTGCCGAACAATCCCAGACTACCCTTAATTTTGTACTTAAGCTTTCCGGCTTTAGTACGCAATGGTGTGCCAAAAAACATGATACTTCGACTTTTGGTTGACTAGATAAAATTAGACTCATGTGATTAGAATCGATATAGTCTTGCACGAAACTTGAATAGGCAGTGTACAGATCAGGATATTTGAGTAATCTATTTTCTAGAAGTAAAAATCTACGATAAGCTTGTGGATAAGTATTTCCTAGGTCAGGGTTTATTTTATCTTTAAACGGAAGATCAACCATGAATCTACCGCTCGGTTGCCGTACGACACTCGCAGTAAAAATTGATTCCGCTTGTTTTTCTTCCTTTAATAAGATTTGTTTTTTAGGCAAATGTTCGATTTCCCAAAACCTATGGATAATGACCTCTAAAGGAGGTGAATGACTCGTTAAAAAACAACTGGTTCGTTCCGTAAGACTACCTACTTCGTCCACTTTTTCCATGACGACCCAGCCAAAGATGATTTCAAGGGCTGAAGGTTGCCCTATTTGTCCAAGAACCCTGCCCTCCTTGAATATCTGTGCGAATAGCTCGCAACCAATAACTAGGTCCACAGGTCTAGATTTGAAATAAGATGGGTCGGCAAGTTTAAGGTTTTCCAAGTGTTTCCATTGATTATCGTTCAAAGTGAATGTAGGCATATTGGAACATAGTTGTGGAACAACAATTGCTTCGAAATTAAGTAAAGAAGTGACCTGTCCTTGTGGCTTAATGTGACATTGAACGAGCCCTTTGGAAGTAAGAGAAGACATTTGATTTAATCCGAATATTTCAGTGGTGTAACTTCGCCTAGGAAGATTAAAACGCTGAATACACTTTTCACTGATGAATCCTGTCTGTGATCCAGAATCAAGCAGTGCTCTTACAGGTTGAAAATTTCCGCGACCGTCCATGACATCTATTATCGCGGTGCATAAAAGAAAGATACCAGAAGGTCCTGAGGTATTTAATGACACATGAAGATTATTGACAGGTGGTGTGTGAATGACAGGACTAGTATCTTGGCTTCCAGACTCTTTATTAGTTTCTAAGATATGAGTTAAAGTGTGGTGCCTTTTACTATTGCAAGTCCTGCATGAATATTTTGATTTGCAAGTGTCTACCCCATGCGAGGGATGAAAACACGCTAGACCTAATTTTTTCTGCTTGACGAAAGATAGGCGCTCGATAGGCGAGAGGTCAAGAAATGTTTGACATTTCGAAAGCACGTGACCTTGATTACACCGGAAACATTTTTTTCCCGTACTTGAATTAGTTGAGGTGCCAGCCAGTCCTATAAAAGGCGAATTGGATGATTTATAGGTAGGCTTTTGCCCAAATTGATTTTGCATAGAATTTGATTTTTGATAGGTAGGCACCTTTTTGGGTGCTGTTGATTGAGGAAGTGATTCCAAAACTTTACATTTTTTTCTAGAAATTGAAAAAGTGACTGAAAAGTGGGAATTTTGGTATTAGTATTGGCGTGACTCATTTCGAAATTTGACCGCGTCGGAATATCCAATTTTTCTAACAGAATAAAAAAAATAATAAAGTCCCAACTGTCAACGTCAAAGCTAAGTGATTTTAAAATTTCTAGGGATTCTGAAAAGGTGTCAATTAAATTACGCAATTCTTTAGCTGACCCGTTTTTTAATGTAGAGTTCATAATTGTGCTTAAAGCATTATTTGCGAGGTCTCGCTTGTTTTGATATCTATTGACTAATTTGTCGTAAGCAATTTTATAATTTTGATCAGATAAGCTAATCCCTGATATCAATTTTAAAGGCTCATCCTCGAGATATGAAAATAAATATTGAAGTTTTCGGACGTTACTTAGACTTTGATTTTGATCTATAATGTTATTAAAAAGATCGAAAAAGCTTGGCCATAATTTTTTATCACCTCGAAATATGGGAATACCTAACTCTTTGAGTTTTGGAGTTTCAGATTCGTTTTGACGAACATATGATCCCGAAAAGGATGGTGCCTCAACCGGAACTATTTCAGAGTAAACCCCCTTACACGCATAAAAATATTTACGAGCTTCTGAAAGGATCGCATCTTGCGTTTTAAACTCCTCGTCGTCCGAGTCGTCTATCAACATAATGACATCATTATGTGCCAGCATGCATTTATCGAAGGTTTCATCCAAGTCGGAATACCTCACTTGAAACTCGTTTCTCGCTTTTGCGTCGGTTGCCGCGGTTTGTGAAAACACATAACACTCGGTGGTCGCAGATAAAAAGCCCTTGCGTTTTTGCACGGCTTTTTTGATAGACATGATTTTACCTTTGAAATGACGAAATTGTCGGTAAATATACAATTAACGCTAAATTAATGCTTCTGAAATAGAAAAATGACGAATTGTCGAAAATATGCACTAATTTATCGCAATTGATGAAAATTGTTTTAAATATCGAAATGGTATGGAACAAATCTAATCACAGAAATGTTGTTTGTTTGTTTTGATTGATCCTCGATTTTGTTTACTGAAATTACCACGCGGTAGACCCTGCGTTACCATAGCAGCGGACCGAAAACAGGTGAATTGCGCAGAAAACCGAAGGTCGAACGAAAACCTACGGTTCAATACGATTGGCGAAATTCAAGGCCGTGTGGTCGCGGCGAAAATCCGAAAATGGTTGACTTAAAATACCGTCGTATGGAGTAAATTTATTTATTCGGTTCGGAGGAACACTTTTTGTTTGCCCGCAGTTAGAAAAACGATAACTGCAATGGACTGTATATATTTTATTAAATGGAAGCGCGAACAAACATAATTATATTGATACGAAATCACGAAATAATTAAACGGTCCATAGGTTAATTGCTGTTAACCACACAACGGAAATCAGAGACAAAGTACTCACCAGTTTGCAGCCAATTTCTCCACGTTCCAGGGGCCCCTGTCCGGATCTAATGATGGCACCACGTAGCTGAAGGGCTGAAGTTTCCAGTTCTATGCTTCAGTACACCAAAATCGAGCACTTTCAAGTGTAGAAATTTGTAATAGTTGGAGAAAGTAATTAACACGCCATTTTTCTCGACGCGGTAGAAAGGATCTCCCTGATTCTTGGTGCGCATGTCAATGCGCCAAAAATGTACTCTGTCCTTCATCCAATTGTGTGGTTTTAAAATTTAAAAACAACCGCGAAATTTAGCGGGAGCTAACAACCCCTTTAGTCGGCAGTATGCAGAGTTAGAAAATAAATCAGTGTCGTTTCTGTAGGTGTATGAATAGAAAGTTTTATTATCTATTTTTATTTCTTTGGTTTACGCCATAATTAAATGAAATAATTTTTATGAGTATATCTACCGCCGTCCATGTCACTTTCTTTAAAGAATATGCCGATGGTCGGCTTTTATATTTGTTCAACTGACTTTGCAAAAACTATACCTACAGATTGGGAAAAAATTAAATATAAAAAAAACATATTTTTAAAATTTATTAATTAAATTGTTAGGTTAGGTTTTTTCTTAATTTTGTAGTATAGACCGAATGATTTTACGTATTATTTCACTTCTGACTTTTTTTGAAAAAGTTATTAGTTTTCGAGGAAATCACAAAAAACTGATTTTTAGAACATTTGGGGCCTTATATCAAGCGAAGCTTAAGGAGGATTTTGGCAGAGAATATATGGGGATGTGTCTCGGATGCTAAGGAATAATTAGTCAAAAATCTTTCACATATTTTTTTCCAGGTGAATTGCTGGGCTATGATTTAAATATTGCAATATTACACGGTAAAGTTGGGAAAATGGTACATTTTCAAAGCCATCAATTAAATTTTCTTCGAAGACCTTCGTTATCAAGCAACGTTGACATCATTCAAAAAAATTTCGATATTTTTTCAGCGGTTTTTTGCATTTCCAAAACAGAAAATTTCCAAAAAATAATGAAATTCTTCAGAAATAATCAAAAATCTTCAACTTTTAAATATTTTGATAAATTTTAAAGCTTTTATAAATTTCAATAAAAAATTTCAAATATTTTCAAAAAGAGAAAAAGTAGTAGTGATATTATGAAATAAGGATTTCGTTTGTGACAAAAAATTGAAAAATTCATAGGAAAATTAGAAGGATGCGTAACCAGACATTGTGTCGAATACCACCCTCGGAGGGGTGCTGTAAATATTCTGTCACAATGGGTAATTCCTCACTCTTGAACTAAACATACAAAAAGTACACTACACCAGAAGTCCGTAACAAATTAAAATTTCAGACTGATCATGGCAAAGAAGTAACATTTGCTAATAGTGCAGGCGCTAGAGGTAGTTGACTATGCAAAATATGAGGTCCGCAGTTTGACAATTTGGATTCCAGCTGAAAATAGGTTACAGATTAACGATCCAGATGTAGCCTGGCCAGGTTTTGGTCCAATTTTCTTTTATCCCTCCCTCTTCTTATAGGTGTTAAACTAAAAATTAAATTTTGTTATTTTTAAAAATTTTAATTCCGAGTTTCTTAGTTTTTTGTAATTTTCTCAAAAACTAAGCTTTTAGGAAACAATATGTTATCTTTACTGTAGACAATATAATTTTTTAACAATATACTCAGTGGGGTACGACTTATAACAATTTCTTCCCGATTTTCTTCAAATCCAAGCTCTATATCAAAAAATGTTATCCACAGTTTACTGTAGGTAATAAAATTTGCTTTGAAACGATGTATCACACGGCAAAATTAGTTTCTTCTATAAAAATTTAGGAGCGTCCGTAAATAAAATCAATTTTAAAAAAACACAATTTTTTAAAGCTTTATCCAATTTCCTCAAAAACTAAGATTTAAAAAAATTCTTGACGTTATTATTGAAAATAAAATTCCCTTTTTAAAAATGTGTAAGTCAGGAGGTCAGATTAATGACAAATTTTTCAGCGGTGTCCGTTTAAGTTAAGATAATTGGGTTGACAAACATGTGGTTTTTTAAAGTTTTTACATTTTACAATAAACGGACGACGCTGGAGAGTATGTCATTAGTCTCACAACACTGACTTACACATTGTTAAAAAGAAAATTTTATTTTCTACAATAAAATGTGGAACACGTTTGTTCACAAAAAGCTTAGTTTCTGAGAAAATTGGATAAAACTTTTTAATAAATTTAGTTTAGTGATTTTTAAAAATTTATTTATTTACGGACGACCATAAATTGTTCTTCATAAAACCAATCTTACCTTATTATACATCAATTAAATTTTTTTTTGCAATTCAGGGACTGAAAACGCATTTTAGTCCCTCATTTTAGAGACTAAAATAGTACTTTTTATCCCGGGGACTAAAATATTTTACTCCCGGGGACTAAAATATTTTAGTCCCTGGACCCGAATTCATGGTTTTTTCAAATTTTGTATTTTTGTATTTGGGAGCATCTAAAAATAGGCCTATACACTATCAAAATAAACTACCTAGCCTAATCTATACATTCCTACGTTATTTGACATTATTATTGTTTGTTATATTGATATTCAAAATAGCGCCGCTACAGCCAACTAAATGAATCAATGATCGTGGATCTGAATCGATTTCGCTTCGCTGTTGGTTGAGGTTGATGTTTTGCAGTGGAGATCCGAAAATTGCTGGTTCGGTGTGATCAGTGCTGCTGTCTTCGTTGATTGTGGGTTCTGGAAAATTGCATACTGTTACGGTACGTGATTGGCCTTGGCTTTTATGACTCTTGACATCTGTCCTCAAGTTTTGACTGAATATTTTATCCGCCACATTTTTTTTGTTTTCGATTGATTGCTCAACATACCCTTCAGCAACGGTAGCACTTTTCCAACCACCGTGTCTTTTGAGCTGGTCAATATTCGCTCCAGAATCTGCTAAAAGGGAAGCAGAGGTACGCCTGAAGCAGTGTCCTGTGTATGAAACGGCCTCTGGCAGGTTCAGGAAGGCAGCTATTTTTCGCGGGAAAAGCCCAAAAGTATTCTTTCCAACAGGTTGTGATAAACATTTGCCGTCTTTATAGCCAATGAAATATCTCGATATTGTCAAATTTGTTGGTCTCAGAGCCATGTAGGATTTACAGATTTTCACTACGTCTGTAGCGTTGCTTTCTTTGGAGTTCTTTACTATGAAGCATCGGTCAGTTTGATTTTTCGTGTTGCGAACTGTGACAACAAGATGAAAATCTTGGACTTGAACATCTTCATTCTGTAGCTGGCACAGTTCAACACCCCTGCATTAACCGGCAACTCCCATTATCAACGCCACCTGGAAAAAAAAGATTTTTCAGTTACTAAGTAGCAATACAATTTTTTACAAACTACGTAACCTGATAGCAACAAATGATATTTCGAATCAGTGACGTTAACATGGTTCAAAATAATGTAAAAACAGTTCACTTTACCTTGATCGTCAAATATTCTTGATTTGGTGCTTCCTGGAGGAACTGCTGGATATGATCCATGTCCAATATTCGAGACTTCTTTGGGCGGTAGCCATCCCCATTTCTTTTCAAAAATGCCTTCAATTTTGAATATTTTCCAATGTCCAAACTTTTTTCAACGATCAGCTTTGATTTAATCATTGAATAATGTGACCAAACCGGTGAAGCCTTCAAATTTTTCGCATGATGGAAGAAATATGCAAGAAGTACCTTCTCCTGTGTAACATCAGCAACATCCTTAGCTTGACACCAATCCAGGAAATGTTTGTATTGTTTTTCATATATTTTCTCCGATTTAGCGGGCAGCAGTGCCTTCACTGCCTCTGCGGCAGCTGTATCAATATCAATATCCATTTTTTTTTACTTTTGGGAACGCACTAGCAAATCGCAGAAATCTCCACGGCGTTGTTTGTATTTTAACAGTTATTTTATGGTACCTTGACAACACCCTGACAACCAAGTATTATCCAAGGCTATCTAAGAAATATCAACTGACTTAACGTCAGAGAATGAATGGTACTTTATTGGTTGTCACATTTTATAGGCCAATCAATAGTGCAGTGGAGATGACTTTCTTTTCGAAAAATTTAATTAAAAATTTGAATGAAACTATGCCCAGAATTGCAAAAAATAGTATATATACCACTTGACTAAAGTGTCTTTTTATCCCTCAGCGAATTGTAGCCCTCCCTGCGGTCGGGCTACAAACATTTCGCCTCGGGATAAAAAGTATCACTTTAGTCCCTGGGTATATAATGTACTATTTTTATTGTGTACAATAAAGTATGCAACATTTGTTAAATGAAGAGCTTTGTTTTTAGGAAAACCGGGTAAACATGTAATAAACATGTTTATTTTTTACATTATCCCAATAAAGGGACGACGCTGGAAAGTTTGAAATTAGTCGTACCCGAGGTCGTACCCCACTCATTTATATATACCTAAAAACGAAATTTAATTGTGTACAATAAAGATTATAACATCTTTTTCCCTAAGCAAAAAAGATTTTGCGAAAATTTGAAAAAAAAAATTCTAGGTTGTGCGGGTTTTTGCAGCTTAAATTTGACATCTAATATAATTTTGTATTCAGGTTAGACTGTACACATTTTTGTTGCATTTCTGTGTTATTGTGGCTTTGGGGCGTCGACTTTAATTTTCAGAAATTTGAACACGATTAAAAAAGGAGGGGAAATAAAAAAAAGGACCTAAAACTGGCCAGCCAATATTCTCAGCTAGAATCCATTGCTAAACTGCGGTCCTCATATTTTGCATATTCAACTACCTCTAGCGCCTGCACTATAAATTGGCATTGGGCTTTTCAGTTAAATCCATTGCGAGTGAGTGCTGTGACTGAAACTAAACCTTTCTAAGGTTGCACATTATCGGTACTGATTTATTTATTGTTGAATAAAATCAAATTTCCACAGATTTTGTAGGATTTCTTCTGAAGCATTATGGTTTTATTGGGGGTAGATTATGAGACATGCGTTTTAAAAATCGTCTTTTTGGGTACTAATTTATTTATTACTAGAAAAATCATATTTGTTACAGGTTTTATAGGATTAATTCCAAGCATTATGGTTTTATTATGGGTAAATTATGAGATATGCGCTTGATAAATTGTCTCTTTGGGTGGTACATCACCCCTGATTAAACACTTGTAAAAAGAATTGATAAATGGCGAATTAAAATTAACTTGTAAGTAGGTAGGTACACTAAAGATAATAACAATTGCTGTAATTTAGCTAATAAGCTAATCTATATAAGAAATAAAAATTATAACAAAAACATTTTATGTAAAAAAAGCCAAGTACGCGAAAATGATATTCCGTAAAAAGGATTGAGATAAAAGTAAAGCTAAGTTCTCCAATACACTTTGCCAGTACAGCCACACTTATTCATGTTCAATTTAGCACTGTGCCTAAGAGTCGTAATAGCCAAGTTTAGGAAAACTTTTCCAAATTAGTAAAAACCTTTCATTTTCAAATTTGTATTGAAGAACTTGGCTTTCCTTTCTTCTCAATTCTTTTTACAGAATACCACATTTTCGTACTTGGCTTTTTTTACATGAAATGTTTTTGTTATGATTTCACTCCTTTTTTAAAGGATTTGGATAATATTTAAGTTTTGAAGTGGTCAAATATGCGGAATATTGTTCAAAACTTTTGCAATGCCTCATTAAAAATTTTGAGATTTTTTAAAATATTTTCCTATCGTTTTGTCATAGTTCCTGTTAACCTTGTAAAGCTCAGCTCTCTAATGTTTCTAAAAGTAGGCAATGTAAATTTTACATAAATTTACATTTATAGAGGAGGAAAGTAAATTAAAATTTTTGTGTGTTTTAAATTTTTTCCTATAGTTTTATCATAGTTCCTATCAGTCTTCCCAAGCTTAGCTCTATAGCGTTTCTGGAAGTGGAAAACGTTACTTTTTTATAATTTTACATTTATAGGGGATGGAAGTTAATTAAAATTTGGGGTTTTTTAATTTTCTTTTATAGTTTCTATCGGCCTTCCAAAGCTCAGCTCTCTAGCGTTTCTGGAAGTGGACAATGCTACTTTTACATAACTTTACATTTATAGGGGAGGGAAGCAAATTAAAATTTTAGGGTTTTAATTTTTTTTTCTTATAGTTTTATCATATTTCCTATCAATCTGCCAAAGCTCAGCTCTCTAGCGCTTCTGGAAGTGTGCAATGTACCTTTTCCATAATTTTACATGTATGGGGGAGGGGAGTGAATCAGAATTTTGAAGTTTTTTTCCAAGGGTTTGGTCACAATTTCTATCAGTGTGTGTGTTTTTTTTTGTTTTTATTTATACTGGGACTTTCCATCCAATTAGGATCAGTCGCCCAGTTTCGCAAAGTTTGAGCAAGGATAAAGCAGTATTTAAACAAACACAAACAACCAAGTACCTAGCCAGGAATCGAACCCGGGCCGCTGGTGTGGGAAACCTACCACTACACCACGACGGCGACTTGAAATTTCGTAACTACTTTACTACTTTATTGAAGTCCATGAAACTTGGAGGGATTGTTAACCCTATAAAGAAAGATCTACGACTGTGCAAAGTTTGAGTGTCGTAGCTCATTCCGAAGTAGAGTTTTAGATAGGTCAAATATGGGCTGAAATATTTCCCTCTTGCGCCGGAGAACGGAGACAAGTCGAAAGATTTGCATTTTGAGTTAACTAGCTTTTGGAGGTTTTCGAGGGGGGAGGGGGGTTTACTGGGCACATTAAAATTAGTAGATTTCACTATCCTAACCTAAGTTTTTGTTTTGTGTTTTTTTTTTTGGTCAGGAAGTGAACTATGAAATGTACAAAAACTTTAACTGGCAATTTCTCAAAAATGTGTTTTTCGACTTATCTCCGTTCTCCCGCGCGGATTTAAAGAAAAGATGGTACAGCAGCGCGACCTTGGCGAGGCACTGCCATGCCGTGCCTTTAGATTTATTTTACGTTTTAGCCCGCTTAGCAATGGCTATTTTTTTTTAGATAACACCGAAAATTTCTTATTTGGGTGTATTTTGACCTATTCTAGCAATATCGTCGTGATGTCTGTCTGTATGTGTGTGTGTGTGTGTGTATTTTTTTCTGTCAGTAACACGATAGCTTCTAAACCGCTGAACCGATTTTCATAAAATTTTCAGGTAAAATAGAATTCGACACTCTTACCAGCCAGTTAGATTTTGGTGAGAATCCATTAACGCTTATGACAGTTTTTTGACAATTAAAAATATTTAAAAATGCTGACTTTTTAACGGAGCACCGTATCAATATGCGGTTTCCGGAATATAGTAAATCACATTTTGCTCAATAATTTGTTTTAAACTTCAGGAGCTTTAGTTTCCGAAAAATTTACAAAAAACTGTTTTTAAGGCTGGTTATCATAGCTTCACTTAAAGTGTGCTAATCGTCTAACTAGGAAGGTATCAGATCCATCACGGATCCATTTATTTTAAGTTAAACTTTTTTGTAAGCGACGTGTTAAAAATCTAAATACCTAACTGATTAGTAGCAAAAGTTTCGGAAACAAGCATCATCTGGCAAAACCGAACGGCAGCAGCAGTTCAAAGAAAATTAAATATTTATTGACATTCAAACCGTCTAGCGCGCACAGGCGTTTGATGGTTTCTAGTTTTTGTAAGTGTTTATACCTCATCAAAATAATCAGCCTCCCTTTGGTGTTTGTTTACCGTAAGATAAAAGACTTAATCGGCGTTTTTAAGTAATCAAACACGCCATCCGTCATCGCAAGTCAAGCCAGGAAAAAACTTTATTCTATGACGCCGCCGCTGCACAATGGGCCATCCTGCAGCCAAAAATGATATTCGCGGGTACGCTTTTTAGGATTTTATGAACGACAATGTGATAAGAAATGTCTAAACCATAAACATGTTCAACAGTTTTTTATTTAAATTTCTGGAGTCTGAGCGAAATATTAGTAAGCGTTTTACATTCATAAAAAAAATATTTGCAGTGAAACCTCCTATAAGCGGACACTCACGGTTTCGTCGATTTTGTCCGCTTATTGGAGGTGTCCGCTTAAGAGGGGGAACTGCAAATGTTGATATATATTTATTAACAGTTTCCGCTGCTTGAAATTTTCGGATATTAAATTTTTCGGCGATCTTTCGGGCTGATAGATGTTCCTTCTTCGAAACGTTAACAACTTCCATTTTTTCACGTAAACTAAGAAGTTTTTATATTAGGCACCATTTCAAAGAAATCTATTACTACCCAACTGAACAATAAAAATAAACACAGCAGTCCAGCCGAATAAAATAATGTTGTAAATACGACAGAAGTATTTAGTCCCCGGATTAAAACGAAAAGGGGAAATTTCCCGGCTGCAGAGTGCTTTGTTGCCAACATACTATATAATATTTATGCCGTCCCATTGTCAGAGGTTCGCGTCCGGTTAAGGGAGGTTTCAGAATTTTTTAACAAAAAAAAAGTTTCCGCGTCCGGTTATTAGAGTGTCCGGTTACAGGAGTGAATTTTACATGTAAAGAAATAAGCAAAAGCTTGGTTCCAAAAAATTTGTCCGCCTAAAGGGAGTGTCCGCTTAATAGGGGTGTCCGCAAGGAGAGGTTTCACTGTATTTATTAACAATTTCCGCTGCGTGAGTTTTCAAACGTTAACAACTTCCATTTTTTCACGTAAACTAAGAAGTTTTCCAAATTTCAAAGAGATCTATTACTACCCAACTGAAAATTAAAAATAAAACACAGCAGTCCCGCCAAATAAAATATATTGTAAATACGACAGAAGTATTTAGTCTCCACATTAAAACGGAAAGAGGTATTTCCCTGCCTACAGAGTGCGTTGTTGCCAACATACCACATACTATATATGCCCATATCTTGCAGGGCTCCGTTCCGTTGTCAGAGTTTCACGTCCGGTTAAGGGAGGTTTCAGAATTTTTTAAACAAAAAAAATTGTCCGCGTCCGGTTATTAGAGTGTCCGGTTATAGGAGTGAATTTTACATGTCAAGAAATAGGGCAAAGCTTGGTTCCAAAATTTTGTCCGCCTGAAGAGAGTGTCCGCTTAATAAAGGTGTCCGCAACCAGAGGTTTCACTGTAAACATATTAAACATTTATTGCGGCCTAAATTTTTAAAAGCTGAATTTGAAATATAATTATTTTTCTTTATGCGCTATTTAATTAAGATTTTAAAAAAGTACCCAAAAGAACATTTCTTTTATATAATGCTGTGTAGACATCTTACTTTTTAAAATTGTGGACTAGATGTACCGCAGATGACCTTGAGTATTAAAAACATATATTTTTGAGGTGAACCGCAGATGCTTAAAAACATTAATGCATTTTATTTGGAGGAGAGCCCAAGCAATCTGGAAAAAGAAATTTTATAGTTCCAGTAGTGGATCCAGGGAGGGAGCAGGGAGATTTGCTCTCCCCCTCCCTGACATAAAACTTATATTTTTTAGTTCTAGTGAAAAAATAGCTAGATAAACCGCAATTTCTTATAATTTTTTTTTAATTTTCTCAAAAATTACTTTACTTTTCAAAAATTCTTCAGAGTTCACATTTATACACGGTAAAAATTTTTTTTTACCATTTTACCATTTAAGGAGCCCACTGTGCGGTGCTTAGAATAGGCCACCAACACTTTAGTGTTATCACAGAATATATAGGTTATTACTTACTTTATGGTGTTATGCAGCCTGTTTATTTTGGTTTTAATTTAGAATCTCAGAGTAATAAAATATAATTATTACTCTAAGTTTAGAATGAATTACTGTAATATGAACTAAAAAGTAAAAAGAAATCACAAAAGGATGTTTGAAAAATCAAATTGATCAATTTTCATATTTTTTGACGGGAAAAACTTGAAACTTTTGAATAATTCTAAATTTTATATGTTCCGCTGATTGACGCTCACGTGCCTGATTGCGGATAAAAACGCAATAAGCGTTGATCTGGCCTGAAAGAGCAGAAGAGCTGTCGTAGGTCACGGATTACTTTGTTTCTTTTTATTTGTAATCGATCTTTACATTGATTGATATGTATAGCAGTTTATTTTCGCCTGCTCTTGTTCTGGTTTCTCTCGTATTTCGGGAGATGGCGCTTTTTGCAAGAGTTTTCTCACTATTTACATAGGATTAGAGACATAACCGTCTAATTAACTTCGCAAAAGTGTCACATTGACAACACTGTCAACACTTATTAGGTGTCCATTAGATCTTGCACCCCGTGAGGTGAGCTTTTAAGCTACCCACGGAAAATATGAGAGAAACAAAAACTCCTTTTTACCGATTAGCACGAAACTTGTTTTTTTTTTGTAATATAAATGCTTTTGGAAAGTGGATATTCCGAAATCTTGCCTTACTAACTATTTGTACAAACAGCACAAACCGCTCTGTTCAATGTGTTGCTTGTCGAAATCAAAATAGCCTTCTGCGCGGCTGAATTTTTGTCAAAATGTGCAGTCTATTAATAAAGCCATCAAAAACTAAAAACCCAGTAGCGAAATGGGCAACTGTTGTCAGTAAGATTGGGCAGATTGGTTTTCAATGAGCTTGTCCTGTAATTCAATCTATCTAATATGAGGTTGTACCCGACACAATGCAGCAAACATGACGAACAATGAAACAACATACGAAAGTATTAAGTTACTATTTTGTTATATTTTCTGTATTTTGAGATTCGATGGTGCGATAAGATTGAGTTTTGAATTTTGAACAGAGCTTTTATGCGCTTGAACCTCCCTTATTTTGGACAAACAAAACATGCACAATAAAACGGTTTATAGTTAGCTTGTAATGTGTTTGAGATTGTGGATTTCAGACGTTTGACGCGTTTGATTTTTAAAATATAAGATTAGTTTGCGACTTTTGTGCTCACAAGTTTGAAACATGATCGAATCATGTCAGTTTTCCATTACTTTTCAAAACATTTTTACTAAGGGAAAGCTTTATTTGGCCACAATACATAATTAGGTAAAACAATTAATTATTCAAGGGTTATTCTCAGGGGTGATAGAGAACTGTAACCCGGCCCGGGAAAAAATAGGCGACGGCCCATATTTCACACAAAAGCAAGACGACTAGACCAGTTCAGATACCTTTTGAAAGGCAAAAAATTAGTAACAGAGTGAAAAATATTGGAAATAAAAGAAAATCTGTCGCAGGCAATAGGAAAATAAAATTAGAGTCGATCCAAGTTAATGAGATGAAATGTTTTTTAACAGTTTTCAGCGAAACTAGATCACCTATCGAAAAGAGTTAAATTCAAAGGTTAAAGGTAATAAAAAGGTCTACAACTTTTGTAAAAATAATTTTTTATATAACCTAAAATTTTTTGAGATAAATCGAAAGAATCGGGCATATTTTTTTTTATTATTTATATTAAACTTTTGTTTTTGACAAAATTTGGCAAAAAAACATATTTTTTTTCCCTTAACATGTCGCAATATTTTCATATTAAAATATTGATTTTTACATTTTATTTTGATTTCAAATGCCCTAGTTCTAGAAGCACTTAAAAAATACTCTGCCAATATATGGGCCCCTAAGCTCACACTAGGTACTATAGTTATTAGTGTACGTGCGAGCTTATAAAACTAAAAACTGAATATATCTTAATCAACTGCAGTCTAAATTACCTTTTGTTTGATACCACACAAGCCATGTATTGACTTAAACTCAATTTTTGAAATCTACCTCACTAAAAAAACAAAAACTAAAATGTATTTTGTTTAACTCCGGACTCAATTACCTTTCGTTTGATATCACACACGCCAATATTTTTACGTAAACTCTAATTTTTGAAATCTACCCCCACCCTTTTTGAAGAAAAAAAAATGTATTTTGTTTAACTCCATACTCAATTACATTCGTTTTGATATCACACACGACATATTTTCACATAAACTCTAATTTTTGAAATCTTCCCCCACCCTTTTATTTGTCTTGTGTTTGGTGGATTTTGTTCATTTTTAAATGGGACCATCTCGACCCAAGACCCAGCCCAGGTACCAAATTTCATTAAAATCGGGCGAAGCGGTTTTTGAGTTATGCGCGTTGGTCATTACAGACAGACAGACAGACGGCGCGACAAAAAAGTTTGAAAATCATCTGAAACGCAAAGATATATAAAAATTTTTGAAATCGGAGCAACTTTTTTTTCCCGAAAAAATTAGGATCACCATAGCTCACACTACTATAGTATGGTATATGTGTGAGCTAAAAAGCGGTAATGTTTTTGGGTAAGACGTCTTTTAATCTATGGTGTAAAAAAAATAAACAACACTATGGAAAAATTTGGCGGGAAAAGAATTTAAGCAGTTTACAAATAGCCAAATAAAATTACTGATATATAATTTAAATCAATACCAATCTCGTTGTGCTATTTTTGATTTTCACCGTGCCACTTTTTCGTATTTCCTGACAAATTTTTTCATAGTGATTGTTTTTTACACCAGCGAAAAATAGACGCCTTAACGAAAATAACAGGCACTGTGCTTTAAAAAGAATTACTTCTAGAACTTTTTGTTTTTGTGGTGAAAATGGGGCCTCATTTTAGGTTTTCATTAAATTTTTTTTTATATTTTGTGTATTTTGCGATTTGACGGTGCGATAAGATTGAGTTTTGAATTTTGAACAGAACTTTTATGCGCTTGAACCTCCCTTTTGGACAAACAAAACATGCACAATAAAACGGTTTATAGTTAGCTCGTAATGTGTTTGAGATTGTGGATTTTAGACGTTTGACGCTTTTGATTTTTAAAATAAGATTATTATTTGCGACTTTTGTGTTCACAAGTTTTGATTAGATGATGATTAGAATCATGTCAGTTTTTCATTACTTTTTAAACCATTTTTACTAAGCGAGTAGTTATTTACCTAACAAGTGCGGAAAGTGGTACTTTTCCGCACGCGACGGCAGTTGTTCGGGCATGCCGAGAAGGGTACAAAAGATAGTTTCCGCAAGAGTTAGGTACAATGTTTTTCCTACGAGTGTTTTTGTCCCTGTTCTTTATCAAAAAAACGTGTTTTAATTCGCAAAGATTTTATAATATTGCTAGAAAATGATACATAAGATACGATAGTAACATAATTAATTTAATTAGTCCTAAATACCTTCATTTTTATCAAAACAAAAATCGTGCGGAAAAGTAACTTTTCAGCACTCGTGCGGAAAAGTAAAGTTACTAAAAGAAAGTTATTTTTCCGCTCGATTTTTTTAATTTTCCACACGATTTTTTATGCACGGAAAAATATTGAAAGAGGATTTTTTTATCATGATAGATATATTAATAAGAAACTTTATATACAGAACATTTAATTAACAACGAAAAAGTAAACGATAGTAAATATTGAAATTGAAAGTGCACTTTGTGTTTGTTGCATGCTGCAATATAGCAGATCTGGAAGAACGTCGTTTCTTATTTGAATTTGATTGGTTGGTGTTTGGCACACTACAGAAATGCCTTGATCAGTTTGCTGCTGAGAATTACTAGTGTAGTGAATGGAGGAAGGTATATTGGTTGTACAGGCTGCTTCTGGTAGCATCGGTACAGCAGCACTTCTTGAAAATGAAACTTGTGTGTAGGAGGACGGGTTTTCATTTGGAAACGATTGTGAAGAGGAGGATTCTTGCGTTTTGGACGTGCGGAAAAAATCGTGCGGAAAAAAAAGTACATCTTTCCACACGAAAAATCGTGCGGAAAAGTTACTCAGGCAAAATAATTATCAGGGGTGCATAGGAAACTGTAAACCGGTCCGGGAAAAACCAGGCGAACGGAAATATTTCCCACAAAGGCTACTGGACCAGTGCAGCTACCGTTTGAAAGGCAAAAATTAGTATCAGAATTAAAAATATTGGAAATAAAAGAAAATATGTCGCCGGCAAAAGAAAGATAAAATTAAAGTTAATGCGGTCAAATGGTTTTTTACGGTTTTCAGCAAAACTAGTTTAGAAGCAGTTTTAAAAAAAACAGCCCTAATTTTTTTGGTTAAGGTCTATTATATATTGTGTAAAAAAACTAAACATCACTCTGGATAAATTTGGTGCGAGACAGAATTCAAGCAGTTTAAAAATAGCCAAATAAAATTACTGATATATAATTTAAATCAATATCAATTCCGTTGTGCTATTTTCGATTTTTCCCGTGTCACTTTTTCACATTTCCTGACAAATTTTTCCATAGTGATGTATATTTTTTTTATACCAGCGAAAAAAAGAAGTCTTAAAGAAAAAACTGGCAATGTGTTTAAAACAAAACTGCTTCCAGAACTTGGGCATTTTGTGGTGAAAATGGGGCCTCATTTTAGGTTTTTATTCAAAATTAAATGCCAAAATTATTTTTTTGATTTAAAAAGTATCAACGTGTTAAGGACCGAAATAGGTCTGTTTTCACTAATAAAGAAAAAATTAAAAAAAAGTATTTTATTTTTCTCGAAAAATTTTAGGTTATATAAAGAAATTGTTCAAAAAAAGTTGTAGATCTTCTTATTACCTATAACTTTTGTATTTAACTATTTTCGATAGAAGCTCTAGTTTCGCTATAAACCGTGAAAATCTGTTACCACCTCGAAAACTTCACCCCAGTTCACCGTAATAACTCGTATCGAGTCTAATTTATTTTTCCATAGGCTTCAAGCTGTTATTAATTTTTTTCCTTTTTTTCCTTTTTAAAAGGTAGCACTGTTCTATACAACGCTAGTAGAAAAACATTTTTTTATGAAAGCGACTTAAATTCCTAATAAATACACATTAGGGACTTATTGGAATAAAACCTGACTTTATTTTAGAGTCGGCTTTATTCCGACAGATTTACAAAGAAAACTGACACAGCCTTTCTCTCAAAATTGGCATAACAAAGTCAAATTTAAAAATAAAGTCGCTAACTTTTATTTAATAAAAACACACTAACAAATCCGGTTCTTAAATACACAAAGGCTGAATTCTGAAAGAAAGCAGCTGCTTTTTATGTAAATCTGTCACAATACTGCCGATTTTAAAATAAGGTCAGGTTTTATTCCAATTTTATCAACCTTAGTGTTATCCAAGAACAGTGGCGAAACCAGAATTTCCAATGGAAAACACACCAAAAATCCAGGCACTCCTGCTGGAAGCTGTCTAACTGAAAACCAAGGATATTATGATTATAAAAAAATTGTGTGTGCTTAAGACCACACAGCACAAATGTAAACTTCAACAAGGCGAAATTAATAACACTGGCCTTCATCGGCATCATCATATCCCTTGCTGAATCTTCCACTCACAGTTAGTCGACTCGAGCCGACTTCACCCGAATAAGCGTTAAATAGCCGAGCCTGATGAATCGCCTAAAGAAGTTTACACTTCAAAAATATAAACTTTTCTTCTTATTCTCCAGACCTAGTTACCACGCTTTTTTTAAGATCAGGGCACGTCTTATGGCCTAGCTGCCTGGGCAGGAATCTCTTACTTTCACTGCTAATTATGCTATTTCTACAACACAAATTAAAGTGGTGTATCAATACCAACAGGCGTAACAAATTAATTAATGGCAATGATTAATATCATGTGAAACCGAAAATATTTACCAGTATTAGCCTGAGTCGATACGACCCGCGACTTTGTGATACGATCAGCGACATGCGTCCAACGTCAGATACCACAAGACTTTAAACCTGTGGAGAAGATGAAGAATTTCTGTATTCTAATGAGATCAATATTAAAACGACCATGCCGCCTGCTGGTGATACCAGTTTCGTAGTTCAGAAGAAAATAACAACATTTCCAACAGTCCCCGCCTGTTTCTTCATATCGTCCGTTCATCTGATTTGGCACCTAGTTCTTTTATTTTTCCAAGGTCTCCAGTTTACAATACATTTGTTCCATCGATCGTCTTTCTGTATGATATTATTACTGGCAAATTTAATTTTGCTACCTCTGCTCTGACATCCTTTACGTTTGTTTTATTTCTTATCCATTCATTCCTTTTTCTATCTGTTAGCTTTACATGTAACATTTAACTTTCCATTGATCTTTGGATTTTTGTTACCTTATCCATGTTTGATTTTGTGTCCAGGTCTGGCATCCATATGTGAGTACAGGAAAGATACATTCTATATATATATATATATATATATATATATATATATATATATACACTTTCGCTTTGAGGTACTGAGAATATTTTTTAATATGTAGCTTAATTTACCGAATGCTGTCCATGCTAACCCTATTCGGTTCTTGATTTTAGCTGTTTGGTTTTCTTGTTTTAGTTTAATAATTTGCCTTAGGTATATATATTCCTCTACTTGTTTTATTTTTTCTTGGTTTATCTGAACGTGATATCTTCATCTGTGTTTGTTATGATTTTAATTTTAGTGTAGTTAATATTCAAGTCTATATTTTTAGCTGTTGTATCCAGTTCCTCCAGCATTTTTATCAGTTGTTCTTTCTTATCTCTTACTAAAGCAATATGGTCGTTCAATAATTTTACTTATTTTAAATTGCCGATATTTTTGTCCGGGTATAAAATATCATAGTTTGCTATACACGAGGGATATGCTGCGGACTATTTCTGAAGAAAAAACATTCCTAAAAATCTTTAAAACTTGCGTTTTACTTTAATGTTTTGTTCAGTCTCCACACAGCAAAAATGAAAAAATGAAAAAAGCGACAAAAGCTTGAAAAATAAGTTAAAATAAAATGTGCTTTTTATGGTAGAGTACAGCGATAATTTCCACGAGTGCAAATTATCGTAGGTAATAATTGCACTAGTGCAAATTATCGGGGGTAATTGCACTAGTGCATCAAAATTACTGATAATTTTTACATGAAACGTGTTTTTTATAATTTCAAAAGTTTGTGATCATAACTATTGCAATTTGTCAAAAAACACGTTGAGTGTAAACATTATTAGGTTGATCTTCATGTATAAATGGAATTTATTTGAATATGTCCCGAATAAAGAGAGTAATGTTAGGGTTATGAAAATTATGACAATAAACTTTGGTTTATTTAGTTTTCAAATAGCTGACACACAGACACCTACAGTGCAATTATTACTGTAATTTTAAATTAAAATATGTTATATAGTACATAACATATTCTTTAGTAGTATTTTTTTTTTAAATTTATTTTAAATTAGGTAACCATGTGTAACAAAACTAATAACGAATTTTAGAAAACACATTAAATATTGAGTAGGTATGTCGAAATAAAATAAATGGATTCATGACGGATCTGATACCTTCCTAGCCCATTAGCACACTCCACGTTATATCAACCTTGAAACAGATTTTTGTAAATATCTCCAAAACGAAAGCCCTTATAAACTTTTTTGATTATAACACAATTTTTTTAAAAAAGTGCGCGCTACTTTGATGAACCGCATATTGATGCGACGCTCCGTTAAAAAGTTAGTATTTTTAAAACTTTTTAGCTGTCAAAAACTGTCATTAGCATTGATGAATTTAGACTAAAATCTGATCAGCTCGTTGCAGTATCAAGTACTATTTAAACCGGAGATCTTGGGAAAAGAAAAGAAGTAGGGAAAGACTCCAAAAGAGATGGGCGGACCATTTGAAGAAACTAGATGGATGAACGGCGACAGACAGAGAAGATAGAAAGATATTGGGGGAGACCTATGTCCAAAAATGGATTGAGGAAGGCTAAATAGATACATAGATAGCTTTAATATTTGCACTACTTAAATAAATAAAAGTAAATGTAAAACATTACGCCCGCGCACTATAATAAATAAAGGTGAGGGCAGCAGACTGGCAGAACACCTGACCAAAGGTACCCCAATGTTTTTAGGGTACCGAAATACCTCCCTGTGTTGTATTTTGTTCGATATTAATGCAAGAAAATAAATTGTAAAAAATATTACTCTACTAGGAAGGAATTAACTTATGATTTTTTATAAGGCGGTAAGCTACATTATAGTCAAAGATTTGAGCTATTTCTGAGAGGGGGTTAGGTTTGGTTTAGATGTGGTTCCCAAACTGAGGGGCGCGCCCTCCTAGAGGGGCGCCGATCAGCAATAAGGTTGGCGCGGGAGCCCTGCCGAAAAGGTCGCAAATCGCATAACTTATTTTAAGTATTTAGAAGATCGAAGAGATTTGAGGAGGACCTCATAAAATCTTCTAAAATCTCCTGTTAAATTTTAAATTTATTTTATTCAATATAAAAGATTTTATGAGACTTTATGGGGCGCTATAGAAAAAAGTTTGGGAACCATTGGTTTAGACTGTCTTATCGACACCACATTATTTTTAATACCAAGAGTAAGATTTATCATTGTATTCTCCTGGACTAGCAGCTAAATGAAAAGATAAGATACCACAAATCAAAATACGAAAATGAGTCTCGTCTTTAAAAATCCTTTACGACATGCTGTCTTGTCTTGTCCATGTAAATATCATATTAATTCTTCCACTAATCTGTTACCATCTTATTCAGCCAATGCAAGAAAATATTTCTCATTTTTTCGTCGTGTCATGTTGCAGCTGCGCTTAAAATTGTTGTAGCTTCTGTTTTTGAAATTGCAAAATTGTTAAGAATAATATTTTAATTGGTCGTTCCAAGGGTTGTTTATTCCTTTTTACCCAACTGCAGCACGGCGAAAGGAAGGGTAATGTTTTTCGATTGTTGTAAGTATGTAAGAAAATATTTATGTTTGTGTCACGCTAGAGGCTAAACGGCTAAACCGACTTTGACAAAAAAGGTGTTGTTGAATTGCCACTGATACCGAAGGTGCTATAGGCTATATTTTTTTAAACAGGAAGCAACATGGCGGCCTTCAGACGTCATTTTGTCACATGATGTAGGCTTTAAGACAAACAAATTATCTAAATTTCATTCGATTTTAATGAAATTCCTTTGATCACCCATTGCAAATGTCCTCTAATTTGATGTAGTTACTTTGTAGTCATCCCTGCTCCCACCCATCGCCCCTCCTGCCATTACCCCCACCCTATTCAAAAACCATATTCGCATAATTTTATCAAATATAGGGCGATTTCAAAACGTCTTTCTGGATACGCTATCAGATTTTTTTTCCAACACCATTTTACTCCTTATTAGTAATAGTTGAAGCTATAACTTTCACAAATATAATGTGGTTTAAAAGGTCTATCTGCACACGCTTTAAGACTTTTTATCCAACATCATCTTACTAGTTTCTCCCCCTCTTCCTCTCTTCACCCTCCTTATTAGTAATAGTTGTCAAAACCTTTCACAAATATAGAGCGATTTCAAAAATTCTTTCTACACACGCTGTAAGACTTCATTTTACTAGTTTCCCTCTCCCTCTCCCTCCCCCTCTCTTCTTCCCACCCTCCTTATTAGTAATATTTGTAATAGCTATACCTTTCATAAATATAGAGCGATTTCAAAAATTCTTTTTGCACACGCTTTAAGATTTTCTTCGACACCATTTTACTAGTTCCATCCTTCCTCTCTCCTCCCCCACCTTCAGTCAATGAATGGTAACACTGTTCGCGTATGTAGAAAATCTACACGTACTTTTTGGGTAGAGCTAAATAGTATTTTTAATAATGCTGAATAAGAATTAAACCTAAAAGTAAAAAATAAAAAAATTTTTTTATAAAAAAACACCCAACTGCTAAATCTACTTGTACAAAATCACCCAATAACCCCATCAAAATTTAAAGTTGAAGCATGTCTTACATTATTATAGATAATGATAAATTTTACAGAGAAGTATTGTATTTGTGCAAAGGTTGGAGTTTTCAGAAATCCTTTGGGGTCATCTCCATGATAGGGAACCTTATGTCTGTTTTCTGTTTTCCGTCGGTCTGTCTGTCCTTATGACATATCATAAACAAACAATAATAGTTTCTGGCTATATTAGGGAACTTTTGCATGTGCCATTTTTCATATTATCCTTTATTTGAGGCATGCGCAGTTAGCTGGTTTGAACTTTATCACTTACTAAAGGAAAATGTTTGACCTCACTTACCTGGCATTAATGCAAAATGTAATATTTTTGATATTTTTGATACCAGACAATTACTTTAAGAGCTACCAATATAGGGTAGTTGGCAGAAACCTATGTTTTATAAAAACTGGTAGTTATGTGTTGTTTGGCAACAGTGTTCACCAACTAAGCAAAATTATCGATAATTTGTACTAGTGCTAAATTATCGCCAAATTTTGCTCTGATTGGCCAAAATTAACGATTGAAACTCATTTTATTGTTTACATCTTCATTTTGATAGATGAATGAAATTTTCAGTAGTAATACAACCGGTGCATTAAAACTTATCAGTAATTTTTGGAAAATTTGCTGGAATATATTTTAAGTTGAAAAAAGCAGGAGTGCGCGCAACGTACGAGTGCCTTTTTTAAAAATTACCAATTCATTTTTAATGGAAAAATTGAATTTCATTAGAGAATTTCATAAATCAAATTTTAAAATCATTCAATAAACTGTTTAGGTGACCTTAGAATGTGAAAAGAATAATTAGATAGGTAAAAGTCAAGTTGGCTGCTGTTTCGTTGCCATTAGGTACATGGTTGCTATTGTCCTTTTCTAGACAGTTTTTAGCTATTCAAACAAAAAAATATAGAAGAACTGACACCAAGTAATACAAAAAAGTCTAAAGCATCCATATGGAAACAGTTACAGGACTTTATGGGAGAAAAAGGGAATGAATTGATTCAAAATACTACGAAGGAGAAGCATTGTCTCATTTTGGCCGATTGGGATAGCAATATACGAAAAAAAAACGGCTCGCTCTATAAAGAAAACACGGATCACCTAACAAAAGGAGATCCATGAAGAAACAGTGGTGAAAACAATGTGTCTGGAGCAGGTGGAAGTGGAGCAATAGTTCATTACAACAACTGTGCAATAATTGCAATAATTCTAAAAATTAGGAAATTTTGTATTATTTATTATAAGCTTTGCAAATAAAAATTTCACGTTTAGTTGCGTTTAGTTCAAGCAAGCACAAAAAAGTGTCTGTTTTCATAAGAAATTCAATAATTTTTGACATCAATAATTTGCACTAGTGCTAAAATATCGCCAAATTTTGCTCTGATTGGTCAAAATTAATAATTAAAACTTGTGATTTTATTGTTTACATCTTAATTTTGACAGACGAATGAAATTCTCGAGAAAATTTGTAGATTTAATATAGTTTTTTTGTTGTTGTGGAAAGCAATTATTTAGGTCTTGTTTAATAATTTTGATTTTATTTGCCCAGTAGTCACATAATTTTATTGGCACTAAATATTTTTGCGTTCAAAAGTACTTCATCCGCAAGACCCCACAATCCAATTTTTTAGGTGATCTAAAACCTTAATCTCATCCTTGCAAAAAATTAATGCTTGAGGTCAGGTAAAAACTTTTCTAATACCTAATGTGCCTTTTAATTGAAGTGTCCAATAACCAACGTTTTTTTTAAATCCTACTTTACCACAAACCAAAAAATTCTATTTAAAGGCAACGGGCTTAAGCAATGCCCTATTGAGTTTCAATTGTTACACACTAGGAATTCCTCAAATGGGATTAAACTAAGTGCCCTCATATTTTAACTCAAGATATGTAGTTCTTTGTATAAACGCAAGGTAAATGGGAAGTAAAAAAATCGGATAAAAAACTCCGTTGATGCAATGTGTCAGCTTAAAAGGCCTGTGCCCACGAAATCTTAAGCAGCACTTAATTTTTGTCCCTGAAAGATTCAGAGTACAGATAAATTTTAGCTCACACATATACTATACTATTGTTACAAATTTAAGTTATTTAAATTTTATAATTGGAATTTATTTAGGTTTAGTGTAGTATTAGGTCGATTTATCTTAAGGTTGTATTCTTAGTCTAGGTTTTAGTTGCGTTGTCTGTGCGGGAACTTTCCGGACGTCGAAGGCTGCCGGAAAGTTCGAGAGAGATGGACGATCCTATATATAGGGCCGGGGTCGCGCACCAGGCAGTCAGTCACAGATAACGTGCTGTAGTGGTCGTGAGATTAACACGAAGTTAATAGACCGATTATAGTAGTGAATTATTAGCAAGTTATTACTAAGTTTAAGTGCGTGTTTTTGTACATAATTTGTCGAAATAAATTGACGTATCGTTTTCAACAATTGCGAGTTTTAATTTGTCGTTGTGAACCCGTAACACTATAGTAGTGTGAGCTATGGTGATCCTAATTTTTTCGAGAAAATAAAAAGTTGCTCCGATTTCAAAATTTTTTATATATCTTTGCGTTTTAGATGATTTTGAAACTTTTTTGTTGCGCCGTCTGTCTGTCTGTATATCTGTCTGTCTGTCTGTCTGTATGTCTGTCTGTAACGACCAACGCGCATAACTCAAAAACCGCTTGGCCGATTTCAACGAAATTTGGTACCTAGGCTGGGTCTTTGGTCGAGATGGTCCCATTTAAAAATGAACAAAATCCACCGAACACAAACCAAATAAAAGGGTGGGGATAGATTTCAAAAATTAGAGTTTATGTGAAAATATAACGTATGTGATATCAAATGAAAGGTAATTGAGTCTGGAGTTAAACAAAATACATTTTAATTGATTTTAAAAAAAGGGTGGGGGTATATTTCAAAAATTAGAGTTTAAGTAAAAATATGGCGTGTGTGATATCAAACGAAAGGTAATTGAGTCCGTAGTTTAACAAAATACATTTTAGCTTTTGTTTTTTTTAAGGGTGGGGTGGATTTTAAAAATTTGAGTTTAAGTTAAAACATGGCTTGTGTGGTATCAAACAAAAGGTAATTTAGTGTGGAGTTGAATAAAATATATTTCAGTTTTTAGTTATATTAGCTCACACGTACACTATAACTATAGTACCTAGTGTGAGCTTAGGGGCCCATATATTGGCAGAGTATTTTTAAGGATTTAGGAAAATTCGTTTTGACGAATTTTTCAATTTTAATTTTTTTGTACCGTGTGGCCGGCTTTCTATCTAGGGGTAGGATTTTTGTATGGGTCAACGTTGCCAGGTTAGCGAAAATATCAGTATAATCCGCAACTTGGTTCGTGAAAGGTCAACTTTTCAGTTTTATGTAAGTGCGTTCATCAAACGGGGTGATAAACAACCAGAATAATACCTTGAAATTCTGCTTGTTCCTAAATGTAAATAATTCACTTATATTACTTTTACAAACAAACAGAATTTTAAAGTGTTATTACTCTTGTTATTGATTTTCGTTTTACATTCACTAAAGTCAATTTTTTTACACCACGGTTTACCAATCTGTTGGTAAGCTAACTATTATTAATTTTAGGTTTTTTTTAATGCATTTTCAGTCTAACCCTAACAAAGGTAATGGTAGACCACAGTGAACGCAGCGTGGTTAGAGGACGCGGGAGGATGGTCGAGACCTTAGGGGGCGACAGAGGGGCTATTGAGCCTAAAAAGTAGTTCCGCGGAGCTCATTTAGTAATGCCTTTTAAACTAAAAACGAAAATTTTCAGAAAATATTAAAGTAATGTTACTTTAAGTGCTCACAGGCGACATGCGCCACAGGCAAAAATGTTTTAAATACAAAAGGAACATTTTAAAAAAAAATCGATACAAGAAAGGTTGATAGTAAAGTTGATAGTTTTAAGGGAAAATTGGTTAAATAATACTTTTAACTAATCCTTTTTTTTTTAACCAAAATCTAATGCCGACATAAAACTTGTGTATCATATTAGGTTAAAATCGTATGAGGTGTTCTTGATTTATCGTGTAGTGAGACAGACAATTTATTTTATTATCCGATCTAGGTGTTTTAGGAACTAAATAACTTACATTTAATAAACGCTATCGTTTTAGTGCCGAAAAAGGATAGATAGTTCGCGAAAGATCGAAAACCCTATATAAAGAAGGACATCGCGGGACGGGTCAGTTAGTCACAGATGATAACGAACTGTAGAAATCGCGATATATAACACGAAGTTAATAAGCCGATTTGAGTAGTGAGTTATAGGTAAGTTTAAGTGCCGTTTTGACTGTATTTTCAGATCTTAACTGTTTTTTTTATTTAATTATATAGCCGCCGCCCGGTACCGCATTTCGGAAAGCTTTGATTGAATTAGCTAAAAGAGCCTGGCACGAGTGACACATTTATGTGTGCTATTATGTACGCTGGCATAATTATGCAATCAAAAGTAGAAAACCACCATCCTCAGACGAACTCGCCAAGAGTGGATCCCTCCAGAAATGTGTCGGGCCAGAGCCTTTCCTGTGTCTCAAAGAGGGCAGATGAAGTCGGACCTAACAGAGATGGGCGCAGAAAGAGATACAAAACGAATCGACCAAATCAGGAAACGCCAGACGAGCGAAGGAGTGTGTGACAGGATACTCCGTAGAACACGAAGAGAGGTAGGACGTAGGAGCTATAGTGGGAGCCCTCACCGGACACGGCGTCCTAGAAAGATACTTGGCGAAGATAAGAGTGAAGAAGGACGCGACGAGCGAGCGATGTAGGGCCGAGGATGAGACCTTGGTGAATTTTCTCACATCATGTGATGCATACAAGGAGGCAGAAAGAGATGTATTCGAAGAGGATGACTTTGAATCTGTGGTGGCCCGATGTTTTCGCCTTTGCACAGAAGACGGGCAGATTTCTCAAAGAAGAAAGGAAACAGTAGGGGGAATGCCCCGGGGTTGGCGAAAAGGGCGCTTCATATGCCTAGTCGCCTAGTCGCTAGAGCCTACCCCACACTACTACTACTACTAGTATCACTTTTCTAGCTCGGTAGATTCGGTGTTTGGTTACGTTAGTCGACGATCTGTAGCTACGTTACAGTAGATATTAAAAACTGTTAAATCTGCATGCAATTTCAACTTCATAAAACTGATAGGATACATTAAACGACGCATGAAATCATGCTTATTTATCCAAAAAAACAAAAAGAGATTTCGTGAAAGGGACTGGCTACTCCGTAGAGCACGAAGAGAGATAGGCGCCTTAGTGCGGGAGCACTCACCGGACACTGCGTCCCAGAAAGACACTTGGCGAAGATAAGAGTGAAGGAGGACGCGAAGAGCGAGCGATGTAGGGCCTAGAATGAGACCTTGGCGCATTTTCTCACATCATGTGAAGCATACAAGAAGGCAAGAAGAGAGGCATTCCAAGAGGAAGCCTTTGAAAATGAGCAATGTTTACAAGAGTTGTATTATCAAAGATATGAGGTGGCCCGATGTTTTGGCCTTTGTACAGAAGACGGGGGCACATTTCTCAGAGAAGGAAGGACACAGTAAAGGGATGCCTCGTGTATCGCAAAAAGGCCGCTTCATATATGCCTAGTCGCCAGGCCTAGAGCCTACTCCACACTACTACTACTACCACTAGTATCACTTTTCTAGCTCGGTAGATTCGGTGTTTGGTTAGGTTAGTCAACGGTCTGTTGCTACGTTACAGTAGATATTAAAAACTGTTAAATCTGCATGCAATTCTAACTTCATAAAACTGATAGGATACATTAATGGTTGGGCAGAATTTTCGAAGTTGTGGTGATTTTGATATAAATTGATACGATTAATAAACTTATGAAGACATTTCAAAAATCATATTTTTTTTTTCGGCGACGTTATATATGTGGCGTCGCGACGCTTTCAAATGTGACGTGACATTGATCCAGATTTTCTGAAATAACTTAATAACTACATTAGATAGGACAGATCTAATTCCACTTTTAGACAGACAATGAGTGTGCCTTTCTAACAAGGTATTACACTTTGGAAGCGTGATTAAGTTCCATTAAATAAAAATTGTTAAATTTGGTTTTTATCAAAATTTACATTTTTGTATTTTTCCTTAATTTTGATTCATCTGAAGCGGTTAAGTGGTTTTAGGGGTGATTTTGGGTTTGATTGCAAACTAAGGTTCCTTTTGAGTCTGCCTATAAGAATATATTATAACTTGTATTTTTTACTCGCAGGAAATTTTTGAATTTGGTCATGTCAGATTTTTTATAAAATCCATGGATTTCGCTCATAATAAAAACATTTTTTACTACACTTTATTTTGAACTATTTTTTCTTAAGTTTTTATTATTGTGTTTTAGAATTTAAAGAAAATTTTAAAAAATATATTGCAGTTCAGAAAAAATAGTCAGGGAGTTTGGGAATTTAATCCAAACACAAGAAATGATACTTTAAAAATCCTTGAATTTTGAGTCAATTTTGGCACGTCGTCATTCATGTCCATGGGATTTTTATATTTCCCGGGTGATTTTGTTCCTCCAAAAGAATTTACTTTCCCAAGGAACAAGCTTTCAAAATTTGTGTAAATCTCCAAAAACCATATTGAAGTTTTCATGCCATTTGCCCCCAAAAATAGATATTTTTAGAGAATCTATGAAATCCCATAAAAACAAGTCATTACTGTTGTTAACTAGCTGTAGATCTATGACTTGAACTTAACTATAGAAATTTTTGTGCTTCCATTATATAAAGCATTAATTTTTTTTTAATTAGTGGGGGTGCTGACCACATACTATCATCCAGTTTAATAAAATTTCGTGTGAAGCAAAAAAAAACGGAAAAAAAACGGGAAATTTTTTTCGTTATATCTCTTGAACTATGTTACCGATTTTATTAAAAAAAGCTAATGTTTGCAGTTAATGAATCAGAATTTTAATTAAAATTAATTGAAATTACAAGATGGAGCACAAAATCATGCTAAACCCTTTAAATTTGCTTGTTGAAGTGTAAACTTCTTTAGGCGCGTTTAGCAGTTTTGTGGGTAGTGAATTGAACTGAGCCGTCAGGCTCGGCTATGTAACGCTCATTCGGGTGAAGTCGGCTCGAGGTGACTAACAGCGAGAAGAACATTCAGCAAGCGATATGATGATGCAGATAAAGCCAGTATTATTAATTTCGTTTTGTTGAAGTTTACACTTCTGCCGTGTGGGCTTAAGCACACACACTTTTTTTAATTTTTATGTTCCAGATCTTTTTTTAGTTTTTTTTTTAATTTATAAAAAAATCCTATTTCTGCCACGCACGGACGAGGTATTACTAAAATCAGTTGGATTGGAAAAAAATTAATTTTCGTTTTAACCTTTATTGTACAGATGTCAATTCTGTCTCCATTCATTTCCTAATAAATTAATTATTACTAAACCGATTTTCCTCAAATATAAAGTATCAAGGCAAAAATTAATTGCGCTTTAAAGGTCCCTATCGAAATTTATCACCTTCTTAAAATTTAAGATGGCGGTCAGAATCAAACCAAATTAACATAGGGCAGCCAAATGCGTACAATAAAACGAAAAATTTATTAAAAAATTAATAACACCACTTGCAAAGTGCAATTCACTCTATTAAAATCGATGATATAGTTAAAAAGTTATAATTAATAATAGTGATTATATATATATATATATATATATATATATATATATATATATATATATATATATAACATTTTAAAGAATTCTATGATCAGGAGAGGCATCAAAATAGGCGGCCAATACTACAGCCCCGGACCTAAACCTAATAATTATAAAAACATTCAAAAATTTATAATCACCGAAATAGAAAAGAAATACTTATTAACTTAGATATTTATGAAATAATAAACTCCGCTAGCGATATTTTTGAAATACCGGTAATTTTATAAAAAAAATTAACTTACCAAGAAACCTAAAAAAGTTTTGTTGCGAAATTTTATTAAAAGATTCTGATTTTTTTCTCTACGAACGCACCAAAAAGATAATGACACAATGTGTTGCATTGTTTTTGACACATTTGTTGCAAGCCATCAGATTTCTAATTACTTGGAGCCATATAACTATGAGATACTTGAAATAATACTCTAGAGGTGGTATTGCATAGAGTAGGATTTCCTTAAGGTCGATAAGTATATCAGTAGTAACTCAGGTGACCAACAAATTGGGAGGAAACATGATGACGCCTCCGCGATGCTTAATTTCAATTTCACTATTACAGGTATTATGGGAAGTATGCCAACATTTTACAAATAAAGCTTTGAAATTACTGCCTATATAAAGCATTCCTAAAATTGTCTTATTATATTATTTTTACCCTAGAACTAATATGGTTTATATAGGTACACGTTGAATAGAAAACATTTGTAGGTACTTGCAAACCCCAAAAGCCGCAGAAAACAGCCAGTAATTTATTTGGTATTTGTATTTTTTGTAACTTTAGACCCCTTTAGTACGTCTATGGGCAGGGCCCGTAGTAGGCACGGGCAAACCGGGCTTCTGCTCAGGGGCGCCCGAACATAGGGGCGCCAAATCAGAGCTCTAAAGGTGCTAAATTGTACATCTAGAGTAGCCGGATTAGATGTATTTAGAAGTATGAGTATAGGCGCGCCAATTTACTGTTTCGCCCAATATCCAATATCGCCTAAATATCTAGAGTGGGTCCTGTTATGGGATTCAGTTATTTAAATGTATTGTAGGTTCTAAGGTTCTATATAAAGCATTTTGAGACATAAAACCTATTAATATTTTGACAGCAAATAATTAAAGTTTTTGTAGTCGGGACCCGTACTAAATATAAAAATTTTGGTTCCGTTTTGGAGAATTAAGGTTCTCTTTAAATTTGGTATGGCTGTATGATTTTAAACATTATAAAATTGTCATTTGTAAAACGATATTTAAGGTAAATGTTGTATTTTTGGGAATTTCGACAATTTTTTAAAAAGTGCTATTTTTAAGTATGTTTGGCATAAAAACTCCGGCACGATTTTTGTAAAATTATACAGTCTTTGAAAGCTTGTTTCTTAATATAACTAATTCCTTTGGAGGATCAAAATCATCCAGAAAATATAGAAATCCGAGGCACACAAATGAAGAGATGTCAAATTGAGCCCTAAATCCAATGTTTTTTTACATAGCATTACTTAAGTTTGATTTTTTTTATTAGACACCCGGTCTATTTTACATTTACCGCAATATTTTTTAAAATAATTTTATTAAGTTTTAATAATGTTTAGACAAGAAATAAGATTAAATAAATTAGTAGTAGTACTTAAAAAAAATTATTTAATTTTAAGAGCTTTTTTTTAAATTTTTTTACGAAACGCGATATTGCTAATTTTGGTATTTTTTTGTGCGGTTCCGTGTAAAGATAATATATAAATTTAAGCACATTGTGATAGGCTAACTTAAAAAATACAATAATTATTATACGAGATCGAAATCACCACTAAACTATGTTCGAGGGAAGCAAATAATCCAAAAATTGCAAATTTAAATTTTGGTGAAAATTTCACTTCTAAAATTTTTAATAAAAAAACTAAAAATATTTGTTGAGATTGTTATAGAGCGGTAGATAGATACATCTACTGGCTGCATAAAACTGAAAACAAAATTGTCCTACAAATTACCGTTTTTGAGATATTTGACAAAAAGTAGGTTACTATCAATCTACACCTTTAGGGCGTCGCGACGCTACCTATAATGCGACGCCGAGCAAATCACTGTTTTTTCCTAACTTCGTAGGGAGTCCTTAAACAGCATGCCAAGTTATATCAAATCACCCAAAAATTGAATATTTCCAATTTGACTGCCCGACCATTAAACGACGCATGAAATCATGCTTATTTATCTAAAAAAACAAAAACAGATTTGGTGAAAGGGACTGCGGGAGCACTCACCGGACACTGCATCCTGGAAAGAAACTTGGCGAAGATAAGAGTGAAGGTGGACGCAAAGAGCGAGCGATGTAGGGCCTCGGGCGAGACCTTGGCGCATTTTTTCACATCATGTGAAGCATACAAGAAGGCAAGAAGAGAGGAATTCCAAGAGGAAGTCTTTGAAAATGAGCAATGTTTACAAGAGTTGTATAATCAAAGATATGAGGTGGCCCGATGTTTTGGCCTTTGTACAGAAGACGGGGGCACATTTCTCAGAGAAGGAAGGACAGAGTAAAGGCGATGCCTGGTGTATGGCGAAAACGCCGCTTCAGATATGCCTAGTCGCCAGGCCTAGAGCCTACTCCACACTACTACTACTACAACTAGTATCACTTTTTTAGCTCGGTAGATTGCAGGTTAGTCAACGATCTGTAGCTACGTTACAGTAGATATTAAAAACTGTTAAATCTGCATGCAATTCCAACTTAATAAAACTGATAGGATACATTAAACGACGAATGAAATCATGCTTATTTATCTAAAAAAACAAAAAGAGATTTGGTGAAATCGTCGATATTAAACTTTATTATCACCAACCAATCAAAAATCCAATTCCAATTTCCAATAATTCATCGGTGAATTTTTCTTTTATACGCAGTCGGTCGTCTTGCAGCTCGCGCAGTTTTCTTTATTAACATAAATATTGCATATTGGTTTATAAGTTTCATATGCATTCGTTAATTTTTTATGTGCCGCATCTCGCAGCGCTTCCTTTTGCAAGACACAGAATATTCTGAATATACAGAAAACATTGCACGACGACCATTTTTATAACACATTTTTTGTGTTCCCGCTCATAGGTTTATATAATAATATATTGGGCTTAGAATTTTTCGTTATTTTTTTTTCTATTGTAAATTTGCAGTTGATGGCAATGTAGTCTCCTCAGTCATACCACCCACATGTCTCTCCGCACGTGAATTCCATTACCTTAGACTAACTGAAATATCACAGATAAATAACGACTTGGAGATAATAGAGGACTGGGGCAACAAAAACCTTGTACAGTTCAACGCGCAGAAAACCCAAGCAGCCCTGTTTTCAAAAAAGACCAGCACCGGTGAGCCAAACATCATGCTATCTGGAAGTGCTGTCGCATTGCAGAGCCAGTTGAACATCTTAGGAGTCATTGCAGAGACCAACATGTCTTGGCACAGTCACGTGGCAGATATAGCTAAAAGGGCGTCCCAAAAGCTTGGGGTGCTATTTCGTACAAGACATCTGTATACACCAAGCCAACTGCTGACACTCTACAAAGCCCAGATTCGACCAACTATGGAGTACTGCTCACATATATGGAGTGCGGCACCCAAACATACCTTAATGCTTTTAAACACCGTGCAAAAACGAGCTATCAAGCTGATCAATGACCCCGCACTTACCCGTAGCTTGGATAGTCTCGAACATCGAAGAACTGTGGGCGATCTATCTCTCTTCTACAGGTATTATCACGGAAAATGCTCTGAAGAGTTGGCACGTATGATCCCCCTGGGAGTAGCACCTACTAGGCGAACACGTCAAACAGACGGTAACCATCAATTTATTGTCAAAATAGAGGCACCAAGAACCTCATTATATCAGAATTCATATCTCTGGAGAACAGCATCGCTGTGGAATAAACTCCCTGCGACAGTTTTCCCTGCAGGTTACAACCTGAACCGTTTCAAAACCAACACACACCAACATTTCCGCGCACTTGCCGCTTCTCGAGCGTGATAGGGATCTCCTTGCGAGTGCGCATACCCGTAAAAAAAAAAATACTCATTTACACCTTTTGTGTTTCACTTTAAATATCTAGTTAAATCAAAAAGAATCAAAATAAATGGATCCGTGACGGATCTGATACATTCCTAGCTAGCCTATTAGTACACTTCAAGTGAACCTATGAAAATCAACCTTGCAAACAGTTTTTTATAAATATCTCGAAAACTAAAGCTCCTAAAAAGTTTTTGGTTTTAACACACATTATTAAGCAAAATGTAGTCTACTATATTCTGAAAGCCGCATATTGATGCGATGCTCCGTTAAAATGTTAGCATTAATGGATTTTGACCAAAATCTAATCAGCTCGTTAGAGTGTCGAACACTATTTTACCTAAACATTTTGTGAAATTCGGTTCAGCGGTTTAGGAGCTTTCGTGTTATGGACAGAAAAATATACACACACACACACACACACACACACACACACACACACACACACACACAGTTAGACATCACGACGATATTGCCAGGATAGGTCAAAAAATTTTTTCGTCAAAAACAATATTAATACATTCTCTAGCCATTGCTGCGCGCGCTATTCAAGTAAAAATAGGTGAAACCTATTTAACCATTCAATCACTCATAAATATGGAAATGCCGAATGCGAACACCGGTGTTCGTAGTTGACTTTAAATGGCGCCCAAATTCAGTTTTTTTAAATAACTTGGTTTCTGTAGATAGTAGAAAAAAAATGTCTACAAGAATTGAAGAGAATTAAATTTCCTACAAAAATGTTAAATATTGTTTTTTTTTTCAGATAAGATAATAGCCAAGTTTAGAAAAACATTTCCAAACTAGTAAGAACCTTTCATTAAAATTTGTATTAGAGAATTTCGCTTTACTTTTATCTTAATTCTTTTTACGGAATACCATTTTCGCGTACTTGGCCTTTTTTTACATGAAATGTTTTTGTTATGATTTTACTCATTTTTTAAAGGATTTGCATAATATTTAACTTTTAAGTACTAAAATATTCGGAATATTTCAAAACTTTTGCAATGCCTTACTAAAAATTTTGAGGTTTTTTGATTTTCTCTTATGGTTTTATCATAGTTCCTATCAGCTCTTTAGCTTTCCTGGAAGTGGACAACGTTACTTTTTCATAACTTTACATTTATAGGAGAGGGAAATTAATAAAAATTATAGGGATTTTTAATTTTTTTTCTATAGTTTTATCATATTTCCTATTAGTCTGCCAAAGCTTAGCTCTCTAACGCTTCTGGAAGTGGGCAATGTTACTTTTAAATAACTTTACATATATAGGGGAGGGGAGTAAATTAAAAACGTTAGCTTTTAAAACAAGATTGCTGCAAAATTTATTTCATTCGTTAGTAAACACTCAACCCTATCGTAGGTGTTTTCTTCTAAGGTAAGAAAACTGCACGTCAATATATTTTTTCAATAAACTACTTTATAAAGTATGTAAACTTTTAAAAAGAAAACTCATCTTAATAATATAAACCAGAGGGTTCAAATTTCATTTTTCGTTAATTTTTTTGTAGTTCTTTTTAATTTTCTTAAAAAAACAGGGGTCACGAAGTAATGGATGTGTTAATTTTTAAAATTTAGTCCTGAATCTTGTGTAACGCTTTTTGTAAAAAATTAAATTGAGAAATATTACAAAGAAGTCGAGGTGTTTAATTTCCATATTTCGTCCTACTCTTTTCTTGATCGATTTTTTAAAATTAGAATACAATAAATAAAATTTTTATAAAAAAAACACCCAATTGCGAAATCTACTTGTACCTACTAGGCGCAGTTGTGTACAAAATTAATAGATATACCTATTATAATGTACGACATGCTTCAACTTTTAGTTCTGATGCCCAAAGCGCACTTACGAATACAGTTTTGTATTTTCATAAATCAGGTTATTGGGTAATTTTGTACCCAACTGCGACTGCTAGTTAGAGTAGACGCGGCGAGAGTTGATGCCACGCACGTCATCAATTTTATCTTGGTATATGCCTACTTGCGGTTGGACAGTGCCGTGCGGAATAAATTACACATAATAATTTATTAAACTAATTCCCAATATAAAACACTAAGCCTATGGATCTCCGAAGCAGTCAATCAATCACAAGCTAGAGGCGGGGCCAGTAGATCCCCCTCAGCCGTGACGTGGGTGGCTTCAACTCTCGCCGCGCGAACTCTACAAGTAGATTGAGCAATTGGCTGTTTGTTTTATTTAAAAAATTTTTTATTCCCAACTTTTAGGTTTAATTCTTATTCAGCCTTATAAAAAGCACAATGCATTTACCATTCATTTAGCGTAACTCAAAAAGTACATGTAGATTTTCTATGGACGCGAACAGTGTTACCTTCCATTGAGTGAAGGTGGGGGAGGTAATTAGTAAAATGATGTTAAAAAAAATCTTAAAGCGCGTGCAGAATTTTTGACATCGCTCTATATTTGTGAAAGATATAAATTAAAGGACATTTGCAATGGATTATCAAAGGCATTTCATTAAAATCGCCTGAAATTTAGGTAATTTATGCCTTAAAGCCCCAATAATGTGACAAAATGGTGTCTGACGACCTGCAGTAGCAATTTAACGACACCTTATTCGTCAAAATCGATTCAACCGTTTATAGCCTCTAGCGCGAGACAAACTTACATATTTACATATTTCCATATATAGGGTAAATGCGGGAGAGTTGCCGCACTTTTTGAAAAATAGCTGTAACATCTGTAAGTCTCGAGATTTTTTTCTTCAAAATGAATCAATGCACAGGTACTGCGTTAAACTTTATTGAAATATAAAAATAAAAAATATATGTAAGGAAACATGAACATAGCAAAAAACAAATTTTTTTAATTTAAGATGCCGCGTGAAAATAGACGATACGCCGTTGTAACCGTTTCTCTAAAAAACAGATGTTACAAACTTCACCATGGAGTCGTGTAAACATTGCATGTAGCCATTTTAAGCATTTAATACATTGTAGCCAATCCACTTTTTTAGTTGTTAATGCGTTAACTTCGAAGCATTCCACGCAGTTCTCCCTCCGCGGCAACTCTCCCGCATTTACCCTACATATCTCAAACGAAAAACATTATTTGCCGTGCTGCAGTTGGGGAAAAGTAAGGTTTTTCTGCTGAAGAAGTTTGTTCTGTGCGAAGGATTTCTGGTAAAATTCATCAGGTGTCCAGGTGTCGCGGCATGGGGCAACACGTTAACACGCAGTTAATACGTTGAAAACACGAAACAGTCGCATATCTAACATTTTCAACAGCTAGCCAATGAGAACTTTTTTAATAAATGATACCAACTTTATTAGCATGAGTCGCATCATACAGCAGCGCAGTTTGCTCTTTTATTATTATTATTCTTGTAAGTTACGAATATTGGAAAATCAGCTATAAGTAGTTTTATTGCGTATGGAAGTTAACTTAAAAAAAAGAACAAACCGCATAAAAGCATTTTGTTTTAAATTACGCACATATATGTAATGCACTTAAGCTTGAAACATGTTCACAATAGATAGTTTTTGTTCGTCCCAAAAACGGCCGACGACTAACGCTTCCGTGGAACGCCGCAAACTCACGGACGGTTAACATAAGATAGTTTTTGGTCGTGCCAAATTTAGGCCCGATAACTTCGCCGACAATGATAACTTTATCAATATTTGACAGTTCGAAATAGCATTTTTGGTACCGGTTTCAGTCGACGACCGACGGTGCGGTTATTTGTCGTTTGTTGTGTAAGACTTATAAAATCGAGATATTCCATAGGGGACAGATGGGGTAATATTTTTTTGTCTAAAGGAAAACTTTGTCTGCAGGGTTAATACTTTGTGGTTTTTCCTGTGTGAAACAAGTAGTTTACAATGGAATAATTGTTTCGTATTAATATGTAACTTAATTTACCGAATGCTGCCCAGGCCCAACTTACTCTTGATTTTAGCTGTTTGGTTTTCTTCTTTAGTTTAATAATTTGTCCCAGGTATATATTCCTCTACTTGTTCTATTTAGTCTTGGTTTATTCTGATCGTGATATCTTCATCTGTGTTTGTTATGATTTTCGTTTTAGTGTAGTTCATACTCAGTTTATCAAAAAAAGCACCGAGTTGCAGTATTGTGGCATTATAGAGATACGAAAAAACCACTGAGTGAGTTGAGATACCAAATAACGTCATTTAGCGATTTTTAGTATAGGGAAACCTATAGACCAAAATGGCAAAACTTTGAAAATTCATATTTTACAAACTATACAGTTTATCAAAAAAAAATTATGGCGTCTTACAGATACGAAAAAACCACTGATTGAGCTGAGATTCCAAAAAACGTCATTTAGCGAGTTTTAGTATAGGGAAACCCATAAGACCAAAATGGCAAATCTTTGAAAATTCATATTTTACAAACTATACAGTTTATCAAAAAAAGCACCGAGTTGCAGTATTATGGCGTCATATAGATACAAAAAAACTACTGAGTGAGCTGAGAGTCCAAAAAACGTCATTTAGCGATTTTTAGTATAGGGAAACCCATAAGACCAAAATGGCCAAATTTTTAAAATTCATATTTTACAAACTATACAGTTTATCAAAAAAAGCACCGAGTTGCAGTATTGTGGCGTCATACAGAGATGAAAAAACCACTGAGTGAGTTGAGATTCCAAAAAACGTCATTTAGCGATTTTTAGTATAGGGAAACCCATAAGACCAAAATGGCAAAACTTTGAAAATTCATATTTTACAAACTATACAGTTTATCAAAAAAAGCACCGAGTTGCAGTATTGTGGCGTCATACAGATAGGAAAAAACCACTGAGTTAGTTGAGATTCCAAAAAACGTCATTTAGCGATTTTTAGTAAAGGGAAACCCATAAGACCAAAATGGCAAAACTTTGAAAATTCATATTTTACAAACTATACAGTTTATCAAAAAAAGCACCGAGTTGTAGTATTGTGGCGTCCTACAGATACGAAAAAACCACTGATTGAGTTCAGATTCCAAAAAACGTCATTTAGTGATTTTTAGTATAGGGAAACCCATAAGACCAATATGGCAAAACTTTGAAAATTCATATTTTACAAACTATACAGTTTATCAAAAAAAGCACCGAGTTGCAGTATTGTGGCGTCATATAGATACAAAAAAACCACTGAGTAAGTTGAGATTCCAAAAAATGTCATTTAGCGATTTTTGTATAGGGAAACCCGTAAGACCAAAATGGCAAAACTTTGAAAGTTAATATTTTACAAACTATACAGTTTATCAAAAAAAGCACCAAGTTGTAGTAATGTGGCGTCATACAGATACAAAAAAGCCACTGATTGAGTTGAGATTCCAAAAAACGTCATTTAGCGATTTTTAGTATAGGGAATCCCATAAGACCAAAATAGCAAAACTTTGAAAATTCATATTGTACAAACTATACAGTTTATCAAAGAAAGCACCGAGTTCCAGTATTGTGGCGTCTTACACATACGAAAAAACCACTGAGTGAGTTGAGATTCCAAAAAACGTCATTTAGCGATTTTTAGATAGGGAAACCCATAAGACCAAAATTGCAAAACTTTGATAATCCATATTTTACCAATTATACAGTTTATCAAAAAAAGCACCGAGTTGTAGTATTGTGGCGTCATACAGATACGAAAAAACCACTGAGTGAGTTGAGATTCCAAAAAACGTCATTTAGCGAGTTTTAGTATGGGGAAACCCATAAGACCAAAATAGCAAAACTTTGAAAATTCATATTGTACAGTCGGGGACTTAATAAATGGCCGCTGCCGTTTTCAGAAGAGCTTGGATGAGTATCCCAATACCGGACGAGGTTTATGAATGAATGAATTATTGCACTCGTATCGCGCGCTTTTATTCCCTCGACTCCACGTCGATCGGCTTTCGCTGTGCACTTTTGTGCAATGCAATTTTTGCTATTGAAATTAATAACTATTTGGAATATTGGCCGATAAACGGGCGAAGCCATACACGTTTTTTGGATACACACATTTCTTTTTTAGCTGATTTCTTGTTTATTAGCATGTGTGTATTCTGGCGGGATTAATACAGACTTTTTATTTAAAGACTAATCAAACCTTGTAGAGATATTTTTAATTAATACCTGCTTTTTTAATTGTTTAACATAAAGGATGGCCCACCGGAAACGAAAGGTATTACTTTTCGAAAAAATCCAAAAACAAAAAACGGGAAAACGGAAAAACGGGAAAAAGGGGAAAGGGAAAAAGGGAAAACGGGAAAACGAAACACCGGAAAACGGGAAAACGGGAAAACATGAAAATGAAAAAACGGGCAAACGAAAAAACGCGTAAACGGGCAAACGGGTAAACAGGCAAACGGGCAAACGGGTAAATGGGCAAACGGGCAAACGGGTACACGTGCAAACGGGTAAACGGGCAAACGGGAAAACAGGTAAACGGCCAAACGTGCAAACGGGAAACGGGTAAACGGGCAAACGGGTAAACTGGCAAACGGGTAATCGGGTAAACGGGTAAACGGGTAAACGGGCAAACGGGTAAACGAGTAAACGTGTAAACGGGTAAACGGGTAAACGGATAAACGGGTAAACGGAAAAACGGGAAAACGGAAAAACGGGAAACCGTTACATACATATAAATATTTTTAAAAGTTTAAAGTTAAAAGAATAAAAAACTGAATCAAAGTTAAGACAAAATACAAATATAAAAGGTAAAAACATACATAATACCCTTCAAAGATGCTCGTTTATTCTTATGTTGCGAACATGTTTTAATAATTTTTTTTAATCACTGAAAAAGCAAATAAACATGCAAAAATGTTTTCGTAGGAAATTTTTCGTATTCAACTTATGTTTAAAACATTTTTTTTTAAACGTACAGTAACCAAGTAATTTTAAAAATACCCTTTCTATGCACAATAAATCCAAGATGGCGGCGGGAGCCGGCCGCCCCCAAGGTCAACAACATAATATGTCAAAATCGCGACTACACCTTATGCAAACTAAAATTCTATAATGACTAATTAGCTACCCCCAAAAATAGTGTTCTTGTGCATCCAGAAGTCGGGGTAGTTAGACATTTAAAACAATTCAAATCTTAAAGTAAAGCCGTATTCACAGCTTTTGTCGAATCGCCCTTACTCAAATAACCAATTTTTGCTTGTATTTATTTTTTTAGCTTTACACTTTTAAAACTTACCATTTTTAAAATAGCTAGGAATACAAATATGTTGCATTTGTGTTACTCTATGTAAGTATGTAATAAAAAATATAACAATAAATTAAAATCACTATTATGTGTATTTTTCTAACCGAACATTCAAACGGACTACAGACCAAAGCTAATTTTTTCCGCAATTATGTGTATTTTTTTAACCAAACATTCAAACGGAATACAGACCAAAGCCAAATTTGTCATGATTGAATTTAAGCCAGGAATGCGAATAAATTACATGTGTTAAACGACGCGCCACGAAATCCGGTCAATAACCTCGGCCGGTATTGGGATTCTTATCCAAGCTCTTCTGAAAACGGCAGCGGCCATTATTAAGTCCCCGACTGTACAAACTATACAGTTTATCAAAAAAAGCACCGAGTTCCAGTATTGTGGCGTCTTACAGATACGAAAAAACCACTGAGTGAGTTGAGATTCTAAAAAATGTTATTTAGCGATTTTTAGTATAGGGAAACCCATACGACCAAAATGGCAAAACTTTGAAAGTTAATATTTTACAAACTATACAGTTTATCAAAAAAAGCACCAAGTTGCAGTATTGTGGCGTCATAGAGATACGAAAAAACCACTGAGTGAGTTGAGATTCCAAAAAACGTCATTTAGCGATTTTTAGTATAGGGAAACCCATAAGACCAAAATAGCAAAACTTTGAAAATTCATATTGTACAAACTATACAGTTTATCAAAAAAAGCACCAAGTTGCAGTATTGTGGCGTCATAGAGATACGAAAAAACCACTGAGTGAGTTGAGATTCCAAAAAACGTCATTTAGCGATTTTTAGTATAGGGAAACCCATAAGACCAAAATAGCAAAACTTTGAAAATTCATATTGTACAAACTATACAGTTTATCAAAAAAGCACCAAGTTGCAGTATTGTGGCGTCATACAGATACAAAAAAACCACTGATTGAGTTGAGATTCCAAAAAACGACATTTAGCGATTTTTAGTATAGGGAAACCCATAAGACCAAAATGGCAAGACTTTGAAAATCCATATTTTACAAACTATACAGTTTATCAAGAAAAGCACCGAGTTGTAGTATTGTGGCGTCATACAGATACGAAAAAATCACTGAGTGAGTTGGGATTCCAAAAATCGTCATTCAGCGATTTTTAGTATAGGGAAACTTACAATGATCTCTATATATAACTGGATAGGCCTTTACATATATGCAAAATGAGGCAAATATATTGATATTTTTTGTAGAGCGAGCACGCTGCGCAGAAGCTGTTACCTTTCCTTTTTCAATTTTACTCTCCGATGATATTCTGTGGTTTTGAAAGTTCGCGGACGTTTGATTTTTATAACTGGATATATACTGCGATTAGGTACAAAGTTTTTTAAATAATCAAAGCTACTTACTTCAAAAAGGAAAACGGCTTTTCACCCCTATAAAACTCGTTTCTACAAGCAACACATCGTGTTTCCATTTTTTATTTTTGTTCAACAAAAACAATTTCAATTATATACTGACAGACACACACAAAAAAAATATATTTACTAACAGGACTTAAAGCATTGGAAATTGCGGTGAAAAACGAAGTTAAAAAAAAAATAAATGCGTGAGTGGGTTTTGGGGGGTAAAAAGGGACAAGTTATAGGCCATAAAAATTTCTAAAACTTTTGTAAATTTCATTTTTTATATAACCTCAAAATATTCGAGAAAAATTTTAAAAACCGTAATTTTTTTTGTTTTTTTTTGGAAAAATAATGTCAGTTTAACAAAACTTGGTAAGAGTAGAGCTTTTTGGGTGTTTTATATAAACAATATTTTACAAAAAATTTTTTTGAAGTTTCTAAGATATTTGTTTTTCCGCTCAAAAACACGTTTTTTTTTTAAATGAAATTTCTCCTTCATAAAATTATCGTATATTATCGTGTACTTATACTCAGCTTTTGACATTTGGTGAGGTCAGGCCTTCTGTAGAAAATAAAATATACCGAAGGACCACTCGAGATAGCTCGAGAAAAACGTGGGGGAGTTAAGAGGGACTGTATCTTTCCACAGGGCTCCAACAGGAAAAAAAGAGCCTAAAAACTTAAATACTAAAAAAAGCGTAGCAATGAAAAATTATCAAGAAACGACTTACCCTTAGATGTCTTTTGTAGCTACTTGGCTGGCCAGCCCGATTATACGCGAAGTACCAGACTCTCCATTGTTCTATAGTTCAAAATGTTCCAAACACTAATATCTAATAAACTAAAGCGTAAAATTAATAGTTTCCACAATTTTAATATAAAATAATAGCGGTGCGGTGACTTTAGTTGCACGTGGCGCGTGGTTGAGTTGTTCTCGCAGACAATCGGCGTTTTCGTCTGCTAGGCCGAATTTAGCCGCTTATCTCAAATCCTTCATTGCTGGAAGAAGCGCGCGAAGTTTAAATTTAAAATATGGAAAGATATAGCGTAAAGTAAATCAAAATAATATTCTACAAACGCTTGTAAGCGTAGAAAATGTAACCCAAAAATATTTAAAAACTAAGAGAGATAGCTTCTCTAATTTTAAGTGAAAATTAGAGAATATAATTATTTACAAAAATAAAAACAAGTTGGGAAACTTGTTCATTCGGCCCACCAAAATGAGCATCATTTTTCGGTAGGTGAATCTGAATCAATTGGAAGGGGGCAAAGCTTGACTAAAGGTCGTTTAAAGATACCGGACGCGGTACGAACATTTGCCACCCTAGCGTGCCCATCAGGCCCTTTAAAAATTTCAATAATGCGACCTACCCGCCATTGAAGGGGCGGTGATAACTCGTCTTTGATAAGAACGACGGTACCTATTTTTGGCTCTGCGCATGGTTCCAACCATTTATTTCGTACTTGAAGGGTATGTAAAAATTCTTGGCTCCAACGACGCCAAAAATCGGCTTGTATTCGTTGGACCAAGTTCCATCGCGATAACCGATTCTCAGGTTTACTTGAAAAATCTTCATCAGGAACAGAAACTAAAGGTCCATGTGTTAAAAAATGTCCCGGTGTTAAAACCTGTAGATCGTTACAGTCGGTAGATTGCGGGGTCAAGGGGCGAGAATTTAAAATCGCCTCAATTTGACAAAGAACTGTGTACAACTCCTCATAACTTAGAATTTGCGAGCCAATGGTACGAATTAAGTGAGTTTTTACTGATTTTATCCCTGACTCCCAAAGACCGCCGAAGTGGGGAGCTGATGGAGGGATAAAATTCCAGGCGATAGCTTGTTGCGTGCACGCATTTCTTGCAAGATCAAGCAATTCTTTGCTTGATTTAACGAAATTTGTGCCATTGTCTGAAAAAAGAGTTTTTATGTAACCTCTTCGGGCAACAAAGCGACGTAGCGCAGCTAAAAAAGCGTCCGAAGTTAGATCTGACACTAACTCGAGATGTAAAGCTTTAGTATTTAGACAAATAAAAAGGCAGATATATGCTTTTTGTGTTTTGACACCTCTGTGTTTACTGAGAGTGATAGGTATAGCACCACTAAAATCTACTCCACTAAAAGTAAAAGGCTTTTGTGGAATCAAGCGGTAGGACGGAATTTGTCCCATGATTTGCTCATAAGAATGCGGTTTGACGCGAAAGCAACGAACACATTTGGATAAAACCGTTTTAATTAAGCGTTTGGCAGATAAAATCCAAAAAATTTGACTAATGAGATATTGGACTGTTTGCACTCCGACATGCAAATATTTGTTGTGCATATATTCAATAAAATATAAGAAAGTCTACTTTCCTTGGGTAAAAGAAGAGGATGTTTTTGTCCGTAAGAAATAGTCATGGCTTGTTGAATGCGTCCTCCAACTCTTATAAGACCATCCTGGTCTAAAAAGGGATTCAATTTTTGTATGGGTTTTATGCATTTTTTCTGGTTTTGAAGGTTAAGAATTACTTCAGAAAAGTATTTTTGTTGTTCGTGCTTAGCCAAACATTTTAAAGCGTTAAAGAGATCGATATAATCTATATTTGTCTTTTTTCTGACGTCTGCGGATAGTCTACAATTATTTATGAATCGTAAACTGCGGGCTAAAAGTAGTTGAATAGCGTAAAAATCGGATTTATTATTTAAAAGCGAATCTAAAAAATTTTCCGTTATTCGGTCACAAGAAATCAGAGCAACATTTTTTCGTTCCTCAGTCTCTAACCTGTCATTTATTTTGACTTGCGGGGTTTTTGTTGGCCATTTATCGAAAGATTCTTGTAAAAAACTAGGGGCGGCCCACCATAGGGGATGATTTAAAAGCTCACTCGGCGAGCAGCCGCGGCTGGCTACATCGGCACTATTGAGAAAGGTGGGGGTATATAACCAACATTCTGGATTAATATTATCTTGGATAAGACTAACACGATTTGCGACAAAAGTTTTCCATTTACTTGGATGGGATTTTATCCAGTGTAAAACAACCATTGCGTCCGAAAAAGCGTAAATATTATTTATTGTGAACCTTTTTATGAAGATATCATATGTGTATTTTAAGACCTCAGATAAAAGAGTAGCGGCTAGAGGTTCTATTCTCGGAATACTAACAAATTTTTTAAGTGGAGCGATGCGACTTTTCGCAAGAACAAAATATATGTGATATTTAGCGTTTCGTAAGACACGTAAGTATATTACGCATGCGTACCCTCGTTCACTCGCATCACAAAAACCACAGAGATCGATGGATTCGGCGTTGGTGATGTCAATGTGGCGGGGTAAACTAAATTTTTCTAAAACTTGAATTTCAGATTGATAGAGTGTCCACTGACGAACTATTTCTACAGTAGGCGTGGCGTCCCAGGAAATACCAAGTAACCAAATTTGTTGAATCAAATATTTTAAAGTGAATGTTACTGGGGTAAGATAACCATGGGGGTCATAGCAGCGTGCTAAAAAAGAGAGAAGCGTCCTTTTAGTACAGCTTTGCTGATTAGGTAATATGTTAAATCGAAACTCGTCGTAGGAAGGATGCCAGCACAGGCCTAAGACCTTAGTGACGTCATCCGAATCGAGAGATAAAACTGCGGGGTTGACTAAGGAGGGATCTAAATGAGAGATCACTTCTGAGCGATTGCTAGACCATTTGTGTAATTTCAAGCCAGCGTTTCCTAATAACTCCGTAAGCTCATGCTGCAAATTTAACGCCTCTTGAACCGTTTTACATGAAGTAGTGACGTCATCAATATAGGTATCGTTAAGTATAACTTTAGCAGCGTGAGGGTAGTTATCATATTCGGATTCAGCTAAGTGCTGAAAGGTGCGTAAAGCGAGATATGGTGAACAGTTCACTCCGTAAGTGACAGTTCGTAGTTTAAAAACGGAAACTTTTTCATTAGGGTTAAACCGCCAAAATATTTTTTGGTATTTTTGATGATCAGGGTTGATATTTATACCACGATACATTTTTTGAATATCGCAGGTGAGCGTCACAGGGTTAAGGCGAAAATGTAATAATATTTGAATAATATCTTTTTGTAGTTTCGGACCCGATAATAACACTTGATTAAGCGAAATATGCGTAAAAGGGTCAGTAATACTCGCATTAAAAACTACCCTTGTCTTAGTAGTGATAGCTTCATTTTTAACAACAGCGAAATGTGGAATAAAATAGCTGTCTGAATCGTCTTCTTTTTCTGAGTCATAGTCCATATGACCCAATTCCAAATATTCATTCATAAATTTAGAATATTCACAATACAAGTTTTTATCGCGAAGCAGTTTTTTTTCTAAAGATAAGAAACGATTTAGCGCGACTTGTTTTATTCCAGGAAACTGCGGTGGATTTGCAAATGTGCGAAAGGGAAGGGAGACAGTATACCGGCCGTCTTGATTACGCGACACGCTCTGTTTAAAATAATTTTCACAAATTTCATCCTCTGGTTTCAAATGAGTTTTTTGGGGGACGCAGTCGGTTTCCCAAAATTTTGAAATTAATTGCGAAAGCGAGTCATTTTCATTTTGACAAAAAAGAGCATTAATTGGCGGGGTAGAAATTAAGGGTTGATTTATTTGTCCCATCAAAATATAGCCGAAAATAGTTCCCATAGCAAAGGGATGATTTGGATCATCGCTAGCGATTTTTTCACCCTGTATAATTAGTGGAAATAGATCCATACCAATTAGTAAATTTACAGGCGAAGGGTTGTAAAAAGTGGGATCTGCTAAGGGTAAATTTTTTATAAAATGCCAATTTTCTGTATTTATTTTTACTGACGGTAAATCAGTACAAACCTTTTGCAAAATAATCGCTTCCGTAGACACAAAAATATCTGGTTTTTGAAAATTACAAATTTTAATAAATATCGATCCTAGATCAGAAGTAAGAGAGTTGCCTCCAACCCCCTGTATATTTGAACATAAGGGTTGTCTGGGGAGGCCCAATTGTTGCGCTAATTTTTGAGAACAAAAACTGTTTTGCGAACCGCTGTCTAAAACGGCTCTAACTGTTTGAAAGTTACCGCGGACATCTTGAATTTTTACTAGGATAGTTGACAATAAAACTTGCGATTGCGCAGAAATAAAACCACAATGCGTGGGGTTAGAACCCGAAGGAGTTGCGATTGGTACGTGTGAATTAGAAGGCGTCGAAGTAAAATTTTGATTATTTTGAGAAGAGGCACTTTGAGGGAACTTATTTTGAGTAGAGTAATTTTGAAGCGGACACCCAGTAGCCGGGGATCTAAAACTTTGCTGACTGGCCAAGTAACCACGTGGTGAACTACTTGGAGATGCGTTGGGAGACATATTAGAGAGATTTTGTGAGAAATTCACGTTAGCATCAAAATGTGATCTATTTTGATTTTGAGAATTAGCGTAATTATAATTTCGCTCAAAATGAATTAATGAGTGGTGTCTTTGATTACCAGGGCAATAGCGACATGAGCGTAGACTTTGACAAGAATTTGTTAAATGTATTGAGCTTAAACAATTTAAACATAGTTTTTTATTTTTAGCGTAAGAATAGCGTTCGTAGGGAGATTTACCTTTAAATGCGTTACATAAATATATTGAATGTGTGTTAGAATCACAAAAAGCGCATCTATCTTTAGAATGAGTATTTTCCGTACCAAGGAGCGTTTTTGTATAATAAGGCGAGGCGTTATTTTTATAAAACTGTTTATTATTTTTAAATCTATTTTTAGATTGTAGCGAATAAAGCGAATTACATTGACTTTCAAGGAAATTATAAATTTCTTGATATTTGGGCATTTCATTAGACCTAGAATTAGCTAGTTCAAAGCGCGAAAGTAGTACCTCAGGCAATTTATCTAGTAAAATGTTGGCGAGCGGAAAACACCATTGATCAGTGTCGTAATTTAGAGTTTTTAAAGCCTCAATGTTTTCTGAAAAAACATCAAGCAGCGTGCGCAGCGTTTCTGGATTGTCGTCTTTGAGAGCGGGAAAATTATACACGGAGCGCCAATAAGTTTGAGCCGATAAGCGGGGGTTATGATAGCGTTTTAGAAGCGTATTGTAAGCGATTATATAATTAGCGTCGGTTATTTGTAAGTGTTTAACTACGTTTAAAGGCGGTCCTTTTAGGAAGGACAGTAACAAATTAAATTTAGCGTTTGTAGGAATACTAGGATTATTGTGTACAGAACTATTGTACATATCTAGAAAGGTTGGAAACTTAGTGATGTCGCCATGAAATTCGACAATGCGCAGTCTTGGCATTAAAGACGCCATAAAGCGGTCTGGATCAGAAGAAGTTGAAATTTGCGTTAAGTTTTGAGGTTGAGGAGCTTCAATTTTCACCTCAAATAGTTGTTTTTGAATTCTTTTAATATCATAGAAGCTGTCGTCAAACTCAGTAAGGCGTTCATTTTCTTCTTCCAGTCTCTCCGGACTTGCCGAATAAGCCTCTATTATTTGATTTTGATAAATAAAAAATGTTTCTTTCATTTCATCAAGGTCGATAAGTCGAACCTGTAAACACGGTTTTTTTGTATCATCCGTTAGGCAAGCATTAGCTAAGTTATGAAGAGTATTAATGCGATTATGTTGCACATTACGGAGTGCTTCTAACTTCTTAAGTTGCGTACTCATTGTAATGTTTTGAAAAAACTCCGTTAAAACAGGTGAACGATTAGTTTCCGAAATTTTTAATATTTAAAAATTAAAAGCGTTTAAAAAGAAAAGAAAATAGGCGATAAACAATGTAAACAAGTCTCATTTACCTCTCTAAGATCGTGTGTTGGAAACTTTTCCTACGTGCAGTCGACGCCAAGCCAAAAAGAGGTAGGAAATGCGCGAAAACAATGCGCGTTCGGTACTTTTTTACTTGTTATTTTTACTGCGAGCACAGCAAAAAGAGCAAGGTCATGCGTATTTATTAAAAATTTTATATTTAACAAAATGCGATTTAGACTTTAATTTTTCCCGGGGTCCTGTTATCAGGCTCGAACCTGGACCAAATGGTGAGGTCAGGCCTTCTGTAGAAAATAAAATATACCGAAGGACCACTCGAGATAGCTCGAGAAAAACGTGGGGGAGTTAAGAGGGACTGTATCTTTCCACAGGGCTCCAACAGGAAAAAAAGAGCCTAAAAACTTAAATACTAAAAAAAGCGTAGCAATGAAAAATTATCAAGAAACGACTTACCCTTAGATGTCTTTTGTAGCTACTTGGCTGGCCAGCCCGATTATACGCGAAGTACCAGACTCTCCATTGTTCTATAGTTCAAAATGTTCCAAACACTAATATCTAATAAACTAAAGCGTAAAATTAATAGTTTCCACAATTTTAATATAAAATAATAGCGGTGCGGTGACTTTAGTTGCACGTGGCGCGTGGTTGAGTTGTTCTCGCAGACAATCGGCGTTTTCGTCTGCTAGGCCGAATTTAGCCGCTTATCTCAAATCCTTCATTGCTGGAAGAAGCGCGCGAAGTTTAAATTTAAAATATGGAAAGATATAGCGTAAAGTAAATCAAAATAATATTCTACAAACGCTTGTAAGCGTAGAAAATGTAACCCAAAAATATTTAAAAACTAAGAGAGATAGCTTCTCTAATTTTAAGTGAAAATTAGAGAATATAATTATTTACAAAAATAAAAACAAGTTGGGAAACTTGTTCAACATTGAAGATATACCTTTAAAAAAAAATTAAATAAAATAATTTATTTAAAAACTAACAAAAAATGTTTACAAATTTTTTTTATTTCATTTTGAATAACAGTTTTTCTGGCAGCATGCGGAAAACGTCAATTTTTTGTATTCATTTTATTTTGAAACGTGTAATTTTTCCGAACAGGTGTTTTTCAGCACGCCAAGCAGCATAGTAAAAACTAGGCGCAAACACGCATTTTAAATAAAAACAAAATAAAAGCAAATAAAACCTTATAATTAAAAATGAATCACTTGGTATGTCTTTCTCTAATTTTATTTAACAACACAACACTCTTATAGAGCATAGGCACTTTCAGATTCAAGCGTGGCTTGGAACCAATCTAACTCCAACCAAGTGAGGCTGGAAAGAAGTGATTGGAAATAATTCAAAAATACTTATGCCTCGCTTTACTGAAGACCTAGTAATTCCTGATGTATTGAAATCGATATCTGGCTGCTGGGTAACTAATTGTGAGATACGATGCGGGTGCCGAAAACATGGATTGCGATGCACAGATTTATGTACAAAATGTCATGATTCAGACGTTGAAAAAATTTCAAAAGATTTTGGTGAATTTGATATCTCAAAAGAACGGCGAGACCTTTGTCCAAATACAGAAACTCAGTTACCCGTGGAGTCAAGTTATATAGAAGATCATTTTGAAGATAGAGAAGCCCATTGTGACCGAGATTTAGACCACGAAGAAGAAGAAGAAGCTGAGATTTTACCAAAAAGACCCAAGACTAATTTAGTATTATTTAGTTATGTAAATTTTATATTATTTCCCGTATACTTTTACACCATATCTAAAACGTTTATTTGACTAGCTATCAAAATATAATAAATACAAAAGTTTCATAATTTTTTATGTGGTTTAACAATTTTAGGGTCGGAATTTGAAAATAAATTCTAAATATCAAAATTTGACAGGTCGGTGGATTTTTAAATTGAACACCCTATACTAAATATCATAAAAAAGTGTTTTTGAGCGAAAAAAACAAATCTCTTAGAAACTTCTTAATTTTTTTGTTTGCAAAATATTGTAGATATTTAGCACCCGAAGAGCTCTACTCTCACCTAGTTTTGTTAAACTGACAATATTTTTGCAAAAATAAAAAGTTAAAAAAAAAATACGGTTTTTTTCATTTTTCTCGAACATTTTGAGGTTATGAAAAAAATTTCTTTAACAAAAGTTTTAGATATTTTTATGGCCTATGACTGTTATGTATGTCACTTTTTCTACGAAGTTAACATTTACCGGATATCGCAATAATACAATTCCTTGCCCCTTTTTACCCCCAAAACTAACCAGCAATGCCCCTACAATCTTTAATGTTCAGGTCCTGTTAATAATTTTTTTCTCTCAAAGTGCAATTTGACTGGCCTAAAATGACAATCTTCTTGAAGTATGAAGTTCACAAAATACCACCGGGTGACCACCGATAACTAGAACAAGAGAGAGAAAGGTTACACTACTTGTATGTTCTCACTCTAAAAAAACTCTTAAAATTTTTGCCTCAGTGTCCCGTATACGTAATGTATAGCCGTGGCCGTTCCAGTTACTTCGTATATAATTCATTGCCCTCCTCTCGCGACCCCTTCCCACGTTGCGTCACCGTGGTCCACCATTACCTTTGTTATGGTTGGGCTAAAAATGCGTTTAAAAAACCTTACCTGCAGATTGGCAAAGTTAGTAATATCTTTCAAACCAAATTGACCTTAGTGAACGTAAAAAAAAAGTTAGGAACCAGCAGAATTTTAAGGTATTATTTAATGATTGCACTTACATAAAGTTGACCTTTCGCGAACCAAGTAGCGGCTTATACTGATGTTTTCGCTCAACTGGCAACGTTGGTTTTACGCTTTTCTATTCTCCCACGCAATACTTATGACTCATACGAAAATCCTACCCCTAGATAGACGGCTGGCCACCCTGTATAAGGACTTAGGTATTACGAATATTGGATCTTGGACTATTGCGTTGTTAAACGGCTTTTGATGCTGCCTATACTGTGCTATTATTGAAAGAAATCAAACTAAGAGAATTTATAGATAAATTTAGACAATATCTAAGCATTAGTTTTAACACTTCTCCACGATTTATCAGTATATTGACGACTTTATTTCTTTCATTTATTTTACATCTAAAGCAAAATCAGAAAAAGTTCACGGACAAATCGAGAAGCGTAGAGATATTCATTTTATAGCGACTTATCACTTCATAAAGCAGAATTGCAACACCACCGCTGATTCTGCATAACGAATTAACATAGCGTGATTTTGTTACTAAAGATCATATTGTTAAGTCCATTTTTAAAATTTTGGAATTTTGTTTAAAACGTTGTTTTTTAAATGTACCTATGCTATTTATTGTTTTCGTTTTTGCTTAATATTTGGCAAACAAAGCTGTTACACACAAGTTTTTAAAAATGTTTTTAATGAAACATACATATGCCAGTCATTAAAGCGAAAAAATTAGGTTTTTGACCTTGGGGGGAAACGGCTCCCCCCCCCATCTTGGATTGAGTGTGCACAAAAAGGTTTTTTTTTAAATTACTTGGTCCCTGTACATTTTAGAAAAAAAAGTTTTTAACAAAAGTTGAAGATAATAAAATTTCCTACTATACGTTTTTTTGTGAGAGGAATGGTTTTTGAGTTATGACGCTAAACATTTCATCGTCATTTTGGATTTTGACCAATTTTTTTATTTAGTGGCCCTTAACTTCGAAACTGCTTATTTTTGAGAGAATCTGTAAAAAACACAAAATAAAGACCAACTAATAGCCTACAAAACGAGATATCACTGAGTTCCCTGGGTAGTACTTTTGCTGAGATACGAACCCTGAAGTGTTAACAGTACACCTGTTTCCTATGTACAGTGAAACCTCCTATAAGCGGACACTCACGGTTTGGTCGATTTTGTCCGCTTATTGGGGGTGTCCGCTTATGAGAGGGAACTGCGAAATTTTAATAAATATTTATTAACAATTTCCGCTGCTTGAGTTTTTCCGATATTTTCAGTGATCTTTCGTGCTGATAGATGTTCCTTCTCAGAAATGTTAATAACTTTCATTGTTTAACGTAAAGTTAGAAGTTTTTTACTAGGCTCTATTTCAAAAAGATCTATTACTACCCAACTGAACAATAAAAAATAAAACACAGCAATCCCGCCGAATAAAATATTTTGTAAATACGACAGAAGTATTTAGTCTCCGCATTAAAATGGAAAAAGGTAATTCCCCGTCTCCAGAGCGCGCTGTTGCCAACATACTACATAATATTATTGCCCATGTCGTGCAGTGCTCCGTCCCGTTGTCAGAGGTTTCCGTCCGCTTAAGGGAGGTGGTTTCAGAATTTTTTAACCAAAAAAAATTGTCCGCGTCCGGTTATTAGAGTGTCCGGTTATAGAAGTGAATTTTACATGTAAAAAAATAGGGAAAAGCTTGGTTCTAACAAATTTTTCCGGCTAAAGGGAGTGTCCGCTTAATAGAGGTGTCCGCAAGAAGAGATTTCACTGTATTTCCATAGTATATGCAAAATAAACCGAAATTATTCAGTTTTGTTATTTTCTCAAAAGCGAAACATTTTACACAAAGTATGTAATTAACTTTATTAAAGAAAATTAAATTATCTTTTAAACGATTTATCACCAAAGTGAGGCAAGTTTTGTCCGCGTCCGGTTATTAGAGTGTCCGGTTATAGAAGTGAATTTTACATGTAAAAAAATAGGGAAAAGCTTGGTTCTAACAAATTTTTCCGGCTAAAGAGAGTGTCCGCTTAATAGAGGTGTCCGCAAGAAGAGATTTCACTGTATTTCCATAGTATATGCAAAATAAACCGAAATTATTCAGTTTTGTTATTTTCTCAAAAGCGAAACATTTTACACAAAGAATGTAATTAACTTTATTAAAGAAAATTAAATTATCTTTTAAACGATTTATCACCAAAGTGAGGCAAGTCCACTGTTTTCGACTTAATTGGCATCCATAAACTGGAGTTCTTTTTTAAGATCACAAAAAAAAATATGTTTTTTAGGTTTTATTCAGTTTTCAAAAAACTAAGCATTTTAGAGGAAAATGTTAAAACAGCTTTTTTAGAGAAAATAAAATCTTCTATTATACGACGTATCACAAAGTTGTGTTATCAAGCAACGATGTGTTTTTGAAAAACCAGAGCTTTCTTATAGATCTTTTCTTGAAGAATTAACATATTTAAACGATTTTTATCTAACTGTTTTAGTTTTTGAGATTTTGCATAAAGTTGTTATTTTTCTTATGGAATTACCCTCTTTTTATTCAATTTTTGAAATCAGCGTAAAATTTTCTTTAAAATAACACACTCAATTTTTTTTAAATTGTTTTTATAAAGATTTTTGTTTTTTTTTTAATATTCTTTGTTTTTATCTTATAATTTAATTTGATGACTAGGTTTAAAATATTTTAAAATAATTAATTTAAAAAATATTGAAAAGTGAAAAAATATTGAAAAAAATAAAAATATAAAACCAACAAAAAAATTTTTTAAATAAAATATTGAGTATGAAGTATGAACATTAAATGGAACGACCCATAAGAAAAATTATAACTTTAAGCAATATCTCAAAAATTAAGAAATTCTTTAAGAAAATGATTATATTAAAGCTTTTTACACGAAAACAAAATTTTCATAAATAAAAAAGTTATAGACCCCCTGCCAAAATGCAGACTTTTAAAAACACCCCGAAGCTTAACAACAAATTGCTATAAAAAGATGCGGTTTTGATCTTTAATTTTCTCTTAAAATTTAAGCGTCACAAATTTTACCATAATCAAATGAAAACGTTAAAATGAAGTTTCACGGACGCGGGAATGTAAAACAGATTTTTGGACTTGCTGAGCTTTGAGCTGCTTCAATAAAGCCATTCTTCATCTTCTTAGTCTTCATAGCGATTGTAGTCGCCACAGTGTGTTACTTGTTTATTATTATGTCTTTATTCACAACCAGTGCGACTTTTATTAACTCGCCCTGATTCGAATTTAAACGTTTCTCTCTTTGGTACACCAATAAAAACCGTGAAAGTTGAAACTTGCTGTAATTTTTTACCTTCCTAGCCCGCGTAGCAATGGCTAGTTACCTTCCTAGCCCGCGTAGCAATGGCTAGAGATAGTATCTATTATTTTTTTTGAGATAACGCCAAAAATGTGTTATTTGTGTGTGTGTGTGTATATATATTATTTCTGTTCGTAACACGAAAGCTCCTAAACCGCTGAGCCGATTTTCATAAAATTTTCAGGTAAAATAGTGTTTGACACTCTTACGAGCTGATTAGATTTTGGTTAAAATCCGTTAATGCTAATGACAGTTTTTTGGCAATTAAAAACTTTAAAAAATGCTAACTTTTTACACTATTTCCGGAATATAGTAGACTATCGAAATCTTTACACGGTTGTAAATATACTCAAGAGAACTTCAAAACAAGATATTACTAGACCCACTGTTCCTATTCAAAATATAGGGGTAAAGTATACCTCTCGGAGATGGTGCGTGCTACAAAAATTTCAAGATAGCGAAAAAGTGTACCCCTCGCAAACAAAATCGACGCGTTGGAGCGGTTCTCCAAATTCGCACGAAAAATACCCAAAAACACCTCTGTTACCTTTTAGTTGGGATAGTGTGATAATAGGCTAGCTAGGAAGGTGTCAGATCTGTGATGGATCAAATTATTTTTTGGAGTGATGTGACCGTTGCTTTATAAGTAGTTATGCGATGTGGTCAAATATAGTAGTAAAAGTCAAATATAGTCTAAAGCAACAAAACTTTTTTTAAATAAAATGTATATTTATTCACACCCCGGGCGCCTTAATAGGACTGCTCGCTTGCCTATATAGATATAAGTACGGCCAATGCCTTCGCGCACTTACACAAGAATTTATCTTTTTGGCATTTATACTTCTCGACCCACTCTAAAATTTTTAAAGGCAATAGACAAAATTTTGGAGCATCTTTTTTCAAAAAAATATAAAAAATCGAAGGGGTCACATTTTCAAAATAGCGATTTTTTCAATTTATTGTCTTGTACTAAGGTCACTGATGCGATTATTTGCAATTTCAATAAATTTTTTTAAAGCCTCTTGTTCTTGTTTCTAAACAATAGTAATTTTTTTTTTGCAAAGTTCGTATTTTTTCAGGAAAAATCATAAACCATAGATATGTTTTGGCCAATTAAGAAGATAAAAGACCCTGTAGATTTAAGGAATCGCAATATTTAAAAAAAAAATTATCTTGCTGTAATCGGAATCTATAGAGGAACCAAAAAACAAATGTTTATTAAAATCAAAATTTTCAAGTGCAAAAGGTGGCCGGGTTGACATGGAAAGCCCCATATATAAAAATACTGTCAGGTTTACTGATCGTGTGAGGTCCGCTTTACACCTCACATATTTTTTCGGGCTCTGCTGGAGTAATTACTATCTTTATTGCCTCCCCATATAGAATCGGCAGTGACTAGAAGCCGTGTTCCTTTAAA